>JAPPVO010000010.1:2718365-3318365 GCA_030407325.1 Camellia japonica
GAGTTACTTTTTATTTATTTATTTATTTACCTCTCTTTGATCTTATAAATTGAGCCATTCTCTGCATTGGTCATCCGTCCCTCAATTCCATTTCTTTTCTCTTATTTTAAACTTCTCCAACTTTCGACTCTCTCTCTTTTGTAATGTAAATTTTAAGTTTAGATATGAGAGTTAGTAATTTTACAGAGATCAGGATTATTTTTAGAGATACATGAAGTAATTTTAGATTTATGGTGATGGAATTAATTACTTTGAGATAAATTTCGGATTGTATACAATATGCTCTATTTAAATCTCTCTGCAAAGAGTTCTCTTATTTTAAATTATCCTCAATTTGTAATCCACTTGATTATTGTGGTAAAATCATTTGTTGTTGAATCATTGATATTCTGATCATTGGTAAAATTCTCTACAAATATTCTGTGTTAAATGGTGATTTGTCTGACTGAATGACATGGAAATACTCCGTACATGGATCGAGTGAATCTTATTAATTGTTTACACCAATATGCCCGGATAAGCGTGGAGCTTGGGTGAGGTAGGTGAATAAATAAATTTATTCACTGATCATGTACTGAGTAGGACCGGGTATTTGGTCATAGATAAATTATAGTTGATTTTGTTGTGCAATTTGGTAAATTGCTTGATTATCGTATCGTTGATTTGGTGTCATAAATTGTTGGATTTCTGTTAATTTATTCTGTATCCGAGCCTTGTATTCCTGTCGTATTGTATACTTCCCGAATTAATTTATTTTTCAGGTGCGGAGCAGATTTTAGCGGAGCTCAAAATTGAGATTAAAAAGATTTATTAATATAGAGATTTGGGATCCACCACTTTAATTATTAAATTTGGAGAGAGTTGTAATATTGTTTATTTTGGAGGCAATTAGAATATTTGGAGGATATTGTACCATTTGGAGACGATTTTGTAGTTATTATTTTTTAGAGCAAAATTTGTATTTTTTTTAGGCTATTTTAGTGTATTTAACGACCCGGGAGTGGGGCGTTACACTATAGTCTACAATTTTGTGTACTGAGGCCTCGTTTGGGAACCCTCTTTTTTAGTTAAAAAGTCAAAAAGTTATTAAATTAGTCAAAAAGCCAACAACCCATATCAAAAAATCAAAGATTCTCTTCTCTCTACTTTTTGCACATCTTTTCGTAAAAATTCAAAACATACTAGTTTTTTTTTAGCTCATATTTTAGCCAAATAGCTAAAAAATTACTAAATTAGCATGTTCCCAAACGAGGCCTGAAATCGAGTATTTAAGTATGGGTGACTATTTAGTATTGTGAGAGTATGTATACGTATTGTTTCATAAAGTTTTGATTAGTAAAAAAGGGTAGAGACTCATAATTTATGTTAGGGATAGAAAAATAACATGAGACTAAGTAAATAGTGATTAGTTTGGAATATGATTACGTGTTGTTTCAAAATTATTGAATAATTTTCTTTCAAGTATATATAAAAAATATTGGTTCAAAAAAAAAACTAGATATAAAATATATATATAAATGAATAATTTTTTTCAAAAATAAATCTCATTAATAAATAAATCTCATTAATATATTTGTAAAATTTAATTTATTTGTATGTATTTAATAAGATTGATGGAATAATGAGAATAATTTAGTTGAGTGGGAAAAAAAAATGGCCGACCAGTTCATCAAAAATCCGAAGAAGGAAATCACTATGTAACTTCTTGCCCATGACTCAATGAAGTGATTATCATTCTTAAAATTAAGTGCACAATTAAACTATTATATAAATTGACAATAAGAAAAAGTATTTTCCACACACACACAGCTGATCACATGGCACTGAATTTAAATTTTATTATATATTTAAATTTTAACAACTAAGGGAAGAGTTTGTCTCTCACAGTTAAAATAGATTGATCTATTCATTGAAGTATTTTGGGCAAGCATAACCTCATTTTGATTATTTGCACCATTCACCTTCTTGCCACCCTTATATGTAGATTATTTTTGAAAAATAAATAAATTTGTCTAATGATTATAATCATATGACTTCATCATATTTATTTTGAAAAAATGACAAGTAATATAGATTTGAGTATACACCATTCATTTATGTTAAAATAAAATAATGAAATAATATGGATATAATAATTGAATCAATAAAATAAAAAAAATTAGGATGCTCTACACGTAAAAATCTAGAAGACCAACTAGCCAAATCATCATAATAGACCTATAATGAGCCCAAAAGACAAGATTGAATGGCTGTAGTATATTTACAAACTAGAGGAAAGCCATTTTCTTTCTTAAATTTATATACACACATATATATATATATATATATATATTATTAATTAAGTACATAATTTTGAGGAAGTCATTTTCTTTTTTAAAAATATATATATATATATATATATAGATATATTAAAATAAAGTACATAATTTTTTTTATAATATGATACAACTTGATGACCAAATTGTATATTGGCCTCCACTCTATCTGAATGACTTTAATTTTTCATATCAAGCTTAATAAAAGTACATTAAAAATTTTAGAGGACTATTATATATCTATCACTTGTTTTTTTTTTTTTTTTTTTGAGTTATTTTAGAAAGACCGTTAAAAATCATCTTTTAACTTTTAATCTATTTTGAATATGCACCAATAAATCTCAAATTAATAACTTATACACTGTTTAGTCCTAAAAGTTTTCTTATAGACTGAAAGGTCCCATTACAATGTTTCAAACATTAGATTAATGTTTCGAACATTAGATTTCGAACATCAGATTAATGTTTCGAACATTAGATTTTGAACATCGGATTAATGTTTCGAACATTAGATTGATGTGCAAATGGGACTAAATGGAACATAAAAAAACTTTTAGGACTAAATGGTTCAACTTTTCAGAAACTAGGACTTATAGGTAAATTTTCCTATTTTTTATACATTTTTTCAAAAAAAAAAAAACTAATAAAAGTTAAAAAACGAATTTTTAATCATTTTTTCAAAACAATTATTTACTACTATTTTAGATTATTAGAGTATTCAATATGTTATTGTTTACTTTTATTAATAATTAAATAATTATTTTTAAATAAAAAAATAAATCATAAAATTTCACATAGACAATCATACAAAAATTTGTCATATGACATTTTTCAAAATTTTATTGATAAAAGTGGAGACAGCGTTGATGAATGACAGAAATTTGTTTAGTCGTGTTGACTTTTGTGCAAAATGACAGATGGCAATGTGGGAAGAAGGGACAAAGAGCGTTGACGTTGACAAATCACAGGTCGTCTGATTCTTTTGGCGAGAAAAGCTGGCCGAGTCATGTGCGGCCTGAGTTTTTCGCAGCTCCTTTCACGGAGCCTATTGTCAATGATTTTGGCTACACCAAATCAGAGTCAATGATTTGGGCTGACTCAGCTTATCCACCTGTCATTCATCTTCTAATAACTAATTATTTTATGAGTTCAAAATTTCTTGATTGATAAAAAAAAAATAATCATAAAATAGCTTCATCTTCAACTAAAACCCAAGTGGGTGCGACAAATTGATAAGGTATTGAGGTAGAAATTTTAAAATCTCATATTTGACTCTTTGAATTAGTTATTGGAATGATCATGAAATAGCTTCTTCCTCTTCCAAAACCCAAGTGGGACTTCCCAAAAAAAAAATCCAAGTGGGTGTGACAAGTTGATAAGGTGTTGAGGTAGAAATTTTAAAGTCTCATATTTTACTCTCTTTGGATTAGTTATTCGATTGATAACATATATAGTTGATAAAATAAACTTTTCAAATCTAGACGAATCATATCTAGTATCAGAAATGTGAATTTGAATCTCACCTGTATACGAGTTTACGACTTGCCGTTACATAATTGAGTGGCCTTTCTATGTAACATCACCTAGAGGTAATCTTGGGGTCTCAGTTCCTTATGGTCTAATTCCAAAGATCACCTCTCTATGATTAGATCTTTTCTTTCTGTAATAAAAAAAAATCATTTAAGAATGTTTGAGAATTGACTTTTTAAATTTGTTTATGAAAAAATATATAGAAAAGAATAGAGAATGATCTGATGGTTTGTAATAATTTTTTAATTTTTTACTAAAAACCTAAATTTCCAAATAGAGCTTTGTTGTCACTGTTATCACTATCATCGTTCATACCACTATAACTATCCTTAGTGATTGATCCGTGCAATGCATGGGATAAAGGAATTTGTTTTATCACTTACAAAAAATAAATTCTCACTAGTACAATAGGTTCAACTACGTTTTTATTTTATTTTTATATATATTTTGTCATTTTTTAATAGTTTTTAAATTAATTTATAGTATGTGTATTTTCTCTTATAGTGCCATTTCAACAACTAATTTCAAATTCCGATAGCATATACACAATTTGTTTCCATTTCTCCCACTTAGCTTTGTCGAGTCCGGATCGTTGGCTGCCATTTCCTGCGGCCCGTCCTGCGACTCCCCCAAAACGACGTCGTTTTGGGAGAAATTTCCAAAAAAAAAAAAAAAGAAAGAAAGAAACTGAGCAAAGGCAAACCAGAGAGAGAGGAGAAGGAGGAAAAGCTCAAAAACTTTGCCTGCTATGTTAACAGCCAAGTGATCAAATTAGGGTTTTAAATCTTCAACACTCCCTTCATCGTCTTCTTTCTTCTTCTTCTTCTAGAGAGAGAAAGTGTTTTAGAGAAAGGAAGTATGAGGGATACGAGCTTGGATCTTTTCGATCCGAGGATGGTAATGGACTCTGACTACTCCCCAACGACGGTCGCGACGGCGATTTCGGCTTTGCGTTCAACAATAGTAACTTCTCCGACCGAGTGCTCCGAGTCGAGATCATGGCTGATTTGCTGGAGACTCAGTTGGACGGCGAGGGATGTCATAGTCTCGCCGATTGGGCTAGGCATCGGAAGCGCAGAAGAGAAGATGTCAAGAAAGATAACGGTTAGTTATCTGTGTTTCATTATGGTTTTTGTGTTGTGAATTTTGCTTGAATCTGCAGAATTTGAGTTTTATTTTGATTTTTTTTTAATAATAAAACAAGTGTGTATTTAGATGCTTTTATGTGTGTATAATTCAGTTTGGTTGGTGAGAAAATCTGGGGATTCATCAGATTAACATAGCAGGCAAGTTTTTTATCTCTTCTTTAAGTTCCTTCTCCTCCTCTCTGGTTTGCCTCTGCTCAGTTTCTTTTTTTTTTTTTTTGGAAATTTCCCCCAAAACGACGTCGTTTTGGAGGAGTCGCAGGACGGGCCGCAGGAAATAGCGGCCGACGATCCGGACTCAGCTTTGTCACGCCCCAAATCTAAATATGTCCGGCTATGGCCTACAAGGCCTTAGCCCAAGGCATACGTAAGTCTAAATACGAATCTATAATCACATTGAATAAATGTAACAATAGTCTACTAATAAATAAACTAAAACTCAATCCAGTGACATGTCACAAGTATAAACGGGCAAAACCAATCCTAATCAATACCATTCAAACTAATGAGATACAAACAACCCACATAACAAAATAATCTTAAATGAATCTCAACCAAAAAGTACGTACAAAATTGACATAACAATCTAAAATAATAAATAAATAAATGTCCTAAAGGTCTATAAAATCGAGTCTTTGCTAAGCCATGAGTCCATTCTAAGTCCTTCTCTCACCTGAAAATGTTAAACAACTAAGTTAACTGATAGCTCAGTGAGTAAAAGCATGTATAGTAAATACAGTTATGAAAACAAGGTTCCATTCCAAAATAAGATGTATATAACAAAAATTAGATTGACATACAGTTTTGATAAAGATAATCTATTTCAAAAATAAGGTTCCACAATTTAGATAAAAATATCAATGTCCCTCAAGAGCACAATGAAATGAGATTCTCCACTTAAAATAGATAACAACATGATCATCATTATAATTTAGGAACCAAAAATAGCAAGTAACATGCCACAAAGTTCTCAAGGCAATAAGCCTATTGGATCCAATATCAAACCAAGAGTCATCCTCGATGTGGCAACTCGGGTATTTTCTCTAAGACGATTCGATTGAAGGTCATCTAACCTAGCTTAGGTCTTTTCCTTACATTCGTTGAGCACTAGAGTCATCACAACCCAATCCAGACTTATTTCCCAGTGGCCAGAGTCACCACACATAGTGGAATAAATTCCTTGGACTTTTATATACAGATGGTCCTAATAATCACTACAATTCAATTTCGCAAAATGTGGTAATTCACCATTATAAACATAAGACTATTGCAAATAGTTTATAGTATGCCAAGTTTACACATGTTTCAGAAATAATTTAATTCCATTGATAATATAATAATTTTATCAAAACAGTTTAATCCTAAAACAATAATTTAATTTTCCAACAGTTCATGGTAGGGAAACATTTATAAAAATATGTAACATGCAACTACTCACCTGAAAACGAAATAATATAATCCTTGAATAGAGTATAAAAGTCTAATTAGTGCCCTGAACCAAGTATGAAAATTACGCGTCAATACTAATTTAAAAATACTAAAAAGAATAATACATTAAGTAACCCCAAACTAAAACGCATTAACACGGCTCAACCCAACTCACCGTTACTCTTAAATAATACCTAAGTTATTGTTCTTCAAGGTCTCAAATTACCAAAGACATGGGTTCAGATCGAAACTTAATTAAACGTGACTTTGAGATAAAATAGAATTTTAAACAGATTTTCCCAATATATTCACTAACTTTGAAAATTAAAAACCCACTCTACACCATTCAAAAAATTCCAAAACCCTTTAGATATCAAATACTACATCTTAAGTTTCAAACCCAATTGATTTTACTCGATTTGCTTATCAAAATAATTATTTATAATTAATTATGTCAAAACAGATTACTTTCTGCAGCTTTTTTAAAGAAATTGACAATTCTCTTAATATACACTAGCAATCAACGCAAGGAAAAAAAAATTAAATACTAGACTCGTAACTGGTTCTAATGACACTAATTTGATAATTTTTTGATTTATACCCAAAAAGAACAACACTTCTAAAGTTACTGTTTTGTATCAGTTTTCTGGACAGATTTGAACACATCAGTTTATATGGATTTTGACTCCCAAAATTATGAGAAAATTCTATAATGAAATTCAATATGTAATAAGCTACAGTAAAAATTTCAATTCAAAATTCATCTATTCGATATGATTTCTTGATTTTTAAAGTTTGTGTTTATGTGCAAAATTTTTAGACTACAAATTGCACTCATTCTTTATTCACCAATCACCAATTTGACACCTAATCATGGCACCAATAAGCCATTTCTCGTTTTCCTTCCCAACAACAAACAGAACACACACATGAACAAGAATAGATATAATATAATAGAACAATAATTAATTGACTTAAAAGAATGGAAAGAATTATTTGGCTTACCAATCAATGAGGTAGATGTTATATTATAATATATATATATATTCATGATACAATTTAGGAAACAATATACACAAGGAAAGATGCCTGGAATCAAAATAATTCCTATTCTAATCTCCTTATTTAAACATAATATTTTGATTCCTATATTCAACACTCCTTTTCAAGCTGGCGTGAAGATATTTAACAAACGCAGTTTGTTAATGGAAGATTGGAGCAAAGTTGGTCCCATATATTTTGTGAACATATCTGCCAATTGCTGAGAAAAAGAGACAAATGATGGACACACAATGCTAGTCCGAACAATTTCTCGAATGAAATATATATCAACCTCAATATACTTAATACGCTCATGAAGCGTAAAATCGGAGGATAACATAATGGCATATTTGTTATCATAAAATAACGAGGAAGGAATAGTCTCCTCAAAACCCAACTCTACCAGAATAGAGCAAATCCAAAGAATCTCACATGTTCCATGTGCCATAGCCTCAACCTTTGCAGAAGACCTATAAACAACCGCCTACTGTTTACTTTTCTATGAGATAACATTACCACCATAGAAAGTACAAAAACTAAAAGTAAAACGCCGATCTGTCCTAGATCCTACATAGTCGGTATTAGTGAAACAAGAGTGTTAATCATATTGTTTAATTTTGATGATGTCTAAAATATTATTTAAAAATTTTGGATATTTTAATATACATATTCTATATTATTTGACACAAAATATTATTTGTTTAAAATATATATTGTATGATATATTTGTTATAAATATTATTTAAATGGAAATATTTTGAAAATATTACTATTCACGATTTTGAAAAGTTCAGCTGGTCACTATTCACTTTTTGACGAAATTAATATTGATTAATTATAGTATTTTGACAAATGTGATATTAGTGAGTTGTCATCTTTTGACAATTTAATATATTCACTTGGAATGGTTGGTATATATAAAAAATATTTGATTTATATTTTGCATGCAAAGTAAAATAAACTCAAGTGATATTTGAAAACAAATCATATTTTTTTTTAAATATAAATATATAAATATACATATATTATTGTAAAAAGAAAAAGATGAGCTTGACGGTGGGTTTTACATTCTTGACATTATATATATATATATATATATAACTATAACTAATAGAAAAAGTTAGTGCAAAAGTTTGTCTCGTGCACCTCGCGAAGAAGTTTCTAAGGCCGCCATGGCTGGGATATTCGGGGGGCCTTCTCTCCGTCAGACAGACTCTGGTGTGACACCATCGACGACGGACAGTGGAATTTCGTCGTTATGGGCCATGGAAATGGTCGAAGAAGCTCGAAGAACAAGGGTGCAGTATCAAAGACTTCCCACAGACGGCGCCAATTGTACGGGGGCGAAATATCCTCTGCTTTCCGTACTCCTTGGACTCCAAGTTTCTCGTGACGGCGTCTAATCTGGCAACACAGAAACGGTGAGCTGCCCGGCGGTGGTTTGCCAAATAGACCCTCCGACGATCAAGTCAGATTCCTTGAGGAAGAAGTAGAAGGATGTTAGAGAGAGAAAGTGTGCTTCAGATGGCGCAAATTGCTTACCTCTAACATTGATCTCCCCCTCCTATTTCTAGGCTGGCCATGCAGCCCCAAGATTGTGCGCGCACTACCTCTGCTGTCCTTCCCTGGACAGGTAGCAGCGCTCGCCTCTCACCACCTTACGCGTGTAAAGGCCTAGTCCTCCAACCAGTACACGCAAAATTGCCCAACGATAATGATGCGTGCTTGGAGCAAACGTCCTCTCGCTCACACCATTGGCCCAGGTGGCACACTTAACCGGAGTGCCACGACCGGTCTATCCCTCGTGGAGTATTGCACTCACAAGCAACTCAACTGAGCTATGCATCGCCGACCTGTCCCTTGGCAAGGGACAAAAATATGATGCCCACGCCGAGCTGCGAATGATCGATCAGTCCCGGCTGACCGGCTGCGAGACATGCAGGCCTTTTACCGCTCTACCTTCACTCTTGTGAAGGCACGCCGTCCCTCGCCTGTCCTCGGTCTAGCCCGGGCTACCCTTAGCTCAGTTGTTTCACATCACCGCGCGCCCGGCCAAATGCCTTCCAATTCGTGGCTCGGCCAGACCTCTATCCATGCCTGGTCGACCAATCCCTTCGGCTGCACATGACAGGTCAGGGGCCGCGCCAACTGAGAACACAGCTCGACGCCGTGAGATTTGACCAACCTGCGTTATCGTAGCTCGGCCGTACAGACCGGTCCAAATCTCCCCTCTCAATTGCCCCTTAATCCCATCCGAGCTAATCGTGATTGGGGTTACCTCCATGGCTGAGCTTATAGCCCTCAAGTTGTGCCAGTACCAAGCCAAGCGCAATTGGCACCAAATCCGTTGCCGAGCTATTCCATTTGGTCGGCCATTGTCTCAGTAGTCTTGTCAAAGGTCGTACAGCCGTACTGACAGCCGCGTTCTCAGTGCCACGTGGCCTCACGCCATTGGTCCGTACACCCCCAGCTATCTCCCATGCGCAGAATTCAAACGGCTGCACCGTTTGGTTTTTTCCCCCTCTTTAAACACTACACGAAGGGTCATTCGACCCTTCCACTGTTCATCCTCCCTTCCAAGCCAAAACCCTAACTCTCCATCACCCCAAGCTTCCACCCTTGCTCCCCAGTTGCTTCCCTTCGTCCATTCTTGCCATTTCTGAAGCTGCAATCTAAACTGAGAGGCTGAATCTCGCTAGGCATCTAGCATTGGTAAGTTCTTCCGTCCCTCATTCGTATATCCGTACTCGAGTTCTTCATTCATTCATCATTTTTTTTTTTTTTGGCCACTGCTTTTCGTGTTCTTCGCTTGGGGTGTTGGGATCACAACAGTCCCTCTCCCCTTTAGACCAAAAATGATATATCTTAGAAAAACTGGAACTGTAGGAATCAATGGGGCCTTCGAGCCCCTACTTCTCCTTAGCTCGAATGAATGGGCCTTGAATTTAGGATGAACAGGATGAACACTGGACAGAACCGAGCTAGACATTAATTTAGATCCGTAAATCAGACTTAACTGAGCTAGAACTTGTTTGAGGTCTCTACTTGGGGCCTTGACCGAGCTAAATATTCAATGACATCTGTTTATAGACTGAACCGAGCTAAAACTTGTTCGAGTTCTCTTCTTAGGCCTTCACCGAGCTGAAAATAGGGAGACAGAATCGAACTAGGAAGGCCGAATCGGCCAAGTTGCCTAGCCGAGATAGGGTCGAACCGGTCAAAAACCCAAAAACCTTTCACCGAGCTAAAAAATCCACATTGAGGCCGTGCAGTTTATGTCGTGCTAACCCTTGGACTTGTTTCTTAATCAATGCAGAACAAACTAGGACCGACCAGGCCAATCCAGAACTATCACTGGTGGAGCTCAAACTCCGAGCAAATACACCAAAACTTTTGACCGAGGTTCAAATTAAGTCACCAAATAAAACCAAGATAGATGGGAAGTACCGATTTATGGTGAGCTCGCCCGGTGCACTAGCCGAGTTTCGTAGGGAGTACAATATTCCAGACGACGTCGTCTTAGAGCTTGCTAAAAGAGAGATAACCCTTGGGGAGACCTGGACCGGTGGCCCTTCACGGTTGTATCAATAGTGGAGGGAGGGCTTCGCTTCCCGGTCCAACCCTTGATCTGCGAATTTTTTAGGTAGACAAGGCTTTGTCCGACCCAAGTCTCCAACAACACGTACAAAATAATAAACGGTGTCGCCGAGCTGAATAGGAGACTCGGTCTGAATCTCGGTCTTGCTGAAATATTTCATCAGTACAGCCTTAGTAAAAATAAAGGTGGGTTTTGCTGGTACCTAAAGGTAAAAAAGGGCCGAGCAAAACTTATCGAGGGCAACCCGGACAAGGAGACCAACGACGACGACTTCTTGTGGGTGTCCGGTAATTACGAGGACACCGAGGCGCCCGTACCGGGCTGGTACATTAGGAAAGATTTTGGCAGTGCTGGTAAGTAGCTCGGCAAACTGCACTACATTCTTTTTGCATTGATTTTCTTCTTGCCAATCTAACACTTGTCCTCTTTTTTGCAGATTACAAACTCTTGGCCGACGACTACTCCCGAGCTAATCAAGAGGCCATCAAAGTTCTGCTTCGTCATCCGGCCGAGGAAAGGGAGTCTCCAAAACTCCTCGGCTTCGAACCGACCTACCACTACACAGCACCGCGCAAGAGCAGGGTGACTAACTTTTTTCGTGCGCCCTCCCCAGAACCAGATCCAAATCTCCCACCGATCAAACTTGTTCCACTCACCGCCGAACAAGAAATGGCAAAAATCCAGGCAATCAAATCAATGATCACCGGAGAACCGAGCGACTCCCAGCCACCAGAGGTATCTGGGGGACTTCCTCCATTCCCGCTGGGCAAAAGGAGGGGGCTGTGCTGGCTCTTGCGAGCGAGCAACCAACAGGCCGGTCGAAGAAGCGACGAGAAAAGACCAAACCAGGCAGCATCTAGCCGACGAAGATTCAACCGAGCATGCATCCACTGAGTTGGGTGACTAGACCGAACAACTACTCAGCGGGCCATCCAAAACCCCAACTGCCCCCCCCCAGTCTGGGCACCCGAGATCAAGTACAAAGGCTGGGCTGTCTCTGAGGCCGATTCAGTGTACGCGGACAAGGATTACTCCCTCGGTTTCAACATGACCAAGGGGCTGATCCTTCCCGCCGACATGAAGAAGCACGACGAGCTGTCTGACCTGAAGGTGCTTCGTTCGACGGCAAAATCGATCGTTTTGGTAAGCTTTCCACTCTTTTGTCTTCAAGTTATTGACCAGTTTTTGCTCAGTTTTCTGCATTCTTACAATCTTTCATTCATTTTCAGGCCGCACAAAAGAACTATCTCGCCCACGAGCGCATGATCGCCGTGCGGCAGAGTCTGCGCGATGCCATCTCTGAAAACAAGGCCCAAGCGGCCGAGATAGCGAAGCTTAAGGCCACGCAGGAGGCAATTGTGGCCGAGCGAGATGACTTGAGCCAGAAGGTTGACCAAGCTGAAGCTGACAAGCATCGGGCCGTGAAGTCAACGAAGGCTCGGTACCTCGCCGAGCTTTGTAAACTGCGCAACGCCCACAAAGAAGAGAAGGATAAGGCGGTTGACGACGCCGAAGACCGGGGATACGCGCAGGCGAGAGAAGACTTATGAACGGCAGGTTCAGGCGACCAAGGACATCTTTTTCCAATGCGGTTGGAAAGCGACCGTGGAAAAAGTTAGCCTTGGTCAAGACGCTGAAATGTTCCAGAACCCGCTTGCTGCCTTCATACCGCACTACATGCAGGCCTACACCAACGCCGCACAAAAGAGGCTCATTGATGGGACCAGGAGATTAGCCGAGGAAGAAGCGGCGGCCGAACAACCCGCAGAGCAGACTCCTCCTAAAGCTTCTCACAGCACGAGGATGGGAGGCCGAGTAGGAGGCTGCCATGGAAGGCGGTGAAGATGGAACCGAGGAGGGCGTGACCGAGCAGGCAACCCAGACACCTGAGCAAACCGTTGATATCGACCTCGACTAAAGTGATCCACTACTGTTTGTTTGCTGTTTTTTTTTTTTTCCTTTTTCTCTTTTTTTTGTAACCGGGCTAGGCCCCACCTTTGTAATGCAATTTCCATAATCAATGAAAATTTGAACTTTTTGCTCGCTTATCTCCCATTTCTGTTCGGTTGGCACGTGCAAAATTTCTTCATTCAAACTTTAATGCATCACGACTGGTACGTCGCTATGCCGCTCAATATGCCAATCTTTTCAGAATTTCTTCAACTTAAATGTTCGCGAATCGACTGGTAGCTCGGTTCTTTGATTTTTCGAATGAAACCAAAAAAAATTTATTCGGCCGAGCAAAAATTACCACTGCCGCTCTGGCTTTGACAACACTTTAAGTCTAGTATTTGGGCGGGCAAAAAGGAAGTTGGACAAATCACAATTATTTCGCTTCGGCCGAGCAAAACCAGCGCGGCCTGTATATTGGACAAAACACCAATATTCCGACGTGGCCGAGCAAAATCAGCTTGGCCTTGGAGTCGGATAGAATGTTAATATTTCTTTTCTCCGAGCAAAGTCAGCTCAGCTTCTTGTAAGTTGGACAAGGCACCAACATATCGCTTGGCCGAGCAAAGTCAGCTCGGCTATTATTATTGTTGACAAAACACCAACATTTCTTTTCGGCCGAGCAAAATCAGCTCGGCCTTAACATTGGGCAAAACACCGATATTTCACCTAAGTTGGTCACGACGCCAACATCCCAATTGGGCAAGCAAAAACCAGCTCGGTCTTTATGTGAATTGGACCATACGCCAATCATATCGCTAACAATACACCGGCGAGAGAAAATCAGTCTGGTTCCATTCAAGTCGGTCTCTTTGCCCCTGGCATCGATAGTGGCCTTGTATCCTTGCAGTGTCATTGTACAAAAAGAGGCAATAAAAAGCAACAAGAAGGCTATTTTCTATTACAAAAAGCAGTGCTATACTTACATCAAATGCCAAAAAGGCTAACGGGCTAGAAAGCTAAGCAATAAAAGCAATTACATCTTAAAAGTAAAAGATCATAAGGTTGGCTGCATTCCACGGTCTGGGGACAGCTTTGCCATCTAAATCTTCCAGATGGTATGCCCATTTGCCAGCGAGACCAGTCACCTTGTATGGTCCTTCCCAATTTGCACCGAGCTTTCCTTCGCCAGGGACCACCGTGTTGCCCAGCACTTTTCTTAAGACCCAGTCCTCGATCTTGAACAGCCTGGGGTGCACAGCCTTGTTTATTTCTTGGAGAGTTCTTGCTGGTAGGCCGCTATGTGGATTAGTGCCCGCTCCCTCATTTCCTCGCAAGGTCTAGCTCCAATGCCACTACTTCATTGTTCAAATCTAGCTGGAAGCTTTCAGACCGGATGGTTGGCATGCTAATTTCCAGCGGGATAACGGCTTCCATACCATAGGCCAAGGCAAACGGAGTTTCCCCGGTCGACCGCCTTGGCGTAGTGCGGTACGCCCAGAGTACATTAAGGAGTTCTTCAGCCCACTTCCCCTTGGCCTTCTCAAGCCGCTTCTTCAGCCCATCCAGATGGTCTTGTTTGAGACCTCCGCTTGACCATTTGACTGAGGATAGGCCGGCGTTGAATTTAGAATTCGATCTTCAGCTCTTCGCAAAATCCGCGAAAGAGTTTCCCATCGAATTGAGTGCCGTTATCCGAGATGAGGGCCTTTGTATGCCGAAGCGGGTGATAACATTTTGCCAGACAAACTTCTTCACATCTTTTCCTTTATGGTCGCCAGTGGCTCGGCCTCAATCCACTTGGTGAAGTAGTCAGTGGCAGCATGAAGAATTTGCGATTACCCGGTGCTGCTGGGAGCGGTCCAACAATATCCAACCCCCAAAGCGCGAACTGCCAAGGACTTGTAAGGGGGAGCAATTCTCTAGCTGGCTGGTGGATCTGGTGAGCGAACTTCTGACACTTTTCACACCTGCGAACGTATTTCTGCGCGTCCGCCTGCATGCATGGCCACCAATAACCTGGGAAATTGCTCGGTAAGCCAAAGATCTGCCCCCAGTATGGCTGCCGCAGATGCCTTCATGGATCTCATAGAGAAAAGCTTCCACCTTGGCGGGGTGGACACACTTCAGATACGGCCCGGTAAAAGACTTCTTATACAAGGCTCCGGACGGGGAGAGCCAAAACCGCTCTGACTTGGCCCGGATCTTGTTGGCCGCCTTCTTTTCTTCCGGTAGAACTCTATCTTTAAGGAAGGCGATGATGGGATCCATCCAAGAAGGACCCAAGTCTGGTGCAGAGTACCTCGGTCGCTTCTGGTTCCTCAATACTTGGCCGAGGTAAGAATTCTATCATCAAGGGGTTAGGAAAAGCTGTCTGAGCAGAAAGCGAGTCCGGCCAATTCATCAGCCGTGTTGTTTTCTTCGCGTTTGATCTGTTCCACTCTTATGGCGTCGAACTTCTTGATCTCTGCGCGCACCAGGGCCTGATACTTGGCCATTCTTTCATCCCTTGCCTCATACTCCCCTGAGACCTGATTGACCACCAGCTTGGAATCGCTGAATACCATAAGGGCTGATGCTTTCATTCTCAATGCGCTTCTTAGCCGGCAAGGAGGGCTTCATACTCCGCCTCGTTGTTGGATGCAGGGAAGCTGAGCGTAATTGCCTGCTCGATAATCAGCCCGTCCGGAGAAGTCAGTACGATACCCAGCCCGGCCCCGTGCCTGTTGGATGCCCCATCGACGAAGAGCTTCCACATCTCGCCAATGAACAGCTTCCAGCAATCAGAAGGGTTTTGGGAGCTTCTCAATTCCAAGTCTCTGATCGGCTCATTCTGGTCTCTTTCCTTGTCTTCGTTGAGTCCGTCTTCCAATGAGTTACCGGCTTCGCTAGTTCGGTCGCCTTTTGCCCTTCTTTCACTTGCGAGCCAACAACTTGTCTCCATTGCCTGATCCATGGGCTGTGCTAAATCCGCACCAGCCAAATCAACCGGGCAAACTGGATGCGTTCCAGGGGCGAACTCCGCCACAAAGTCTGCGAGAGCTTGAGCCTTGATTGCGGTGCGCGGGCGGAACTTGATGTCGTATTGTACCCAATTCCACGGCCCATTTCAAAATTCTCCCGGTAAAGTCTGCCTTTTCAAAGAGCACCTTGAGTGGAAACTCGGTTAGCACAACTATTGTATGGGCATGAAAATAGTGTGCCAGCTTTCTCGACGCCATCATCAGGGCCAGCGCTAATTTTTCCAGCGGAAGATATCTCGTCTCGGCCGGAGCAGAGTCTTGCTTACATAGAAAATGGGCAGGTGCTGGATGCCTTCAGCGCGGACTAGGACGACGCTCACCGCATGTTCAGAGACTGCCAAGTAGAGATACATTCTTCGCCGGGCCGAGGCGTGACTAAGATAGGGGCTGAGGAGAGGTACACTTTTAAGTCTGCCAGTGCACGGTCACATTCGTCATCCCAGAAGAACTTGGTCTTCAAAGTTTTGAAGAAGGGCCTGCAACGATCTGAAGACCGGCTGATAAATCTGTTCAGCGCGGCTGCCATCCCTGCAAGATGTTGCACGTCCTTCGTGGAGTTTGGGCGCTCCAGTCTTGTATAGCCTTGATCTGTGATGGGTCGGCTTCAATCCCTCGGTTTGTGACCAGAAAACCAGAAACTTCCCGGTGCCGACTCCGAAGGCGCATTTGGAGGCATTCAAACGAAGCTTGTGGCGTTTAAGTATAGCAAACATCTCTGCTAGGTCGGAGAGGTGCTGAGATTTCTCCTTACTCTTCACCACCATATCGTCGATGTAGGCCTCCATGGTGCGGCCCAACAGTGGGGCGAACATCTTTGTCACCATCCGTTGAAAAGTTGCTCCGGCGTTTTTCAGCCCGAACGGCATGACTTTATAGCAATACAACCCTCTGGGAGTAGTGAACGATGTGATCTCTCGGTCCGATTTATACATGGCTATCTGGTGGTAGCCGCGATACGCGTCCAGGAAGCTAAACCTCTGATGGCCAGCGGTTAAGTCCACCAGCTGGTCAATTCGAGGGAGGGGGAAGCTATCCTTTGGGCAAGCACGATTGACCGTCTTGTAGTCAACGCAGACTCGCCACTTACCATTCTTCTTCGGAACCACCACCGTGTTGGATATCCACCGAGGGTATTGCACCTCTCTATGGCCCCAGCTTCCAGCAGGTTTTCACTTCCTCTGCCACTACCTCGGCATGTGTGCAAGGCTGAGCGCGTGTCCTTTGGATGACTGGCCGTGCATTGGGGAAGACATTCAACTGATGGCAAATGAAGCTCGGGTCGACGCCAGGCATATCGTAAGGCGTCCACGCAAAAGCCTCCAAATTGGAAGTCAAGAAGTTGACATAATCTAACCGCTCGCGCTAGACAAAGATGATCCCAAGAGGAAGAACTTAGTTGGGTCGTTCTCGTCGATGCGCACTTCCACCAAATCCTCGACCGATTTTTCCTCGGCCTTTCTACCTACGTCTTCAAGGACCTCCTTTCCCTCGGGTCCCTCAATCATCTGGACGAACCCCTTGGCTGCTCGGCTGCCATTTACTGCAACGAAGCATTGTTTTGCCATCACCTGGTCTCCCCAAACTTCTTCTATTTGTCCGGTTGGCGCCGGAAAGCGCAAAACTGATGGTAAGTCGACGCTACTGCTTGCATGGCGTGCAACCAGCCCCTGCCCAAAATTAAGTTGTAGTGGATGGGACCTTAAGCACCCAGAATTCCACCTGCTTCACAACTGAACCCGCTTTGACCGGCAATATGATCTTCCCCACCGGCCACTCTGGCTGTGAGTTGAATCCAACCAAAGGAGACGTCGCAGGGGCCAAGTCCTTGTCCTCCAGCTTCATCTGCTTGAAGGCGTCATAGTACATAATCTCGACCGAACTCCCCTGGTCGATCAAGATTCTCTTGATGTCAAAGTCTTTGACGCGAAGAGTTACCACTAGGCATCATTGTGGGGCATCTGGATCTCTTTCCAAATCCTTGCTTGAAAAGGTAAGGACGTCTTTCTCCTCGGTCTTCCCCTTCTTCACGCGGGCTGAACGGAGAGCACTTCCCTCATGTGCTCGGCCTTCTTGATCATCCCTCTCAGCTCGCAGACCCTGGCCGGTTCAATGATGCCATGGATGACGTTGATTACACCTTGCGGCGCCACGTCCAGGGCGGCTAAACCGTTTGGTTTTGATACAAAACAGTAACTTTAGAAGTGTTGTTCTTTTTGGGTATAAATCAAAAAATTATCAAATTAGTGTCATTAGAACCAGTTACGAGTCTAGTATTTAATTTTTTTTTCCTTGCGTTGATTGCTAGTGTATATTAAGAGAATTGTCAATTTCTTTAAAAAGCTGCAGAAAGTAATCTGTTTTGACATAATTAATTATAAATAATTATTTTGATAAGCAAATCGAGTAAAATCAATTGGGTTTGAAACTTAAGATGTAGTATTTGATATCTAAAGGGTTTTGGAATTTTTTGAATGGTGTAGAGTGGGTTTTTAATTTTCAAAGTTAGTGAATATATTGGGAAAATCTGTTTAAAATTCTATTTTATCTCAAAGTCACGTTTAATTAAGTTTCGATCTGAACCATGTCTTTGGTAATTTGAGACCTTGAAGAACAATAACTTAGGTATTATTTAAGAGTAACGGTGAGTTGGGTTGAGCCGTGTTAATGCGTTTTAGTTTGGGGTTACTTAATGTATTATTCTTTTTAGTATTTTTAAATTAGTATTGACGCGTAATTTTCATACTTGGTTCAGGGCACTAATTAGACTTTTATACTCTATTCAAGGATTATATTATTTCGTTTTCAGGTGAGTAGTTGCATGTTACATATTTTTATAAATGTTTCCCTACCATGAACTGTTGGAAAATTAAATTATTGTTTTAGGATTAAACTGTTTTGATAAAATTATTATATTATCAATGGAATTAAATTATTTCTGAAACATGTGTAAACTTGGCATACTATAAACTATTTGCAATAGTCTTATGTTTATAATGGTGAATTACCACATTTTGCGAAATTGAATTGTAGTGATTATTAGGACCATCTGTATATAAAAGTCCAAGGAATTTATTCCACTATGTGTGGTGACTCTGGCCACTGGGAAATAAGTCTGGATTGGGTTGTGATGACTCTAGTGCTCAACGAATGTAAGGAAAAGACCTAAGCTAGGTTAGATGACCTTCAATCGAATCGTCTTAGAGAAAATACCCGAGTTGCCACATCGAGGATGACTCTTGGTTTGATATTGGATCCAATAGGCTTATTGCCTTGAGAACTTTGTGGCATGTTACTTGCTATTTTTGGTTCCTAAATTATAATGATGATCATGTTGTTATCTATTTTAAGTGGAGAATCTCATTTCATTGTGCTCTTGACATTGATATTTTTATCTAAATTGTGGAACCTTATTTTTGAAATAGATTATCTTTATCAAAACTGTATGTCAATCTAATTTTTGTTATATACATCTTATTTTGGAATGGAACCTTGTTTTCATAACTGTATTTACTATACATGCTTTTACTCACTGAGCTATCAGTTAACTTAGTTGTTTAACATTTTCAGGTGAGAGAAGGACTTAGAATGGACTCATGGCTTAGCAAAGACTCGATTTTATAGACCTTTAGGACATTTATTTATTTATTATTTTAGATTGTTATGTCAATTTTGTACGTACTTTTTGGTTGAGATTCATTTAAGATTATTTTGTTATGTGGGTTGTTTGTATCTCATTAGTTTGAATGGTATTGATTAGGATTGGTTTTGCCCGTTTATACTTGTGACATGTCACTGGATTGAGTTTTAGTTTATTTATTAGTAGACTATTGTTACATTTATTCAATGTGATTATAGATTCGTATTTAGACTTACGTATGCCTTGGGCTAAGGCCTTGTAGGCCATAGCCGGACATATTTAGATTTGGGGCGTGACAAAGCTGAGTCCGGATCGTCGGCCGCTATTTCCTGCGGCCCGTCCTGCGACTCCTCCAAAACGACGTCGTTTTGGGGGAAATTTCCAAAAAAAAAAAAAAAAGAAACTGAGCAGAGGCAAACCAGAGAGGGAGGAGAAGGAACTTAAAGAAGAGATAAAAAACTTGCCTGCTATGTTAATCTGATGAATCCCCAGATTTTCTCACCAACCAAACTGAATTATACACACATAAAAGCATCTAAATACACACTTGTTTTATTATTAAAAAAAAATCAAAATAAAACTCAAATTCTGCAGATTCAAGCAAAATTCACAACACAAAAACCATAATGAAACACAGATAACTAACCGTTATCTTTCTTGACATCTTCTCTTCTGCGCTTCCGATGCCTAGCCCAATCGGCGAGACTATGACATCCCTCGCCGTCCAACTGAGTCTCCAGCAAATCAGCCATGATCTCGACTCGGAGCACTCGGTCGGAGAAGTTACTATTGTTGAACGCAAAGCCGAAATCGCCGTCGCGACCGTCGTTGGGGGAGTAGTCAGAGTCCATTACCATCCTCGGATCGAAAAGATCCAAGCTCGTATCCCTCATACTTCCTTTCTCTAAAACACTTTCTCTCTCTAGAAGAAGAAGAAGAAAGAAGACGATGAAGGGAGTGTTGAAGATTTAAAAACCCTAATTTGATCACTTGGCTGTTAACATAGCAGGCAAAGTTTTTGAGCTTTTCCTCCTTCTCCTCTCTCTCTGGTTTGCCTTTGCTCAGTTTCTTTCTTTCTTTTTTTTTTTTTTGGAAATTTCTCCCAAAACGACGTCGTTTTGGGGGAGTCGCAGGACGGGCCGCAGGAAATGGCAGCCAACGATCCGGACTCGACAAAGCTAAGTGGGAGAAATGGAAACAAATTGTGTATATGCTATCGGAATTTGAAATTAGTTGTTGAAATGGCACTATAAGAGAAAATACACATACTATAAATTAATTTAAAAACTATTAAAAAATGACAAAATATATATAAAAATAAAATAAAAACGTAGTTGAACCTATTGTACTAGTGAGAATTTATTTTTTGTAAGTGATAAAACAAATTCCTTTATCCCATGCATTGCACGGATCAATCACTAAGGATAGTTATAGTGGTATGAACGATGATAGTGATAACAGTGACAACAAAGCTCTATTTGGAAATTTAGGTTTTTAGTAAAAAAAATTAAAAAATTATTACAAACCATCAGATCATTCTCTATTCTTTCTATATATTTTTTCATAAACAAATTTAAAAAGTCAATTCTCAAACATTCTTAAATGATTTTTTTTTATTACAGAAAGAAAAGATCTAATCATAGAGAGGTGATCTTTGGAATTAGACCATAAGGAACTGAGACCCCAAGATTACCTCTAGGTGATGTTACATAGAAAGGCCACTCAATTATGTAACGGCAAGTCGTAAACTCGTATACAGGTGAGATTCAAATTCACATTTCTGATACTAGATATGATTCGTCTAGATTTGAAAAGTTTATTTTATCAACTATATATGTTATCAATCGAATAACTAATCCAAAGAGAGTAAAATATGAGACTTTAAAATTTCTACCTCAACACCTTATCAACTTGTCACACCCACTTGGATTTTTTTTTTGGGAAGTCCCACTTGGGTTTTGGAAGAGGAAGAAGCTATTTCATGATCATTCCAATAACTAATTCAAAGAGTCAAATATGAGATTTTAAAATTTCTACCTCAATACCTTATCAATTTGTCGCACCCACTTGGGTTTTAGTTGAAGATGAAGCTATTTTATGATTATTTTTTTTTTATCAATCAAGAAATTTTGAACTCATAAAATAATTAGTTATTAGAAGATGAATGACAGGTGGATAAGCTGAGTCAGCCCAAATCATTGACTCTGATTTGGTGTAGCCAAAATCATTGACAATAGGCTCCGTGAAAGGAGCTGCGAAAACTCAGGCCGCACATGACTCGGCCAGCTTTTCTCGCCAAAAGAATCAGACGACCTGTGATTTGTCAACGTCAACGCTCTTTGTCCCCTTCTTCCCACATTGCCATCTGTCATTTTGCACAAAAGTCAACACGACTAAACAAATTTCTGTCATTCATCAACGCTGTCTCCACTTTTATCAATAAAATTTTGAAAAATGTCATATGACAAATTTTTGTATGATTGTCTATGTGAAATTTTATGATTTATTTTTTTATTTAAAAATAATTATTTAATTATTAATAAAAGTAAACAATAACATATTGAATACTCTAATAATCTAAAATAGTAGTAAATAATTGTTTTGAAAAAATGATTAAAAATTCGTTTTTTAACTTTTATTAGTTTTTTTTTTTTTTGAAAAAATGTATAAAAAATAGGAAAATTTACCTATAAGTCCTAGTTTCTGAAAAGTTGAACCATTTAGTCCTAAAAGTTTTTTTATGTTCCATTTAGTCCCATTTGCACATCAATCTAATGTTCGAAACATTAATCCGATGTTCAAAATCTAATGTTCGAAACATTAATCTGATGTTCGAAATCTAATGTTCGAAACATTAATCTAATGTTTGAAACATTGTAATGGGACCTTTCAGTCTATAAGAAAACTTTTAGGACTAAACAGTGTATAAGTTATTAATTTGAGATTTATTGGTGCATATTCAAAATAGATTAAAAGTTAAAAGATGATTTTTAACGGTCTTTCTAAAATAACTCAAAAAAAAAAAAAAAAAACAAGTGATAGATATATAATAGTCCTCTAAAATTTTTAATGTACTTTTATTAAGCTTGATATGAAAAATTAAAGTCATTCAGATAGAGTGGAGGCCAATATACAATTTGGTCATCAAGTTGTATCATATTATAAAAAAAATTATGTACTTTATTTTAATATATCTATATATATATATATATATATATTTTTAAAAAAGAAAATGACTTCCTCAAAATTATGTACTTAATTTAATATATATATATATATATATATATGTGTGTATATAAATTTAAGAAAGAAAATGGCTTTCCTCTAGTTTGTAAATATACTACAGCCATTCAATCTTGTCTTTTGGGCTCATTATAGGTCTATTATGATGATTTGGCTAGTTGGTCTTCTAGATTTTTACGTGTAGAGCATCCTAATTTTTTTATTTTATTGATTCAATTATTATATCCATATTATTTCATTATTTTATTTTAACATAAATGAATGGTGTATACTCAAATCTATATTACTTGTCATTTTTTCAAAATAAATATGATGAAGTCATATGATTATAATCATTAGACAAATTTATTTATTTTTTCAAAAATAATCTACATATAAGGGTGGCAAGAAGGTGAATGGTGCAAATAATCAAAATGAGGTTATGCTTGCCCAAAATACTTCAATGAATAGATCAATCTATTTTAACTGTGAGAGACAAACTCTTCCCTTAGTTGTTAAAATTTAAATATATAATATAAATTTAAATTCAGTGCCATGTGATCAGCTGTGTGTGTGGAAAATACTTTTTCTTATTGTCAATTTATATAATAGTTTAATTGTGCACTTAATTTTAAGAATGATAATCACTTCATTGAGTCATGGGCAAGAAGTTACATAGTGATTTCCTTCTTCGGATTTTTGATGAACTGGTCGGCCATTTTTTTTCCCACTCAACTAAATTATTCTCATTATTCCATCAATCTTATTAAATACATACAAATAAATTAAATTTTACAAAATATATTAATGAGATTTATTTTTGAAAAAAATTATTCATTTATATATATATTTTATATCTAGTTTTTTTTTTGAACCAATATTTTTTATATATACTTGAAAGAAAATTATTCAATAATTTTGAAACAACACGTAATCATATTCCAAACTAATCACTATTTACTTAGTCTCATGTTATTTCTCTATCCCTAACATAAATTATGAGTCTCTATCCTTTTTTACTAATCAAAACTTTATGAAACAATACGTATACATACTCTCACAATACTAAATAGTCACCCATACTTAAATACTCGATTTCAGGCCTCGTTTGGGAACAGGCTAATTTAGTAACTTTTTGGCTATTTGGCTAAAATATGAGCTAAAAAAAACTAGTATGTTTTGAATTTTTACGAAAAGATGTGCAAAAAGTAGAGAGAAGAGAATCTTTGATTTTTTGATATGGGTTGTTGGCTTTTTGACTAATTTAATAACTTTTTGACTTTTTAACTAAAAAAGAGGGTTCCCAAACGAGGCCTCAGTACACAAAATTGTAGACTATAGTGTAACGCCCCACTCCCGGGTCGTTAAATACACTAAAATAGCCTAAAAAAAATACAAATTTTGCTCTCAAAAATAATAACTACAAAATCGTCTCCAAATGGTACAATATCCTCCAAATATTCTAATTGCCTCCAAAATAAACAATATTACAACTCTCTCCAAATTTAATAATTAAAGTGGTGGATCCCAAATCTCTATATTAATAAATCTTTTTAATCTCAATTTTGAGCTCCGCTAAAATCTGCTCCGTACCTGAAAAATAAATTAATTCGGGAAGTATACAATACGACAGGAATACAAGGCTCGGATACAGAATAAATTAACAGAAATCCAACAATTTATGACACCAAATCAACGATACGATAATCAAGCAATTTACCAAATTGCACAACAAATCAACTATTATTTATCTATGACCAAATACCCGGTCCTACTCAGTACATGATCAGTGAATAAATTTATTTATTCACCTACCTCACCCAAGCTCCACGCTTATCCGGGCATATTGGTGTAAACAATTAATAAGATTCACTCGATCCATGTACGGAGTATTTCCATGTCATTCAGTCAGACAAATCACCATTTAACACAGAATATTTGTAGAGAATTTTACCAAATGATCAAAATATCAATGATTCAACAACAAATGATTTTACCACAATAATCAAGTGGATTACAAATTGAGGATAATTTAAAATAAGAGAACTCTTTGCAGAGAGATTTAAATAGAGCATATAGTATACAATCCGAAATTTATCTCAAAGTAATTAATTCCATCACCATAAATCTGAAATTACTTCATGCATCTCTAAAAATAATCCTGATCTCTTGTAAAATTACTAACTCTCATATCTAAACTTAAAATTTACATTACAAAAGAGAGAGAGTCGAAAGTTGGAGAAGTTTAAAATGAGAGAAAAAGAAATGGAATTGAGGGACGGATGACAATGCAGAGAATGGCTCAATTTATAAGATCAAAGAGAGGTAGATAAATAAATAAATAAAAAGTAACTCTATTCCCAATAAATCAAAGTGTGAGTTTGGGGTGCAAATGGGTTTGGTTTGAGAAGTGAGAAAACTGTGGGTAAAGCCCACGGTTTTATCTTCTTTTTTTTTTGTTTTTTTGTTTTTTTGAGGTGGGAAAAAGTAGGAAGAGTTTATACACTATTATATCAGAATAAATAACTATATGATAGATATAAAAGAGATGTGATAAATACAAATAAATAATTTAAAATTAGATTTTTATCTAAAAATCTCATCACTAAATTATCATAATAAATCACCAATACCACTCATTAAATATTAATACTTCAAAAATACGGAGCGTTACGTATAGCCAACTAGTGTGTAAAGAATAGCTACCAACAATGCAAAGGGAAAAGAAAACCGTGTATAGCCAACTAGTGTGTAAAGAATAGCTACCAACAATGCAAAGGGAAAAGAAAACCGTGTGGATTTTTGTGCTCTCTCTCTCTCATTCTTCTCTTGTTTTTGAGGTCAATGACTGGCCAATCATGTTTCTCCCACTAAAATTCTATTCTATTTGTCCTTATATAATTCTTGCTTGATTTCCTAACCATCACCATCTCCATCTCCATCTCCCCCTCTCTCTTTTTTCTCTCTCTCTCAAAAACTAAGCAAAGAGAGCATAGCAAATGGGACGTACCCAAGGAGACCCATCACCACAGTCCCAACCACCATCTAACCCATCACCACCACAGCCTCAAGAGTATCATTATGATCAACAAGCCACTGATGATATTCCTCCACCACCACCCTTTGAGGCTTACACCGATGAAAACAACCACCACCACCACCACGAACACGGCGGCTCATCAGACCCAAATGTAACTAACAACAACCAAAACCAACAACACTTCCAGCCTCCACCACCATCACCACCACCGTCTCAGCCTCAGCCACCACAAGCGGCGGCTCAGCCTGTTCGATTCCCACCTCAATTCCCACAAGCAAATAATGGGAGTCAGCCTCCGTCATATCCACCTAAAAACCCACAAATGGTTGCACCGCGAACTCCGCCAAGAAACTACCCACCTCAAGGGGAGCCAGTGCAGTTTCCACCACCACCACCACCGTCTTCTCAGGCGGCTTACCACCAGGCTTCTACTTCTGAGCCCGTGCAATTTCCACCGCCGCCGCCTCCTTCTCAGGCGACTTACCACCAGGCTTCTGAGCCTGTGCAATTCCCTCCACCACCTTCTCAGGTAGGGACGGAGCTAGTAAAGGACCTGGAGGGGCGCTGTCATTTAATTTTGATTATTTATATATATATATATATACATAAAGGAGGAGGATTCCTCCTGTTCAAAATTCGGATTGGAAGAAGTTGTTTGGATCCATGGAAGTTATCACGGCTTCTATTTTTCATTATTCGAACTATTTATTTTATCGGGTATTTTATGTATTTTATTCAAAAAAAATTAAATTAATCTAATAATTTCAACTTATTTAATTTATTATTTTTGTCATAAAACAATATATGATTCATTTTTTTAAAACATAACTATTGTTATTTTTTAGTAAAAAACATGATAAATTGAACCAGTTACGATTATTGAATCAATTTAATTTTTTTTATAAATAAAATACATAAAGTGCCCAACAAAATAAACAACTCAAATATTCAAATCCAGATTTTGAACCGGGATATTCTTAAAGTTTTTATATTTTTCTTTCAAAAAGCTTAACCCACGTATATTAAAATATTTACAAAGATAGACTCTTATTTAATTCACAAACAAATTTAAGAAAATATTTTCTTTTATCGTGTATTTAATTGCAAATTAATTTTCTTCCATTTTATATTACTTTAGAGTTTATAAATTTTAATATTAAGATGTTTTTTTTTTTTAATTATAATAAATAATATGTATGATATTAGAATAGTTTTGAAATATCAATATCCTTTTTTTTTTTGTGAATCAATTACAATTCTAACCCATATAATTTGATCTAATTTTTATTTTGCTCTTATTTTTTCAATTTAAATAATTTATTTATTACACTTTAAGTCTAATTTCAATTTAATCATTCCGTTCAAATTGAATCTTTAAATTAACAATTTTATGACAAGTGTCCACCTTCTGAAATATACATAAAAATAAAAATAAAAAATTGCCGGTAATTTATATGAAAGAATCAAATTAAAACTATACTTAATTTTAAGACATTGAAAAATAAGAAATAAAGTAAAATTTAAATCAAACTAAAATTTGCATTCCAAATTGACCAGACCTAATAATTTGTCTTCGTATTTGCTTTTCCTGAATTAAAATTCTGTCTCCGCCACGATTATCAGGCTACCTACCACCAACCTCAACAGCAAGTGCAATTTCAGCAGCAGGCGCAGCAGCAACAGATGGGAGCACAGATGGCTTACAATGTCATGCCGCCGCCTTCGCCGATGAAACCAACGGTTCAGATGAATGGCGTCGCGTCTGGGTTTCCGGTGAATCAATATCCAATTCCACAGGTTGGGACTGAGGGTTGGAAGACTGGGTTGTTTGATTGCATGGATGATCCTTTAAATGGTGACAAATCTCTCTCTCTCTCTCTCTCTCTCCATATTTCAAGACAAATATATAGTCGTTTCAGATACGAATAATTCTACACATACTAACAAGGTTACTAAAATTACAAATGATCAAATGTAATTAGTTGTCAAAAAAAAAAAATATATATATATATATATATTTGAATCTCTAAGGATATTTGGACATAAATGCTTTTAGTAGCATTGTTAGTAAGATTTTAAGTAGTGTAGCATTGTTCCTCATACATCAATTTTTTTTGCGCTAATTAAGGCAAAACAAAATAAAAATAAAATGAAAATATGACAAGTATGATTTTAAAAAGAGGCCAATTATTCGATCGTATGATTACAGTTATTCCATAAACATTATCAGGGCTGGCCCAGAGGGCAAGCAATAGAGGCCTACGCCTTGGGTCCCCATATTTGAGCTGAAAATAGGGGCCCCAAATATAATTTTATGTTTTAGATATTAAAAAAAAAAAAAAAGTCCCAAATACTATAAGCCCAATTGAACATGAAGCCCAAAAAAAAGTAACAAGATTAAATTTTTATTTTTTTAAATATTTGTAATGATTGCTTCCTATCTTAATATATGAAAGTAAATTTTTGTTTATAATTGTAATGATTAAATTTTTTTGTGACTACAAATAAATAAAAAAATTGTAAATTATCGTTTTATTCATGAATTTTATTTATTTTTTTCAATGTAAGAGGGTCTCGTTTTCAAAGTTCGCCTTAAGTTTCCTAAATCTCAGAGCCGGCCTTGAACATTGCTTTGTGTATGAATGATCTTTTGGAACGTGAATAAATAGTTTGAATTATCGATGTGAGATTCATGATCGGCTCCGGAGGGCCAACAACATCATTCAATTGGAATCACCAACTTGAAGAGATTGGAATTTAGACTTTTGATACCGGTAGATTGACTTATCTGATATCAATTGATAATTATTTAAAATGACGAACTAAACACAAGGTATTCACATCTGAGAGTAGCAGATTGAATTGAACCAACTCCAATTAGATGGAAGAATACAATCATCAAAATGCGATGCATAATTAATTTTTTTGTTGTTTATTTTTTAGAAGAAATTTCCAATCAGTACTAATCTTCAAAAATTATAACACATTAATAAAAAAATAATAATTTAATTTTAATTATTAATACCATATTTATAATGTTTATCACCTTTTGATAATTTTTTTTCCTAACTCCACTGAGAAGTTATTTTCCCCTTATTTTTTTAAGCACGTTTGTGCTTTTCTACAAGGATGATGAACAACAATGTATGAAACAAGGTGGAACTAAAAAGCAATTGGTTGTTAGAAAAATATTTTTAAATTAATAATAAATTTTGAAAATATTAAAAAATAAAATTATAATTTTTTCATGACTATCTAATTAATTTTTAAAAATTCTACTGACATAGTAATTTTTCCTATGATTTTCAGCAATTATGACAGTGTGCTTCCCATGCTTAACGTTCGGGCAGATCGCAGAAATCATTGACAATGGCCACACCTGTAAGTCCAAATATTTGCTTGTCATGTATATATAGTGTTTTTCCATACTTAAATGGAACACTATGAGGATTTAATTTTTTCTATGAGAGTTACGGTAATATATATATATATATTTTTTATTATATATAGAGTTCTATACAAATTCAAATCTAATTTAAATTATACTAATTTTGCTTATTTTATATGAACTTTATTTGATAAATATTTCTTTTTTTTATTTATATTTTTCATGGTAAATTAAGATAATTTACAAACTCAATACTAATTTTGCATTTCACTTTTTTCTTATTAATTCTTTCAAGGGTGTTAAGATTTTTTTTAATGCTAAATTACTTCTTTTTTCCTTCTTATTTTCCCATGTATTATTTTATACCCAATATCAATTATATATTATGGATTTGTCGTTTAAATTTTACAGTGATTCTATATATGAAATTATACTTCATTTCTTGTTGGAAATGGTTATAAAATTCTGGGTAAAACCAGAATTTTTTCCTAAGTTTGGTCTAATTTTTAGGTGGGCCTCGTGCATCGATTTACACGGGTCAAAGTGGTAACGCGTTCTATACCGCGTTGTGATTCACGTGGTATATTTGGTTGCTTAAAACCATTACCGAGTGAATGGAAATTGAAGCAAAGTAAGCTCCATGGAAATGGAGTTTTGGTGGAAATTCCTTAAAGGTTAAATAAAGCTTGTCCCACATTGATTTGGTGGGAGGTTTTGAAAGGGTTTATAAGGCATGGGTTTGGTACTTGGGGTGTGCCCCAAGGGGTACCCAAGTGTTTTAGAGGGAGAGGTTATGGGCAAAATGGGCTAGACCCATTGGACTCAAAAACCACCACACACGCGCGCGCCGTCCGTCGGGCGGGCTGGGCTTCGGCGCGGGTGCGAGGTTGGGTTGGGCTTGTTTGGCCCAATACTTTTTGGGCCAAAAACATTTGAATTTAATTCAAATAAACTGGTTTGGATTTTTTGTTCATCAAACAGGGCCCTTCCCGTTTTCAAACAGAATTAAACTGGTCCGGTTTTTCCTGTTCATCCAAACAGGGCCCTTCCCAGAATTAAATTGGTTTGGATTTAATGTTCATCCAAACAGAGCCCTTCCCGTTTTTTATCTGTTTGAATGGTTAACCCAACAGATTCAAATCTGTTTGAATTTAAACCCAACAGGTTTCATACCTGTTCAATTCAAAACCAAGAGCCACCTTTACATCTATAAATAGACTAGCCTCCCATTGGATTTTCACTCCAATTTTCGTACTCCATCCTCTCTATAATTCTCTCTGCATTTTGCTGCATTTTTATTCTGAAAGAAAGAGTGTAAACACTTAGTGTGTTCGTAAGGCAAACAATTTGTAGTGCTGCTATTGTTTGTGGTAAGATCATTTCATCCTGGGAGATAGACGTCCAGATTCTGAAAGCACCGTGGAGAGGACGAATCTGTCTTAAGGACACAGTATTAAACACTGGACTTGATCAGAAAAGTAATTCAAAGAAATTAACCAATTAAGTTGTTTAATTTTATTCTGTTTTTTTTAAAAATTTGTTTATTTAATCAGATTTTAATTTTGTTTTTGTAACAAAATAAAATCTGTTATTTATTTATTTATTTATTTTTATTTCGAGTTTGATTTTTGTAATCAAACATATTCTCTCCTTTTCTTTATTTCTTTAATTCTAATTGTTGTTTTGTACACAATAGAATTAAAATCTTTTAAATACAGTGAAGATTGCCCAACATTTCTTACATTATTTTATAGAATCACAATAATGATACTCTCGAACAACCTTTAAATTTGAATTTACTGATTGAGTTACTTTTTTAGTTATTGAACAGTAAGTTCTTTTATATTTTAACATCATATTACAAATGATTAATCACTTCATACGTTGAGATGTATTTATCGTTCAGATATTTTCATTATTTTTTCTTTTTGCGTTTAGATGTTGTTATGTAATTCTTTCTTGGTTAGTCGTTGTTAAATTTTTTTATATAGTTAATATTTTAATTTAATTAAAAGTATTTATTTTACAATCTTATAATTATATATATATATATATATATATATATATGTATATCATATAAAATTATTATATGATAATCCAACTACAACATATTTATATTTAATAAATTTTATATAATTTCTATTTCTACATAATTTTATTTTCCAAATAAATATAAAAGAAAATTAAATAGTTAGAATAACTTATAATTTTATATTACTAATTCTTTTTCTAATTTATCTATTATTTTTAATATCAAAATGAATATTTATTTACTATTTTATAATTTAATATATATCATACAAAATTATTATATGATAATTATACTTTTATAAACAATAGAACTAAAATTATTAAAATATACAAATAATTTAACTAAAATTAATATATAATATATATATATAAGTATTCAAGTAACAATTTTATAGAATAATAGCGCAAATATTATCAAAATAAAAAATAAAAATCATACTTTAATTTTAAATTTAAATTATTCGTTTATAACACACATTGTACTATCAAATATTTTTAAAAAAAAATAACATGCGTATTGCACGGGTCAATTACTAGTTCAACATAATAATAATTATCATATTATATATATATATATATATATATATTTAAGGGGAATTCTTTGTAGTCCACTCTCTGGTTGTTGAGCTTCGTAAGGTTTATTATAGGCCTCACTTTAACTTTGAATATTTTATTTTGCAATTTTTTTTTTTTTTTGTGAATATTAATTATGAAAAAATTTAATAGTTATAGTCACATAATTTTATTATTTTGTCTCATAAAAATAGATGATTTATATATGTGGAAATTAAAATTGTCCCACATATATTAATCGAGAAATCAACGAAGTGATGAGTCACACCGTTTCAAATCTGTAAAAGAATAAACAGTTAGTGCCTCCCAATCAACAGTTGCTAGCCGGAGGGTATTCGACGATCAAGTTAGATAACATGTATCTAAATGAAACTAAACAAGTAAAAAAGAATGGTTTTGGAATACCTCCTTGGAGTTGAAAATTACATCCCTTTATATATGATAATATGCTACCAATTTTATTCAATGAAAATAAGTCACATGTATAACTCAAAACTCATCCGATGCATGCATATCAAAGCAAGTTGGCAAGTTACATAAATCATTAGTAAATTCTTATTCCATGTAAGCATCTGGTAAATGCCACTTTACATGGGTTAATTTTTTTCTCTCCGCAATATAATTGTGAAAATAGGCTATATATTTTTTTCAAAGACAAATATGATAAAATCATGTTATTATAATCATCAGATTAATCTTTTTTTTTTAAAAAAAAATGATCTATACACATTGTTTAACAAAATGAATAATTTAAATTATTAGAATAAGACCCGTAATAGGTGCCATAGATCTGAACAATGCCCTCCAGTCCTCCCTATTTATTTATAGGGTTAAATGTATCATGGGGCTATATGAACTTTTTGTTTCATTTTAATTTTTAATAGTTTAATTGTGTTAATTTATTAGTTATCAATTTATTCAATTTGTGTTTAAATAGTTTTAACACAAATTCCAAAAAAAAAAAACACCTCTTGTTTTCATTATAAAATTTGAAGAATGAATCATTATTCAACTTGGATAAGGATGAGTTGGAATCAAATTAATATAATTAAAAAATCAAGATGACTCATACTTTAATTCATAAAAAAGAGAGATTTTTTTTTAATAGACTAAAGTCAATTATTAATTATTAAAAAAAAGATATTTGATATGAGAAAAATGAAGAATAGTATATTATATATAAATTTTAAATTTGTCTCACAATTACATTACATGAATAAAAAAATATATGTGTGAAATAAAAAATATTTTCAAAATTTTAATTTTTTTCTTTGAGTACAACAATGTTTGATAGTCTGAATTTTTATGGCTTGAATGGTTCGAATATTTCAAAACGATTTCATTTTGAGAATAAAAAGACATCGTTTTAATATATTTGAGGCATTCGGATCAGATAAATTCGAACTAACAAGAATTTTTTAATGGAGTATTATTATTGTTATTTGTAAATTGTATGTTTGTGTATATATAGCATGTGCGACAAGTGGGATGTTGTATGGATTGATTGCTTGCGTCATCGGAATGCCATGTCTGATATCATGCGGCTACCGGAGTAAGCTGAGAAGCCGATATGGGCTGGTGGAGTCGCCGGCTCCGGACTGGATAACTCACTTCTTCTGTGAGCATTGTGCTCTTTGTCAAGAATATAGGGAGCTTCAGCATAGGGGCTTGGACCCTTCTATTGGTAAGTCATATATATATATATATATATATTTATAATTAATTTTTAAAAATCAGAAAATAAAAAATTTACATATTCTCATTCTGAATTTTAACTTGTCCCTTATTTTTAAAAATTTGAAGTAAAAATATGTTGGTGAAACTTTTTCACAACCATTAATAATAAATCGTTTCATTATAGTCATATATAATGGAGACGTGATCTTAGTGAACATGTTTAGTAACCTTGTTTGACCCGAAATTTGATGCAAAAAATTTATTTGAGCTCATTAAGAGAAATGAAATTGCTAGAGACAATGAAAAATGTATTATGAAAACAACTCGAAACTATTGCCAGACAACAAAAAAAGCTTAGGATGGATCGGAAAAAGCTTCGAGATGATTTTTAGGAAAAAAATTTGTGGTATGTAACATTGTTGTAAGAGAAATTATACCCATAAAACATGACAAGAAAACTACCATGAAATTGAAATTGTGTTCAAGAAATTTAAAAGATATATTGTGGAATTTATATACATACATTGATATTTTTAAATAAAATTCTAAATAAATGGTATTGCTTTTTCATTTTCTTTTTATAGTGAACCATGTTCCTAAATGAATGGTACTAATAAGCAAAAAGTTTGAGTTGAATATTATGTTTTGTTTTTATAGGATGGCTTGGAAACGTGGCTAGGCAGCAACAGCAGCAGCAGCAGGTTGCAATGGTGGCACCAATGAACCAAACCATGATGGGTTGATCACAAAATTTGATTGAATTGGAAAAGTTGTGCCTTTTTTTCTCAATTGTAATTTATAATTTCCACTTGTGTTCTTATATATACATGTTGTGTTATGCTTGTAATTTGAATTTGTACATATATACATATATTTTTTTTTTATCGAAGAGACGCTTAAATAAGACATATCTTTACTATATGTATTTTCCTGCAGACTATGTGAAATACAAAAATGATTCCATGATAATGTTAATTTTAATAATTGCATTTTTAATGTGGGTGTTACTTTTATTTTCGCAAATTTTTATTTTTATTTTTATTTTTGCATAAATTTGTCAATAGTCTGATTAGCATCCACATGAAATGGAATGTGAATCATGCTTAAGATGAACTTCTAAAACGGTAATAAGATACTTCTATTGTGGAAGTGGGTTTTGAGTTAGAACTCAAAGGGTCAAATCCGTGAAACTAGTTATTGGGTTCGGTCATATGAACAATACTTTTAGGTGTTTGATTATGCATCTAATATGGTATCAAATTATGGTAGTGTTTGGACCGAGGTGAGGATGTTGGCATCTCACATCGGTTATGGATGATACTCATGATGGATTAAGTCGCGTGACATCTCCATTGAGGAGGTGCCTTTTTATTTAGAAATCAAACGAACAAACTTCTAATTTGAGTTAGATCGAATCGGACAATACTAGAATTATATTTTAATGTTGAAAAAGAACTACGTACTTTGATCATATTAAAATATTAAATTTATGAAAAAATAAATAAAATGAATTTATGAAGAAAAAATTTGTTTCTTTTTTCTTTCCTTTTCTCTTAACTATTGGAAGTTGCCAAACACAAAAAAACCAATGCAAGCTAAATTCATAAATAAGAGTCAAACAAAGAATACAAAGAAAAACTAGATCTGGAGATAAACAACCACAAAAAACACCAAATGAAACTGAATTCATCAACTGGAGTCATCTGATTTAGCAAGCATGTGAAAGCCACTATCAGAAAACTGGCCATGGTTAAAAATCAATATTTTCATAAATGGTGTTTATTTTCGTCAAACTAATTTTTTTTCCTTTCTTCTTGTTTTTTAACAAAATCTAAAAATTCAACCAAAAACGGCGAATAAGCCCCTAGTATAAAAATAGAGGAACAAGCCCCTAGTATATAAAGCGCAGACGAAGGTCCAGTGCAAGTACGAAAGGCAAGATCGCATTAAAAAAAAAACAAAAAAACTTAAATAAACTACGGAATCAGAATCCAAACTCGGAATTTTACCCAGAAAATTTATATATGGCCTAGATTTAATTCTCGGGTGGTGGCACCTCCATCTAAAATAATCTCAACCACAGCTTATATTTTCTGGTAAAAATTTCTGGGTTGGCAAAATAAAGAGAGAACCTTATTAGCTTTCCGGCTAAAGAATGTAAACAAAATAATAATAATAATAACAACAATAATGCAAAAACGATCAAATTTGGTCCGTGCCAACATAGCATTTATTATAAAAAAATAATACTAACCGAAGATGTGTACCTAAAACAGATCGACAAGCAAAACAATATCTCCAGTATCAAGAAAATTTAAAACATTTTTGTTTTGCTATATTTCCTTAGCAACCGAACAAACCATAATGTTCGGGCAACAATTTGAGTCAAAATCGCAGTGTAGCTTGAGTTTACAACCATAACAACTTTAATGGAAATGAAAGTAAACACAAAAAATAGAGAGGCAAAACTGCATTCTTCTGATACATTATGGTTTGATATAGAACACGCTATTTGACATGATACAAGATTACAACACCCCAAATACATATAGTACACACCGAGAAAAATTTAGATGTTGATGGTGGCATCCCACAACCTAAGCAGCCCATTACGACCACCGCTACAAATCCTTTTCCTTTCAAGGTCCGAAGCCACACATCGTACCTGAAAGCAATCGAAAAAAACCCATTTATATACACAGCAAAACAACTGACAAATCCTCGTAGTTCTTTGTCTCATCACCACTGCAAAGTACGAACAATGTGTGAGCAAATTTTTTATGATTTATAAGAAAAGTAGATGGCATTTCCTGTTATATGTGGATGGATCATAAGGTTATATTTTTGATATATTGCAAAGTGTAAATGAACAATATGCAATTATTAAACTATGCAAATTGTTGAGCCTCGGATTATAATTCTACAAGTTGTAGATAATTACAAAGAAATTAGATGGCATTTCTTATGGTTTTATTTTGGAAGCAGTGTAAATAGAAATTTTAAACTAGAGGCTTGACTAATACATGTGAAACCATCCTGACTAAGGGTTTCATACAACTTAAATTAGATTATCTTTTCTTTGAATTGTTGTGTGTTCCCAATGACCAAATCTGGAACAATTATGTATAAAGTGAAAGGGTATGCTGATTATGGGTGAGAGTGGAGAGAGAAAGTTGTGTGTAGTGGATAGCAGCTATTGATTTAGTGATTTTTACTTTTTGGTCATTACAGTAACTATTAGGCAAGATAAATATTTGGGGAAAATATAATGTTGTGGGTTTTTAAATTTTTGTGACAAAATTGTTCAGACCAAGCAAGTTGTGTGTTTTATATAATACTCCTTCCGTCCCATAATATTAGTCCCTTATTCCATTTTTCATTGTCCCAAAACATTAGTCCCTCTTCAAAAATCAAGTACAAAAATAATATAAATTTCCTATTTTGCCATTCTTTTAAATTCATAAATAATATAAAAAGTACAATTATGACATTGATATTCCCAAAAAAATGTACTATCAAAGGGTAATTTTGGAAAATCAACTTTTTAAAAGTACAATAATTGTACTACCAAAAAAAGTTGGATTCCCCAAAAGGGACTATTATTTTGGGACGGAGGGAGTAGTATAAATTTATGTATATGAGACAGCATATGAGATTGTTCAGAAGCGCTATATTCAAGTTCATATAGGAAAATTATTCATCATGAGTGAAAACATAGAAAATATAGCAAAGGATAAGGCAAAAACTAAATTCCGTGGTCAGCTTAGGTGAGAGATGCAATAATGATTATGAAAATTAAGTTGTCTATTGCAGAGTTTTCAATAGCATAAAGAAAATGCATGAAGTACCACTGCAACTGTTTTCTGGGGTGTTCTGTAGAGTTGCCACCCAGCCATCTTTGATCCTGTGTTAGACGCACCACCAAATCTCTCTTGTGGCCGATTGAATAGAGACATTGAATTATCGGCTGCTCCAATACCTAACCAGTGTTCCCCGGCATTGATAGATAATACAGAACCAGTGTGGATAGTTACATTCTTCACACATCTTATACCTCCTGCATAAATAAAAAAGAAGGTTTAGCTTGCAGACCGATTCCAACCTTAAAAAAAAAGGGCATCATCCTCATTCCAAGTAGTCAAAATGATGAGACAGTAATCAGTTAATCACTGACAGAATATATTTGTTTGGTTTTGAAACTCACAAACTGTTTTTGAATTTTTTTTCCGGAATTTTTTTTGCCTTTGGTGAACTTTTTTCATATTTTAGTCAAATTTTTTACTATTTAAATGCACCTTAAAAGTAAAATTTTAGGTGCATCTAAAAAGTCAAATTTTTAGTCATTTTATTTTTTAAAAACATTTTTGGAGCATCTAGATCAAGTGCATCTAAAAAGTAAAAAAAAAAGACTAAAATATGAAAAAAGTTCACTAAAAACAAAAAAAAATACGAAAAACAAAAATTCGAAAACTAAACCGGATCTGCAATTCAAATCTCATAAAAGCATCCTGTAATTATGCCCAACACAGCATTCATATCACTTGGTAGTGATTTGGTGACATTCCAAGGTCCTCATATCATGAGCAATAACAGTAAAGAGCCATTTATCAACATAATAAGTTAACCAAAGAAAAAATAAAACAAGCTTCACAATGGATGACAATTTTATAAGTAGAGAGGGTTTCAACCTTCAGCCAACTCAGACTAACGTAATAAACCAAAAGTAAGCATAGCAACCATATTAGAAGTTTCTTGAGTCGTTAAGAAGAAAATTTTCAAAATTGTTTGATCTCATGTGAAAGTAAAAAGATAAGGAAAATAAAAATGGGAAAAAACACCCCCGAACCATTATAAAGTCTCAGCTTTGAAAGTGGGAAATAATTCCAAAAATCCACTAAAAAGCATCACTGAACATCAGTTAAAGTTTTTTTTTTTTTTTTGAACATCAGTTAAAGTTGATGCACACTTAAAAGGTCTGGAAAGTTTTAAAAAGAAATTTTTATGATGTAATAACAATATTTGAATCTACAGGAGTTTCTTTGATATTAGATTCATCCATAAGAGAATTCACAAAGTAAGAAACGGATCATCCATTAAGAAGCAATTCAAATTACTCGCATTCTAATAGTTCTTTGGTATTCATTATAAAACTTGTCCAGGACATTCACTTTATTTCTAAAGTGAATTGTTTTGTTAAAATAGTGAACGGTAAATCGTCTCAAATCATGAATTGTAACATTCACTTGATTTCTTTGGATTTCTGAGAAGAAAACAAAGGGGTATGCTAGGCTGATCTGTCCAACATTTTGAGGCATATAATACAGAATTGTGAATATTCTACATAGATCCAACAAGTTTTCTATATATAACAGTCAAAAGATCTAAGTGGCTCTTACCCTCCTCATTTTCCCAAAAACGGATCAAACCATCAGTTGAACCTGAAAAGATGCAATCAGATTTTAGAAACCAATCCTCCTATTTCATAGGATGGCCCTTACCTATAGCTGAAAAATGAAGTTTCTAAGCTGCAAGAAACATTAACAGACACAATGCAGAAATAAAAAAGCAGACATCCAACCCGTTATTATTCCTTTGTCTGACACTGAGTAATCAACAGACATGATTGAACCAGCATGGCAAGCTAGAACAGCATCACATGTTCCTCGAGAAACAGACCACATTCGTGCTGTCCAATCATCACTGCCAGTAATTAATGTGTCTCCAACCATTCTGATTGACCTGCATATTAACATAAAATCTCCTGAATTTCTAGTGGCCATAATTACAAAACAAGGAACAAAAAGCATTTCCATGCTCATTTAGCTCACCGGATCCATTTTGTGTGGCCTAAAAGCTTGTGCATCTGCCTGCCAGCACGGATGTCCCAAATATTTGCAACCCTTCAAGTGATAGCATTCTTAGGTTAGGCTCTTGACTAATAAGTTTACAATGTACAGCAGCCATCATGACAAAAAGTTTCAATTCATAAGTGCATCTACACCACTGTTAAATTAGAATTTGAAATTCACATACGCATCTCGACCAGCAGCAGCTAATATTCCTGTGGAGTCATCATATTCTATGCAAAGAACAGCATTTGAGCAACGACCAACAGTTGCGACACAAGTGTCTGTTCTCACATCCCACATTTTCACAGTTCCGTCATGAGCAGAAGTAAGGACACGTTCCCCTGATAGCATGCGTACACAGCTGACCTACAAGCATAAATGACAGGAATTATGCTCCATTGGGTCATTTTGTTTCATTAGTTATTGCCAAAATTTGCATTCCTCGAAAACGTAGAGGCATTAGGTTTAATTTGTTTCAGGGATAAAATGGGCAGGATTGGACTAAATATCCCTTATCCATATCGGATATATATATATATATATAATCAACAACAAAGTAAATTGTATTGAGGAAATGCCAAGGGGACTATTTACAATGACAAAAAAGTAAACGAAAGAAAACAAACAAAAACAGTAAAAAGATATATCCGAACCCCTAATACATTCAAAGACCTAAAGTGCCAATTCCACAAAAGGAACTTCCTCAGCTTTCATATCATTCTTCATTTCTCTCCACCAACTTTACCAATAGTGGCCACAGACTTCTCCTTAATCTGCTTCCTAAACTCTTCCATGAAAATGAAATATGCATTAACATGTTTCTTTGGTTTCACTACTACTTCATAATGTGATTGCGCAAAGCTACCCATCCCACAGCCTGTACTAACTCCTCTTCTTTCCTGTCAAAAGGCCAAGAACCCCCAACATTGCCTTCAACCCTATCCTTGCCATTTCTTACCTTTTCCATTTTCCATAAATGGAGCTATCTCATTCTCAGTCATCGAATTTCATTTCTTCCCCTAGCCTACATAACCTTAACCATTGGAATTTGTTCAGATGCTTCTCTTTGTACTGCTCTCTATACTCCTCCATGAACACAACGAAGGCAGCTCCTTTGTACTGCTCTCTAAAACAAGATAACCAAATGCATTAACATTTGGTACTGTAAAGTGATGGTGAGATCCACATCAAGTCTCCCACATGGTGATTTTCGCACGTCTCCAAAGAAACTGGAAAATGCTAGGATAAAAGGGCAAGCTCACAGTGAGCATCACAGGACACCCTCCTTTCCCTTCAGGTTGATGGGATACTGTATTTTTGGTACACTAATATAGATAAAAGTTGTGGTTCTTTCTTTGCCTATTTCACAGGGTTTGGATTTTGATAGATCCTGTGTAAAATATTAGGTTATCTTTCTTTTCTATGCCCATCACAAGGCACCTTTGTAGTTTAACATAATCATGTCAATCTTAGCAAAATTTGTGTTGATAAATGAAAACCTGTGCATCATGGCCCTTCAGCTCTTCCAGAAGCTGAGTAGTTTGCTTATCCCATACTATCACAGACTGATCATCAGATCCTGATACCACCTTCCCTCGGTCCGAACTTACTGCTCGGACAGTTCTGCAAATTGAACAAAACAAAAAATTTATTTTCAAAGGTGCATTAATTGAAAATCGCAGAAGAAAGTCACTTGGAAAAGGAATTAGAAAAACTTCTATAAGTTAAAACAGAAAAGGCAAAAAGATTAAAGAATACAAATTGCAGAAATACCCTGTGTGTCCTTTCAAAGTTGCCCTAAGTTCAGAACCACGAAGACTAGGATCCCATATCTTTACCTGTAACATTACAGCAAAAAGGAAAAAACCATCATTGCTTTAGAGAAAAAAAAGAAGAAAAAAAATATAAGGAAAGAAAAATTGGAGAGTTAGCCACTTGCACTTGCCAAAAATAATACCAGTACAAGGTCTCATGTTGGCCACATACTATGAATACCAAGCATGATTCTCGCAAAATGAAAAGCTTAAAAGAAAAAGTAAGAACTAAGAACGATTACCGAGCAGTCAGTGCTTCCACTGATAAAGAAACCTGCATCTTCACGGTCACCCACCAAATCCCACACCTCTCTTCTTGTGACACAATGTAGAGCAGTGACAGCACCAGTATGACCTCTAAGTAGGCGGACATTGGTTTGTATTTTCTTTTGTCCAGCAGTTGAATCTTGTTTGCGAGGAGTCCCATTCTCATTTGCAGCTGTACTTGAAAAATGATGCAGCATGTGAGGTCATATAAGCTTAATTGCAGAGAGAAAATTGGAATGCAAATGCATTGAGTACCAAAAAATATAAACACCTAAATTTCCACTATCTGAAGTCCATTTGCGAACACGACTGAAAGAGTTTGCTCTTAGTGATGTATCCCTGGTAAACATGCTCTGGACCCAGCTCCTTCCCACACCAGAAGCTTCAGCAGGTTGCTGATTGTCATTGTTGGCATCTTGTGGATGCGGGGAGGGCAAGCCATAGGGTGAAACAGAATGCACCTTTATGGAATAGATTCCCCAGTAACAGCTATATAGTTGCTGGATATGTGACAGGAATCCCCTGATTTTTATCTGCAATGAACCAAAGGATGAACAGTATCAGCAGGAATTTCATAATCTCAAGCACAATATTACAATTTTCAAGATTAACATCTAATCAAGATGCTAAGAAAAAATAAAAATAAAAAGACACATAACCAAATAGTTGAGGATATCATGCGTAAATAATAGCTTATTGAACCTATGTACTGACTGCAACCCATCATGTAATACCCCGACCCTCGTATCTGATTCTGTTATCTTTTCAAGCTTTTGTTCTGTATCTCTGAATATCTATTATGAAATTTTATGTATAAGTGCGGTAAATTGCATGGAAAGAAGACATATTGACCCTTATCTGTTGAATTCAAACATTATCTGTTACACTTGAATTGCTTTCATCTGAAATTGGACACCTTAGAGATTTAATTTGCAAAAATTGATTTGATATTTGGAATCTACATGATTTTTAAGTTATAATGGGATTTTCTGTGAAATTTTTATTTCGGCACCATAAAGCGATTCAATTTCGTCTTATATGCTTTTCTATGGATAGATATATATATATATATATATATGCCTATGTCTAAGACTTGTGGGGGGATTTGTGAGCAAAAACGTGGGACTCTTTGGGAGAGAAAGAGAGAGAGTCAAGAAGGAATTGGGGAAAACGTGAGACACCAAGGAAAGCTAATCAAATTGGTAGAATTGAAAGAGTTAAGTTAAGGTAACTCAAATTTCTTGTATAACTCTTCAAGAATTTCAACCCATGTTGTGTTGGGTTCATGGATAATATATGTTTGATTCATTAGGGTTTCTCATCATTTGAGCATGTTGACACTAATTTGAGTGTTGTATGAATCTATACTTCAAATCCTTGATTTTGTATCATCTACTCTTGCATATATGTTGATTTCAGGTGATATGTTTAAAGAACTTGAAGTTAGATTGAAATTTGTGAAAGTGTTGGCTTGTTGAAGCCTTTAACTTGGTTCAACTTGATGTGATTAAGCTTTTATTATGGGTGTTGTTAAGTGGAATGCTTGCATGAATTTTACCCTTGATTGCATGAAAAATTGGGTTTGGATGATGAATTTTGGCTTGAAATCGGGCTGCCTTGAATCTGGGTAGTCGTCCGCTCGAGCGGAGGTCAGGGCCGCTCGAGCGTGAAAATGCACCTCCCAGCAGTTTCTGAGATTTACCCTGTCCGCTCGAGCGGATAACCGTACGCTCGAGCGTAAAAATCGACCATCCAGTGTTTTTGGTAGCACTACACTGTCCGCTCGAGCGGACAAAGCTACGCTCGAGCGGAGGACTGTTTCAGTAAGAAAAATCTGTTTTGTTCAGTTTTTCATGCGTGACCCTTTGGTATTATTAGAATGTTTTTCTGATGAGTTTATGATAGTGATATATTCATATCCATAAAACTGTAGTGAGATATGGAATGACTGATAAGGATTTAAAAAGGGAAGGATACTAATTTATCAGTATATTGTGTGGCAGGCACACTCCAGAAGGAACTAGAACGCCGCCTCAACGCTGTGAGTAATAGTGCATTACATATATATTTATGTATCTGTTCTGTAAGACGTGATTGTAAATTATGTATTAATCTGGAAATGAAAAGCAGAAACCATATCCGTATATCTGTTGTGCCGAAAGGCTATCTGTTGTGCCGCAAGGCTACCTGTGCCGAAAGGCTATCTATTGTGCCGCAAGGCTACCTGTGCCGAAAGGCTATCTGTTGTGCCGAAAGGCTATCTATTGTGCCGCAAGGCTACCTGTGCCGAAAGGCTATCTGTTGTGCCGAAAGGCTATCTATTGTGCCGCAAGGCTACCTGTGCCGAAAGGCTATCTGTTGTGCCGCAAGGCTACCTGTGCCGAAAGGCTATCTGGGCCAACAGGCCAATTTGTTATTTCTGTATTTGATTTTGGTACATATACTAAGGTGCATTGTGATTTTATTATTGCGCACTATTATTCACTGAGCTTGTCTCATTCTATATGTTGTCTGATTCTGTAGGAGCCAGCTTGGGGAGCTGTTCTAACATTACCTCGTGCATTTTGTCAGCTTAAGGATAACCAGGCACAGGAGGGAACCCTTACATATTAGACCAGTTTTCTTTGTATATGTAATTTTTGGCATCCATGTTGCTGGTCAGGGTTATTGTATCTATTGTTTTGTGTGCCTAATATCTGGGCTGGATTTGTAGATGTTTTGTAACTTACTTCTGTGTGCATGTTTACCTTTTGTTAAATCTCGAAATGGTCCTGGTTTTTGGTAGTTGCTCAATGGATGTGTCTGTTTATTATCATTTAAAATTTACTGCTTCCGCTCAGGCCCCAAACGCTGTTCATCATAGGTCATTCTGTCTGTTTCTGATTAGGTCATGCCCAAACCTTTTAGGGGTAGGTTAGGGGCGTGACAAGTGGTATCAGAGCACGAGTTGCTATCTCACACACGGATCCATTGAGCGTTAGGATGTCTAATGTGGTAGGCATCATATAGGAACGTATGAATGATAGCAACGTGACATGATTTCTGCTAACTCTAATGCTAACAATTTGAATTTCTTGTGCACCTTTGTATGTGTTGTAATTACCTGTTTTGTAGACTATGGTGAGAACAAGGACCGACGAGCCAGAAGATGCTACTTCGGTACGGTTGGATAGGATGGAAAGAATGATGAGGGAAATGGCTGAGACCTTACGGCAACAACACCAACAGCAACAACAACCTCAGCCACCACCACCACCAGTACCCCCACCTGTAATGCAAGACATTCATGCTGAAGACCATACTATTACACTTACGAGGGAGTTTAAAAAGATGAAACCACCCTCGTTTAAAGGAGGGATTGAACCAATGAAGGCGGAGGCATGGGTGTTAGGGATAGAGAAATTGTTCGAAGTCTTCCCTTGTACCGAAGTGCAAAAGGTGCAGCTTGCTGCTTTCACTCTTGAAGATGAAGCACGGAGATGGTGGATGCTTACCAGAACAATGCATCCGGGGTTGACTTGGGACAGGTTCCTGGTGCTGTTCTATGACAAATATTTTCCCCAGAGTATGCGAGACAAGAAAGTAACTGAATTTGAAACGTTGAGGCAGGGAAATAAAACTGTGGCTGAGTATGAAGCACAATTCGCAGAATTAGCCCGGTTTGCACCTCACATGGTAGACACAGAGTACAAGAAGGCGCGGAAATTTGAGGGAGGATTACGGAGTGCCATTCAAGATCGGATTAATGTACTGAACCTACCCACCTATGTTGATGTCTTGGAGCGGGCTGTTATAGCAGAAGGGAATCTTGCTACGCAGACTCGAATTTCTGAATGGAGGGGGAAAAGGCAGAATACTCAATGGACTAAGGGAACAACCACTCCGCCGAACAAGAAGCAGAATTCAGGGAACTCCAGCAGTACTGCTCCTCAGAATTCAACTCCTGTGTGCCCAGAATGTGGATTGAAACATCGTGGGAAATGTCATCGATTGACCGGAGCATGTTTTCGGTGCGGCAAGACGGGGCATCTGATTAGGGACTGCCCACAAGGAAATCAACAAACTGGTATTAAGGTCGCCACAAGCTCAGCAGGGTCTACACCGACTCCTAGTGCCACATCAACCGTTAAACCAACCAATAACAAGGATATCACAAGGCAAGGTAGGGTATTTGCGTTGGTTCCGGGAGATTTACAGAATGCAACAACAGTGGTATCAGGTACATGTATGGTTTATGGCTATTCTGCTTATGTTTTGTTTGATTCTGGTTCTACCTGTTCTTTTGTGTCAAAGCAATTTGCAAAGAACTTAGGTAAATCTGAAGTAGAATTAACCTATGTGTTGTGTGTTACATCACCTATGGGGAATTCTTTGATCTGCACTTCTGTCTATCCTACTTGTGAAATTCTCATTGGAGATGTCCGTGTATATGCTAATTTAGTTCCACTTGATATGACTTCATTTGACATTATTTTGGGGATGGATTGGTTGGGTGAATATGGTGTTACCATAGACTGTCTGATGAAACAAATTAAATTTTACCCTTCGGGTCAGTCAGAAACTGTTTTCCAGGGTCAGGAAGTGACATCACCACCATATGTGATCTCTGCAGCTAAGGCCTGCAAATTGATTCAAAAAGGATGTCAGGGTTATTTATGTAGTGTTCTGGGAGGGCCAGTAGAGCATGAAAATATTGATGCGATCCCAGTCGTTTGTGATTTTCCGGATGTCTTCCCAAAAGAACTACCAGGAGAGTTAGTAGACCGTGAAATTGAATTCACAATTGACGTGCTACCAGGAACTCAACCTATTTCTAAAACTCCGTACCGAATGGCATTAGCTGAAATGAAAGAATTGAAGATTCAGTTGCAAGATTTATTGGACAAGGGATTTATTCGTCCGAGTGTTTCTCCGTGGGGTGCACCAGTGCTATTTGTAAAGAAGAAAGATGGAACACTCCGGCTTTGTATTGACTACCGAGAGCTTTATTTGTAAAGAAGAAAGATGGAACACTCCGGCTTTGTATTGACTACCGAGAGCTTAATAAAGTCACAATCAAGAATAAGTACCCGCTGCCAAGGATTGATGATTTATTTGATCAGCTTCAGGGGGCACAAGTCTTTTCCAAAATTGATCTCCGGTCTGGATATCATCAACTAAAGGTCAAAGCTGACGATGTTGCGAAGACAGCTTTTCGAACCCGGTACGGCCATTATGAATTCTTGGTTATGCCATTTGGAGTCACTAACGCACCAGCAGCTTTCATGGATTTGATGAACCGTGTTTTCAAGCCCTATTTGGATGACTTTGTGGTGGTTTTTATTGACGACATCCTTATCTACTCAAAGAGTACAGAAGCTCATGAGGATCATCTTCGCCTAATTCTTCAAACACTCCGGGAAAAGAAATTGTATGCAAAACTAAAGAAGTGTGAATTCTGGCTACAAGAAGTGGCATTCTTGGGACATGTGGTGACCAAGGAAGGAATCTCTGTTGATCCCCACAAAATTGAAGCAATTGTAAATTGGCCAACTCCTACTAGTGTAACTGAGGTGCGAAGTTTCATGGGGTTAGCTGGATATTACAGGAGGTTTGTTCAAAATTTCTCCAAGATTGCTGTGCCGCTTACCCAACTAACACGGAAGAGAGTTGCGTTTGAATGGTCAGAAGAGCGAGAGTCTGCCTTCCAAGAGTTGAAAACAAAGTTAACTACAGCACCAGTTTTAGCCTTACCATCAGGAACTGAAGGGTTTGTAATTTACAGTGATGCCTCGCATAAAGGGCTTGGTTGCGTACTTATGCAGAATAGAAGGGTTATTGCATATGCTTCTCGACAATTAAAACCCCACGAGAAAAATTATCCCACACACGACCTTGAACTGGCAGCAGTAGTGTTTGCTTTGAAGATATGGCGACACTATCTCTATGGCACAACCTGTGAAGTCTATACCGACCACAAAAGTCTCAAATATCTTTTCACCCAAAAGGAGTTGAATATGCGACAGCGGAGGTGGTTAGAGTTGCTTAAAGATTATGATCTACAAATTCATTATCATCCTGGTAAAGCTAATATGGTCGCGGATGCACTTAGCCGGAAAAATAGGGGAGATTTGGCGTATTTGTTTACGGAACAAAAGGAGTTAGTAATTGAATTAGACAAACTGAATGTGGAGTGTGTGACCCGAAGGCAAGAGGCCCTGATGGCAGCAACAATAGCTCAACCAACCTTACTTGAAGAGATCAAATTACATCAAATGGAGGATGACACGCTGAGGAAGATATGTGACGAGTTAGAGTCCAAACCAAAACCGGGGTTCAGTTTAACGGATTCAGTGCTCAAGTTTCAGAACAGGATATGTGTCCCTAATGTGTTGGAACTTAAACGGAAATTGATGGAAGAAACGCATACCTCGAGATTCTCAATGCATCCAGGAAGTACCAAAATGTACCGAGAGTTAAAGCAAAACTTTTGGTGGCCGGGTATGAAAAGGGAGATCGCGGAATTTGTCTCTAAATGCTTACAATGCCAACAAGTAAAAGCGGAGCATCAAAGACCTGCCGGTTTGTTGCAGCCTCTTCCTATTCCGGAGTGGAAATGGGAACATTTGACAATGGACTTTGTTGTGGGGTTACCGCGGACTCCCCGAGGTATGAATTCAATATGGGTTATTGTCGATCGGTTAACGAAGTCTGCTCATTTCTTACCAGTAAAGACTCAATATAACGCAGATAAGCTCGCAGTACTTTATATGAATGAAATTGTAAGGCTTCATGGTGTCCCTGTTTCCATTGTGTCGGATAGAGATCCCAAGTTTGTTTCGAGATTCTGGCAAAGTTTGCAGGAGGCTATGGGAACGGAACTTAAATTCAGCACAGCTTTTCACCCTCAAACTGACGGTCAATCCGAGAGAACGATACAAACCCTAGAAGATATGCTCCGAATGTGTGTGCTGGATTTTCAAGAAAGTTGGGAAACTCATCTATCGCTGATTGAATTTGCATATAATAATAGTTACCATTCGAGTATTCAAATGGCACCTTATGAAGCTCTGTATGGAAGACCGTGTCGCTCACCTGTATGCTGGGCGGAGGTAGGGGATAGGCCTTTGTTAGGGCCAGAGATTGTTCAATTGACTACTAAAAAGGCTGAAAACTGCTCAAAGCAGGCAGAAGAGTTACGCAGATAATCGGCGAAGGAATTTGGAATTTGATGAGAACAGTCATGTTTTTGTGAAAGTTACCCCAATGAAAGGACACCCAAGATTTGGAAAGAGGGGTAAGCTAACACCCCGATATGTCGGTCCCTTTCAGATTTTACAAAAAGTTGGGCCAGTAGCCTACCGAGTCGCTCTTCCGCCACACATGAGTCAGGTTCATAATGTATTTCATGTTTCTATGCTCCGAGAATATCTTCCAGATCCATCCCATATCATTGATTATCATCAGATTGAGCTAACTGACAAGTTGTCCTACGAAGAGAAACCGATCCGAATTCTGGACCATCAGGTAAAGCAGTTACGGAACCGAGAAATTCCAATGGTGAAAGTAGAGTGGCAAGAGCACTACGGAACTGAGGCGACTTGGGAAAAAGAAGATGAAATGAAAAATCAATATCCGTATCTGTTTTCGTCATAAGGTAAAAACAAGTTTGGAGGACCAAACTTAATTAAGGGGGGAAGAGTGTAATACCCCGACCCTCGTATCTGATTCTGTTATCTTTTCAAGCTTTTTTCTGTATCTCTGAATATCTATTATGAAATTTTATGTATAAGTGCGGTAAATTGCATGGAAAGAAGACATATTGACCCTTATCTGTTGAATTCAAACATTATCTGTTACACTTGAATTGCTTTCATCTGAAATTGGACACCTTAGAGATTTAATTTGCAAAAATTGATTTGATATTTAGAATCTACATGATTTTTAAGTTATAATGGGATTTTCTGTGAAATTTTTATTTCGGCACCATAAAGCGATTCAATTTCGTCTTATATGCTTTTCTATGGATAGATATATATATATATATATATGCCTATGTCTAAGACTTGTGGGGGGATTTGTGAGCAAAAACGTGGGACTCTTTGGGAGAGAAAGAGAGAGAGTCAAGAAGGAATTGGGGAAAACGTGAGACACCAAGGAAAGCTAATCAAATTGGTAGAATTGAAAGAGTTAAGTTAAGGTAACTCAAATTTCTTGTATAACTCTTCAAGAATTTCAACCCATGTTTGTGTTGGGTTCATGGATAATATATGTTTGATTCATTAGGGTTTCTCATCATTTGAGCATGTTGACACTAATTTGAGTGTTGTATGAATCTATACTTCAAATCCTTGATTTTGTATCATCTACTCTTGCATATATGTTGATTTCAGGTGATATGTTTAAAGAACTTGAAGTTAGATTGAAATTTGTGAAAGTGTTGGCTTGTTGATGCCTTTAACTTGGTTCAACTTGATGTGATTAAGCTTTAATTCATGTTATGGTGTTGTTAAGTGGAATGCTTGCATGAATTTTACCCTTGATTGCATGAAAAATTGGGTTTGGATGATGAATTTTGGCTTGAAATCGGGCTGCCTTGAATCTGGGTAGTCGTCCGCTCGAGCGGAAGTCAGGGCCGCTCGAGCGTGAAAATGCACCTCCCAGTAGTTTCTGAGATTTACCCTGTCCGCTCGAGCGGATAACTGTACGCTCGAGCGTAAAAATCGACCATCCAGTGTTTTTGGTAGCACTACACTGTCCGCTCGAGCGGACAAAGCTACGCTCGAGCGGAGGACTGTTTCAGTAAGAAAAATCTGTTTTGTTCAGTTTTTCATGCGTGACCCTTTGGTATTATTAGAATGTTTTTCTGATGAGTTTATGATAGTGATATATTCATATCCATAAAACTGTAGTGAGATATGGAATGACTGATAAGGATTTAAAAAGGGAAGGATACTAATTTATCAGTATATTGTGTGCAGGGCACACTCCAGAAGGAACTAGAACGCCGCCTCAACGCTGTGAGTAATAGTGCATTACATATATATTTATGTATCTGTTCTGTAAGACGTGATTGTAAATTATGTATTAATCTGGAAATGAAAAGCAGAAACCATATCCGTATATTTGTTGTGCCGAAAGGCTATCTGTTGTGCCGCAAGGCTACCTGTGCCGAAAGGCTATCTATTGTGCCGCAAGGCTACCTGTGCCGAAAGGCTATCTGTTGTGCCGAAAGGCTATCTCTTGTGCCGCAAGGCTACCTGTGCCGAAAGGCTATCTGTTGTGCCGAAAGGCTATCTATTGTGCCGCAAGGCTACCTGTGCCGAAAGGCTATCTGTTGTGCCGAAAGGCTATCTGTTGTGCCGCAAGGCTACCTGTGCCGAAAGGCTATCTGGGCCAACAGGCCAATTTGTTATTTCTGTATTTGATTTTGGTACATATACTAAGGTGCATTGTGATTTTATTATTGCGCACTATTATTCACTGAGCTTGTCTCATTCTATATGTTGTCTGATTCTGTAGGAGCCAGCTTGGGGAGCTGTTCTAACATTACCTCGTGCATTTTGTCAGCTTAAGGATAACCAGGCACAGGAGGGAACCCTTACATATTAGACCAGTTTTCTTTGTATATGTAATTTTTGGCATCCATGTTGCTGGTCAGGGTTATTGTATCTATTGTTTTGTGTGCCTAATATCTGGGCTGGATTTGTAGATGTTTTGTAACCTACTTCTGTGTGCATGTTTACCTTTTGTTAAATCTCGAAATGGTCCTGGTTTTTGGTAGTTGCTCAATGGATGTGTCTGTTTATTATCATTTAAAATTTACTGCTTCCGCTCAGGCCCCAAACGCTGTTCATCATAGGTCATTCTGTCTGTTTCTGATTAGGTCATGCCCAAACCTTTTAGGGGCAGGTTAGGGGCGTGACACATCACCTCTCAGCCCCATCCAAAAATAAATACACAAATGAAAAAATAAACATAAAAAAGAGAGAAGAAAACAACAGCCAGAGAGTCACAGGCTTGTGTATAGATAAATAGCAGCCTGAAAAAAAATAGAGAATTTTAATTTCTTTTCCCAACAGTGGAAGTATGGAAGTATGTCCACAAACTCAAATGTCCAGACCTATGTTATTTGGAACATAGATCATTTGAGTATGGGGAACGGAACGGAAACGTGGTACACCACATGCTCTATAGGAAGTTGTGTTGTGTTGGTTAAGTTACTTGCCGCAATGCTCATTTTGACGATTGTGTCCAAGGGAGGGAAGGAAGGAAGAAGGTCAGAGAGATTTCCAATTCTTATTCATGCCTTCTCAAGCTGGCCCTGTTTATTAAATGCGCAGACACTCTTCTTGTTGTTTCACATTCCTCAGCCTTGCTTCGGATAAATGTCCTTTGCCAGGCAGTTGGTCTCTTTCCCACAGGATGAGTACTCTACTGTACAAATACGCAGGTCAGAGGTAAAAGGTTTGGAAAATGGACGTTTATCAAAGCTCTAGCATGAGGTTAAAATTACATGATGAGGGTTGTTGTCTTTGTAGCTGTGGCTATGTAGCCAAGGTTGCAGCTTCAACGTATTCATGGATGAACCACTTGTGAAGACCACTTTGAGCAAGGAAATGCTAAGCCTATTCCTCATCACCTTCATTCAAATCTCAAATTTGAGTTGACATGGCTCACCTAGCTACTACCCAACTTGAGGAGAAGTTTCTTTTAGTGGGGGAGTACTGATATGGTAGAATAAACATATTAAGTTTATGTTAAGTGCCCGATTAATTGTAACCTATAAATAGGTAATATAACCTCAATTGTTTTTAATTTTTATTTGAAGAATACAAAATTGATTAAGCTAAGTGCCTTGGTTCTCTCTCTAACCCTTAATTGGGGATATTGTTCTCTCTTGATTTAAAATTTGATTGCAACTTTTGTTTGCATTGGTGAATTGCCTGGAAATTGGTAAGACCATGAATTAAAGGCATTGACTGTTTTGAAGACTACGATTATTTGTGAACAGCATGACATTTTGACTTATGGGAATGACTCTTGTATCTAACCTCTTCTGAAACCCAGGCCACCTAAAGATAGATGAATAAACAAATAAGAACCCCATAAATATATCAATTAGCTTACAATTTGCTTGTATCCAATGTTGTTCTTCTCCGCAATTGTTTCAATGGTATACCAAGCATCAGTGTCAGGAAGTCCCAATCCAGCCTTGACAACAATAGTAAACACAAGTTCAAAAATCAGAAGTATAGGGTTGTAAAAGGAGGTTGAAGGGAAAGTACTAGAGAAAGAAAGAACATATACACATATATGAAAGGAAAGAACAAGGAGGATGAAAGAAAAGGAACCAAAAACTAAATATTAAATAAAATAAAAATACTACCATGTGTGATGCCATTATAATGAGCTGTGTTGTCACCAACATTGCATAGTTGGCTGACCTGACATAAGAACAAATGCCAACAATCATATTTAATAATGAGCAGAATAGATATGCTTTTCACAAATAGAGTTGCATCTATAGTGCTACTTTCTGGGTTTACAGGTTATTTTACCCAATCTACGAATCAAAACTCGGCCAGCTACTTACCAATGAGTTTGGAGGATTGCTTGGATAGAAGGGGACAGCAGGGAGGGAGGGAGAGAGAGGTGCTAATATTTCATCAAAAGATGAGGCTGTTGCACCAGAGGAGGATATTTTGAAAAAAGGAAAAAAAATCAAAAATGCTAAAGGAACTGTCACATAAAATAATTCTGAGGCAAGATTTTAATTGTGGCAAGGAAAGCCAAGTGACTTCTTTTGTTTTGTTCAACTATATGTGGAGCAATTAGGCATATAATTTCTACTATACAAAGAACATATAAAATCTTATGACTTTTACAGGATACTCATCAGGGTTTTCAACAACTTTTTTCTTTCCCAAAAAAAAATAAAATTCATTGCTCCTTTTATGACAAGAAGTTTTATTTCGACTGTACAAAGAATAAAGAAAACCGTAATAGTTTTACAGGACAGCAAGAAAGGTTTCACTGGGGCTTTTTTTTTTTAAATAAAAAAAATACATATACATATATAATAATACATTGTTCTCACTTGTCACGAACAGCTGCAAGTTTTTCCTTTCCTTTTTTTTTTTCTCTCCAAAAGCATAGTCAGTCAAGTGTGAGAAAGAAATCTAAGAGCAGTAACTTTTTTGGTAATTTTTTCTCAAGTACTCGAATTAGTGTTGAAAGGAGGCACCAAGGGGTGCAACCCGCCTACAAGAGAAAAGGAAACGGACAGATATATGCTAAAAGCCTATTTAAAGGTCCCTACAAATTCCAAAATTGAATCAAGGACGGGTTAACCACCCCGAAAAACCAACTATTCAGTCAAATGGTATTTAAATGGTGCCCCAATCTCATGGTTCTCTTTCAGAATATGAAGCACAAAAAAATAATTTGGTAATGTTGGTCAGCAACCTTACTAAAAAACAATCAATCCAAAACATCCCAATCCAAAACATCCCTATCCATGCACACAGTATACAACTACTATACTCAGGGTTCCATTAGGCCATTTTTGGCAAGAGTCAACCCAAGTTCCTAGAACAGAAGAAAAATAGAAGCATGGTTGAAGTCAACATTCAGTGCAATCAACCATAAGAAACATGGCATCAAATGATGGAAGTAAGTAGCACCAACAAGAAACGGGGGACAAATTCGGTATCTCATGATGTGAGAAAACAGTGTACAGAAATTTCAGTGATGTAAATTAAGCTTCTTATAATATATATATATATATATATCAAACTTCTTACTTGCTTGATGAGCGATCCATCAGATAGTCAAAATATCCTTCCCAAAACCTGCAATGGAGGTCACACAAAAATGAGTAGAAGCTTAGTCAACTCTGATTCTCAACTAATCAGCCCCTTGGTCTGTAATAAAATCCAGCTGAAACTAGGTATACGAGAAACATACAGAGACAGATGCACATGAGTGCATGCATGCAAAAGAGTAAAAAAACACAAAAGTAGTAGTCACAACAACAATAATAATAAATACATAATGTTACCACAATGGAAAGCTACAAAGAATGAATTAAAAACACCCACCGCAACTCCTCCCAGATGGAAAGGGAACGAAGATGGCGTTGAACATAGTCTGAAACATTATTAGTGTCCTTCTTATACATTTCCCCAGACACTTCAAGTGCATCTCTGACGGTTGCCATGTCATTCCGAGAGGTAGCACGACTGATAGCTGTTTTGAGCTGAGATTGAATATATTGAAATACAATAGTGAGAAAGACAATCTCAGTTCAAATATGAAAAGAAAAGACAAACCACCTTTACAGTCAACAATTACAGAAAGAGAAGAAGTTCCATTTGGTGAACCAGACAAGAGTCGGTTGAAAAGATAAAGCCTATCTCATCTTGGCGAAACATTTATATAATTTTTCTTATGAATATAATTACTTATATTAGATAAAAGAAGCGAAGTAAAATTGTAAATGATTTCAATTAGGAAGAAGTTCAAAGTAGATGAATAACAAGAAGAAAAAAAAAATGACTCAAGACTATTTTAAACTTTTGCCTTCAAACTTTCAAGAAATAGTGATAATCCCCATCATGAGTAATAAATATAGTATCAAAAAGAAAAAAAGTATTACCAATTCTTTCACAGCAATAAACTGCTCCTCAGTCAATTGACAGATCCACCCCTGAGACAGAGAGTATAAAGTAAGTTTAGTGACGTGAGCACAAACATTAAAAAAAAATATATGCTTCTTTGAGCTACATACTGTATGTATGTGCTCCCTTATGCATTCAACAAAGCCACTTCCACCAATCCCTTCTGCATCAGACTCAATCAAAGCTGCAAAGCCAATATTTATTGATAGTCAATTTGCAAAGACTTTTTGCACATTCAAGAAAACTGTATTTTTATCAATCACATAAACAATTTCCCTCAAAGCATCTCAGTAAAGGAGGGTGGACCCCTCTTCAAAGCGTACCAAGAATTGTTCCATATTCAAAGGATGAAAGAGGATCATCAGTTGTTCCCAATTTCAATAGACGCAACCATAGACCCTGTTCAATAAAGCAACCAGCAAACTTTGAATTATTAATGCCAATAAGATAGGAAATTAAACCAATCTAGAAGTTTCAGCATTGGCAACACAGGTATTACCCACCCAAAACCTTTTTTCCAGAAGATAAATGAAACAAGAAAAAGCATCTGGATTTCAATAATAATTAGAGTAATCCTTCGAAAATAATAAATAGAAAAATCATTAAAGCATAATAGATTGTATTACTTGCCATAATCCATTTCCAACCCCACACAAAAAAATATAATAATAATAATTCGCTAAAAGAAACAACTCCTGAAGGGAAAATAATTAAAAAAACAAATGTAGGAACATATTTTCTGAAAATAATTCCTGATCCCGACCAGAGGAGAGCAAAATTGGAGGAGAAGAACATCCTACAATAATCATGAGGAAGTGAATGATAAAGGAAGGGAAAAGTTAATAAATTACAAGCTAACTTTTTTTCACAAATCAAAGATCCAAACACAACATCAAGCTTTACAAAAATTCTCAAAATCCAACTCCATTGAATTGAAGAATGTTAGTATATTATATGTAATGTATTGTTAGTGATCTAGATAGTGGATGTAGTGGATGTATATAATATGTAAGGATATAGATAGTGGCTCTTAGTGGTGATAGTGGCTCTTAGTGATAATAGTGGCTCTTAGTGGCACAAATAGTAGCTCTTGTTCTCTCCTATATAAGGAGTGTAATATGGTCTTCATAAATGTGTATATTGATATCAATCAATCAATAAGATCAATACATTAATTTCCTACATGGTATCAGAGCTATAGGTTAGCTCTTGGTGATCTTCACCTTCCGGCGGGCGGCAACCTTGCCTTCACCGCCCGCCGGACCTCAACCAAACTTGAACATTATGAAGGTATCTAAGCAGTTCATGCTCCGTATGGTATGAGTTGAAGATTGGGTGAGTCAGATACGGGCTCTGCCTTACAAGGCCTGAAGGGATCATGTTCTGAACCTCTGGTGCAAGAGATGCAGCAGTAAATGTCACAGGCTTGCCACAGGCAAAAATTTTAAATAGCTTGTCCACATCCTCTAAGGTGGTTGTTTCGTCAAAAGCAACAGTGACAGTATTCTGGTCCACAATCCGCAAATTCATTTGGTTCTTGCAAGCATCATCTGCAATTGCCTTGGAGTCAACACATTTAACCTTCACAGTGTCAAAGAAGGGAAGTCCCTGAACCTCTACTGCCCCGAGTTTCTTCAGCCCAGCAGCAAATGTCCCTGCAAGACCATGTACCCTTTGGGCAATGGTTTTAAGGCCCTCTGGACCATGGTAAACAGCATACATTGCAGCCATGTTTGCAAGGAGTGCCTGAGCAGTGCAGATGTTGCTGGTAGCCTTGTCCCTCCGGATATGTTGTTCCCTCGTCTGCATTGCCATACGCAGAGCAGGTTTTCCTGAAGAATCAACACTCACCTCCCATTAACAATGATCCAGCTATTATTCAGTCTCACTATCCTCGACCTGCTTCTACATCTTCAAGCTTGCCTCCTGCTGTTAGCGGATCTCTTACAGATCTTAGTTCCCATACTGCACAGTTGGGACATCCAGGGTCAAGTTTCCAAGGTAGTTTACATTTGTATCAACCTGGGGCAAATTTAGGGTCGTGGGGGCCTTCACCCCCTATTCCAAGTGCAAATGGAGTGGATTAGCTATGCCAATGTACTGGCAAGGATTTTATGGCCCCCCAAATGGTCTCCCTCAGTTGCACCAGCAAACTTTGCTTAGGCCGCCACCTGGGCTATCAATGCCTCCTTCCATGCAGCAGCCGATGCAGTATTCTGGATTCAATGCCCCTTTTCCAAGCGGAGCATCTAACTTGCCTGGTTCAAACTTGCCAGAATATCCTTCTCCTCTGCTTCCTGCTACTACCAATTCCCTCAACTTGGCACCTACATCTTTTCCGGCATCAACTTTGCCGTCAATGCTTCCTCCTGCGCCTTCTATCACACTAGCTCCTGAAGCATTACCTAGTTCAATCACAAACAAGGCTCCTAGTGCTGCCCTGCCTACAGCAACTCTAAAATCTAACTTGCCTTCTCTTTCTCCTTTGGTTACATCAAGTCCAGATACAAATGCTGTTATACCACCAATCTCCAACAAGACTAATGCAATTTCTGGTCCAACTTTGCCATATTAGACCATATCTCAACCCATATCCTCTATTGTTGGGAGTCTTGGGACATCCAGTTCAAGTCAGACAGAAACACCGGCACCTTTACTTGTAACTCCAGGTCAGTTGTTGCAGTCTGTACCGGCTGCAGTTTCTTCATCTCAGTCTTCACAAACAGCTCATAAGGATGTGGAGGTTGTTCAAGTGTCATCATCAGAACCGTCAGTTCCAGTTCCAACAAAAGCTCAACCACCAATATTGCCATTGCCACAGCCTTCACGTGATGGACAGAAGCTGAATGGAGCTCCTTTCCAAAGTCGTCATGGCTATAGAGGGCGTGAAAGGGGAAGAGGAGCTGGGAGTTCGCGTCTGGTGACAAAATTCACTGAAGATTTTGATTTTATGGAAATGAATGAGAAATTTAAAAAGGATGAAGTATGGGGTCATCTTGGCAAAAGTAACAAGTTTAAAGAAGGGGATGAGAATTACAGTGATGAAGATGATTTTCAAGATGAAGACAGTGCCGAATTACCAAATTTTATGCACTTGGTCATGAATCAAATAATGGAAGGACTAGGTTCTATGAGCAAATGAAGATAGACACAGAGACATTTGGCTTTGATTTCTTCTCCAAGAATTGGAATACTCAGGAAAAAAAAAAAAAAAAAATCCGTGTCATCCAAAAAGAGAAAGCAATTGCAGTAATGTCACCAACCTTATTTTATTCATGCCGGGGATCACACCCGATCACCATTTTACACAAAAAAAAAAAAAAAAAAAAAAAAAAAAAAAAAAAAAAAACAACCACACCCATAACCACCACAAACAACCGGCCTCACTTCTTTGCCTCTTCAGCTGTTCTCTTCTTCTTGCCTTTGTCTTGGGCGTCCCTTGCCGGTACTGCCTCCGTGTTTCCCACGCCGCCGAGCACGTTCACTTCCCGTTGCTCCTCAACCATCACATATGGCGGCCCTCCAAATCTGAGCATCACGGTGGCCTTCCGCTTCAGTTCCTTATTTTCTGCCTTCAGCCCACATATCTCTGCTCGGGCATCCTTATACATGCCCTGGAGCAGAGCCAGTTGGGCGTTTAACTGCTGCACCTCATTTGTCCTACTCTGAAGCCGGTGCGACAGGTTTGAGACCGCAGTCATGGTCTCAACACATGACTTCAGTGTGTAATAATTCGCCTCAATATCCGATTGTGCAGCCATTCTTTGCTCCACAGACAGCATCGGAAAGTTCAAAGGCGCAAAACCAGAGGCGCTTGGTCCAGGGGCGCTTGGTTGAGGTTCAAGGGCCATATTCTGGGTTGTGGCCTCGTTGAGGTCGGGAAAGAGCGTAAGACCCCGGGACGAAGAGGCTATGTTCTGGGTAACGGGGCTGGAAGAAGAAGCCATTTTCCGAGCAACAGCGTGTTACAGAATAGCTCTCTCAGAGAACGAAGAGTTTTTCAGCTGGTTTGTTATGCATCAGCGGCAGCCTCGCCTTGGTTTAAATAGGCAAGGCAGACACGCGTATCACGCGCCTCTCAACGCCAGACGACAAATCGGCGCGCCTTTTGATGGCTCGACTTTTGATGGCTGTCGGGCACGCCTTTTGATGGCGCGCCTTTTGATGGCTCGCCTTTTGATGGCTGTCGGGCACACCTTTTGATGGCACGCCTTTTGATAAGATTGGGCACGCCTTTTGAGGGTGCGACTTTTAAGGGTCCGACAAGACTCTGTAAACTGTCCCGACTTTGATTCCGGTTAGCTTCTATATGGGTCCGACAAGACTCTGTAAACTGTCCCGACATTGATTTCGGTTAGCTTCTATATGGGTCCGACAAGACTCTGTAAACTGTCCCGACATTGATTCCGGTTAGCTCCTATATGGGTCCGACAAGACTCGGTAAACTGTCCCGACATTGATTCCGGTTAGCTCCTATATGGGTCCGACAAGACTCGGTAAACTGTTCCGACATTGATTTCGGTTCTCAGCTACAACGGTTCGACACAGCCATATAGTGTCTTCTACAACGGTCCGACATGACCCCGTAAAATGTTTTCTACAACGGTCCGACATGACCCCATAAACTGTCTTCTACCTTGGTCTGCCATAACCATACGGTCTTCTACAACGGTCTGACACGACCATACAGTGTCTCCTATCCACTTTTATTATTTTTCAGTTTATTTTCCTGTTTTGTTACTCTCTCAAACTCAAGTTGGCTAGTCTCTATCCTCCTTGAGTTTGAGGGGGGCTGTTAGTATATTATATGTAATGTATTGTTAGTGATCTAGATAGTGGATGTAGTTAGTGATCTAGATAGTGGATGTAGTTAGTGATCTAGATAGTGGATGTAGTGGATGTATATAATATGTAAGGATATAGATAGTGGCTCTTAGTGGTGACAGTGACTCTTAGTGGTAATAGTGGCTCTTAGTGGCACAAATAGTAGCTCTTGTTCTCTCCTATATAAGGAGTGTAATATGGTCTTCATAAATGTGTATATTGATATCAATCAATCAATAAGATCAATACATCAATTTCCTACAAAGAACATTGATAATTATAAGCTAGTATCTCCTATTCCAACAAGGACTTTTGATCTCTGCTATCAGAATCTTACAATTCACAATTCAATTTGCAATTTTTGCAAAAATCGATACGAATCTATGGGTGAATCTATTTTGGAAATGAATCTCTAGTGAATCACACAATTCATAATTGATTCACGATTCAATTCACTTTTTACGATTCATGCAATTCTTAAAACTATTGTATCCGACATATTTTCGTCTCGTTTTTTCTCCATCTTTTTAGTGAAAATGACATAATACAACTTCTAATAGCGTTTTATACCAAAATAACTAATATAAATACATGATTTGTTGTTATTTTACTGATCATGGAGCTTTTAATAGGATCTAGTCAGATTCAGTCAGACCCAACATGTTTTTAACCTTTCTTCTCAATTTTTTACTTAAAAAAATGATAATATATCTTCTAAAGATGTTTCAAATTAAAGGAATTTACACCATGAATTATCTATTACTATTTTATTAAATTAAATATAGTTGAATATTATATGGGTGGCGTTAGTTATACTTTTTTATAATGTTGTAGGCATTAAATAAAATATCCCAAATAATTTTTTCTTATTATTTGGTCATTGTTAATTGGAAAAGAATGCATGCTTATTGTCCAAATATCAATATTGTTGTTAAATTATTGTTACTTTGGAAATTGAGGGTTTATCTTTATTTACTGTCTTTATTAAGAATGGTTGATAAGAAATATATTAAAAAAGGAAGGTAAGATGGTGATCATAGGAACCTTTATTAACTTCTTACCTCTTAAACTATGTGATCATCATTCAAAACAACATTTTCGTTGATTTAAGTCTAAATATTTCATATTCATAAGATATATTTAACATCAAAGTGTGTAGTTATATTTTCTAAGTAATTTAAAAAAAGTAACTAAATTTTTACTATTCACGATTCAATTCGATTCGCGATTCGATAAGAGTCCATTTTGATTCACGATTCGAAGCCCGATTTGACAACTATGCTTTTGATACACAAGTAGGAAACTAGAAAATCTTACTAATTAGAAAAGAATAGACCTCCTAAAAACCAAAATTTAACTTGCGCTGTACAACGACCTGTTGACCAGAACTACAGCATATGTCCAGAAAAATATAAAATTACAAAATTACCCTTAGCTCCTAAAAACAAATAAACATGCATAAAAAAAGACCAGCTAACATACTAATTTATACAATATATAAAAATAAATCTCAAGGCTATAGAAGTTTATAAAACAAAAGCGTGCCCCATGTGAAATTCTACTCCTCTGTATACCTCACTGATCAAAAGAACAATGTCACAAATCATTATCACAAGTCACAACACAGGGTTCACAAGGACTAGCTAGGACCAGTTTGTTTAGATTTGGAAGAAAAGTTGATGTTTGAATCCACATTCTTATGGAGACTATTTCTCATGTGGAAATTTAATTTATTCCTGTGTACCTTTGAAGCTGTGATTTTTGCAGAATGATAGGTAAACTCCAAATTGTTAGTTAGGTGAACCTTAGTCGCATCAAAGTAAAAGGGGGAAAAAAAGTACGCCAATAAATCAACTTAAAGCAAAAATGTCACAAAATGCAAGATTTAATCTGCATAAAAGAACATGTACAATTCAAGAAGTCAGGGTAAATCTTGTAAAAGATCAAAAGAAGCCTTGTACCTGCAGCTTCACTTGTATATCCAAAACCATGCGCTCCCGTTCAGCCTATAAAACAAATTTCACAATTTTGTTTGAGAACAATTGCAGAAGCTCAAATACAAGCTACCAGATCATCAAAATAATGATTGGTCCACAGAACTTACAGCCCTCTCCCTTGGACTTAGACTTTGTGCCTTGGATTCCTTACCCACGAGCACTGAAGGTGAACTGGAAAATGTAACAACAAAATTAGGGATGATTTGAAAGAAAAGGTTCTGCACAAACATGTATGACAATCCATCTACAGCCCTGTACAAATCATAGAAAGAAGTTGTTATCATAGCACATTGAAGGAATATGCTTTGTCTGAGTACCTGAGAGCTCCACTAGCTGCTGCTAGAATCTGCTTCCTCTTTTCTTCCTGCTCTTCTGTTCTAACGTTTGAAGGAAATCTGTCATAATTATATTTGGCACCTGATCCTGATTGAAAAAGAAAAAAATATCAAATAGCATTCATCCAGTTTTAAATGTGCCAAATATTTTTGAATATTTCTAGAAATTCATATGCTAAATTAGCAACCGCTAATAAACTTGCAATTCAAAGGTACCTGACATTCCAGCACCAGAATCAGATATAGTTACAATCTCAGGTTCTGCCAAAGGTGAGGGAAGAATTGATAGTGGATTCTGACCTCTTCCCATGGCATCTTGTAACTTATCAAGAAGATTGTTATTGTTTTCATCAGAACCTAGACCCCTCTCTAAATAATCGAAGAATCCTTGAGAGTCTAAAAACTGTGATACCTGTTAAAAATAAAATAAAAAATTATTATCAGTTCAAGGATCATTAAAAAGTTCATTCAGAGACAGAAGAGAATGACATAAATTTCAAGAGGGGAAAAAGGGGACTGCATTAACAAGAGTCTACTCTATAAGTTTGAGTTATTCAGTATTTATATTATAGGGGAACTTACGTTAAGTCCTAAGTCCAATAGGTCCCATGATAATTAATGACATTTTTCATCAAACACTATTAAAAAACGTCACTAATTGTTAACTTTCAGCGACAGTTTGAAATTTGTCACAAAAACTGTCACTAATTATAAGTTTTAGCAACAATTTAAAAAAATCGTCACAAAAAAAGTTACTAATTTTTAACTTTCAGCGACAATTTGAAAAATTTGTCACAGAAAAATGCCACTAACGGTAAATTTTGGCGACAATTTAAAAAATCGTGACAAAAAGTCACTAATTGTCAAGTTTTAGTGACATGTAAAAAATCGTTACAAAAAATTATTTTTAGGACTTGATGGGAATTAAGTCCAACTATTAGGACCTATTGGTATTTTACCTATATTATATGAGGGCAAAAAATTCAGCTGTGGAAAGGCAGCCAAAAGAAAGAAAAAAGAAACAAAAGAAAAGAAAAAAAAAAAAAAAAAAGTGAGAAAAGAAAAACATTATAAATTTTATTAACCAAAAAAGAGATTTTATGTTGAATGTAAAAATAAAAACTCCACACCTACTCTACCTTAGTGTGGTAGGTGAGTGAGTGAGTTAGTATATTATGTGAGTGTGTTAGGTTAGTATTAGTGTGGTAGGTAAGTGTTAGTGTGGTAGGTGAGTGTATAGTGTGGTAGGTGTGTGTGTTAGTCTATTTGTCTTCCTCTCCTATATATAGGAGAGTCATTGTATACATTCTACATCAATCACTCAGGCCTCGTTTGGGAACAGGCTAATTTAGTAACTTTTTGGCTATTTGGCTAAAAAGGTAGGTAAAAAAAACTTGTATGTTTGGGATAACTTTTTGGCTAATTACGAAAAGATGTGCAAAAAGTAGAGAGAAAAGAGAATCTTTGACTTTTTGGTATGAGTGGTTGGCTTTTTGGCTAATTTAGTAACTTTTTGGCTAATTGGCTAAAAAGGTAAGTCCCCAAACGGGGTACATAATTGATTCTCTCTCTTTTCCTATACAATTTCTACATGGTATCAGAGCGGGTTTAGCACCTATTATTTTTCGTTTCACCGGCGGGCGGCAATCTCGCCTTGGCCGTCCGCCGGTCCTCAAGCCTCTCCACAGCATTGGAATTCATTTCCACCCACTGCTCTTCTTCAATCTACAGCAACACCAGAAACCATGCCAAACAGTAGATCACCCCTTTAGTACTAAGCCCTGGTTCCAAGATGCTGCGAAGAAACAATCTGTTGTCGTATTCAACCCACTCGGACAGTTGCACACAAATGAATTCTCTTATCTTTGCCTTAGCTGGTCATTCAAGTGCAACATGGTGTGTGTGCAAGGATGGAGTGGGTGATGCAACACTACAGAAGACATTGGACTATGCATGTGGAGCTGGGGCTGATTGTAACCCAATCCACCAGAATGCTGCTTGCTACAACCCTAACACTCTTAAGGCTCATTGCAACTACGCTGTTAACAACTTCTTCCAAAAGAAGGGTCAATCTCAAGGATCTTGTGATTTTGCTGGCACTGCCTCTGTTACTACTTCAGACCCCAGCACTACTGGTTGCGTTTATCCTGCTAGCGCCAGTTCCACTAGCACTAGTTGCAGAAGCGAAACACCGACTGCGTCTACTTCTTGGCCTCTCCTCTCACCTGCAAGAAGGGGATTGAATGTGAGTATCGACACAGTGAGATTGCGAGGCTCAACCCTAGAGATTGTTGGTACTGGTTGGCAGGGAGCTGTCTTAATCCCTCTTGTGCTTTTCGACATCCTCCATCAGATGACACCTACGGCTCCTCCGCAAAATCAGTGCTCTGCACCTGTGAACAAGGTCAATGTTCCCTGTTATTTTTATTTCAATGGGTTTTGCAATAAAGGTGATGGATGCTCTTTCCTTCATGGTCCTGATGATGGTATACCTGCTTGGAAATCCTCAAGGACAGATAATGCAGTCAGTGATGCACCTCCCTTGGAAAATAAGATGTCTGCTGGAAGTGATACAGGAACTGCACCTATCTTATTATTTTATGTAAGGATACCCATTCCCTTTTTGCACGCCCATTCCCTTTTTTATTTTTAAACCAATCTTCACCTCTGCACCCACTCTACACAACTTTCTTTATTTTATATATATATCCTGATCATATATATCTATACCCACCTTTCTTTGTTTTATACATATATATATCTCCTTTTATTATAATATCCACACACTCTCTCTCTCCTCCCATCTCCCATCACTTTCCTGGGCAATATCCTGATCAACTTCTCATTACTATTATTATTATTATTATTATTATTATTATTGTTATTATTATTATTATTATTATTATCACATGGGCTTGTTCCCACTCTTTCTCAAAAAAAAAAAAAAAAAAAAAAAAAAAGAAAAAAACATATTTGCACAACAACTTTGTTTTATTCATATCAGGGATCACACCCGATCACCATTTTACATCCAAAAAAAAAAAAAAAAACCCTCACAAAAACAAATTCTCCAACCACCACAAAAATCGGCCTTACTTTTTCGCCTCTTCAGCTGTTCTCTTCTTCTTGCCTTTGTCTTGGGCATCCTTTGCCGGTGCTGCCTCCGTGTTTCCCACGCCGCCGAGCACGTTCACTTCCCGTTGCTCCTCAACCGTCACATATGGCGGACCTCCAAATCTGAGCATCACGGTGGTCTTCCGCTTCAGTTCCTTATTTTCTGCCTTCAGCATACATATCTCTGCTCGGGCATCCGTATACATGCTCTGGAGCAGAGCCAGTTGGGCTTTTACCTGCTGCACCTCATTTGTTCTACTCTGAAGCCGGTGCGACAGGTTGTTGACCGCCGTCATTGTCTCAACACATGACTTCAATGTGTAATAATTCGCCTCAATATCCGATTGTGCAGCCATTCTTTGCTCCACAGACAGCATCGGAAAGTTCAAAGGCGCAAAACCAGGGGGCTTGGTTGAGGTTCAAGGGCTATATTCTGAGTTGTGGCCTCGTTGAGGTCGGGAAAGAGAGTAAGACCACGAGACGAAGAGGCTATGTTCTGGGTAACGAGGCGGGAAGAAGAAGCCATTTTCAGAGCAACAGCGTGTTACAGAGTATCTCTCTCAGAAGTGTTACAGAGAGAACGAAGAGTTTTCAGCTGGTTTGTTCTGCATCAGCGGCTACCTCGCCTTGGTTTAAATAGGCAAGGCAGACACGCGTATCACGCGCCTCCCAACGCCAGACGACAAATCGGCGCGCCTTTTGATGGCTCGCCTTTTAATGGCTGTCGGGCACACCTTTTGATGGCACATCTTTTGATGGCACGCCTTTTGATAAGATTGGGCACGCCTTTTGAGGGTGCGACTTTTGTGGGTCCGACAAGACTCTGTAAACTGTCCCGACTTTGATTCCGGTTAGCTTCTATATGGGTCCGACAAGACTCTGTAAACTGTCCCGACATTGATTCCGGTTAGCTCCTATATGGGTCCGACAAGACTCTGTAAACTGTCCCAACATTGATTCCGGTTAGCTCTTATATGGGTCCGACAAGACTCGGTAAACTGTCCCGACATTGATTCCGGTTAGCTCCTATATGGGTCCGACAAGACTCGGTAAACTGTCCCGACATCGATTTCGGTTATCTGCTACAATGGTTCGACACAGCCATATAGTGTCTTCTACAACGGTCCGACATGACCCCGTAAACTGTTTTCTACAACGGTCCGACATGACCCCGTAAACTGTTTTCTACAACGGTCCGACATGACCCCGTAAACTGTTTTCTACATCGGTCCGATATGACCCCATAAACTATCTTCTACAATGGTCCGACATGACCCCATAAACTGTCTTCTACATCGGTCTGCCATAACCATACGGTCTTCTACAACGGTCTGACACGACCATACAGTGTCTCCTATCCACTTTTATTTTATTTGTCAGATTATTTTCCTGTTTTGTTACTCTCTCCAAACTCAAGTTGGTTAGTTCCTAACCCCCTTGAATTTGAGGGGACTGTTGAATGTAAAAATAAAAACTCCACACCTACTCTACCTTAGTGTGGTAGGTGAGTGAGTTAGTATATTATGTGAGTGTGTTAGGTTAGTATTAGTGTGGTAGGTAAGTGTTAGTGTGGTAGGTGAGTGTGTTAGTATATTATGTGAGTGTGTTAGGTTAGTATTAGTGTGGTAGGTAAGTGTTAGTGTGGTAAGTGAGTGTATAGTGTGGTAGGTGTGTGTGTTAGTCTATTTGTCTTCCTCTCCTATATATAGGAGAGTCATTGTATACATTCTACATCAATCACTCAATAATAAATACATAATTGATTCTCTCTCTTTTCCTATACAATTTCTACATTTTATGAGTTATCAACCAAAACCAATGACAACTGGGATGTCATGACATCACCATTGGGTCTGGTGGTTGGTTGGTTGACCGAGCGCGCTTCTTCAAAAATGCTTGAGTGTTGAAGACATGAGTTGCAGTATTTTCCTGAAAAAGATTAATTTCGTCAAGATAATCAAATGTCATTTCTGTATGACATGTTTAAAATACCATAAAAAGTATAAGGTAAGCTTTCATACTATGAAATTACGGTAGCCACCTAAAATTGATGCAAAAAACTTTAGAAATATAAACCTGCATAAAAAATTATTCAAAGTATGAGAAATAGTTGCTTCATATTTAATTATATCAACATGGAAATTCTCTATGCGAATATTATCATTTATTTTGACATGTAACAGCATCAATACATAAATGAAAGCCACATTTTTCACGGTGAAATTTCAACGAAGAGGAAGCAAAAGTTCTTTAGTTAACTGCTTTTAATTGCAGAACATAATAAAATAGAACACAAAATTACATTATTTAGAAACATGTATATGCTGTGACTCAATTTATGGCTTCAGAATATTAAACGGAAAAAATGTGTTTGACAGACGCTTGTCCAGATGAAGTCTTATTCTAACAAAGCAGGAGAACAAAGCAGAACTCCCAACTACTTAGGGCTAAGTTAAAATAAAGAAAAATCAGAGGGAGCAAATTAAAAATTACAAGGGAGACGAAATAAGTGCAACAGAAGAAAATCCATGTGAGCAGTGGTTGGAGGGAGTGGGGATGGAAATGAGACTCAGAAGTGACAAAAAATTAATTGAGACTACGTGAAGCGAGATATGGGATAACATTAGAAGAATGGGGCAAAAACTAGCATTTAATTAATATTTTCTTGGTAATTGCACACCTCCACTTCTATCATTCTCAAAGAAAACCAACCACACAGCATTCATCTACGTATTTAAAAACTAGCTTGTAGAAGCAGGAATTTGACAGGATAATTTGATTATTTTAGTCACAATTCAGTTGTAGCAAGAACATTAGGCTCTTGGAAAGCAATGGGTACTTCATAAAGAAACACAAGGCATCCAACTATCACCTAAGTTGAAGGTCGTGATATTCTCCCCAAGGCTTGCTGCTGCCTCTTGGATACTGCTCAGATGAACTCCCAAGGCTTGCCTTCAATTGGTCTATCCCAACAAGATTTGGATACAACAACTTCATTATCTCTGTACGTAATGAACTTAATTCTGGCTCTGGAATAGGAGGAATATCCTCTGATGTGGTGATGCGGTTATGCTCAAGGTCCACAACAACTACCTAAAACAAAACAGAAGCAAGATCTCTATTTTAAACATTACATTAATTCAATTTCAAAAAAGTAGGTTGGTAGGATAAATGTGTTTATATATATCATTATATATACAGTCATCATCAGGGTATTCAACCAGATAAAGGGTGAATAGGCATTAGAAAGTCATGCAATTAGTTTTCAAGAACAAAGAATACAATGAAACAAAATAATTGAATAGAAAACTAAACAAATAAATAAACTGTAACTTGGTTTACTGCCTCACAAGGTTTTTTATTTTTATTTTTATTGGCATTGGGGTGCCCAGATCAAAGTCTGACTAATCCCCAGGGGTGCACAAGGCTCCCAACAAGGAGTTTCCCGCAAGTGCATCACGGTTAATTCAAGGGTTTTTCCTCAGTCCGATGACCCCAAAGAATTGTTAGCACCTAAGAGGTTTCGATCCCTGAACCTTGGAGGAAGCACACCGCCATGACCCAAAACAAATCAGAAAAACAAATGCCCGCAAGAGACAGGGCAAAGGAGACAATCATAAAATTAAAAACCGTCTAACTACACGAAGTAGGATGTCATCTACTATTCAGATCAGTCGCTTGAGAAGATTCTGGCCATAAAATGAGTGGGATTTGATGTTCAGATGTCCTATGAGCACAAAATACATATCTTTCTGTACCTTGCTCGATTACTATTATTACTAAATAAATGTATTGAATTCTCTTCCAATATTAGATCTCCACACCCAAAAAACAAAAACAAAAAAAGGAAAAAAAAAGCATGGGCCTGTATAATCCATCTTATTAGTTTTCATCAGTTTCCTCTGTTCTCCATCTTAATCCTTGCACACACACACAGACTTGGCAGTCATAAGTCATATCAACTAGAGGATATGGTAAATGAAAACAACGAATAGGGTTTTCCCACATTAATGAACTCCTCTTATCACTTGATCCTTGATCTAGCATAGTAGATAGAATTAGAATTGAACTATGGCATAGTTTTATCAACTCCAATGAGCTAAAATTGTTACATAGAAAAAGCAATGTCAACAAGACAAGAGACTGAAAAATGAACAGAAAATAAAAGAATTACACCCATACACTTGACATGATATTTCTTTTCTTTTCTTTTCTTTTTTGGGTAAGTACTATTAAGTGTTTTCAACAAGAGCACTTAAAGGGGCATAACCTTTGTACTTGAGATGTCTATGAAGCAAAACTTAAAGTAATAACTAAGCTCTCCTAAAATCAATAAAATTAAGAGAGGAATCACAGAACTTCCAAAAGAGCCAAAAACGAACGGTGCAAAGTGCATCACTTTCAATCTATCTATATCCATTCGTAGGTCTTCAAAATGACACAATTTTACCCCCTCCAAATGCACCACCTTAAGCACATTGATTGGAGTGTGTGTAGTTCCTTATGTTACAATGTTAATTATCAAAAAAATAACATTTTTTTTTTTTTCTTTTTACAAGCTGAGAAATTTGCAAGAAAAAGAGGCGTTTAGAAACAAAAATTCTATTGTTCATCCGACCAAAGAATGGCAAGATAAAGTTTTTGAATGACAATCAGAGGAAAGAATCCCCATGTTCCCTCTATCTGTACAGTTCAGTTCATTCCCTCCTTTGTGATGGATTTTTGTCATTTCTAGTCAAAATAATAACAATTATACAGAATGAACATATGATTCAGCTAAATGACTATTTGGCCAACTGTTTCTAGGAAGATTAAATAACTTAGAACCATTCTAATACACATTGTAGCAGAAGAGTCCAGATCCAATTCACCAAATCCTTCTAAAGTTCTAATAAAATGTGTTGTCTCAGGCAGTACAGAGTTTTTAAGAAACTGATAAAAGTGGAGATAAATGAACTGCCAGAACTGCCCAACCAATTATTCTGAAAGACCTAGAAATATGACACACTCAAGACAATACTGCAAATTAACAATGATAAATTAAAATGAGAAAAGTTAATAAACAGAGACATACTGGACACTCAAGACAATAAAAACTTGTGAGAAAAAGTAAAAGAACAAAAAAGAGACTCAAATTAGAAAAGAAAAAAAAAAAACTTACACCATCCATTGTCAGACCAGTAGTATCAACACCTGAATGGAGACCCATCATATATGGCGTAGGAGCATCAATATAGTCTACTCCACTGAAAAACAGTAATGGAATGTAGACGTGCTTCAGCACAACAAAAGGAGAAAGATTAGATGACAATCCTTTTGAAGAATCAAATAATGCATCAGCACTAGGTAAGCACATCTAGTATTAACCAAAATTTCTTAGCAGCACTTTCCAGCTGTAATTAACAATCAATGTTGACGTCATATTACAAATATGAGCAGCATATATATGACAGAATAAATTTGTCCGTGACTAGTACAAAATAATAGTCTGCAAAAACTCCAATTCTTACCTGCCATCGAAATGGATATATCAAATGGCACATGGCCTCTGAGACTAGAGTTAAAAGAGAATACCTGCAAGAAGCAATAAGAGAACGATTAGGATTGTGAAATCATGGAAATAACCATTTTACAAAACCCAATAGCTATCCCAGTTTTTAAAAAAAAAAATATGGTAAGAGACAAGATCAGAACCTGCATAAAAACAAATAACAATTTAAACTAATTATAAAATTTATATAAAAAGAAAAAAAGAAAAAAAAAGAATTAGTTAATTCACAAGGATAAAAACATATAATTCATCATAATCACTAAGGCCAGGCCAAATCTGGCCAAGAAATATTCTCTCATAACGTCAAGCTAGGGGGGGGGGGGGGGGGGGGGGGGAATCTGAGAACAACTCGACAACTCAAGCATTTACTTTCAATCTAAGCATACGAATGAAGTTACATATAGTATACTGATATATTATGTCTGGTCTGCATAGTACATTTAACTTGAACCAAGCCACTCCTGTTGGGCAGTCATTGGTCTCTATTGCACATGACTAAATCATCTAGGCTGAGTTTCATCTAGTCCCCACTAGCAATTCATCTGTTCTTCTGATTCTATCGTCTCTTACCTTGCCATCCATAGTCTCTTAGGTTATAAAGCATGGGTAACATGCTAATTATCTGATATAAGTTTTTCCTTTAATTTGATAGGCATTTGGCAATCATAAACTGCTGTAGAAACATATTGCCAATTCATCCATCCATCCAACTTCAAAATTATGAGCAACATCGTTCCATTCTCCCCCTCTGCATTCATTATTGCCCATGATAAGACAAATTGTCACTACTGAATAATCCCTTAGCAATCACTTTTCATTATTTCTTCATTCGTCTCCAAGTTTACTAAACTTATTTCTCTATTCATAATCATAATTATTCCAAACCTTTGACCCTGAACCTTTGGCATGATCCGGTGAGCAAATTTATGCCTTATGATTCCTAGACATTGTTCACACAGTTTTGAATCTTTGAGTTTCCCAGTATTTTTTTATATATATAAAATCCTTAAATTTGAGTGGAAATTTTATTTTCATAGTGCTTCCACATTTCTTATACAAGACGAAGTTATTTCATATTCCGACTTAAATCAAAGTTCCCATTCTCTGTTTAAAGACATCTGCAAAAATGACAATTAAAATCTATATGACAGGCAAGAGCATTTAAATACGACAGCAGCAAACTTACAAATAATGTGCAATGAATACAAGTACAGTAGAGCAGAGCGCATAAACATGGCACAATAAAGCATATATAATCAAAGCCTACCAATGCTAACACAAAATATAACAGATAAATACTGGGAAACAGCCAAAAAGTAAATTTACGCGAAGCAGCTAGAATTGCATCCAGCTAATATATTCAAGTAACAAGCAGATCAGTTGTGTCAATAGCAGACAATGACATTAGCTGTAGTTCTTCCCATTGAAGAAGCAAATTTCTTCAAACTAATGAGAACAAAAAATTATGAATAATCTATTAAAACCATTCTGAAGTTAGAAAGATACTTGTTTGATCGGAACAAAACCCTCCGTTCAAGCAACACAGCTGTAAAAAGTTTAAGAAAATTGTCAACATCCAAGCACTGCATCAGTGGTTGAAAAGATATCTGCATCAAGAGAAGAGAACTATTCTCAAATAAAATGGCTAATGTCCAATCAGCACTGAATCACACTGAAAGTTAAAGGCAGAAGCATAAAGCCAAGTAAAAACAATGGTATTTGGACACATACATCGGCATGGGGGAGGCCATCCTTTGGTGGAACTTCAACAGCAAGCAGGCTATTTTCAATAGCAAATAGGACACGATCCTTTCCAGGTGTAGGCAGAGGTACACCAGACACCAAATTTGCTATAACATCCCACAATGGCTTGCTGAAATTGTTGCAGAGCTGAGCACATTAAATGCAATAGAAGAGAATAACATAGAAAATTTCCTTTTTACAAAGAAAATATTAGACTTTCTAAATCAGAAATAGACGACAAAACTTATGCTAATTTTTTTTTTTTTTTGTAAATGCATATTAAATTAGACAGTTAAATTATCCAACTTTTCGTTGCACATAGGAGAGTGGCGTCAGGGAAGCGAGGGCACATAGAAGAGTCTAAGTTTGGGAGCATTTATATATTATATATATAAATATATTGTAAGAAAATTAAGTTGCTTAGTTAGTTGTAATATATATGTTGAAATGTGAATAAATATTGGAGATTAGATATAACTATTATGTAAACATAAAGTATTAGAAAAAAAATTGAGTAAACTTTTTTCTATAATTTAATGGTTGCTACAAATTGAAGGATTTGATTCGGGCTTCATTCCAGCATTAGGCGATGTTCCTGTTGATGGAATCTTTTGTATGTCTTTTTCTTCTTATTTTTTAAATAAAATTTCTTTTTTGCTGCTGATCAAAACAGAAAAAGCAGTTTCAAGTTGCAATTTAACTGTAAAGTAACCTGATCTGCAGAAAGCAAATACCCAGTTGACAAAACCTATAATCACTAATTTTCCAAGAGCTTTTTTAAACTGCAAAATCTTAGGGTTTCACTTTTAGGGTTCATCCTATCGAAAAACTGAGGGCCTAACATTTTTTGGCTGAAACTGTAACTTTTAGATTTGGTAGGCATAAGATCAGTTCGAAACTTGAACCACTAATGGATAGTTGGTTTTTGGATTGTGTGTGATTTTGAGAATGTCAATCATCCTTAGAGGTGACCAATTTCATGGTTAGTTAAGTTCACCCAATGGGAACTGACATTTTGGCTAGATGAGGGGCTACCAATTCAGGAACTTCTATGAGCCACTACTTTCCTCCCTCAATTTTGTCTTGAATCTGTTTGATACGGTGCTTACTGTAAGAAATAATTGTCCTAGAAGCCAAGAGTAGTTAGTAACTTAGTTGTGTTTCTCGACATTCCCCCAGATTATGTGATGAAGTCTCAAGGATCCCTCATCCCTCTTTCTTTTGTATTTTACTCTTACCTACTTATAAAATTTGGAACGATAGGTGGTGTGGGGATGTTGTGCTAGAGGTGCGTTTCCCCTTGATTTTTGGGATTGCTTTGGATCAGGAGGTTACTGTTGCCGATTGTTTGGGGAATGGGGAGGTGGTGGTTTGGGATATTCAATTGCGGCGCCAAGTTCAGGATTGGGAGGTTGACCAATTGGAGGAGATGTTCAGTTTCTTATATGGGTTGGGCCTCACGGGTAGGGGAGAGGATGTGGTTGTTTGGAATGTTTCGGGTACTAAAGGACAATTTTCTGTTTCGTCCTTTTATCGGAGTTTGGTGGAGGAGGTGAAAGGGGTATTTCCTTGGAGGAGTATTTGGGTGTTGAGTGTTCCGTCTAAGGAGGTTTTCTTTTTGTGAACGGCTGCTTTGGGACAGAATCTTACTATTGACAACTTAGTTCGTCGACGACAAGTATTAGTGAATCAATGTTGTATGTGTTGTGCTAATGCAAAGTCAGTGGATCATTTGTTTCTTCACTGTGTTGTAGCGTCACGGCCCTAGGGGCTTATTTGGTCTATGTTTGGGATTGTTTGGGAGCAGCCGAGGGGGGTGTTGGAGCTATTGTGGAGTTGGCGTGGCGCTCGGGTTGGGCATCAACGTCAGCGAATTTGGTTGATGGTGCCTTTTTGTTTGATGTGGTTGGCTTGGTTGGAGAGAAATTGACTTACGTTTCAAGAGATTAACCATTCGGTGTCATGGCTTGAGAATCGTTTGTTAGTTACTTTGTGTAGTTTGTTGGAAAAAAGGGTGGATCCGGATTTATTCGTTTTCTTAAATTTTTTGGATAATGGTATTGGTTAGGAGGTTTTAGCTTTCCATTTTTAGGCATTTTGCATTCTTTGCATCATCTTGATACTTTTTCAATAAAATATTTTATTTATCAAAAAAAAAAAATTCTTTTGCTTCCTCCAAAAAGAAGAAAATGAAGAAGAATACAAGGAGGAACAAAAAGAGGGAGAAAAGATAAATTTACTAAAAATCAAATACATCTGTGAGATTCAAATTCTACCCAAGATTCGAAGCTGGAAATACTAGAAATCACATAAAACTGAAAGATCAAGAGAAAAAATATTTGCAGCAGAATCATGTTTGCAACTACCAGGACCTGTATTACTTTGACAGTTGCTCCAGAACAATGCCAAGGTTATTGCAATGTCTTGTGGGTGGGGAGAGAGAGAGAGAGAGATCCAGCTCTATGTGGGATGTTAAAGATGGAGTAGTCAAATGAGGAATAAGGCCATTCTTGGCAAGGATGAAACGTCCAAAGTAAAAAGCGACTTCCTAATTTAATCTCCATCAATTGGTGGTGCTGGAAAGGTTGAACTGGAAACAGACTATCAAACTGTGACCTCGAAAAAAATTAAACTCACTGGTACATCAACATTACATCAAAATCAAGAGCAGTTTCCCCCATCAAGTATAAGGACGTCACCAACATAGTCCAAAAACTATATCAGCTTTCCCCTCCATGTATAATTTAAGATACTTAAATAAGAAAAGAGGAGGATTTAATCAAGTGTTTTAGGAAAGCATTCTTGTTTCCACACTATTTGATGACTGCCAAACAATAATTCCAAACAAACGCATGGATCCACATGATGAATCTATCAAAGAAAATCAATGTTCTACCACTGAAGCAAACTTGCCTACTTCCATCAGGGGAGAAGCAAAGTGCAAATAGTTCCTCCAATGCATCCCGAAGGATACAAAAACTGGGTGAGCGTGAAACAAGACAGATACATTTGTCAGCAAACGAATTTGCTGGGATGCGATAAGCTTCTGCAATATCCTCACAGACCGGATCCCGAAAAGCAATGCAACAAACATAAATTTTAGACCCATCACCCTCTGCAGCAATATCACATCCAAGAAAGAGGAAACAAGTTTAAACAAAGCACAACATATATATATATATATGTATGTATACAAGTCTGGTAAAAAAAAATTGACTTTAAATAGACAACAATGGTAATGCAAATGGCCAAAATAGCTAAATAATCATTAGGATTTAAGCCCACTAACCCAACAAATAACTATTTGGTCTTGAAAGAAAATCATGTTATCCAAAATTGTCTGTCAATAACCCAAAAAAATTCATGCTACAACTTCTGTAAAAAGTAAACAGAATGGACTAGATGGATATAATATTATTCAAATCTGTCAACATATAATTTACTTTAACAGTGACAAAATGCTATAGCTAAGCAAAAAATAAATAAGATCAGTCATACTACAACTAGTGTAGAATAAAATGCCAACATTGTTCAAGAGGAAACATCTTTTACAACTGAAGTTTTCAATCAGTAACCAATTTTCTATACTTTCTGGTGCTCCTTTACCTTTTATTTCTTCAATTTTTTTAGAACATTTCTTTAATACTTTTATTGAATATAATCTTGTTATATTTATTTTTCTTATCGACAACAAAGAAAATTGAATAGAGAACGTGCTGAGGGCACAACCCTTGTACAATCAAATGTAAATAAAATAAACAAAAGAAGAAGAAAAAGTACAAAAGGAAGACCACAATCCTTTTTTTTCTAAGCAACAAAGAAATTTGTATTAAAGAATGTGCCAAGTTGGCACAACCCTTATACAATCAAGAATAGAAAAAATGAAGAAAAGAAGAGAGAGAGAGAGAGAGATCCAGCACCCTACTACAAACCAAAAAGAAAAGAACAAGTCCCCCTACTACAATGCTTCAATAGAGGGCCAACTTTGCAAAGGGTTTTTTCTCGGATTTTGACATTGATTTCCATTTAACTACACCAGCTTTACCAATGAGGACAACAGAAATGATTTACGGATGTTCCTCCTTGAACTTCCTCTTAGAATCTTCCATAAGGACACACACACACACACACACACACACACAAAAAAAAAAAAAAAAACAAAAACGGAGACTTCTAAGGTAATAAATATTCTCAATTAAACAACCATCCTTATCCTTCACGTTTCTTTGCCCCACTATATGATCTCTCTTCTTATGATCATCATATAGTTCACTGAACATTGAATCTTCCTAAGTTCCCTTTCCTTCTTGGAGAATGATTTTCCCCTTCCCTCCTTGAAACCTTCTTTTTTTTTTTTTGATAAGTAAAACTTGCTGCCAAAAAAATAGGAAATGACCTTCTTAATCCTACCAATATCCTCCCTCACAGGTTCAATATCCTTGCTCCACCAACCAACTCTTTCATCGTTGTAACAACTTGTTCAATCTGATCTGATCATGGCTAAGGCAACCACCTTTATTATTAGTCAAGGAAATTCCTCAAATTTACTACTAATCCTATCTACTTTGTTGAGAATAGCTAAACCATTGGAACCAATATTGAAAGAAAAGTCAACTAAAGAATTCTCCTCAATCCCATTACCAAGTAGACGACATAATTCCTTAGATGACATCTCCAATCCCACCAAACCCCATCATCCAACCCATCCCCCTTAGCTTTCTTCTCAACTTCCAAAAAGCTTTTCTTATTGCCGGAAAACATATAATAATTTAGAAAAAAGCATCCACACCCAACTACTAAAATACTTCAATATTGCACCAACTTCACAGAAGGTGTTTTTCAATTTCTGAGGTGCTCCTTCTAATGTGCGCTTTTTGTATGGAAAGTAGCGCATGACAAGATCCTTAATGTTGATAACTGAATTAGAAGACAACAAATTCATGTGTCCCAATGTTCGTGACACTAAAGAGTTGGTTTCTTTATTATCTATCATTGATGATGTTTCTTCAGTCATGGATCTATTGATAAAAGACTCTGAACTATTTATTCTAATGGTCTCTCTCTCTCTCTCTCTCTCTCTCTCTCTCTTAGATTTTTCTTTGACAAGATTATTGATTATCCAACTGTAACTTTTTTACTCCTAATTTGATAATTTGGAAAGTTATTGTGCCTGTTAAAAGTAAAGTTTTTGCAGAGCCTTCGGTTCACAAGAAACTCAATACTAATGGCATGACTCAGAAAAGGAGGCTTAATGGCCTTTTGACACCGTAATGACCATTTTTCTTTTCTTTTTTTTTATCAACAACAAAAATTTTATTGATTAATCAAGAAAAAAAGAGACGAGGATGCGGCATCCTCTACAAATAAGAGAAACAAAGAAAAGAAAATACATAACCAACACAAAGACTTCATCCATAATGATGTATTATGTCTAAGAACAACGAGGAAACTATTGAATATTTATTCTTGCATTGCCCTGTAGCTATGGCATTATGGTACAAGTTATTTCAGTTGGTCAAGATAGATTGGGTGACTCTGGCTTCTTGTATTCAATGTTAATGATTTGGAACTAATAAGAAGGCTCAAATATTTTGGAGTTGCGTATTTGTTCAATGTTTGAGGTGATTTGGTTGGAAAGAAATACCAGAGTTTTTTTAGAGCAAGATTGAAGAGGGTGGAGGGTTGTGGGACAATATTTGTTATTTGTCTTTCTTTTGGGCTTCAATGTCTTCTCCTATCAAGGGGATACCTTTATTTATCCACACAAAAAAAAAAAAAAAAATTCAAGGGATACCTTTTTTTTTTTTTATTTCTAGAAATTGGAGGGCTATATGTGACTCGTAATTTTGTTTTTACATTTCATCCACCCCCCAAGGGAGCATCCACTCTACAAAGAACAAAAGAAACAGACCCTCGATGATGTGCTAGAACCTCAAAAAAAGAAAATACCTTGCTTTTAAATCAATATTCAATTATCTATTGGATTTTAACTTCTTTAACAGTAGAAAACCAAATTCTACTACATCTAGTCAGCCAACTTGACAAGCAAAAAAACAAATTGCATACTCTCAATGCTAGGAGCAAAAACTTGAATAATTACAAGTAAACATTGCTAGAAATATATACAAGAGTTGCATACCAGTTAAAACAATAGGATAACTCCGTGGAAAGGTTGAGACATCATTAGAATTGAAGCCTGATGTGTAGAACTCCACACCAGCTGGTAGAACACACTGCAATTCAGCAACCCCACTATGTTGGATGAGGATGGTTGAAAGAGAGAACATATAAAATAGCCAAAGTGAAGCAGAGTAATAAAGTAATGGCTTTGCTGACAAAAAGTAGCCAAACTCAGAGAATTATCATTGAATTTGAAAATATTCGAAGCAGAAACGAATAAATCACAATGTAATTACATGATAAAAATGCTAAATCGCCTTGCATTGTGATTTGATGCAAAAGTGATGCCCACATTAATATGGTTTTAAACTTGCACATCTTAATAGAATATCACATCTCTGCATGAAGTAGAATTGCCTCATTTAATTTTTAAAATCCTCAAACCCTATCAAATACTATGAATTGACCACTAACCTGCTATGAGCCTAGTTCAAGATAGCCCACTTGATAAAAAGCTTGGGCGGTCAAAAATGACAATTTGGATTTGAGACTAAAGGAAACAACTTCGCAAAAATAATACCAGAGGTTAGTTCAGTATAATGTACACTGCTCCTGACACTCCACATAGGTGAGACCAACATGAGTGATGCTCCGTTCCTTAGAGATAAATACAAACAGTAAAGAATAATAATCTGTAAGGAATATTGAAAAAAGAAGTTAAATGATTTCCCCATTATTTCTAGCCAATCTCATATTTTGCGAATCCACAAAAGTATTTTGCGATTCTAATACAATCCCCCCAAAACTCTCTTCAGCATCATAGCCAACACTTTTATAAGCAGCTTATATATCCACCTAACAAGCTGATAGGACAAAAATCTCTTATTTCTTCTACTCCTCTTCTCTTAGGAATGAAAGCAACAAAGAGACATTCAAACTCTTCTCAACCAAATCATGCTCAAAAAGGGATGGCATCAACCCATCATTTCCCCCTAACCACCCCCCAACACCAGTGTAAAAGGCTAACATCATCCCATCTGGGCCAACAGCCTTAACCCCATTAAATGTTTTTAAAGTTGCTCCCACATCCTCCTCAATCAGGCCCTTTCCAACCAAGCCTCATCCACAAATGAGATTGAACAAGACTCTATCTCATCTAGTCTTGGACACCTCGCTGGTCTCTAAACACAGTTTCGAAAAAATCTACCACCCTACTGGATCTCCTCTCACCTTGTCAAAACTTTTATCCCTAACATTAATACTAGCAATGATATTATGGCATCGATGAGCATTAGCCATCATGTTAAAAACAATGGGTATTTCAGTCACCATTCTTCAGACAAAGAGATTTCAACTTCTGCCTCCAAATAATTTCTTCCATCTTAGCTATCCTACCAAACACTCATCATCCTTCTCTCTATCCTCATCCTCTGCATCTGAAATCAGTCTCATTTGTTTTAACTTCAAACTCATCAATTCAACGAATCTCCTCCAACACTTTAGCTTTTTGAACCACTAACTTCCCAAATTCAATCTCTCATTCAAGTTTTTTTTTTTTTTTTGATAAATAAAAGTAACTTCAATAGAAAAAGCCCTCATCTAAGATGGTTCCCATCCTCCTAATGAAAAGGATTTGAAAGGAAAGGGTACCCCACACCAGTGTTTTAAAAGGAGCGCCTAAGCGCGAGGCACAATGAGGCGCAACCTTGCACTTTGAACAGAGCGCAACACGCAAGGCGCAGCTTTGGCGCTGAGGTGAGGGATTTTTTTCGAGGTGAGGTGTGGGCTTCATGGGCTTTACCTATTTTTCTACTCTAATTGTTGATTAAGTGCTTTTTTTTGTGGACATACCCACAGGGATTCAAACTCTTCAATATAAAATGACCAAATGTAGTCAAAAGAGAGCAGAAAGTGATAAAAGACTGAATGTTATGCTTTATAGCTTTTGTTGGATATTATATTTCTAACTTTTAGAAGATTGAATGTTATGTTTAGAGATTATTGAAAATGTTTATGATTTTTTAAATATTATATATATATATATATATTTGTTATGTTGAAAATTTTGCCTATTTTATAATTTTGCTTTTCTTCTACTATTTGAGCTTCGCTTTTGTGAGGCGCATGCTTTGCCTCACGCTTAGGCTAGAGGAGACCTTATCGCCTCGGTGCGCCTGGAGCCTTTTAAAACACTGCCCCACACCAAAATTTCAAAGCCATTGCATACTTGGCAGCCCATAGTTCACAACTATAATCTAAAAAGCATGGATACAGAACAGACAGAGGACATATATGATATGATACAGAAACTCTGACATGGTCATATATACATGAATATAATAACACATTCTTTGTTAAAAATATATAATTATATACATGAATATAATAACAAATTCTTTGTTAAAAATACATTAATATTTTATACATCAAAATAGAAAGAAATCGTTTTTCAAACTCTATAAGTTGAAAAGGAAATATAAACAAAAGATCATATAACTATTGTAAGAAGCTCTAATCCCAATCAAACTAGAAATTTTAGGCTTTTAGGTTCGTAAATTTAAAAGTCTAAAGAAGGAGCTATGTTACGTGGAATGTTGATTGCTTGGGTATGTGGAACGAGAATGGAAACGTGGTACGCCACATGCTCTAAAATGTGGTACGATAGGGGTAGACTTCTATATATTACACTTAAGAATTGAAAGTACTTCTACAATAAATTTAAATTTCTTTTAACTATTATGCATCCAATAAAAAATATATATATATTTTTTTTCATTTTTGATGTTTTTATCTAGTCAAAACTTAAGTCACCTTAGATTTTAGTTCATTATATTTGATTTTTTTCCTCCTAAGGTAATATTTAAAAAAATATATTGTTAAAAACTTTTGGGATCACTTCGGATCACTAAATTTACCGTTTTGAAATGAGAGTGTACCATATTTCGGAACGTGCCTACCAATACGTAATTCGCTAGTATATTTGCGTTTTCTGGTAACACAAAGGAGGGATTAATAGATATAACCAATAGGGTTTATTTTATTTTAATCATTGGTTGTCAAATTATTTTATTCAAAATTATAGGCCTTGTTTGGTTTGCTTTTGAGAAACAAATTTAGGAGAAAATTTTCCAAAATTTTGTTGGTTTAGTGATTTTGAAAAAATTACTTTGTCTCCTACACATCAATCAATCACTTTTTCTCTCACACATATTTACGCAATTACAACAAAACATCAAATCATTCCAAATTCCCATACTCCAAAACTATTTCCAAAATATATAACCAAACAAATCAAAAAAATTTGTAAACTCTCTCCCCAAAATCTTTTTTGAAAATTTATCTCCCAAAACCAAATCAAACACATGTTTTAATACATGTCAAACCGATAAGCATGTATCCCATAAGTGTCCAAAGGGTCACCATTTCTATAATATATATATATATATATAAAATAAAAAAATAAAAAAAGTAGTTAGACACATTTGAACAAGCATCTAACACGTTTTGGGAAATGTTAGTGTCAACATCTATAAGAAACATGGCACCTTCTTAGAAGTGTTCATGGTTCTTAGACTATAATGTCTATTTTGTAGGCCATTGCAAAGGAAAGAACACTAGAATTCTTAAAACAAATATCTAAAGAACATGGACTCTCCAGACCTGTCAATATAGCTATTGTCATCAAAGGAAAAAAACTAGAGTTGCATTAGAGTATTTGCCAAGCAAGAATCATGGAGTATATACATTGATGGTAACATGATACTACCTAATTCTTTAGGGTTGGTTAAAGGAAGAGCGATGAGGGATTTAAAGATACAATCACAATAACAATGGGATAACAAGCTAAGCTACATGTCAAAATGTGAAAATTCAATTGAACATTTAAAGTGACTTCAAGGTTGAATGAAAGACACATGCAACCCTCATGCACCTAGATGGCATTTCTATCACCTTGACTTGGGCTGCATGAACATTTTAGCTGGTTTTTGTCTTCTCTCTTTCCCTTTTCTATCTCCTTGCAATCTTATATGGGTGTGCCATCTAAAGGAAATATGCCTTATTCTTCCTCTATACTTCCTCTTTCTAATATGCTTCATTTTTCTACTAAAAGGATCTTCAAGCTCCATTTTCATCATTTCTCTCACTTAAAAGAACAAATTATTGAAGAGATAAAAAGGATATAAATCCTCAAACTTCAAGGTTGTTTTCTTTTGTCTTATTTTATATCATTTTAATGCATCATAAAGATGGGTCTTTTCTTACTGGATTGTCAACATCACCAGCTCCCTTTAGGGTGGCCCTTTCATGTGGTCCCGTAGTAATACAGTTGGACATTTTGATACTAAGGAACAAAGAACTGTCTTCCTTTGTTTCCTTTCCATCAAAGGAGACATGGAGGAAGTGTCACGTTCAAACAGGTAAATGAGGGGGTTATAGTCTCAGAACATTCTAGAGTGCTAAGCGGCTTGCACACATTGGCTTGTATACAAGAAGGAGGTTGGCACCACAAGGGCTATGATTCCCTCTTGTTTTCTCTGTGAAACAATTTTGGAAGCCCATTTAACCATTTGATAAATTTGAAGAAAAAGGGCACATTTATCACTCTATGTTATACATGCGAAGGGCCTAGAAAGTGTTGATCACTTGTCATTGCATTGTGTAGTTTCTTGGGGGATGTGGAGCATTCTTATTGTTCGGAATTCAGTGAATTGTCTTTCCTTCAATAGGGACTAACTTTTATTAGCAGGCCCTTTGAAAGGGTGCCGGCACCCTTGTGCCTTACATAGACCGTTGATATGTATAAATGTTCGGATAGTACTTGGGAGACGTGTAGAGCACTCTCATTGTCCGGAATTGTGTGAATTATCTTTCCTCATATAGGGACTAAGTTTTATTAGCAGGCACTTTGAGAGGGTGCTGCAGCTGCTCCCTGTGCCTTATGTAGACCTTTGATATGTATAATTGGGTTGTGGGGTGCACTATGGTTATTCTCCTTCTTGAGCATGTTAGCTGACTCTTCTATATCTTGTGTACATGTGTGTATCACCAATTTTTCTACGACTTTTAAATACAGCCCATCCTAAATATTGACAATTATTATGGTCACAAAGGGGAGGGGACATTCCTAATCATCATAATTCTTGTGAAAGCTAAATGGACGACCTCCCTACCCCTTCTCCGTGTTGTCATACTCAAAGCCGCTTCTGGGGGTTCGATGGAATTAGTTTCGGGAGCAGCCGAGAATATATTCGATTGCCTAACAATTCAATAATTTTGAGCAGATTTTTGTGGGAGTGGGGCTCTTTCTTTCAGCATTTTGTAACTACTAACTACCATTCAGACATGCATATAAAATCACATATATTTCTTTAAGAAATCCCAAACAAAAGCAGAAAATCCCAGTACAATCAGAGTTCCAATAACCCATTATTCAACCATCATAAAATCAAATAATAATAAAATAAAAGGCTATTGAATTGAATTGCTTACAGTGGGAAGCTGGGGAGGTGGAGGAGGGTAGAGAGTATGATTAGAAGGAGGGTACTGATCAAGGAGAGAAGGCAAGTACATAACCAGTGTTCCATGAAACCCTCTGTTCCCATCTAACGTTCGAATCTCCGGACCCAGTCCGCACACAACGAAGTACTCGAAGATCCGAGCCATTCTCGATCCTCTCCCTCTCTCACAACTTTGCAACAGTTAGAGAGAGAGAGAGAGAGAGAGAAATTGGGTGTATTGATGTATGATAATAAGGATTTGCCTCAGATCTGAGTTTGATCAGTTTTGATCTCTACCTGTGACTCTCTGATCAAAATGCTTGTGAATTGATCAACATTTCTGATTGAGGTTCTGAAATATTGAAGGGGAGGGAGAGAGAGAGAGGGAGAGAGAGAGATGGTTTGATGTTTCTACGTTTTTGAGTTTTTGGGTGAGCCATTTTCCATGTTCAAAAGGTCGCCGTGGAGTTCGGGTCGGGTCGGTCGGGACAAACGCGGGCATGGTTCGGGCAAGAGGAATTGGCCTGCTATGTTAGGTTGTGTTTGGTTTTAGATTTTTTTTAAAATTTAAATTAATGAATATTAATAATTATAATTATAATTTTTTTACACGTGTAATAATTTTTTTCAAATCCCACTTATAGGTAATTTTTCCATTATATTTTTGGTGGTACTACATGCATCAATTAATACAAACACTAGTGCATGGCGGCTAAATATCCGTCGCTATCCGTACTCCTTGTGTCCAAGTCATGTTTCACTCTAATCGACTTGAGAACACAATGATGGTGAGCTACCCGGCGATGTACTGCCGAAAAACCCTCTAACGATCTAGTTAGCACACAAGGAAAGAGGGAAAAGAGAGCAGGCAAAGTGGTAGGTGAGTTGCGATCGTAAGATGTTTTAGACCTGAGTATGGGGGCACAGCACCGTTTATATACCTTCTGCGCACGCCTCTGCGTCCATTTGCCTTTAGACGTGTGGACCTGCTCTCCTCTCCCATTTTTCCACATGTTAGCGCAAATACCACTAAACACTACCTAACAAAACCACCAAACGACATTGGCGCGAACGGACAGCACGACGCCACTCCATCACTCCACGACCGTGCTACTTCTGAGATGTACAATGCTCTAAACCGAGCTACGTCTAGCACGGCGCCACATCGTCACACCACGACCGTGCTAATTGTCTGGTTTCATTAAAGAATCTCACTACGGCTTAGTCGTCCTTAGTTATAACCTAGCTCCTGCTCGGTCGGACTGATCTGCGGAAGACCTAACCCGTCTAACTCAACGAGCAAATAAAGTTAACTGGGCTGACAGTCCGATGTTACCCCGGCTAAATCGGACCGGAGCCTTAACCGAGCGCATCCCCACTTGCTCGGCCCAACTCAGCTCGGCCCCGGTCATTATCTCGGCTCAATGCCAATTTAGGAAATCTCCCTCTCAATTGCCCTTTAATTCCGTCCTCGCTAGCGTGACCGGGATTACCTTCTCTAGCCGAGATAATTAATCTACTCAGTTGTTATCTTCAACTTATTTGCTGTGCTAACTCCCTTGCTCGGCTACATCACTTGCTCGGTCGATATTTCGACTTTTTTGTCTGTCCCTTCAGTACTAACACCGGTCTTGTCACAGACACGTGTCCTCTGCTTATTGGCCTTGTACAACCAACCCAGCCATCATACGCTGTCGCCTCGAATTTGAATTTTTGGCGCCTTTTCTTCCTTTATAAGCACATCGCTCGCCTCTTCGTGTTTCTTCCCATTGTTCATCTTCTTCTCCAGCGATCCATAACACCCAACCTTCGTCTCTCACTCACTTTACTGAGATTAGAGCATTCCCGCAGGCCTATTCTGCTCCGTCGCCGTCGTTGGGGCCCTGTCTCACGGATTCGAACCACAATCCGTGCCTTAACTTGTAAGTCTTCAACCCTTCACTGTTCTTCATCTGTTATTCTTGTTTTTCTTGTGTACTTGAACTGTGACTGCCATAGTTGAATCTAGGGCATGATGACAGTAGGTTTTAGGGCTTTGAATGAAGTTAGTCTAGGGTGTGATCACAAAAAGCTATTTTTGCCTCTTCGCCCTCGACACTGTTCATCATCTTCTGTGATGGACATGCGAGGATCTAGGACTGACTAGGCTACAAATCATCGTTTAATCCAAGATCATAAGTGAACCGAGCTAGTTCCAAGTTTATAGAACTTAGGTCAAAACCGAGTTAAGAAAACGCTAGGCCGCTCGACCGAGCTAATATTTGGTCCGCTTCAAGCGACTGAGCTGTTGAGTTCACCCAATTAGGCTGAGGTGCTGTTGCGCCTAAAGTGATCGGGCTGAAGTCAAGCTTGTTTGCGCGACCGCGCTATCACTTATATTTGGCTTTTAACTGCAGACTCCTAGGGGACCAAACACCAACACAAGGGCTCTCAAAGACTGAGCAGCCACCGTGCAAAATTTAATCAAACCAATTCTGCCGAGTTGAACAAGCCGATCCTTCATGGAGTGCTACCGCTTCCTTGTTGACAGGCCGGGTGCCCTTGCCGCGTTCCGCGAGGAGTACAGCATCCCCGCCGACGTACACTTGGAGTTCGATGAAGAGGGCATTAATCTTTGGGGCAGATTAGAATCTTGCCCTTCACCGTATTAAGCATGATCGAGGGAGGGTTGCGTTTCCCGATGTGGCCCCTCATGTGCGAATTCTTAAGACATACCGGGCTAGCTCCCACCCAAGTATCTACTAACACCTTCAGAATCATAAACGACGTGGCCGAGTTGAACAACCGGCTCAATTTAAGTCTGGGCCTAGCCGAGATCTTGCGTCAATACACGCTCGGTCGAACAAAAGAGGGCTTCAACTATTACCTGAAAATAAGGCCGGGTAGGGAACGATTAGTGACCGGCAAGTCGAACAAGGACATGAACGATGACGACTTTTTCTGGGTGACCGGTAACTACGAAACAACTGATGTGCCTGGTTAGTACATCAGCAAGAACTTCAGTTCATCTTGTAAGCCCATCTTCCCAACTGATCTCTTTTACTAAAATTGTTCATGCTGAGCTAATTACTTCTTTTTTGTTTTACAGCTATTGAAGAATTACAAGCCAACTACCAGTATCCCAACGAGGAGGCAATCAGGGCCGTGCTGAGTTACCGGCACCAAGATTGCCACGATCTCCTCGGTTACGTCCCCTCCTATCGTTATTCAGCACCGCGCAGGAGCAAGGTCACAAACTTTCTCCAGGCTCTTTTTCCCCCGCTTGACCTAAGTCTGCCAGACGTGCTACTTATATGACTAACTGAGAAAGAAGAAATGGCGAAGAGGAGCAGGATTAAAAATCTGATTACCGCTACTTCCACCGAGCTACCGAGCGTGCCAGCTCCTTCCCCCTCCGTCAGCCAGAGCTCGGGGACCGTGATCGCCCTAGCTTCCACGGCTGTCCTTCATGAGTCTCGCCGCACTAGCAAGCGAGCCCGGTCAGTCGACCCCTCAGTCGAGCTTGTGGCCGAGCTAAGCACTGACCAAACAGCGTAGGAAGCCGAGCCAACTACACCGTGGAAGCCAGAGCTCAAACACCGGGGCAAAGAGATCCCGACCACCGCGTTTGTCAAGGGGAACAAGGAATACCTCCTGGCCTTTAACTTATCGAAGGCACTGTTGCTACTGAGCGACGTGACCGTGAGCGTTCATGTTCCTGACACCTAGCTGGTGAAATCAACGATCAAGTCCATGATGAGGGTACGTTTCAAAATCTTACCAAGTCCCTACTCGGTTAATCTTCTTATCTCGGCTAACACCCTTCTTCTTACAGGCCATCCAGAAACAACACATGCTCATGGACCGCATTGTCAACCTACGCCACATGGTTACTGAGCTAAACAACACTGGTAAAAATGTCTTTGCTGAGCTTGGCCAGGCTAAGGCTTCTCTTGAAATTGCCAACGCTGACAATGCCAGACTCCTTGGCTAGCTCGGTAGGGCCGAGCAAGAGAGGGAAACACTGAAGGCCCAACTAGAAGCTGAAAAGCAAGCAAAGCAGGCCGCCATGGATGAGGCCAACAATCTTGGTTTCAAGGAGGCTGAAGACAATTACATTAAGCAAGTCAAAGCCACCAAGGACATCTACTTCAAGTCCGATTGGAAGGCTGCCTGTGAAAAACTTGACCAAGGATCTGAGACCGAGGTGTTCGCCTCTCCTCCTCATGCCTTCCTATTGGCCTATCTGATACCTTATGCCAACGAAGTCTTCAACTCTTTGCAAAAAGAGGCGTAAGAAGAGGCTGAGGATAAGGCCTTCCAGAAGGAGCTCGCACGAGAAAGAAAAGGTTGCGGTTGTCGACCTGGAAGCTGCGACGGAGGAGGCTGGGGACGAGTTTGCCGACCTCTCCCTATTAGCGTAGCTTTTTGATTTAAATTTTTGTAACTAGGCTATAAGCCCCACCTTATATACTAAAATTCTCCATCAATGAAAAGTTGTTCGCATTTCGCTTGCATTCTTGTAATGTATGTTGTTTTTTATTTTGTAACTGTGCTATACGTGCTCGGCATGTTACACATTGATTGAACCGAGAAAATTATCTCGGTCTTAAAAGACTGGAACAAAACATCCACTCCTCATGAGTCATAACTGAGCAAAATCGTCTTGGCTAAGATCCCAAAGTTAAATAATTTGTTAACTTCTTCGGCCAAGCAAAATCATTTCAGCTAAAAACGCAGAGTTGAACAATTCATCAACTCAACTAGTTGGGGTAAAGCATCTCGGCTAAAATCCTAGAGTTGAACAAATCATCAACTCTTCTAGTCGGGATAAAACATCTCGGCTAAATCCCAGAGTTGAGCAAATCATCAACTCTTCTAGCCGGGATAAAACATCTCGGCTAAAATCTCAGAGTTGAACAAATCATCAACACTTTTAGCTGAGGTAAAACATCTCGGCTAAAATTCTAGAGTTGAACAAATCATCAACACTTTTAGCCGGGGTAAAACATCTCGGCTAAAATCCTAGAGTTGAACAAATCATCATCTCTTTTAGCCGGGATAAAACATCTCGGCTAAATCTTAGAGTTGAACAAATCATCAACTCTTCCAGCCGGGATAAAACATCTCGGCTAAAATCCTAGAGTTGAACAAATCATCAACGCTTTTAGTCGGGGTAAAACATCTCGGCTAAAATCCTAGAGTTGAACAAATCATCATCTCTTTTAGCCGGGATAAAACATCTCGGCCAAATCTCAGAGTTGAACAAATCATCAACTCTTCTAGCCGGGATAAAACATCTCGGTTAAATCTCAGAGTTGAACAAATCATCAACTCTTCTAGCCGGGATAAAACATCTCAGCTAAAATCTCAGAGTTGAACAATTCATCATCTCTTTTAGCCGGGGTAAAACATTTCGGCTTTAGAGGTGGTTGCCCCTAGTGCACTACATTTCTTCAATCACAACAAACTTCCTATGTAAAATACTTTATTTCTATTACATATTGCATTCGTGAATTCACATAATGACTGAAAGGATTACATTGGTAAATGGAGAGGAAACTTGTCCCTTTACAAAAAATTACATTAAAAAAATAGAGACTAAAAATAATACAGCTTGAGATTGGCCGCGTTCCATGGCCGGAGTACACTTTTGCCATCTAAGTCTTCTAGGTGGTATGCCCCATTGCTCGCCAGTCCGATTATCCTGTAAGGCCCTTCCTAGTTTGCCCCTAGCTTTCCTTCGCCCGGCACTAGAGTGTTGCCGACCACCTTCCTTAAAACCTAGTTCCCGACTTAAAACGGTCTAGAGTGCACTTTTTTATTGTACTTTCTGGACAATTCTTGTTGATATGCGGCCACGTGGGTTAATGCCTTGTCGTGGCGCTCGTCAGCTAGGTTCAATTCCAGGGCGATGGCGTCAGCGTGCAAATCGGGCTCAAAATTTTCACTGCAGAGAGTGGGCGTGCCGATCTCCAATGGGATGACTACCTCCATGCCATATGCTAAGGCAAAAGGAGTCTCTCCGGTCGAGCGTCTTGGAGTTGTCCGGTATGCCTAGAGGACACTAGGAAGTTCCTCGGCCCACTTGCCTTTAGCTTTCTCTAGCCTTTTCTTCAATCCATCTAGAATGGTCTTGTTCGACGCTTTGGCTTGGCCGTTGGACTGAGGGTAGGCCGGGGTGGAATTGTAGAATTCTATCTTCAATTCCTTACAAAATCCTCTGAACTACCGTCCGTCAAATTGGGTGCCATTGTCAGAGATCAAAGCCTTGGGGATGCCAAACCGCGTAATCATGTTCTGCCAAACAAACTTCTTGACATCCTTTTCTTTGATTGTTGTCAAGGGCTCGGCTTCAACCCACTTGATGAAGTAGTCTGTCGCCGCAATGAAAAACTTGCGGTTGCCCGGCGCTGTCAGGAGTGGTCCAACTATGTCAAACCCCCACATTGCGAAAGGCCAAGGACTCGTGAGAGGGAGGAGTTCCCTAGCCGGCTGGTGAATTTGGTGGGTAAACTTCTGGTATTTCTCGCATTTTCTAACATATTTCTGCACATCTGCCTGCATGCATGGCCACCAGTATCCCTGCGAAATAGCACGGTAGGCTAAAGATCTCCCCTCCGATGTGACTTCCTCACATGCCTTCGTGGATCTCGTAAAGGAAAGCCTTAACGCTGTTTGGATGAACACACTTAAGGTATGGATCGGTGAATGACTTCTTATACAAAGCGCCAGATGGAAAGAGCCAAAACCGTTCAGACTTCACCTGGACTTTGTGTGCTTCCTTTTTGTTGGTCGGTAGGATTTGTTCTTTAAGGAAAAGGATGATGGGGTCCATCCAAGAAGGACCATGCTCAGTGCAGAATGCTTTTGTCTGCTCTGAGTCTTCAATGCTGGGTCTTGGGAGGAATTCAATCAGGAGAGGGCTGGGAGTTGATTTGTTGACAATGGAAGCTAGGCCGGCCAACTCATCTGCTTGGCCGTTATCTTCACGGCTAATTTGTTGGACTTTTATTGCTTGGAATTTCTTGATGTGTTCTCTCACTAAGGCTTGGTATTTGGCCATTCTGTCATCTTTGGTTTCATATTCTCCAGACACTTGGTTTACAAAGAGTTGGGAGTCTGTAGACCATCAGCTTATATGCGTGCAATTAGAGCGCGCTTTTCAATCTGGCTAGCAGTGCTTCGTACTCAGCCTCGTTGTTTGATGCTGGGAACCTGAGCGTGATAGAATGTTCAATGGTTAGTCCATCTGGCGAGATCAAAACTACGCCTAGCCTGGCTCCGTGCCGGTTTGAGGTGCCATCTACAAAAAGTTTCCATATTTCGCCAATGAAAAGTTTCCAGTATTTTGAGGGATCTTGGGATGCTTGAAGGTTGAGGTGATCATGATTGCTCGGTTGCTCGGCTATTTCTGCTACAAGCTTGTCGTTAACGATTGCAACAGACGTGCTTTCATCCCCCCTCGGCGATGCGGCGCTAGATCTAACAAGTTGACCTGTTATTCCCAAATCCAACGTCGTATTGCCAGGCTGAAGTAAACCTTCAAGTGATGGGTTTGTAGACAGGCACACAACTTCCGCGTTGCCATCATCATTCGGTTGTGCAAGTTTCGCAGTGCTTACTCCCTTCAGCCCGGCTGCCTCGGTGAGATCCACCGGGCATATCGGGTGAATTCCATGCGAGAATTTGGCAACAAAATCGGCCAATGCTTGGGCTTTGATGGTGGTTCGGGGTTGGAACTTGACGTCGAATTGCCCCAATTTGACTGCCCACTTTAGAATTTAGCTGGAGAAATCCACCCGCTCAAATAAGGCTGTCAAGGGGAATTCGGTCAACACCACGATTGTGTGAGCATGAAAGTAGTACGCCAATTTCCTGGAGGCCATCATTAGTGCCAAAGCAAGTTTTTCCAGCGGCAAGTATCTCGACTCTGCCAGTAGCAAGGTTTTGCTCACGTAGAAGATTGGGAGATGTTGGATGCCTTCCGCTCAAACGGGTACCGCGCTGACAGCATGTTGAGAAACAGCCAGATAAAGGTAAAGGTCCTGGCCATGCTTCGGCGTGACCAAAAGTGGAGCGGAAGATAGATATGTCTTTAGCTCGGCTAAGGCTCTGTCACAGTCTTCGTCTCAGGAAAACTTGGACTTCAGGGCTTGGAAGAAAGGGCGGCAACGATCTGATGATCGGCTTATAAATCGGTTAAGCGCGGTTGCCATGCCGACAAGATGTTGCACGTCCTTTGCCGAGTTGGGCTGCTTCAATTCTTGTATGGCTTTGATTTGGGTAGGGTCCGCCGCAATGCCGCGGTTGGTGACCAAAAAGACCAGGGATTTTCTGGATCCCACACCGAAGGCATATTTTGACACATTCAGATGTAACTTGTGTTGTTTAAGAATGGTGAACATCTCTGCCAGGTCAGCCATGTGGTCGGCCTCGTGTTTGCTTTTGACCACCATGTCATCGATGTAAGCCTCCATCGGGGCGAACATTTTGGTCACCATTCTCTGGAAAGTTGCCCTTTCAAGCCAAAAGGCATGACTCTATAGCAGAACAATCCCCTTGGTATTGTGAAAGAGGTAATCTCCCGGTCAGGCTCATGCATGGCGATCTGGTGATAACCATGATATGTATCTAAGAAACTGAGTCGGTTGTGTCCGGCTGTAAGGTCCACCAGCTGGTCAATTCTAGGCAAAGGAAAACTGTCTTTAGGACAAGCTCGGTTAACCGTCTTGTAGTCAACACACACTCGCCATTTTCTCATTCTTCTTGGATACCACGACTGTGTTAGAAACCCACCAAGGGTAGTGCATTTCCTGGATTGCCCTAGCTTCGAGCAAGTTTTTGACCTCTTCCGCCACTACCTCGGCGGGATGAAGGGCTGGTCTCCGCATTCTTTGAATGACAGGCCGAGCGTCCGGGAAGACATTGAGTTGGTGGAAAATAAAGCTTGGATCGATGCCTGGCATGTTGTAAGGCGTCCATGCAAACACTTCAATATTCGCTACCAAGAACTCCACCATCTCCAGCCGTTCTTGTGCGGTCAAGCTGGATCCTAACAGGAAGGACTTGTTTGGATTGTCTTCACTGATCCAAACCTCCACCAGATCTTCAATGGCCTTTTCTTCGGCCCTAGTGCCCATATCATCCAGGACACTTTGATCTTCCGAGCCTTCGATCATTTGCACGAAGCCTTTGGCAGCTCGGCTGCCATTAACTGCCACGAAACACTGCTTAGCCATGACCTGATCACCCTAAATCTCTTCAATCACCCCCGCAGCAGAGGAGAACCGCATAACTTGGTGGTAGGTCGACGCCACCGCCTGCATGGGCATGGTGTGAAGCCATCCCCTGCCCAGGATCAAATTGTATGTGGAAGGTACCTTCAACACGCAAAACTCCACCTGCTTGACCACGGATCCGGCTTTGACCAGTAGGATTATCTTTTTCAAGGGCCACTCCAGTTGTGAGTTGAAACCAACTAGTGATGAAGTTGCTGGAGCCAAATCTGTATCTCTAAATTTGAGCTGCTTGAAGGCGTCGTAGTACATGATCTCGACTGAGCTACCTTGGTCGATCAAAAAGCGCTTAACAGCAAAGTCCCTGACGCGGAGGGTGACCACCAGAGCGTCATTGTACGGCGTTTGAATGCGCTCAAGATCCTTTCTTGAGAAGCTGAGCACATTTTTCTCCTCAATCTTGCCTCTTTTGACTGCGGGCTGGACTGACAGGACTTCCCTCCTATGTTCCTCTTTTTTGATCATCCCTCGGAGTTCGCATACCCGCGCCGGCTCAACGATACCGTGGATCACATTGACCACTCCTTGGGGAGGTGCTTCTAGGGCGGCCAAACCACTTGGCTCAGCCGGAGCATGGTGCGCGGCTTTGACGCCCCTATCGATGTAACAGTCCAAGTGACCAGCAACAACTAACTTTTTCAAGTGTTGTTTCAGGGGCAAACAGTCCTTCGTACGGTGCCCTCGCTCACTATGAAAGGTACAACGATACCGCGGATTGAAGCCCTTCTGCGCATTGCCCAACTTGGCCGGAAACTAGACGTAAACCTCATCGCGGATTTAGATAAGAATGCGGTAAATTGGGATTTTAAAAACCGTGGTGATGCCTGTTCAGGCGTTCAACTTTTTATTCGCATCTGCCGTGGTATCGCGTGGATAATCAGCTCGGTTGTTGCGGCAACCTTTGCCCCGGTTTCTATGATCCAGACCATTGTCTGATTCTTTTACGCGGTCACTTGGACAGTTTGTCTCCTGTTCGACCGTGTGGACTTTTCCAGCCACCCTTTTGTTCGTTGCCACCAGATTCGTCTTCACGGTGGCCGTGGTCGCATTATCCTCTACTCGGATGTGCTCGTTGATGCGTTACATTAACAGCTCCATAGAAGTTAGTTGATTCATCGTGAGCGAGTCCCTCAGTTTATGTCTGACCGGGAGACCGCACTTATATTGAGTGATTGCCAAGTTGGTCGGGCAATCAAGGATCTCGTTGAAAGTTTTCCAATACTTGGCGTTGTATGCTTTGAGGGAGTCGCCCGGCTCCATCTTGACACTTAAAAGGTGGTCAACCTCCTTTGGCATTTTGGTGTTATCGGGTCACGAATGCTTCCGCCAACTGCTGCCACCTTTCGATGTTTTCCTCCGGTAGCCTCTCAAACCACTTCAAGCCCAACTCGCCCAAACTCGATGGGAAAATAAGGCACATGAGCGCGTCGTTACGCCTGTATTCAGCCATGACCTGCCGGAAGTGGCTTACGTACATGTACGAATTAGTTTTTCCGTCATAGAGCGTACACTTGGGCTGGTAGAAGCTCGCGGGGAGTGCTCTCTATCTCAAGGGAGAAGGTGGTGGCGCTCAGCCTTGCCAAATCCTTGTCCAAAGGGACATGTACAACTGGACAGGGTGGCGGCATCACGATTTCTTCACTAGCGCGACCTCCGTAGGATAACCGCTGCAGCACCGGCACCATTTGCTCCTCCCGTCTGCTCGCTCGCTCTTTTAAGACGTCCCTCAAGTCCTCCGAACAGGCGGAGTAAGAATATCTCGACGTCGTCGGTAGACGTGAGGGATGGTAACTACTGTCTTGCGCGCAAGACTTCTCTACTGGCGGGTTAGAGTCTCCAACCCCATAACTTCTAGTGATGGAAAGTGAGGGCGTGTGACACTGGTTCTAGCTGCCTGAGCAACGGGGTTAGGTGCGCTCACTGTGGTTACCTACTCCAGCAACACCCTTCCCTTTGACCTGTCGCTTTAGTGTCTCCATCTCCGCCGCCATCTTTCGAATGATGGCGTCTTGATCCCTCAGTTTATGCTCCAGGCGCTGAGCGTGTGACTCTCTTCGCCGCCGGTGCCCGTCAGGGCTACGTGAGCTGTCTGTGCTCCATGTGCGCTTGTCTCGCGCATCTCTAGGGTGCTCGCCAAGAGAGGTCTCCAGACTAGCCATGCTAGGGATGGAGGGAAGACCCTCTCTTCTCCGAACGGACTCCGGTGTGATGCCGTCGATGGTGGATAGCGGAATGTCGTCATTGTTCACCATGAAGGGTGATCGGACGACGTTGGAGGAAGAGGTTGTCTGTCAAAGCTCCCCATAGACGGTGCCAATTTTACGGGGGCCAAATATCCGTTGTTGTCTATACTCCTTGTGTCCAAGCTGCGCTTCACTCCGATCGACCTGAGAACACAATGATGGTGAGCTACTCGGCGGTGCATTGTCGAAAAACCCTCCGACGATCAAGTTAGCACACAGGGAAAGAGGGAAAAGAGAGCAGGCAAAGTGGTAGGTGAGTTGTGATCATAAGATGTTTCAGACCTGAGTATGGGGGCGCAGTACCGTTTATATACCTTCTGTGCGCTCCTCTGTGTCCATTCACCTTTGGATGCGTAGACCTGCTCTCCTTTCCCATTTTTCTACGTGTCAGTGCAAATATCGCTAAACACCACCTAACAAAACCGCCAAACGGCATTGGTGCGAACGGACAACACGACGCCACTCCATCACTCCACAACTGTGCTACTTCTGAGATGTGCAATGCCCTAAACCGAGCTACGCCTAGCATGACGCCACATTGTCACACCACGACCGTGCTAATTGTCTGGTTTCATTAAAGAATCTCACTGCGACTTAGCCGTCCTCAGTTATGACCTAGTTCCTGCTCGGTCGGACTGATCTGTGGAAGACCTAACCTGTCTAACTCAACGAGCAAATAAAGTTAACCGGGCTGACAGTCTGATGTTACCTCAGCTAAATCGAACCGGGGCGTTGACCAGCGCATCCCCACTTGCTTGGCCCAACTCAGCTCGGCCCAAACTCGCTTGGCCCAATTTAGCTCGGTCATTATCTTAGCCCAATGCCAATTTAGGAAATCTCCCTCTCAACTAGTATACCAACTAGTTTCATGTCATTATTATGGACTCCACTTATTATACAAATTACAAATATCCAAAATCTATAAAATTATGTCACATCATCTGTTAATATACTAGTTAGTACATTAATTGGTACATATAACATTATTCTTATACTTTTGGTGACAATAAGACATGGGTTGGTATCGTTTGAGAAATTGACTATTTTAGTTTTTGCCTTTTAGTAGGCTAAAATATTTGTGTTTTAGAATATTGTTGTAGTTTTTGTAATTAGATGTGATATTTCAATATTTGTGATAGAAAAAGTGAAATAATTATGAATTTGATGTTTTATTAACTATTTTAACTTTTTATTTTTATTTTTTTTTGAATTTTAACTAAAAAATCAATTTTTGTGAGTCATCAAGTTTTGACTAGATGGACTATGATATTTTCGAAATCTAAAGTGGAAATGAGAGGTGTTTTGTATATATTTTATATAAAAAAATGTAATTAGAAGATTATGTATTTTCAATCATTTCAAATTAAATAAACAATGAAATGAAACATGTTACTAAAAGATAAAAATAAAAAAACAAACAAAACAACGAACATGTCATCACACTGACAAAAAAAAAAATTGTATAATCATTAAATAAATATTTAATTAAGCAAAAGCATGATGAACTCGTATTCATTAATGAAGTATCTTGAAACTCCATGTTTATATTACAAATATGATACTTTCTATCATAGTTTAATAAATAATACAAAACAAAAAAATAAAATAAAAATAAAAACACAGAAAACACCAACAATAGGCAAATGTAGGAGTATAAAAATGGCCCGCGGCTTGGGGTAGGCCCAACCGTTTGGGTCGGGCCCCTGGGCCCGATCCAAGAACCTGGGCCCGAACCATTATTTTGAAGCCCAATTTGTGGCCCGACCTGTCGACCCGCTTAAGGTCTGCTTGACCCGCCCGAGGTCCTCTATCTTTTTTAGTGAAAAATAATAAAATTTTGATAGAAAAAAAAATTGTTCAGGTCCGGCCTAAGCTCAAGTCCAAGCCCATTGGCTCCGCCTGAGCTTAGCCTACCAACTTGTCCAAGGCTCGAATATCCCTGGGACTAGGCATGGGCCTAATTTTCTAGCCCGTGATCCAACCCAACCCGAATTATAGCTGGAGCTTGCAAGGCCCAACATGAGCCCGGCCAAGCCAGGCCAAATTTACACTTCTAGGCAAATGTTTGGTTTGTTTTTAAAATATAGATATGGGCTCCAAAGTTTGGGCCTTTTAAATTTTTCATTTTTATTTGGGGGCCTTTTTAAATTGAGATTGGGTCATTTTATAAGGAACTTTTTAAACTTCTCAAATATATTTTTATATACAATAATACAGAGGTAACAAAATTTTTAGGCCCTTTTTAAAAATAATTTTTTTAAGTCCAAAGCGGTCATTTTGTGGACTTTGCCCCAAAATTTGGTCTATCTGGCTTCTGGCCTGCCAAGGTTGGCTTATGCCTCGATGAAGATTAGGGCAAAATTTTGGTGGAAGGTTTTTTTATATTTAAAATAAATATAAATAATGTTATTATTTTATATTATAATTTAGGGCAAACTTTACTTTTCCCCCCTATGGTTTAGGCCATGTGTGGATTACTTTCCTCACTTTCAAATATAACCACATAACCCCCATGTGGTTGATATATATCGAAGCTTGCTTACCAGTTTCACTTTCAAAAGTCGTGCATCTGAGAAGAGGAAAGTGAAGAGAACTAGGGTTGTTCGATTGAATGATTCAACAAATTAGGGTTGTTCGATTGAACAGATTAGGGTTTCAATCGAACGAAATAGTGTATAGATTTGAGAAAGTAGGGCTTCGATTGTTCGATTGTTCGATTGTCACTGATTTGGAGATTTACGAAGCAAACAAAGCCTAAAAGTTCATGAAGAATAAGTTGTAAGGTATTTTTTCGATCATTGCTTTTTATTTTGTGTTTCATTCGGTTCGATTTGCTGATATATATATATATATATATATGTATATAAAATGTTAGTTGATATATTTTTTGTTCCTGTATACTGTGGTCCCGTATGTTTTATATATTAGGGTTTGTGTGCCTCCCTTTTTCATACCATTAGTGGTTAACTTTTTGTCATGGCACTGTGTGCGATGCAGTTGTTCATATCTTGTTGCTATGGTGGTTTTTTGTATATATAAAGTTCATATACTGTGGTCCCCTATGGTTGTTTGTTTATTTGTAGTGAATGATGTGAGTGTATTACTTTGTTTGTTTATTGTCATTGTGTTTTGTGTGGGGTATGCACTGAAAAGGTAAAGTTTATCCTTAATCCTCAGTGTATTACTTTGTTTGTTTCCTTCTTCAATTAACTTTTAACTTTATGCTTGAAGAATAGGCTTTTTAATTCTATTACTTTATGCTTTTATATTCTGTTTATGTTTTGTGTGATCTGTTTGAGGATTAGGGATTATTTACTATTTTAGTTTATGTTGGTTACATGCATGACTGTATCTTTGTTTAGGGTTGTGGGTTGTGGTCCCAAAATGTATTGATGAAAGTCTTTTCTACTTTAGGAGTGAATGTTGAAAATGTCAGACAAATTCATAACTGTTCAAATGCACCATGGGGGCCATTTTGTCTTTCATCCATATGTTGTTTATGAGGGTGGTAGGGTGAATGAAATAATTAATTGTGACCTTAACAAAATGTCTATGTTTGAGTTAAGAGACCTTTATTATGACCTAGTTGGTGGAAAAGGAGTAAACATAGATATGTACTATACATGGCCTGGTTATAGTTTAGATGTTGGGTTGAAAGCAATGTAGAGTGATGCTAATGTGATGAAAATGCTTGAGGCTTATAAGGGTTTGGATTATGTAGTAGTTTATATAGAGAAGGGTGTAGATTCCTATTATGGTTTTGTCATCCAATGGTGAGTTGTTGTCAGATCCCAATAGTGCAGAACATGGTGGTAATGCCATAGGTGGTGGTGACACAGAACATGGTGGTAATGCCATATGTGGTATTGACACAGACATTATTGATATAAACTTGTCTGATATTGACATCATAGTTGATGACATTGGGAATGACTCAGATGATAGTGCAGAGATAGCTGAGGGTGAGGATGTGGGTAAGGGATGTGAGGGTAGTGATACACAACATGAGGGTAATGATACACAACATGAGGAGGGGTTGCAGTATACTACTGACACTGAGTCTGTAGAAGGTAATGAGGCTGATGAGAGTGACAGTGCACAGATTGAGACTAAATTTTTGGCTGATGAAGACAAAACTGGTAGTGATGATTCTGAGGACTTGGACTATATAGTTAGTGAAGAATATAGTGATATTGAGACTTCTGAGAATAGTGCAGAGGAAAGTGATGACCAAGGTTGGTTGTATGAAGACCTAGAGGGTCCAAATGATGACATTTTTTAAGAAACATCACACAGAAGAACTGAAGGACCACCACCTAAAGTTAATCTAGCAGGTGATGTTGGTTGGTATTCAAATGTTGATGATGATGATGAATTGAATAGTCTTAAAGGGTCATTAGATGAGGCAGATGATGCTGGATACCTAGAATACAAAGAATGTATGATGAAGAATCCCAAACTTGTAGTTGGAATGAAATTTCCTAATCCCCAAGTTTTCAGAGAGTATTTGAGGGAGTTTAATGTGGTGTATGGTTATGATATAAGGTACATCAGAAATGAGAATGCTAGGATCACTGCTGTTTGTAGGCATGGCTGTACTTGGAGGATACATGTCTCTCCATTTGGGGGAACCCCAACCTTTCAGATCAAAACTCTAGAGGGGAAACACACATGTGGGAGAAATTACAGCAACAAACAAGCCACCTCTAAGTACTTGGGGAAAAAGTTTGTAGATGAGGTGAGAGATGACCCCTCCATTAACATAGCCTCTTTCAAGAAAAAAATTAGAAGAGAGATAATGGTGGATGCAAGTAGGTTTCAAATATAAAGGGCAAAGAGAAAGGCAAGGGAGATAATTGCAGGGGATTTGGCAGAGCAATATCATAGGATTAGGGATTATGCAGCTACAGTTGCTAGGAAAAATCCAACCTCACACATTTCAATAACAACTAATCCTGAAAAGATAGAGCCTACATTTGAAAGAACGTATTTCAGACTTGGTGCACAGAAAGATGGATTTCTAGCAGGGTGTAGACCAATAATAGGACTAGATGGTTGTCATTTGAAAGGGATTTTTGGAGGGCAGCTACTCAGTGCTATTGGTAGAGATGGAAATGATAAAATGTATCCTATTGCAGTGGCTTTGGTTGAGATAGAATGTAAAGCCTCTTGGTCTTGGTTTCTTCAGGAATTGATGAGTGATATTGGTAGTGTTGAGGAGATGGGGTGGACATTTATATCAGATAGACAAAAGGGGTTAGTTGAAACATTTGCAGAGTTATACCCTACTACAGATCACAGATACTGCTTGAGACATATATAGTAACTTCAAGACAAAATACAGTGGTTGTGTGTTGAAAGACCTGTTCTAGAAAGTTATATCAATTGGAAATGTGCATGAATTCAATTATTGGATGAAAAAAGATTGAAGAAGCTAATCCTAAGATTGGAAATAGGAAGACAACTGTGGAGTGGTTGAGGGAGACTGACCCTGCTTTGTGGGCAAGGTCACATTTTTCTCCAAGGAGCAAGTGTGACATCCTTATGAACAATTTGAGTGAGTCATTCAATTCTTACATTCTAGAAGCTAGAGAGCTACCAATAATCTTTATGTTTGAATGGATCAGAAGGAAATTGATGCAAAGGATTCAAGTTAAAAAGGCTGGAATGGCAAAATACAGTGGTGAAATTTGTCCCAATATTCATGACAAACTTGAGAAGTTGAAGGTGGAATCAAGGAACTGCTTTGCAACCTGGTGTGGACAATTGGAATTTGAGGTTGATCATTTTCAGAGGAGGTACATAGTGGACCTAAGTACTAGGACATGCAGTTGTAAGAGATGGGATTTGTCTGGTTTGCCTTGTAGTCATGCCATCAGTGCAATTCAAATCAATCATGAGAAGCCAGAAGCCTATGTGCATGAGTATTACAGCAAGTCTAGGTACTTGGATACTTATGCATTCATGATACACCCAGTTCCAGACATGCATGAGTATGAAGAAGGTGGCCAGAAATTAAATCCCCCAGAAGCAAAGAAATTAGCAGGCAGACCAAAGAAGTTAAGAAACAAACAAGCAGATGAGCCAAGAAATCCACACAAGGCATCAAGGAAGAACATCAATGTCACATGTGCTAAGTGTCTGCAGAAGGGGCACAATCAGAGGTCATGCAAGAACAAGCTGCATCCTAAGTCCAAATTGGTGAAGGTTAGTATGTACTTATGCATTTATTTATTGTGCACATGTTGTTATTTGTTTGTTGTATACTTAATTTATTGTATACTTCATTTGTTTGTTGTAGCAGAGATGTACTATTGGGCAATCATCTCAACCTGCATCAACTCCTACTCCTGTTCCTACTCCTACTCCTACTCCATCAACAAACATCCCATCAAATGAGGTAACCAACTTTTAATGTTGACTTGTAACTTGAAGTAGGAACCTAACTGGAAATTTTTTTGCCTCAAATATCCAGTAACATCCAAACTAGAAGAGGAGGCCAAGCAACATCTCAGCCACCAATGAGTACTGCTTCTTTTGGATTGAAGATAAGGAGTACTAGGTCATCCACTCAGGTAACTCACTTGTTTATATAACCAACTTTTTAATTTTGTAACATTTTAGTTTGTTAATTAAAAATGTTGTTGCAGCCCACAAAACTACCAACCCATGGTGGAAAAGCATCAAGTGGTCCTGGCAAAGGACCTGAAATCACAGTTGGTGGGAGGGGTAGAGGTAGAGGACCAATTAATGCATCTGCATCTGGAGTCAATGTTGGAAGAACTGGAGTGAATGTTGTGGTGAATGCTAATGTCAGAGGGCATGCTGTTTCAGTAACTTCTGTACTAGAGACAATCAAAGCAAGGAGACTGCACAAAGAACTGGCAATTGGGTCAAAGTAGACTATACTTATAGTTATGGTTTTTGTAATGAAACAATACTTATAGTTATGGTTTTTGTATATAGAGTTATGTTTTGTATTTAGAGTTATGATTTTTGTATTTAAGCTATGTTTTGTATTTAGAGTTATGGTTTTTGAGAATGGTTTTCAAATGCAGCATACTTCTGTAAATGGATTGGTATTGAATAGCATTGTTAGCATACTTCTGTAAGTGGATTGGTGTTGAATAGCATTGTGAATCTCGGTTTTTTTTTTTTTGGTATTGAATAGCATTGTTTGTGTTGAAAATGTTGGTTGTATATTTTGCATTGGAATGCAGTAAAAGAAATTAAGCTCAGCAGGGTTGAATAGCATTGTCAGCATACTTTTGTTTGTTGATTTTTTTCCAATTAAACTCAGCAGGGTTGATTTTTTTCCAATTAAGAATTTGTAAGAATTTTTTTCCACTAAAACAAATTATGAATTTGTTGGAATAATTTTCAATGTTGCAGTAAAAAAATTCATACAAAAATCATGTTGCAGTAAAAAAACATACAAAAATCACAAGTTTTATAAACATAATTTCATTTCTTTCAAACATACATCAAGTACATAAAGCACCTTACAAATTCTTATAAATTCATTTCATATTGAACATTAACATGGTGGAAATGAAACACACAAGCAAAACCACCATCGATGTCTTCATCATCATGGTCAGTGCCTCCATCTTCATCTCCAGCTTCATCAGTCTTCCATTAAACTGCACACCTTCCTCAACTCTTGGCTTCTCATCATTAATCTCATCTCTTCCATAGATGGGAGCATATCCAACTGGGTTGCACCAAGCCCAGAAATCATAACCCCCAAACCCGCATTTTCACAAACATAGTACAACCTACCTTTTGAAGGCTTCTCAGACTCCACGATTCTAATGGTTGCTTTTCTCCCACAACGACATTTCTTGCTCATGAACCTCAACATTTGTCCTTTTCCACCTCCAATGCTTGAAGATGACATTTTTTCTGGGTAGACTAACTGCAACTCAACATATAAAGCAACGAAGCAATATAAAAAGCAAGGTAAGCTTTTATGTTTAACCCTAGGGGCAATTTCATCTTTTCATTGCGAGGGAACATCATCAGTTCATGCCCACTCGCACCACTCTCGCGTGCACTACACAGCCGGTTAGAAAACACGGAAAAGCTAACAGTGCACATTACTCCATCAACCACATGGGGGTTATGTGGTTATATTTGAAAGTGAGGGGGGTAATCCGCACATGGCCTAAATCATAGGGGGGAAAGTGAAGTTTGCCCTATAATTTATTATGTTAAATTCAGTTTTATATTTCTTGTGACTAAAATTTGAGAGTTATTTAAAGTCTTGCCATGAAATGAAAATAAAAAATAACAAGTTATTTAATAAATGGAAAATTACCATTCAAGAGAAGTCTTTAAAATTTATTACACATTAGTTAAAAAAAATCAAGATTTTAATTATTAATATTTATATTGTTTATCACTCTTTTATAAATATTTTTTATGACCCCAATGATGTGTAAATATATTTTATTATAGATTCAAAATCAAGACTCTACTGTATGAAAAATAAATAATAATAATAAAAAAAACCAGAATATGAAACCCAAACTTGTAAAGTTTATTCTAAATTAATGGAGACATTTTTTAAAACGGGCCTTCTTAAAATAATAGATTGGATGTGTTTCAAAATATGTAGAGTTTTTTTTTTTTTTTTTTTTTTTTTTTTTAAATTTTAAATACGGGCATTCTAAATAACAATATAAAAAAAATTAAAAAAAAAGTGAATGCTTTTGAGAAATATATACCGAATCACTGACGGAGGCTTTTTTTTTTTTTTTTTTTGCTTCCCAAATTTGTAGAACATGTATTAGCTCTAGAGTGGGTTTTTTTTTTGCGTGTGTTGAATAATTTTATAAAGTGGACCTTCTGAAGGTTAATAATGTAATTTCAAGAGTGCCAGCAAGGATCAATTAGTACTTACAGAATATTAATTACCAACTAATTATTAGATGATTGTATTTTAGTTCTCTCAGCCTCAATAAAGAGGACTTTGACTGGTGGCTTGTTTAGGAGAATTTACTAAATAACAAGAAGTGAAGAATAATTTCAGAATCTGAATTTCATTAAGTGAATGAAAACTTACAATGATCTGACCCAGCCTCGTAGAGGTTTACAGCAACAAGCTATTTGAAAACTACTCCTAGGAAATAAAGTGCAGTACAGGAATTGAAGTGCTGAAATATAAAGAACTGTAAAAACTGGAAGGAAAAACGAAGTAAATAAACTGGTTTTTTGATATGAGTTTGGATATTTCATTTTGGGGCCTTCTCTGCGATTTATACTTGTCAATGATAACTGTCGAAGTGGGCTTCCAACTGTCGAAATGTCCTCTCATGATTGCTGAACATGTTCTCTCACAGTCAATCCCACTACACCACTCTTACAGTTAGGCTTCCCTACTAATTTTGAATTTAAACTTTGTGAGTAACCGTTAGGCCACATTACCTTGTATCCCTCGATTGTTCCAATGTTACGCAGATCCATTATTACCAATATGGACTGACATGTGCCTGACGTTGGTTGGCAACTTGTATTAACTCCCTAAATTACCCTCTTCGTGCCACTTGTTGAATTGTGATTGGCTTTTACAAATTATATAGCCAACATTACCCCTCGCACTAATATACCCAATACTTGGTGATATTAGTGGATCAAGGTACTTTACCCACGTCCTAGGACGTGCATGGGCTTTGCATCCTCTTAGAAATGCAATCGACGTCCATCATTGCAGTATTTGTACTGCATTAAATTCTCTTCTATGCCTTGAACATCTCCTACTATCTCAGCATTTTTTGGTCGCAGAATTAGTAGCCGAAGAGTAGTCGGGAAAGCCAATTGGCGACTAAACTTATTTTAGTCGCCAAATGTATTCATTTGCTGACTAAATATTTAGTCTCCAAAAGGTTGGAAAAAAAATTAAATAGCACATTTTTGGCTACTAAAGTTTTAGTCGCCTAAAGTGTTATGTTTTTAGCTACTAAAATTTTAGTCGGCAAATAGTTTGTGTTTTGGCTACTAATATTTTAGTCGGCAAAAGTGTTATGTTTTTGGTAACTAAAATTTTAGTCGGCAAATAGTTTGTGTTTTGGCTACTAATATTTTAGTCGGCAAAAATGTTATGTTTTTGGCTACTAAATTTTTAGTAGGCAAAAGTTTTTTTATTCTTCAGTTTTTGTTTTTAGCTACGAAATATTTTAGTCACCAAATGTTTGACTTTTTTTTGCTACAAAACTTTTAGTTGCCAAATGTTTGATTTTTTTTGGCTACAAAACTTTTGGTTACCAAATGTTTGATTGTTCTTTTGGCTACAAAGCTTTTAGACGCGAAATGTTTGATTTTTTTTTTTTGGTTACGAAACTTTTAGTCGGCAAAACTATTTTTCCAATTTCTTTTTAGCTACTAATTATTTAGTCGCCAAAAACATGATCTTATGTTTTATCACAAAAGTATAATTTCTCTACAACCTGTCTATATTCCATACAACCTGTAATACATATGTAAACAAAATAATACATATACTATCAATCATTTCACAATTTGCATCCGTATACAAAAAATGAATAACTTTAAATGTCAAAGTCCATACAAACCAACTATTGTCCAAACTAAAATAATAATTTCATACAAAATATAGAATCATACAAAAATCAAAGCCCTCCGTATACAAAAAATACTTTCACAAAAGCAGAGGAAGACATAGTTAGCAGAATTATACAAAAGTGTCAAGTGTCCTCCATAAACAAAAATGTTGACTATCCACAAGTCCACGCCAAAAGCCACCTACAAAAAAAAAAAAAAAAAACAATTGCATCCATTACAAAATATCAGAAGAGAAAAAACATAGGAAAAATGTTGTAATAACATGCATTTAAGGTAAAACAATCTATAAAAACATTTTTTCAAAATACAATCATATGTATGTATCATGAAAGATTTATTTCAAACTTGATTTCAATTTACGAGTAATACAATTTTTAGGAGCATACCTCTTCATAAAATAAATTTTTATGAGTAGAATGTTTTGGTGGTAAATTTATTTTAACTCTTCTTCATTCTCATTTTCCTAATCAAAGTAAAATGATTGAGTAATCTACGGGGTTATCACCATAACCATATCATGCTTTGTTAATACGTTTACTACCCAAATGACCACCGTGTACGATGAAACAATGGCATCATTTACAATGAAAATGTTGAACATTTATTGGATGTCAAACTCTCCATTTTTCGAATAAGTTTAAGTCGTTTCCGGCTCTAACTCGCAAACTACGTGTTCTAATGACATTCTGTCTGTTGTCACAAGTCCTATATGTCACGGGGAAGCTGGCCGTGACATCCCTACGGTGGTTCCGAGGCTGTTTCGATTTTCCGCTCCCTTAACGCCCTTTTTTGGTTAAGCTTAAGGCATTTTTGGCTCTAACTTCCAACCTACATGTGCTAATTACATTCCATTTGTTGTCACAGGTCCTATTTGTCACGGTGAAGGTGGCCGTGACATCCGTACGGTGGTTCGGGGGTTGATTCGCATTTTTACCCCCTTAACGTCCTTTTTCGGTTAAGTTTAAAGCGTTTTCGACTCTAACTCCCAACCTAAACGTGCTAATTACATTCCGTCTGCTGTCACAGGTCCTATTTTCCACGGGTAGGTGGCCATGACATCTGTATGCTAGTTCGGAATCTGTTTCGCATTTTCGCCCCCATAACGCCCTCTTTCAGTTAAGTTAAAGGCGTTTTCGGCTCTAACTCCCAACCTACACATGCTAATTACATTCCATTTGTTGTCACATGTCCTATTTGTCACGGGGAAGGTGGTCGTGACATCCCTACGGTGGTTCGGAAGCTATTTCGTATTTTTGCCTCCTTAACGCCCTTTTTCGGTTAAGCTTAAAGTGTTTTTGGCTCTAACTCTCAACCTACATGTGCTAATTACATTCCGTCTATTGTCACAGGTCCTATTTTTCACGGGGAAGGTGGCCGTGACATCTGTACGGTGGTTCGGGGGCAGATTCGCATTTTCGCCCCCTTAACGCCCTTTTTTGGTTAACTTTAAGGAGTTTTCGGCTCTAACTCCCAACCTAAACATGCTAATTACATGCCGTTTGCTATCACACGTCCTATTTGCCACGGGGAAGGTGGCTGTGACATCTGTGTGCTGGTTAGGAAGTTGTTTCGCATTTTCGCCCCCTTAACGCCCTTTTTCGATTAAGTTTAGGGCATTTTTGGCTCTAACTCCCAACCTAAACGTGCTAATTACATTCTGTCTACTGTCATAGGTCCTATTTGCCATGGGGAAGGTGGCCGTGACATATGTATGCTGGTTCGGAAGCCGTTTCGCATTTGCGCCTCCTTAACGCCATTTTTCAGTTAAGTTCAAGGCGTTTTCTGCCCTAACTCCCAAACTACATGAACTAATTACATTCCGTCTATTGTTACATGTTCTATTTGTGACAGGGAAGGTGGCCATGACATCCGTACGGTGGTTCGGGGGTTGTTTTGCATTTTCGCCCTCTTAACGCCCTTTTTCGATTAAGTTAAGGCGTTTTCAGCTCTAACTCCCAACCTACACATGCTAATTACATTCTGTCTATTGTCACAGGTTCTATTCATCACAGGGAAGGTGTCCGTGAGAGTCACACAGTGGTTCGGAGGCTGTTTTCAATTTTCACTTCCGAAATGCCCTTTTTTGACTAAGTTTAAGGCGTATTGGGCACTAACTCCCAACCTACGGGTCCGAATTACATTCTGTTAGTTGTTACAGGTCCTATTTGTTAAGGGGAAGCTGTCCGTGAGAGCCACACGGTGGTTCGGGGGTTGTTTTGAATTTTCACCCCCGGAACGCCTTTTTTCGACTAAGTTTAGCTCGTATTCGGCTCTAACTCCCAACCTACGGGTCCGAATTACATTCCGTCAGTTGTGAAAAGTTTTATTTGTCATGGGGAAGCTGTCCGTGAGAGTCATACGGTGGTTCAAGGGCTGTTTTCAATTTTAGCCCCTGAAACGCCCTCTTTTGACTAAGTTTAACGCATATTCGGCTCTAACTTCCAACCTACAGGTCCGAACTACATTCCGTCAGTTGTTACAGGTCTTATTTGTCATGGGAAAGTTGTCTGTGAGAGCTACACGGCGGTTTGGGGCCAGTTTTGAATTTTAGCCCCTGGAACGCCATTTTTCAACTAAGTTTAAGGCGTTTTGGGGTCTAACTCCCAACCTATGGGTCTGAATTACATTCTGTCAGTTGTCACAAGTCCTATTTGTCAAGGGGAAGCTGTCCGTGAGAGCCACATGGTGGTTCCGGGGCTGTTTTGAATTCTCGCCCCTGAAACGCCCTTTTTTGACTAAGTTTAGCGCGTATTCGGCTCTAACTCCTAACCTACGAGTTCGAATTACATTCCGTCAGTTGTCAAAAGTCCTATTTGTCATGGGAAAGCTGTCCGTAGAGCGACACGATGGTTTGGGGGCTTTTTTGAATTTTCATCCCCGGAATGCCCTTTTTCGACTAAGTTTAAGACATTTTCGGCTCTAACTCCCAAGCTACGGGTCCGAATTACATTCCGTCAGTTCAATTCTCTTTCAAAAAATGATTTTTTTTTTGAATCAATATTATGTTACGGATTCCCTAATTCTCATGCCATGCCAATTTCTTTATATCATTATGTCTTTATGTCATCATAAGTTATATGGCATGAAGCAATTTCCCAAATTCCCATTCCATTGTCATTTAATCAAAGTTTCATCCCTTACATTCTCAAGAAACAAAATTAGCCTCAACCAACAACCCACAAAAATTTAATCTTGCTAGATCAAACCATCATATATTATATAGCCTACAATGAGATCCAGAAGTTTATGTGAACGATCTAGCATCTATCAGACAAATTTACCAAAACATGCACCATTAGCTTGTATAAAAACAATCAGAGTATCAAGAAAGATGCATATATGAACAACATAGGAATTAGAAAAGTTCATCATTGGGATGGTTCCTACAGAGTTACACTTACCCATATAAAAGTAAAAGAACAAAAAAATAAAAGAAAAGAAAAATAAAAATAAAAATAGAAAAATTAAAAGTTGATATTTGGTATCACTTTTATAAGTTTGTGAAAACTTATTTGTGTTGAAATTGTGTATTTTTGTGAGATCACTTTCATAAGTACGTCAACGCATTACTTCACAAACAATAGGTCGTAACTAAAACTCCAAGTGGAGCCTTGCTCCTTGCTTTGACACCTCCCTTCAGCTTTCGCTGTCAACTTCAAACTCTTCTATAGGGTGCTCGCTCCCTGTCCTCCATCTTGCCCCCACTCTCACTCCCAATCCCAATCCCGCCCCACTTTGTGCAACTACAACTAAAACTCTTCTTTAAAATGTAATACTGATTTCCATCAATTGTGGGGGCTAAGGAATCAAAGACTGGTCAATTGTGAGCTTTTCTAGAAATGCACAAAAAAATTTTAAACTTCAAAAAAAATAAAAGTCAGAGCTCCTTTCCACATCTTCTAGTAACTGTAAACTTGAAAAAAGTTTCCAGTCCATAGCTTCACTTTTCCATACTGTTGTTCCATCATTCTACTTATATTTTCATGAAACAAAATATTCATATTCCTTGCCTAAAGCACATTTTATCCTCATCAGTTTCTCTTTCTTTCCTGATCCTTTGCAATTTTGTTCTGCCAAATGTCTGATTTTTTCTTGCATCAGAGTTCACATTGAAGAAAGCAACTAATGTTGACAATCTGTAATGCAACCAAAGATATTAAAGTTCAACATGAATCTCTTTTCCTATATCACCCATTCATGATATTTAGATATTTGTGAAGGAAATAGAGTAATAAATTTTAAAAAATAATCACACCAACTGATCCACATCTTAGGTATGTGTAGACGAAAACAATTATTCATATTGGGGCAGATCAATGACATAGATTATAATGCTGGGTTTAGAAACCGTAGAAAAACATGATTAAACCAACTACTAATGTAAGAAAGTGAAAAACAACTAAATAGAACTTACAGGCCAACAATCTCAAGATCAAGAAAAGATGGGCAGACTGACAATGATGCACAAAGTGATGCATTATCCATTCTTTCAATATTGTAAATGTGTAACCTTCTCAAAAGAGCCCTAACAAGAAGAGAAAGAGATTCAAAATTAATAAATAAATAGAGACAATCTGTCTCTGTTTGTAGTGTGTGCATGACTGTGCACATGATGAGACTATCACTGGAAATTGGCAGGCAACCCAATTGTAGACACCCTTTTTTTGACCGCCCTTAAGACTTGGGCGCGACTGATGGTTTACTTGGTGTTGGAAGGTGTGCAGGGCAAATGTTCAATTTCTTCGGCAAGAAGAGAGACAAATCTCAACTTCATATCCCATTTTGGACCAAAGCTATTTTGAATGGTTTTTAGACCTTAAAACCCTCTCTTTCAAAACATTTTTGAAATAAAGTTTCTACAATGTTCCGAGGCTGGCATTTTGTCAAACGTTGCGCTTTTCGGTAAACCGAGCAAGGACAAAGTGGAAATGAATGAAAGAGAGATGAAATCTTTGAAAAATATTTCAAAACACCTTGCTTAGGGGTTTGAAGTTGAAGAAAGGAGGGGAAGAGAGAAGAAACCAAGATGGAGAAGAAGATAGGCAAGAATCGCTAAGAGAGGGACGAGCAGTCCTCGCTAAATCAAGCTTATTTGTTTATACACTTGGAGTTAAGCTATGAGGCCACCACCATTGGAAAGAAGACTTCTGGGGCTTCATTTTTCATTCAAGAATCTCTTAAAGCCGAGTCCGGATGGGGGAGATATGATTGGTTGAAGTTGGGCATTGTCCCGGTTGGACCGAAACTAAGCAGCCTTCACCAAAACAAGCATAACTTTTTACACAGTTAGGATTTTGATGCAAGGTTGGTGCCATTGGAAAGCTTACTTCCGGGGCTTCAATTTGGACACAAGAATGACCTGAAAAGGAGTTCATATGAAGAAGTTATGCCCGTTTGAAGTCGGACCTGCAGAGCAGATTTTTCCTACCGACCGGCCAAATAGACGGCTGACCGGCCAGAAAAGTTGGCCGACCGATCAAGTTTGCTAGCCGACGACCTTCCGGAGTATTCTACAGATTGAATGGATGCCAGCTGTGCCAGCTGTTCTCCACTTAACCCGCTGTCCGAGGGTTTGGCTTTTTGGGGGGAAACTTGAATTGTTTTCCCCCCCATTTTTCCCTCTCTTTTCCACCTCTTGTGTCTATAAAACCAGTAGCTCCAGCTCCCATTTAAAGGGTTAGAAATTTTGCTTTGAGTCTCATATATTTAATCTCTCTCTCTCTATATTCCAACCATCAAAACCCTAAGTTTCTTACACCCTTTCTACACCACCACATAGCACCACCTCTCCACCATCCTTTCCAACACTTGGAGCTGGTTTTCTAGAGGCAAGGAGCACCTTTTCTCAAGCCAAGAGGCTGTTGAAGTTTGGTCTACAAGGGTGAGCCACATTTTCCCTCTTTTTGAGCCTTTTTTTTGCATGCTTTCTAAGCTACATTTGCTTGCATATTTAGGCTCCGACCCTAACTGAAAATAGCATTATTTTGAGCTCTTTTTCATGTTTGTTTAAGGGGTCTTCCCTGTTTGAGGCTTCATACTACCACTTGCTTCTTTACCTCTCTTGTATGCCTCTTTCTTGCATAGTATTTTAGGCCCATTTGTAAACTGTTTTGAGCTCTGTCATAAACTGTGAAGTGGATTATTTTGAGCCCTTCTTCAACATTGTTGAAGGGCTCCTCACTGTTTGAGGCTTCCATTTGCCACTTACCTTTGTATCCCTCTTTTGGCCCTATTTTTGCATGATTAGTTAGCCCCTTGTGCTTGTGTTTTTGGGATTTGGTCCGAACTGTAAATAGCCTTATTTTGACCCTATCTTCATTCTTGATCAAGGGTCTTTTGCTGTTTGAGGCTTCCTTCTTGCTCTTTGTGTTTAAACCTCCTTTTTGGCCTTATCTTGCATAGTATTTTAGGGTTGCTTGTGCACTGTTTTGGGTCTGGTCATTAACTGTAAAATACCATTTTTTGGGCCCCTCTTCAACTTTGTTGAAGGGCCCTCCTCTGTTTGAGGCCAGAAACCATCACTTGCTTCTTTGTCTCTCTTTTAGGCCCATTTTCGCATGATAGTTTAGCCCTATTTGTGTTCACTTTTTGGCCTTGATTTAAACTGGAAATATGCATGTTTTGGGACTGTCTTGATTCTGTCTTTATGCTTCAAGTTCAAATAATGCATGCTTTGTATAGCTATAAGTCATTTCATGTGCCTAATCTCATGTTTCGGGGTTCATTTCATGCATTCGGGTGCCATGCTTCCATGTTTCGGGGCTGTTTAGCATCATGTTTTGGTACTGAAATTTTCATGTTTGCATACCATGTTTCATACCTTGCCATGCTTTGGTAGAGTGGCATTCGTGCCTTAGGTTCGGTCCTCGGTTTGCGTGCACACATGCACGCATTTCGAGCGTCTCATTTTCATCTAATGGCCACTGATTTTGGCATGCTTGCGAGCTATCCATGTTAGTTTAAGTCCATCATCGCATGTTGTTGCATGCCATGTTTGTTTACTTGTTTAGGTTGCGTGCCTAGTATACATTGCTCATTTGAATGTTCATGTTGCATACTTAGCCTCCATGCCTAGGTTGCATCTCATTGAGCATGCATCCCTTGCCTCTTGATCACAATCATGATAGGGGTTGGGGCCTCTTTGATGTGTTTTGTGCTTGCATTTCATTTGATATCGAAGTTGCACACTTGGCTTTCGGGTCATCATCCATTGAAATGCGTGATTGATGGCCTGAGGGTCGAGGGCCACACTCCCTTGATTCCATTGCATGATAGGGAGTGTATCCGTGCATACATTTGCTTGGAAATTCCATGCCATACACTGCTTGCCCTCTGCTGCTGTCAAATTGCAGGTTCTGCAGGAAGTTTTGGCCGGTCGGCTACATACAGTGCCGACTGGCCAGGAATCATTAGCCGATAACTTCATCAGAGGCCGATGACCTTTTCCTATGGCCGGTGGCCATTCCTCCCAACCGGTGGTGTTCCACGGTATGCAAAAAAGCAACCCTGAGGCTTTGGCAATTTTCAGAGGAGCAGGGCAGTGTAAACAGAGGCAGTAGTGCTATGGCAGCGAGTTTCCGGGCGAAGTGAGTCAAGCATGCATCATTCGCGCATTTCAAGGCGGGGCTGCGGCCCTTTCCCTTTCCCTTTTGCATTTAATTTGTTAATTAAATTAGAAGTTCTGTAACAATTAGTTTAGTATTATTCTTTCGGACTGTATTATTCTTTCGGTCCCTCCGAGTGAGGGCAATTGTGTAATAAGTGTGCGTGAGTGTGTGTATGTCTTCCAACCCCACGTCTTTCTTCCCTTTTATTTACTAGCTTTCGATGGTTAGTTTAGGGCATATTTAAATTAGCATACCTTATGTTATGCATGCGTGCATTCATACATTTGTCTTACATGCACCGGGCTCGGCGCATCATGCTAACTGCACTGTATTTCAATTCCAAGTTGAATACATGTTATTTGTAGCATCTCATATGCCATCTTAGATTAGCCGAGCCTATTCTAGTTGCATCTTGCCTGTGTTGCATTAGCCATCTTAACATGAACTAGGATCATGCATGTGATTACTAACTAGTTTCTATTTTGGCTTGGAGTACTAGGTAAGCTTTTATGCTTTAGCATACCGCATGTGTGTGAGTGTTGCCATGATTGCATGATTACCATGAGGCTAGCTGCTTATGTGATATAACTGCTTGAATGCCTGTGGATGGAGGTCGAATTGCTTAAATTGGGATAATGCATTAAAACTGTGAGTTTTAAGCCCACCAGATAGTGGCAAAACCATCTTTTCTAAAGCCCACTTGAGGGTGGTAAAATCTGCATTTTAGCCTACTTGCGAGTAGCAAACCATTTTCAAAACAAACGTGTAATGTTTTGTTCCAATCTAGGCGATTTGGTCTATACTTGTTTGTTGTGCACATAACACAGTAATTTTAGGCTAATAACTGGAATAAGAACACACGATGTTTTCAAAACAAGATATCATGGTTAGTAGAGGCCGATCTTTGGATCGGGCGAGAGGGGGTGCTCATAGCTTACCTTCCCCAATCGTACCCAAGTTCCCGAGCCGAGGCAACTTTGGTGATGACGGACACGTTGCCTTTGGCACCGAGTTAGGGTTTCCTAAATTCCCCCATTAAAAAATATTTAGGTGGCGACTCTGTATCTGGCAAAACAGTCCATGTTTGGCACTTCTTTCAAAAAAATCTGTTTTTCTCAAAACGATTTGCCGGATTTGAACTCTTTGGTTCAGATTAAGAACCGTGACAAAAAAATCGAGTCCGAGCTGTAGCGAGGTCCCCCGCGGGCTTGTTACAGTTTCTAGCGACTCTGCTGGGGAAATTAGAGAACTTGACTCGAACTCGTGATATCTTGTTTTGACTACACTCATGTCTTTCTTTGCATTGCATGTGCATTGGTGCGCCTAGGACACTGTGTTTGCCATCTGTCATTCCTGAACGGTTTGCTGGAGGCTTGTCTTGTCAAGGCATGACCATAAGGCTGACCGGTTATGGGCTCTGACAGCGTGGGAACACAAACCCCGGTTTTACCGGGGCACCCTTTTCAACCATTTGACCTAGTGCATATTCGGAATCCATAGTGACCATTCCAAGCTAGGACAGGTTGCTTACCCGATGTTAGGTTGTTTGAAACTGCTGCGTGCGTAGTGAAACCCTAGCTCCTGACAAAATAGGACAGGGAAACCCTACCCCAACATAGGGGTGTTTTGGCTCTCACTTGTTTGTTATGTGCTTTAGAGTGTATCTCTACAGGGAATGCATGTATCAGTTTGCAAGTTTGGGTATTAGGCCTGCTGGGCATCAGTATTTGGGGAATCAGTTTTACCTGAGGGTATCAATTTTGGGACAGTTATTTGGGGAACAGTGATCAGTATTGAGTACAGTCGTTCCGCTATGCTCATATCCGTTCCAGTGAAATTGAGCTGAGATGCTGTCTGTTTTCTCTTTTGCAAGGTAGTCCTGGAACTATAGCTTCAGAAGGCTCCACTATCCCCCAGGTACATTGCACTTGTGCTGATAGACTTTGTCGGGTCAGAGATTCAGTTCAAGGGCAATCAGTGTTCCTTCACCAGAAACAGGGTAAAAGGGCCAGTCAGTCACAGATCATCAGTTCAACAGTCTTCGGATCAGCGGTCATTAGATATACCGGTTGCTCAGTTAGACCAGGACAATATGTCGAGTCTAGAAGAGATGGTGCGCCAACTCCAGGATAGTATGAAAGCCATGCAGCAAGACGCTGCCCGTCAAGCAGAATTCGCCAAACAACAGGCCATGGTCATAGCCCAACAGGCAGAGACAATTGCCAGGCTAGAGCAGCAAACTGGAGTATCTACTTCACACCAAGCTCCTCCCCCACCAAGATTTCCAATACCCGGGGAGACGGCGAATGTTCAGAATGTCCAGGAGGATACAAACATCCCAACGGGGCCGGCTCCGCCCCCGGTTCTACCCCAGCTATCCAAGACACCCATCAACCTACCGGACTCCCCCTTTGAGTTCAAGATAGACCCCACAGCACTAAAGGTGAGTAAACTGGAAAAACTATTCAAGAAGTCTCAAGGAGCTCAAGCCATTCCGGACATAGAGGATGGTTATACCGACTCAGTGGTGACATTACCAGATCGGTTCAAGATGCCACACATCGATCGATTCGATGGCTCTAAAGACCCAATGGTGCACCTCCAACTGTTTTCTGATATCCTGAGGCCAATGGGTTTGACCATAGCCCAGAAATTGTCACTATTCGGCCGAACCCTATCTGGGATAGCCGCAATCTGGTATGCGAAATTGGAGAACTCTGTGAAACAGAATTGGGAAGAGATGGCTGAGGCCTTCAACGATCAATACTCCTACAACACACAGATTGAGGTCACAAACTCGTGATCTTGAAGTCACCCGCCAAGAGCCAAATGAGGGTTTTTCAGAGTTTGTGGCGAGATGGAGAGCAAAGGCCTCGATGATGGCTATAAGGCCTTCCGACAAAGACCAGATAAGGATGGTTGTGCGCAACCTCGAACCCAAGCCGATGCAGAAAATGATCGTGCTCCCCTTCCCTACCTTTTCAGATCTGCATGAGATGGGAGTACAGATTGAGGACGCTATGAAGTAGGGCCTCATTGACCAGGAGAAAGAGCAGCCCAGGAGGGCGTTTACCCGTAGTTCGAATGCGACCACCAATGGTGATGCAGCTGCAAGATCTTCCGAACACCACCACAACAAGAGCAGCCACCCCCTTTGTTGGTGCATCCAATCCAAACCCCCGAACTTCGGACTATCTACCCCGAGGCAAGAGGGTTTTCACCCCACTCTATATGCCTTTGTCTAAAGCCCTAGGGGTCCTACTCAGGAAAGGACATCTGAAACCGTTAGAACAACGGCCCCTACCCGATCCTCTCCCTGCAAAGCATGACCCGACTAAGTACCGTGCCTTCCATCAACAAACCGGTCATGACACCGACAGTTGTGTCCGTCTTCGCCACGAGATACAAAATCTGATTGACAACGAGGTCATCGTCGCACCGAGCTCTGCAAAGTCTATCGGCACTTGATCAGTGAACTTGTGGGGATAATGTGATGTGATCAGAGGTTGGACCACCTACGGGCGGTGCTCAGTTTACTCCAAATGTGGTGTATGGCACGCACTGTTTTAAGCATTTGTGAATGCTGGTTTTTGTACATTCTGACTTAGGTATTGGGTCAGTCTTATTGTTTTGTTTTTGAGCCTGTCTTTTTGTTTTGAGTCAGTCTCTTTTGTTTTGGGTCTGTCTTGCTGTATCGAGTCAGTCCTGTTGTATAGGAGTTGGGTGATTCCGGGGGGGGGGGGAGGGGTGTTAACTCGGGCGTCACCATTTTGTTTTTGTGTTTGTCTTTTCATTTTGTTTTGAGTCTATTTCTGCCTTGGAGCCAGTAACGCCAACAGATTTGAATGAACAGCAGTGGTTTTTCGTGCTTTTGTGTTTGCTTCTGCCGTGTGCCAGTTGTACCAGAAATTCCAAATGAGATGGCAGTATTTGACTAGAAGCTGTGTCTTTTCTGTGCCTTGAATTCATTGCATCGACCTAAGTTTTCCAAAAGCTTTTTGAACACTACGGTGAAAACGAAGAGGAAGGAATTCCTCGGGTTTTGCAAAATTTTGATCAATTGAGAGAAAGAGAGGCGTGCTAAGCCCTTAATGAATGAAATCATGCTTGTTAGTGTGAGTACTGGGAAGGATCCTGGCTTGATCCAGATTGGTTCTACACTGTCTTCAGCGCGAGCGATTTGTCGCTTTCTTAAAAACTTTCAAAAAAATGTTTTGCGGGGTCTTGCGAAGACCTGTGCAGAATCGCTCTTGAGATTTTACAGCTTAGGATCGCTCTCAGCCTCGAGACTCGACCTCTCACTTTCAAACCTTGAACTGGGATTCAGAATGTTCAACGGTCAACTACAATGTGAGGCCTGTGTGGCCAGATTTGAAGTAGCCCTCGAACAAGAGGCCAACAAAGTCGGATCAAGAAGATCAGAAGATCAGAAGAAGCTTGCAAAGCTAGAATAGAAGTACCCTTCGAACTAGGGGCAAGATGTCAGATGTGCTCGAAGAGCCGAAGATGAGTCCTCTTGCAAATCAACAGCCACTCTCTTGGATACGGATGGCCTCAAAACCTTACAACCATTTGGCATGGACCAAGCTACACTTTACCCTTTGAGAGGCTCGCTGGGCCGAAAACCCGGAAGGGCGACCCAGACAAAAGTTAGAGCAAGAAAAATATATACAAAAAGCAAAAAAGAAAAAAGAAGAAAAGAGAAGAATGGAAAAAAAGAAGAAATGAAGAAAAAGAAAAAAAGGGAAAAAGAAGAAAAGAAATGAAAATGAAAAGAAAAGAATGAAAAGAAAAGAAAAACAAAGCTCGCAAGGTTGAAAACCTGCAACGGGCGCCTTGGCAAAAGTTAGAGCCTAAAAAGGAGAGGTTAAATACCCGAGTGTACCTTAACCCCGAACTACGTAAGGCTTGATTCCCATCTTTGGGATACGTAGGCAACTTCATTCTGAAGTCTAGCCGTAAAACACTTCAATTTGATTGTGTCCATGTGATGGTTCTGGTCATCTTTGTCTTCTCTGTATCTGAGAATTTGGTTGTGTTCGTCACTTCAAGGACTGACTACAATGCGCTACGGTGCCATTCAAACAAGGGGCAACTTACCGTTGCCATTCAATGCGCCGCGGTGCCATTCAAACAAGGGGCAACTTTTTGTTGCCATTCAATGCGCCGTGGTGCCGTTCAAACAAGGAGCAACTTTCCGTTGCCATGCAGCTCTCTTCAAGCACGGGGCAGTTTTCCTTTAGATCCGAGGTTGTGCATCTCAGGAGTAGGTTTCATGCTCGTCGAGTAAGTGGCCGTTTGCAAAAATAGTTTTTGAAATTTTTTTACTGAGGTTGACTAATTTTCTCGAAAATTGTTCCATCTTTTCCAAAAACTGGACCGTTTCTTGGACCCAAAAAAGGAAAATTTTCAGTGCTCATAGCTTGACTTGCATGATTTCAAATCAAAAATTGAACAAGCATGTTAATCAAACTCTTATGCTGATCAAAATTGTTTTAGTAGAAAATCAAAACAAAAAAATGGTCAAAATGATGAGCTAGGGGCACAGTTGAGTCAGGCTTCCTGTCTTTTCCCTATTGTCAATGCATTTGCCAAGAAGGGCACTCTATTCGCCAGAAAAGGGCACCACTGAAGCTAATTGCAAAGGGCTAAAAGCTCTCTCATCCTCCAAGCAGCGAGGTATCGAGCCAAGTGCAAAGCACGAATTGGAATGGATCAAGATATTCCACTCCCTCATCTGGACAGATCTGATCACGTCTAAAACTCCCCAGCAGAGCATCGTCAACCGATGTCAGCTGCAGATTTGCTACACACCTAGTTGTAGCGCAACCCTTCTATGGGAGGAATTCATTAGCTGTGAACGGAAGAAAGAGAATCTAGCAGCATGCTAGGGGCAAGAGCCCGCAACTTCCTGTTTATCCATCAACCACTCAGGGGAGGGATTGAAAAATGAGAGATTGAAGAATAGAGAGATGTGCGATGAGAGAAAAAGTGAGAAAAGGGCTTTTTCAGAAAACAAGAGATTGAGTGCCAGAGTGATGTGAGAATCACAAATGAGAAAGGGTGGGAAACACTACCCGGTGAAACAGGCTCCCTGTGCACGTCTGAGTGTCGTGTCTTTTGTTTTATCTCGATTCTTGTTTGAGTCATTTCGAGTGTTACTCGATGTGTCTAGGTTGTGTGCCTTTTATTTCCTTGTTGAGTCATTTTGCTGTGTTCAGTTGTAGGCTTAATACCCGGTCGAGAACTCATTTTCTCAATTTCAAAAATGATTTGTTGTGTGCTCAGAGTGCTGTGCCACTCTCCACATTTGTGCAAAAAAGGAATTTGTTCTTTCGAAAACTGCAGGGTTCAACCCAGGTCATGTGAGAATAGTAAAATCGGGACCTATCTGAAGCTATGTGGGTTCCAGACTGCAAAGCAAAAGAAAAGAGGGAAAATCAAAGCACCTGAGTGTGTTTCACCTTCAGTGAATTCCGTGATTGTACTCCGGATGTACCTCCTCAGGCCTTGTCACTACTCCGAAGTATGAGTGTATCTCGACCCCAAGCTTAAGCCTGCTTCAAGTCAGAATGGCAATTAAAGCAGCAGCAGATGTTATCTCTCTCTAATATGAACAGGGTGTGCCCGTTTTTGAGCTGAATGTGTTGCAAACCCCTCTGAAAGGTAAATCGGAGGTCGCGTTTGAATTTGGTCTCGTTAAGGCTTGTATTCCCTTATTCGGCATTTTGTTTCAAATATGCGTTGTCACGCACGTTCCACTTGCATTGTTATGCACCCTTCCACCCGCATTGTTATGCACCCTTCCACCCGCATTGTTATGCACTTCTTATGCTTGCATTGTGAGGCACATTCCAATTGCATTGTTATGCACCCACTTCACTAGCATTGTTATGCTCATTCGTTGCATTGATTATGCACATCTATCTAGCATTGTTATGCTCATTACTTGCATTGTTATGCACCTTGTCACTTGCAATTGTCATTCTTTCTCCTCGCGCGTACGACGGGTTAGACCTTCTCTGGTTTAGAGCATTTGGAATACGTTCCAACGCTTATACCTTTTTCGAAACACCGGGATACGTCCCTACGATTCTCCTTTCCTTGCGGAACACTGGGATACGTCCCTATGTTTCTCATTCCTTACAGAACACCGGGATACGTCCCTACGTTTCTCATTTCCTTGCAGAACACCGGGATACATCCCTATGTTTCACATCCCTTGCGGAACACTGGGATACGTCCCTATGTTTCACATCCCTTGCGGAACACCGGGATACGTCCCTATGTTTCTCATTCCTTGCAGAACACCGGGATACTGTAACAACCCTCGTCACTGTTTACTGATTACCTACTGTTTACTGTTAAACTGAGACTGAATTGATTAAAGTACTGAACTGATTGACTGAGATCCGAAACTGAATCGATTGACTGTAACTGTTTAAATGCATAATCTATCTGTTTGACTGCCAAATTATTCGTTCTCGTCTTATGTATTAAACTGCAAATTGAAGGCCTTATCGGCGGCCAAATCGAAAATTGATTAATGGTCTGTGATCACCATAATTTAGGTGGATTTATGGTATATTTATTGAAAAAGTGATTTGGTATGATTAAATAGATTAAAATAAGCTAGATTACATTGTTGGACTTAATTACCAAGTTGCCACTCTAGTGGCCCACCATCAAAAACCTTTTTGAAGCTTGTGATACACTTAGCAAACATTTTCCTTCAATTCATTTCATGCTCCCCACCGAAATATAGAGAGAGAGAGAAACTAAGAGAGTTGATTTCATCCCACTTTTGCTTGAACTTGGACGAATTGTTGGAGGGTTACAAAATTGAGCTTATATTCTTGAGTTAGAGACTTAAGGTTGGTGTTTCATCTTCTCATTGATGTGTTTAAGTTGCTTATTGCATGATTCATGTTAAATTGTAGAATTAAGACATGAATTGGTTCAATAATGTTGATATGAAGTCTAATTCATGCATGCATGTTGGTATAGTTGAAGTTTGAGTTGATTTCATGGCAAAAGGTTGCATGCATGTTCACATTTATGTATAAGTCCATGTTTTCATCTTGTTTTGAAAGGATTGAGCTCATTAGAGCAAGAATTGAAGCTTTGAAATGGTTTTGACCCATGCATGTCATGTTTGAAGATTGTTCTTGAAAATGGGTTTGACAATTGGATTTAATTGACTCACTCTTGGGCTTTAAATCCACAAATTGAGCTTTGAAACTTGTTATATATTGAGTTGTGATGTGTTTTCCAGAATTTGGGCCCAAGAGGTCGAGTATAGAGTGGGAGAATGCTTGGTTTGAGCTTGGGAGGCAAATCTGGAAATTCCAGAATTTGGCTCCTTCGCTCGAGCGAAGGATTCCTCGCTCGAGCGACCATCGTTTGTTCAGAGCTCCGCTCGAGCGAAGAAATGGTGGCTCGAGCGTAAAAACTCAGCATCCAGTACTTTTGCATTTTCGACAGACCGCTCGAGCGAAGGATTTCTCGCTCGAGCGAACCCTTTGATTTTGCAAGCTCCCTCGAGCGAAGAAATGCTCGCTTGAGCGAGACCCCTGTTTTCAGCAAGTTTTGTAAAATGTTTTCTGAGTGCATCTTTGCATCCTCATCCCATTCTAGGCACTCTTAGGCCTAATTTAAGACATCTTAATGAGGATATAGATGTAGAACACACCAAGGCAAATTAGGGATTAAGTTATTGATCTTCCCCAACTGTATAGCTTAGTGTGTGTTCATCCTGTATACTGTGTAGGGTTGGCTTACTGAGGGGACGCTCTAGCTTACTGTAGCCCAGAACTCTGTGAGTAGCAACTGTGTAAAGATATGTTCAAAAATGATTATCTTCTGAACTGTTTACTTTATTGAATTGTTTACCTTATTGAGCTGTCTACTTTATTGAACTGTTTGCTGAACCGTTCACTGAACTGAAATGTTTACTAAACTGCTTACTGAATTGAGCTGGTTACTGAACTGTTTACCGAACTGAACTGTTTACTGAATTGATATCGTTTACTGAATTGATACTGTTTACGGAATTGAACTGTTCACTGAACTGATACTGTGTACTGAATGAACGTATGTCTTATATTCTGAACTGTACTGTGGCATCCTTGGCACCTACTGTTTACTATTACTGTGACAGAGAGATCTCTGTCGGTTCCCAAGTTTGGAACCACTACTGTTTGCTGTTATGATGGCCATTCTGTATTTCTGATATGGAACAAAGTGCTGTACGGAGCTAAGTGCTACACTGTGAGCCACCTCTAGAATCTACGGAACTAAGTGCTACAGTGTGAGCCACCTCTAGAATCTGTGCGAGACACCTCTTGAATCCACAAGTACTGTACTGTCCTCTGAAATAGTACTATTACTGTTACTGTTACTGTACTGCTACTGATGGCCATCATTTACTGTTTGGTCTGTTAAGACCCGGTCTTTTAAGACCAACTGTTTACTGTACTGTTATGCCAATGGATGTACCACATATCACTGCTTTAACTGAATGACTGTTATGACCTGAAATATGAGACACAAACTGAATGACTAATAAATGGACTGAAATGACTGTTTTCAATACTGAAAGGACATTTATTCTTAACCCCTTTACGCATTGTGTTATTCACTGGGCTTTAGCTCACTGCTTATATATATATGTAGGTGTACAGGCACCAGACCGCAGCTAGGAGCGTCAGGCAAGCTTAAATTTTGTCAAGCCAACCACTGTGCCTCACTGCGAGGTTTCGAGCCTATCAAGCTATAGCTTAGGGGCTTAGGGGTGTTTTATTTCCCCGTTTGTCTCTGTAACTGTTTTGTTTACTGTATAGACTGATAGCACCGTACTGTACTGTTTAATAGGGATTAAGTCCCAGTTTTGACTGATTGCATATTTTGTGCATACTATTCTGTACTGAAAGTATAAAGGTATGAAAAATCTTTTTGCATACAGACTGTCAGCTCATTGGACATTGATTATTTACTGTATTGGCTTCCGCCATGCCCCTGTACTCTGTATTACTGTATTACTGTCAAGCAGGCCTTTGGTAATCTCGGATTACTGGCCGGTTACGGTGCTAAACCCATAGGGGCGGGTTTGGGTCGTGACAGATACGTCCCTACGTTTCTCCTTTCCTTGCGGAACACTGGGATACGTCCCTATGTTTCACATCCCTTGCGGAACACTGGGATACGTCCCTATGTTTCTCATTCCTTGCAGAACATTGGGATACGTCCCTATGTTTCTCATCCCTTTTTCGAAACACCGGGATACGTCCCTACGTTTCTCCTTTCCTTGCGGAACACTGGGATACGTCCCTATGTTTCTCATTCCTTGCAGAACACCGGGATACGTCCCTACGTTTCTCCTTTCCTTGCGGAACACCGGGATACGTCCCTATGTTTCACATCCCTTACGGAACACTGGGATACGTCCCTATGTTTCACATCCCTTGCGGAACACCGGGATACGTCCCTATGTTTCTCATTCCTTGCAGAACACCGGGATACGTCCCTATGTTTCTCATTCCCTTGCGGAACACCGGGATACGTCCCTATGTTTCTCTTTCCTTCCTAACCTTTGGGATACGTCCCTAATCATTGGGATACATCCCTAATCATTGAGATACGTCCCTAACCTCTGGGATACGTCCCTAAACACCGGGATACGTCCCTACGTTTCTCTCTCCAAAACATCGGGATACGTCCCTATGTTTCTTTCATTTTTCGAAACACCGGGATACGTCTCTATGTTTCTTATACCTTTCTGAAACACTGGGATATGTCCCTATGTTTCTCCTTCGTTCCTAAACACCGGGATAAGTCCCTATGTTTCTCCTTCCTTCTGAAACACCGGGATACGTCCTTATGTTTCTCCTTTTCCGAAACACCGGGACACGTCCCTATGTTTCCTCTCATTTTCCGAAACACCGGGATACGTCCCTATGTTTCTCCTTTTCCAAAACATCGGGACACGTCCCTATGTTTCCTCTCCTTTTCCGAAACACCGGGACACGTCCCTATGTTTCCTCTCCTTTTCCTAAACACCGGGATAAGTCCCTATGTTTCTCTTCTCGTTCGGAAACACCGGGATACGTCCCTATGTTCCTCTCCCATTCCGAAACATAATACGTCCTTATGTTTCTCCCTCTTCAGTTAAAAGCGTTTGGAATACGTTCTAATGCTTAAACCACTCCGAAACACTGGGATAAGTCCCTATGTTTCTCTCTTTGTTCCTTCCTCAACATTTCATTCGCGCTATCTTGCGCACCTTACTTGTACTTGTTAGTACATTACATTGTTTTGCATACAAACCGGCTTCGCGTAGCGTATAAGTCCAATTATCAAAGTCTTCCTGCATACCATTTGCATCCTGCCCCTGAACTACGCTGGTTTGATTCCTTGCAAAGGGATACGTAGGCAGCCTGCGGGCACAACCATTTATTTATCAGTATTTCGTTTGTTTGTCCAAGTCTTCGGCCTTGTCAAAAATGGGTCATCTCTGGGCTTTGACATTCACTCCCGTCATTGTTATGACTATCGAGTTCTGTCAAAGAGGGGCAACTGTAGATACCTCATTTTTGACCGCCCTTAAGACTTGGGCGCGACTGATGGTTTACTTGGTGTTGGAAGGTGTGCAGGGCAAAGGTTCAATTTCTTCGGCAAGAAGAGAGACAAATCTCAACTTCATACCCCATTTTGGATCAAAGCTATTTTGAATGGTTTTTAGACCTTAAAACCCTCTCTTTCAAAACATTTTTGAAATAAAGTTTCTACAATGTTCCGAGGCTCGCATTTTGTCAAACGCTGCGCTTTTCGGTAAACCGAGCAAGGACAAAGTGGAAATGAATGAAAGAGAGATGAAATCTTTGAAAAATCTTTCAAAACACCTTGCTTAGGGGTTTGAAGTTGAAGAAAGGAGGGAAAGAGAGAAGAAACCAAGTTGGAGAAGAAGATAGGCAAGAATCGCTAAGAGAGGGACGAGCAGTCCTCGCTAAATCAAGCTTATTTGTTTATACACTTGGAGTTAAGCTATGAGGCCACCACCATTGGAAATAAGACTTCTGGGGCTTCATTTTCATTCAAGAATCTCTTAAAGCCGAGTCCGGATGGGGGAGATATGATTGGTTGAAGTTGGGCATTGTCCCGGTTGGACCGAAACTGAGCAGCCTTCACCAAAACAAGCATAACTTTTTACACAGTTGGAATTTTGATGCAAGGCTGGTGCCATTGGAAAACTTACTTCCGGGGCTTCAATTTGGACACAAGAATGACCTGAAAAGGAGTTCATATGAAGAAGTTATGCCCGTTTGAAGTCGGACCTGCAGAGTAGATTTTTCCTGCCGACTGGCCAAATAGATGGCCGACCGGCTAGAAAAGTTGGCCGACCGATCAAGTTTGCTAGCCGACGACCTTCCGGAGTATTCTACAGATTGAATGGATGCCAGCTGTGCCAGCTGTTCTCCACTTAACCCGCTGTCCGAGGGTTTGGCTTTTTGGGGGGAAACTTGAATTGTTTCCCCCCCCCATTTTTCCCCCTCTTTTCCACCTCTTGTGTCCATAAAACCAGCAGCTCCAGCTCCCATTTAGAGGGTTAGAAATTTTGCTTTGAGCCTCATATATTCAATCTCTCTCTCTCTATATTCCAACCATCAAAACCCCAAGTTCCTTACACCCTTTCTACACCACCACATAGCACCACCTCTCCACCATCTTTTCCAACACTTGGAGCTGGTTTTCCAGAGGCAAGGAGCACCTTTTCTCAAGCCAAGAGGCTGTTGAAGTTTGGTCTACAAGGGTGAGCCACATTTTCCCTCTTTTTGAGCCTTTTTTTTGCATGCTTTCTAAGCTATATTTTCTTGCATATTTAGGCTCCGACCCTAACTGAAAATAGCATTATTTTGAGTTCTTTTTCATGTTTGTTTAAGGGGTCTTCCCTGTTTGAGGCTTCATACTACCACTTGCTTCTTTACCTCTCTTGTATGCCTCTTTCTTGCATGGTATTTTAGGCCCATTTGTAAACTGTTTTGAGCTCTGTCATAAACTATGAAGTGGATTATTTTGAGCCCTTCTTCAACATTGTTGAACGGCTCCTCACTTTTTGAGGCTTCCATTTGCCACTTACCTTTGTATCCCTCTTTTGGCCCTATTTTTGCATGATTAGTTAGACCCTTGTGCTTGTGTTTTTGGGCTTTGGTCCGAACTGTAAATAGCCTTATTTTGACCCTATATTCATGCTTGATCAAGGGTCTTTTGCTGTTTGAGGCTTCCTTCTTGCTCTTTGTGTTTAAGCCTCCTTTTTGGCCTTATCTTGCATAGTATTTTAGGGTTGCTTGTGCACTGTTTTGGGTCTGGTCATTAACTGTAAAATACCATGTTTTGGGCCCCTCTTCAACTTTGTTGAAGGGCCCTCCTCTGTTTGAGGCCAGAAACCATCACTTGCTTCTTTGTCTCTCTTTTAGGCCCATTTTCGCATGATAGTTTAGCCCTATTTGTGTTCACTTTTTGGCCTTGATTTAAACTGGAAATATGCATGTTTTGGGACTGCCTTGATTCTGTCTTTATGCTTCAAGTTCAAATAATGCATGCTTTGTATAGCTATAAGTCATTTCATGTGCCTAATCTCATGTTTCGGGGTTCATTTCATGCATTCGGGTGCCATGCTTCCATGTTTCGGGGATGTTTAGCATCATGTTTTGGTACTGAAATTTGCATGTTTGCATACAATGTTTCATACCTTGCCATGCTTTGGTAGAGTGGCATTCGTGCCTTAGGTTCGGTCCTCGGTTTGCGTGCACACATGCACGCATTTCGAGCGTCTCATTTTCATGTAATGGCCACTGATTTTGGCATGCTTGCGAGCTATCCATGTTAGTTTAAGTCCATCATCGCATGTTGTTGCATGCCATGTTTGTTTACATGTTTAGGTTGCGTGCCTAGTATACATTGCTCATTTGAATGTTCATGTTGCATACTTAGCCTCCATGCCTAGGTTGCATCTCATTGAGCATGCATCCCTTGCCTCTTGATCACAATCATGATAGGGGTTGGGGCCCCTTTGATGTGTTTTGTGCTTGCATTTCATTTGATATCGAAGTTGCACACTTGGCTTTCGGGTCATCATGCATTGAAATGCGTGATTGATGGCCTGAGGGTCGAGGGCCACACTCCCTTGATTCCATTGCATGATAGGGAGTGTATCCGTGTATACATTTGCTTGGAAATTCCATGCCATACACTGGTTGCCCTCTGCTGCTGTCAAATTGCAGGTTCTGCAGGAAGTTTTGGCCGGTCGGCTACATACAGTGCCGACCGGCCAGGAATCGTTAGCCGATAACTTTATCAGAGGCTGATGACCTTTTCCTATGGCCGGTGGCCATTCCTCCCAGCCGGTGGTGTTACACGATGTGCAAACAAGCAACCCTGAGGCTTTGGCAATTTTCAGAGGAGCAGGGCAGTGTAAACAGAGGCAGTAGTGCTATGGCAGCGAGTTTCCGGGCGAAGTGAGTCAAGCATGCATCATTCGCGCATTTCGAGGCGGGGCTGCGGCTTTTTCCCTTTTGCATTTAATTTGTTAATTAAATTAGAAGTTCTGTAACAATTAGTTTAGTATTATTCTTTCGGACTGTATTATTCTTTCGGTCCCTCCGAGTGAGGGCAATTGTGTAATAAGTGTGCGTGAGTGTGTGTATGTCTTCCAACCCCACGTCTTTCTTCCCTTTTATTTACTAGCTTTCGATGGTTAGTTTAGGGCATATTTAAATTAGCATACCTTATGTTATGCATGCGTGCATTCATACATTTGTCTTATATGCACCGGGCTCGGCGCATCATGCTAACTGCACTGTATTTCAATTCCAAGTTGAATACATGTTATTTGTAGCATCTCATATGCCATCTTAGATTAGCCGAGTCTATTCTAGTTGCATCTTGCCTGTGTTGCATTAGCCATCTTAACATGAACTAGGATCATGCATGTGATTACTAACTAGTTTCTATTTTGGCTTGGAGTACTAGGTAAGCTTTTATGCTTTAGCATACCTCATGCGTGTGAGTGTTGCCATGATTGCATGATTACCATGAGGCTAGCTGCTTATGTGATATAACTGCTTGAATGCCTGTGGATGGAGGTCGAATTGCTTAAAATTGGGATAATGCATTAAAACTGTGAGTTTTAAGCCCACCAGATAGTGGCAAAACCATCTTTTCTAAAGCCCACTTGAGGGTGGTAAAATCTGCATTTTAGCCTACTTGCGAGTAGCAAACCATTTTCAAAACAAACGTGTAATGTTTTGTTCCAATCTAGGCGATTTGGTCTATACTTGTTTGCTGTGCGCATAACACAGTAATTCTAGGCTAATAACCGGAATAAGAACACACGATGTTTTCAAAACAAGATATCATGGTTAGTAGAGGCCGATCTTTGGATCGGGCGAGAGGGGGTGCTCATAGCTGACCTTCCCCAATCGTACCCAAGTTCCCGAGCCGAGGCAACTTTGGTGATGACGGACACGTGGCCTTTGGCACCGAGTTAGGGTTTCCTAAATTCCCCCATTAAAAAATATTTAGGTGGCGACTCTGTATCTGGCAAAGCAGTCCATGTTTGGTACTTCTTTCAAAAAAATCTGTTTTTCTCAAAACGATTTGCCGGATTTGGACTATTTGGTTCAGATTAAGAACCGTGACAAAAAAATCGAGTCCGAGCTGTAGCGAGGTCCCCCGCGGGCTTGTTACACCAATAAATAAATAAATAAATATATACACCAAATTCTACTTAGAACCATACCCAGGAGCACCACTGGCCCCACTCAAAAAACTCAAGCAGGACCTTGTGAGAATAGATGACTCATTTCCTTGTCTCGATCTCTTATCATTCCAGGAAAAGCCTGATGCATCCGTAGAATTCCTGATGTTGTATACTAAAGGTTGAGAAGAATTGGGTGACACAATTGGTCCAGGCACGATATCAAGCTTTAGAGACTTGCATTTAGAAAAAACAGAAGTAACTATACATTAGAAGAAATAGGCAGAAAAATATGTACTGAATATAATTCAATATAGAATCAATCAACATAAAAATCATAATAAGGTAAACCAGCAACTGGTTACAAAAATCATAGATGTTAAATCTCATTTTTGATAGAATATTCAATCATACTTCCATAGCCAATTGGACGGCTAAATTAATATTTACAAGTTTTATATCCTCTTTCAACATATAGAGTGAAGCCATCTTTGTATCCAGGTAAAATTGAAACGCCCAGCCCAAACTTATCCTTAAAACTTAGGTATTAAGGAGAAGGAAACTGAAACCTTATAACTAGCACAGATAGGCCAACTCCAGGCGATGTGGGACACATTCCAACAAGTAATATACAAGAAATGACTGGGGAGCATATCAATCACAAGAATTTAAAAGTAATCTTGCCTCCAATTTGCGGTGGCTTGATTGCAAGTTTGTTCAATACTTGTGTATTTACATCTAAAGCTTTAGCACAAGTTAACAATTCCCAGCCTAATAGAGTTAATTGGCTAGCTGGAATTTTTACAGCCCTACCTTATTAAGACTATCTAGGGATTAAGCATGACAGAGTTCAGAGTCCCAGCCCCAAATTGGAATGAATCATGGTCAGCAACACTATTTAGTTCAAGCCTAGTTGCCACTTGTTAGGCCTACATATGATCCCTTACCACTAAACATGTAAGGGTGCAAATCAGGCGGGTTAGGTAGAGCTAAACACTTGCCCAGGCCCAACCCAAGTTGTGCTGAGAGCAGCCCGTAGCCCAAGGTCTTTAATCAAGGTGGAATACAAGCCAATTCATGTAAAAAAAAATAATTTAATTGTATATCTACAAACATTCAATTCACTCTCTCTTGAACATTTTATCAAGCATAACATGTGCAATATTGGTATACCCAGTACAAAACACCAAAAACACAAACACAAACACAAACACACATCAAAGGGAAATGAACATACATGTGTGTTGCCAACAGCAACACCACACTTAGTGGCAGCATTGACATCAACATTGTTGTATCCAACAACCATGTTACTAAAAGCCTTGCCACCTGCTCTGCTCAATGCAGAGAACAATGTCTCCCCCCACCAGCAGCCATTTTCCTTACGAGCACTCACATTCCTTCCACCAGCAGCACCTAGTAGTGATAAGGGAGTGAATTAATATTTGGTGATTTACAAAAAGCATGCCCTTAATTGAAAATTTATTTCAAAACAAGTTTCTGGGAAATATGATTTGAAAAAATTTGACTTTAGTAGACAACTCTTCACACAAGTATTTTGAGTAAGAACTTGGAAGTGAGTTTGAATCGATTTTAATTGTAATTATACTAATTATTTTTTAGCTTTTACATAATGCCTATTGGGGGAAAAAGAACAAAAAATCACATTGGATTTGGAATTTTCTTTTCCTTTGTTCATTTTCTCAGCAACCAAACACAACAGTGAAAGTAAATTAACTAACATGAACGAGAAAATCTAGGGCAAGAGGCCGAGAACAGACGGATTCCGGCGAGAAAGATGCGAGGTATGATGATCGAAGTCATCTGTCTATTCCAACACTGTATCATTGGATGAAACCAACATACGGCTTCCATAGCCTTCAGAAGCAAACGAAGTGGAATCGCAAGAGTACCTGATCTTCTCAGCCATTGGACACTCCTCGAAGAACAATACACCGACTCTCCTCATCTTTTCAGCAATTGGATCGGAACACCATGGTTCGTCACGTGAAACGCACCCCAATCTTTGTAGGCTCGATCCAGCTCCGCTTGAAGGTCAACCCTGGTGGCGTCAAGGTCAATCGTCGGAATGCAAGATCGAGAGAGATTGAGAGAGAGAGAGAGAGAGAGAGCAAGAAACAATCAGTCTGTGAAGGGCTAGGGAAGATATAAGGAAAAAGGGAAAAATAAATCAAAGAAAATAACGAACAACGACTAAATTTGTGTTTAGTAGCCAAAACATTAATTAACGGCGACTAAATATTTTTTTAGTCGCTAAAGGTGTTGGGGGGAGAGAGAGAGCGAGAGAAAGAGAGAGGTGCTGGTTTGTTGTTTGGAAACCACGTAAATATATATATATATATATATTACACCATTAGCGACTAAAATTTAGTCGCCAATTAATTTATAAAAACCCTCCAAAATTTGAAAAATCCCTCCAAATATTTTATTTTTTGGCGACTAAAATTTATTTTTGTCGCTGAAAGTAAGTTTTTGGTGACCAAATTTTTGGTTGCCAAAGATAAAAAATATTTTTTTATTTCTATTCGGCCACTAAATAATTTTAGTAGCCAAAAATCAATATACAACGACTAAAATAATTTTTTTGTCATTGAAAGTAAGTTTTTGGCGACTAAAACTTTAGTCGCCAAAGAGAAAAAATAATTTTTTTTTATTTTCCATTCGGCGACTAAATATTTTAGTAGCCAAAAATCAATATACGGCGACTAAATTTTTTTTTGTCGGTGAAAGTAAGTTTTTGGCGACTAAAACTTAAGTCACCAAAGAGAATTTTTTTATTTTTTTTTATTTTCCATTCGGCGACTAAATATTTTAGTAGCCAAAAGTTAATATACAATGACTAATTTTTTTTTTAGTCACCAATTCTTGCATTTTTTGCGACTAAAATTTTTTTTAGTTGCCAATAATGAATATACCCTGACAAAATAAAATTAGGAGCTAAATATTTTACTTTTGGCGACTAAAAAAAATGTTAGTCGCCAATTCCATAACTTTTGGCGACTAAATTTTTTTTAGTCGCCAATTTTGGTCGCCAAAGGTGCATTTTGTTGTAGTGAGTTGTTAGATAATGATGTTCGTCCTTGAAAGAACATTCATGCATTTATTAGCCACACATATCCACCTCCATTTATTCAAGTCATGGAAGCTTTTGCAAATCATAGACCTTTGGACCAAGAACCTACTGTTCACCATTCTCTAGACTAAGATTTTGCAACAATGGATATTGGAAGCTCTTTTCTGCCGCAAAACCTTCTGCATGGGATGAGACTATTACTTCTTCTTCTAAAGTTTCTGGCTGGGGAGCTTGGCCTAATCCTACTCAACCTCAGATGAGGGAGCACATTCATCATCGATTTCCTGAATTCGATGACCCTCTTGCAATCCACCCTTCCATGCGCAGCTTTGTAGTGTACACATACGTTCCCTTCAACTGTTTACGCAGCCTTGAGGACAACTTGTTTTCAGCATGGTACACTTTTACTTTGCCGTCTCGAATGGTGCGAAGGACTCCACACCCTGATGAAGCCTTAGGAATTAGTCCTGCACTCCTCGCCAAAAAAGCAAAACTTTGCTCCTCTGATTGGCTTGAGTGTGTGAACAAACCAGAATTCCCATCTTCATTCAAAGAGGCTCCCACTGCTCCTTTGTTGCCCTCCAATCCAAATTGGATTGAGGAATTGAGACTCACCCTCTTCGAGAGTCAACACTTCGCCCCTTATCAAGCTCCAGTTCCTCTAATTGCTTACCAGCAATATAGGGCTTAGACCCTGCTTGCTGCTTTCTCCCATTTGTCTTTTGAAGTCCTGCGAGATGTTATTCCTCACAAGAACCTGTTATGGGCTTGTGACATTATTCTCGCAGCCATCTTCTCAACCCTGTAGCCCATGCAAAGCTCTATGCTTTCCTAGATCAACTTCCTCTCCTACTCAATTGGCACATCAATGCTTCTATTACCAATGAAGTACTGAATGAAACCCTTGCTGCTCGAATACGAAGCAGAGAATCTCCTTGAAGAATATGAGAACTTCAAAAACCAAGACTTAGAGTATGGAGAAGATGCCATTATGGGCGAAGCACATGAGGAAGAGGAGATGGATGAGACAGAGAAGGCTCTTAAGCAAATAGAATTTGAAATGAAAGCCCAACAACTCTTCTTCCAATTAAGGGCTCATCAATTAGATAAACCAAATTTGGATAGGATAGAAGATAGATTAATAAAAAAGTATACGTTTATTGAGTTTTGCTAGACTAAGTTTCATGATCTTGTAACTTTGTCCATCCCTTATTTTTACGAAATTGAGAATGTAGCCAAATGAGTCTTCCTAATGTAAATATTATTTATCAATAAAACTGGGCTGATCAACTTTCATCCATCGTGATCTAATTTTATATTATAATTGTATGCTCAATTATATGGTTGATGTGACTTAACTCCTTATTATGTTCAAAAAAAGCTTTGAATAAACCACTTCGCTCTGAAGACTAACTCAAATACTTCCAAAGTGTGGAATTTTCTTTTAAGAAGGGCAACCTTTGCTTTACATTCCAATTATATGGTTAACATAATCTGTTATTGTTTAACTATCAGCTTCAAATTAACCAACTTTACTTCAAAACACAATCTACGTGGTTCAAAGTATAGAATTTTCCTTGCCCCGCTTACTCAGTAAATTTCTTTTGAGTTTCTTCACTACTTGACCAAATACTGGTTTTGTAATGTTTGTTTATTTCGAAGTTCAAAATATCAAGCATGAACCATGTTCTTACAAAAGGCTCCTTCCAAGGACTTCATCCTTCATTGAAAACCTAAAAGCATGCTTTTGAGTCCTTCCAACCAAATTAATCCCAATTACTCTTGAATTTGGGACGTGATACTTGTTTCGAAGTCAATTGCTTGCTCCTGAAGTCTTAGCTGACCGTTTGACAATCAGGCTTTGAAGTCAACCTCTTATCTATAGAGACTTCGAAGCCAACTACACGTTGCCAAGCTGGATATTCAACATATGTTTCCCTCCAGAAACTCTTTTCATTTTAAATTTGGGACCCTCTATATTTTAAAATAAGGGTTTTAATTTCACATGGACCCAAACCATGAAATAATCATTTCGGATCCACCTGATCCATTTGTAGACACCCCATTTTTGATGGCCTTTCAAGACTTGGATATTCTTGTAGGTACATCCGATGACGAGTTTGATTGCTCGCCTAGCGCTTAAAGTCCTCAGTGGAATGCCACAGGTTTGAGCCTTTCAATTCTTGCATCCATTTTGTCTTATTTTTGGACCATGTCTTGGTCTTTCCCTCTTGCAGTCTCTAGCGGCCTGCCGGCTATCTATGAAGGCTGTCGGCCAGAGCTTCTAGTCTGCCGGCCACTGATGTGCCTTGCCGGCCATCAATGATGCCTTGTCGGCCATCACTGATGGCCGGCCAGCCACTAGTATTTTTTGCAGATATTTTATGCTAGCTGTGCCAGCTAGTTGCACAGATGCATGCATCTGTCCACACGTAGAGGGCTGGGTCTCCTTGTATAGAATTCATGTTTTCTATATATAGGGAGTCCCTCTCCCATGTTTTGAGGTTAGAAGATTTCAAACTCAAAAATTCTCTCTCTCTCTCTACATTTCTCTGTCTCTTGAAATTTTGTGCTTAGTTACTAGATATACTATACTTTTGCATATCAACCCTTAACCCAAATTGATCACCTTTGAGCTGAGGTCCCTTAAGGTCTTGTTGGAGCTCTTGAAGGTGGTTTTGGCTTGCATTGGTGCCTAAAGTTGTGCTTGGCTTCAAGAGGTATAACACTTGCCTATTAACTTGTTTTAGTATACTTGTTTCTCTATTTCTTCCCACTATTTTGGGGCCATTTTTGAGCTGTAAAAATCTTTGTTTTAATGGGCTGAAATTAGTGTTTTAAGTCATTTAAGGTTAGGGGGGTGTCTTACCCTTCTTTATTCCTTGCTTCTAAGGCTTTTGCACCTTTGTTTCCCATTTTCAAATCATCTTTTTTGGGGCTTTTAACTACTGAATTTCAGAGTGTTTTCAGTGGCAAAAATCATTTTTTGAATTCTAAAATTGGAGGGGTTAGCCTCCCCTCCTTGTGTCTTGTTTGCTAGCCTAGTTAGTTCTATATGTTAGCATGATTTTCTAGCTTTTTGTAGCTCTATTCCAGCATGTTTTTGCCTTTGTTTTAAACTGCTTTGGCTCTATTTTGGGCTGTTTGAGTCAATTGAGTCTTGTTTTGCATGGTTGTAGTGTAATAGTCCTCACAAGTTTAGTGTTTTAGGCCATTAGGCACCTCTTGTTTGAGTTGATTTCATGCTTTAGTGTTGTTTTGCACTTCATTTTAGCACTAATCACCTCTGGAATCTCCTTCCTTTCTTGGTTTTTCTTTTTGCTTTGAAAGTTGTTTCAAGTCACTTGTGTGCCTAACTGTGGAATTGAGGTTTCATACTTAATGGTTTAATCCCTTTGGGGGTTCATTACCAACGGTATGAGACTTCTTTCATACCCAAAGCAACTTGTGTTTTGAGCTTTCTTTCCATTAGAGGACTCTAACTCACTTTTTGGACTTAATTGGATTAAGGAATGGTTGGTAAGTTAAAATGAGTAACTAACAACTTGGGACTAAAATTGAACAAGATAATAACTTGTGTATTGTGTGTTCAATCGAACGTTAATTGAACACAAGAAAAATTAGGACATTTCATACTCAAAGTGATGAAATGTCTCAAGTTTCCCAGGTCTCCATTGCCCTTGATCATGCAAGATAAGGTGATGGTTCTTGAGTGTCTTGTTTTGCATTCATTTAGCTTGCACACCTTGAATCACAAGCCATCATGCAATGAAATTGCTTAGATTGGTGGTTTGTGGCTTAAATTCACAACTTCTTGGATTTTCATGAAAATGAGAGGTGAATTGTGTAGAAAATCCTTGAAAAAACCCTCATTTTGCTTGTTTGTACTCTACTGCAGCATGGTGATCCAGTGCATCAGTGGCCGGCAGTCGCCATCCGTGGCCGACAGTGCACTATAGATGGCCAGCAGGCCACCTCTATGGTCGGCAGATGGCTGACAGCATTCATCCATGGCCAGTTGGCCACTGATATAAACTTCAGCAAAATGTTGGTAAGGTGGAGCAGAATGATTCTGGAAATGTTCAAATCTGCAAACAGAGGCTTTCGAGAGCAAAATAGAGGTCTTTTCGGGCGGAAACTGAGCATGTGCATCTTCCATTTCCCAAGAAGGAGTAGTGGCAGTGTAGTAAGAAATGTTAATTGCTTAGTTTACTTATATTTGTGTTGTAAATTAATTAGTTAGCTTACTAGTTAATTCATTCAAGTGTTGTAATAATTGGTTAATTAGTTTAGCTTTTTATTTCATTTGGTTTATAATAATTAGCTTAAATTAGATTAGCTGAATTAGTTTAGCCCTAATTAGTTTCTAGTTAGTTTTGCTTTATTCATTCGGACTCTCCTCGTGAGAGCAAAATGTAATAACGTGCATGTTTTCCAAACCCACGTCCTTCTCCCTTTACTTAACCGCTTTTGATGGTTAGATTAGGGTCATGTTTCAATTAGCATACCTCATGCTTTCATACATTTATCTTGTCTTGCATGCACCGAGGCTCGGTGCATCATTCAAACTGCATTGTTATTTCAATATCCTCTTTGAATACGTGTTTAACCGCATGTTATCAAATCGAATCATATGCTATATTAGTAGCCGAGCCTATTAATTGCACTCTTCGCATGTGTTGCATTAGACATTTTGCATAGTTAAGAATTATGCATATTTTTCTAACTCATGTTTTCTTAGCTTGGAGTACTAGGTGAGTTTTTAATGCTTTAGCATATTTGCATGATTGTGAATGTTGCCATGTCTAGTATGCTCACCATGAGGCTAAATACTTATTTTATAAACTGCTTGAATGCCTGTGGATTAAGGCTTGTTGTTTGAATTGGAACGATTCAATAAATGTGCGTTTTAAGCCCACTTTGTTGGGTGGCAAACCAGCTTTAAGCCCACTTTGTTGAGTGCTAAATCCGCAAACTTTAGCGCACTTGAAGTGGCAAATTCAAACCCTTTTCCCAAACAAACATGAAGTTGAATTGTTCCAACTCTAGCAAACTAGTCTATACTTGCTTGTGCATCACATAGTAATGCTAGTTTAATAATCGGAACAAGAGCACATAATGTTTATAAAAATCATATCATGATTAGTTGAGGCCGATCTTTGACCGGGTGAGTGGGGGTGCTCAATTCATGACCTTCCCCTCTCGTACCTAAGTTCCCGAGTTGAGACAACTTTGGTGATGACGAACACGTGGCTTTTGGCATGAGTCATGGGTTTCCTAAATTTCCTCAAAATAAAAATATTTAGATGGGGACTCTGTATCTGGCAAAATAGTCTAATTTTAGCATTTTTTATTCAAAATCAATTTTTCGAAACGATTTGCTGGATTTGGACTCTTTGGTATTTATTAGTTTCACATTGCACTTGTGAGATTAGATTCAGAACCACGAGAGTCAGAACTGTAGGCCTATCTTTTGAGTTTCTGAAAGGGGGGGCGAAAAAACCGAGCTAATGTTTCTGGTGACTCTACAGGGGATTTTAGAGAACTTGACTTGAACTCATGATATGACATTTTATTTACACTTATGTGTTTATTTGCATTTGCATTTGCATTGGTGCGCCTAAGTCACTGTGTTTGCCATCTGCTATTCCTAAACAGTTTGCCGGAGGCTTGCTTGGAAAAGCTTACCAAAAAGCTGACCGGTTGTGGGCTCTGCCACGATGGGAACACAACCTTTGGATCTGGACTACCGCTGTATCGTTTGATCATCCTTTCACTTCTCGGTGTTAGGTGTGAGAGGTATATTAAGTTGTCTTGCTGAGGTACCCTTTTTGACCAATCGACCTAGTTGCATATCGAAAGCCATAGAGACTATTCCAAACTAGGACAAGTTGCTTACCTGAATGCAGGATTGTGTGAAACCACTTGTTGTGTATAGTGAACCCCTAGCTCCTGACGAAACTAGGACAGGGCAACCCTATCCCCTCATAGGGGTGTTTTGGCTCTCACTTAACTGGTGTGTGCTTTTAGAGTGAAACTCTACAGGAATGTATGTATCAGTTGCAAGTTTGGGCATCTGTTTTTGGGGGTAGAAATCAGTGTTGAGTGCAGTTCTACGGCTTATGATTACAACCATGTCCTATTCACATCTGAGCTGAGGTGTTATGCGGTTTTTGATTTTCGTCTTCTTTTTACTTTATTTCTTTTTGCAAGGTAGTTTTTTTCACAATTGCTTCGGACGATTCTGTTACCTCCCAAGCACTCTAGACCCGTGTAAGGCGACTCTACAGATCCGGGGATCTTGTTAGGGGACAACCAGTGTTTGCTTCGCTCTCACCGGTTATGAGACGGAGGAGGGTTAGGCATAATTCACTAGTCCAGCAGTCACCTTTTACTTCGCCTGTGACTAGCCAGGCTCAGTCTTCTACTTCTACTCTAGTGAGAGAGTATTCGCCTGTCCTGATGGCTCAACATCCCTCGGTTAGCATGGAAGACATGCTTCGTCAGCTCCAGCAGACCATAGAAACTATGCAGCTAGATGTTGCCCGCCAAGCTGAGGTCACAGCCCACTAAGTGGAAGTGATAAATAGGCTGCAACAACAACAACCATAACCGGCAGTAGCCTCTGCATCCTATGAACCTCCAGTGGGTATTCCAGCACCCGAAGTCACTATCAATGTCCAAGAGAATTTAGGTAACCCTGAAGACTTCATCCCACCACAAACCTCCAAGGCACCAGCATACCAGACTGAGGCGCTATTTGAATTCGAGGTCGACCCCACTGCACTAAAAGTCAACAAGCTAGAAAAGCTCTTTAAGCGGGCACAGGGTGTAAATTCAATCCGTGACATAGATGATGGATACACAGACTCTGCAGTAACTTTGCCAGACAGATTCAAGATGCCACACATAGATCGGTTCGACGGTTCCGGGGATCCTATGGTCTATTTGCAGTTATTCTCTGATATCCTGCGACCAATGGGTCTTACTAGACTTCAGAAGCTGTCGCTTTTTGGCCGGACCCTGTCAGGTATAACGGCCATCTGGTATGCAAAACTCGAGGACTCTGTGAAAAGAAGTTGCGAGGAAATGGCTGAGGCCTTCATCGCACAGTACTCCTACAATACCTAGATCGAGGTCACAACCCGTGATCTTGAAGCCATTCGTCAGGAGCCAAAGGAGGGCTTCTCGGATTTTGTGACGAGATGGAGGGCCAATGCTTCTATGATGACTATCAGGCCATCTGAAAAGGACCAAATCAGAATGGTGGTCCATAACCTGCATGGGAAATTATTACAGAAGATGATAGTCTTGCCTTTGTTTACATTCGCTGAGCTCCATGAGATAGGGGTGTAGATTGAAGATGCGATGAAACAGGGGTTGATCGCTGATGAGAAGGAACAGCCCAAGAGGCCCTTTACACGCAGTTCCAATGCAACCACGAGTGGTAGCACCTCTGCACGACTTTCGGATGTGAGTATGGTCACCGCCACACCCAAAACTGCCAACCCTTTCACTAATACATCTAACACAACTCCATAAACCTCAACCAACCAGGCCCGATCTCAAAGGGTCTTTACCCCGCTTTACATGCCTTTATCCAAAGCCCTAGGGGTCTTGATCAAAAAGGGACATCTTAAGCCATTAGAGCCTCGCCCTCTACCCGATCTTCTCTCCCAAAACACAACCCGGCCAAATACTGTGCTTTTCACTAGCAGCACGGTCATGACACTGATCAATGCTATAGGCTGCGTCATGAGATTCAAGATCTCATCGATAATAAGGTGATAGCACCTCTCCAAAAACCCAATGTCACTACAAATCCTCTCCTACCACATAATCAAGTCCCACAACTCCGGCATATAAACCTCATCCACACACTGGCCGTCCCTTATGACCCCAATATATATATCACCCCTTTCCACCTACCTAAACCGTCATTGTTCATCCCTGAGAGCACGAATTTGTGCATGATGAACACGTCTGTACTCCAACCTGAACCCATGGTGGTGCCAGTGGTAGAGGAAGGGAGGTTGGCTTTAGTGGAGAATGTCAGTTCGTTGCCCGAGGGCTCTAAGGACTTATCTGAAGTGGGCTACAACCCGTATTGCTATATTGTGCTAATCAATTAAGCTAAACCGGAAGTGGTGTTGCCGGCTGAGATGAAGGTCAGTGTAGTTCGAGAGGATGGCCGAAGTTAGGGATTGGATGATCTGGCCGACCTAGAGGAGGACATAGATAATTTACAGTTCTTTGAGGAGCAAGATCAAGGGGACGTGCATATTGATTGGTTTGATCTGAACAGGTCGACAGACAATTTTGGGTGGCTAAGTGATGAACTCGATATAGATGAGGGAACTGAATTGAAGTCGGAAGAACAGAAAGCGGGAACTGTTGCAATGGCCGGAATGGCTGATAGGAAGAGTAAACTGTCAGAAAACACCGGTGTAGAACAATTGGCTCAGGAACTGGGCATTATTAGTACTGTACATACAGAGCAAGAACTCGCACTGAAGCGTTTTGAGCAAGAAATGGGTAAAAACAACTAGAGAGTTGGAAAAGCCCAACACCCTACGGGGGAGATTTACGATGAGAAGATAATTCGAATAGAGCCAGACAAATGCTTGTCGGATGCCGAAGGAATTTGGTGGGATGACGATGACCTACACTTGGCTCATACCGATGAGGACTGGGGTGAAGACCTTCCTGACAACACTTGGTATGTGGAAGAGGTCGACCATATGACAAGAAGTGGCCGATATTTCAAACCACCACATCTGGACCAACCCAAGGCATCCGGGAAGGATAAAGAAGTAGAGAAACAGAAAGAAAAACTGTTGGAAGAAGAGGCTATGTTAAAACAGTTGAAGAAGATTCAAGATGATATATCTATCTAGGGTCTGCTATAGCTTCGCGAGTGCACAGACAGGCTGTACTGTCGGTGATGGATAAAGCTAAATTGTCCATCGACACCACCCCAGAACAACTGCTGGGATTAGTCTTCCTGGGAGGCGCTGTGCCAACTCAAATCTTTTTAGACAAGGAACTGTTGTCGGAATGCTCTGCACACAACAAGCCTTTATACATATCAGTGGAGTGCCGAGAAAAGTGGGTACCAGTGGTATTGGCTGATACTAGGTCAGCAATCAACGCCTGTCCTTGTCGCACGGCTTATGCTATTGGCCTGAAACTGGCGGATTTCGTGCCTACAACCTAGGTGATTCGGGCGTATGATAATACAAGTAGAGAAGTGATGGGAACAGTGCAGATCAGAGTTCAAGTGGGCCCAGCTCAAAAGGATATTGAGTTCTATGTCCTGGATGTCCTGGCCACTTTCAACGTACTACTTGGGCGACCCTGGCTGCACCAAGTGAAAGCTGTCTCTTCTACCCTCTACCAAATACTGAAGTTCCCTCATGGGAAAGGGGTGGCCATAGTCTTCGGGAATTCATCTATACATCATCCGCTAAAGGTCACTACACCTGTGTTGGAGATTGTGTATGGCGAAGAGGATGTTTTCCTTTCGGGATTTACCTTGGCTGAGGCCCGGGTAGTGTAGAATATCTTAGCTGTTGATGAGGGCTTGTATGTTAGCGCCCAATCTGTATACTTCATGAACAAACTCCAACACATGCCAGGAATGGGGCTGGGAAGGAGGGGCTGGAAAGGTGTTACTGCATTGGCCGATGTACAACACAACCCGCATGCCTTTGGTCTTGGCTATATGCCCACCAAAGAAGACTGGGTTAGGAAAGGAAAAGAAATGGCCGGCAGAGCTAGAGCTAAGCAGACTGGTAAGCGCTATGAACTTGTATAGCCTGATCGACTCAGAGAGCTTGGGGGATAACCTGACCGTTTCCATGATCGGAGGCCAACCAGGTGTGAACCCTTCTAGCAGCATCTTGGATGCATTTGACGCACCATCCCTCATTTGGCAGCTAGAAGAGGGCTACGTGTCTGGCAGTTCTAAGTTAGGTAGTAAACCAGAATCTGATTCCACAGAGTCTGTGAAGTCGGAATCAGATTCCCGTGTCTTTGAGTCTGGGTCTGGTATTCCTAGGGTTAATAACCTGGATGCCGAGGTTTTGTCTAGGTCGTCATTTTCTCTTTCTTTTTTTTGAGTCGGTTGTAACCGAGGAATTGGATGAGCTTGACCTTATGAATGAGAATGCCACTGCAGATTCTGAGTATTTCTCTGTGCCTCTTATTTATTGTATTGACCATGATTTTTAAAATTTTGATGAAAACGAAGAGGAAGGAATTCCTCTGGTTTTGAAAAATTTGATTAATCGAGAGGAGGAGAGGTTTGCAAAACCCCTTGCTGATGAAATCATTGCTATTAATGTGGGTACTGAGAAGGATCTGCGTTTGGTCCAGATCAGGTCCACGTTGTCTTCGGAGGAGCGCGAGCCCTTAGTCGCTTTATTGAAAGATTTTAAAGATGTTTTCGCGTGGTCCTACGAAGACATGCCTGGAATCGATCCTGAGATTGTATAGTATTGGATCCCTCTCGACCCCGAGGCCCGACCCGTCAAACAGAGATTGTGGAGAATACATTGGGCTTTGAAGATTAAGGAGGAGGTCACCAAGCAGATAGACGCAAGGTTCTTGCTAGTAGCTGAGTATCCGACTTGGTTGGCCAACATCGTCCTAGTGCCGAAGAAAGATGGTAGAATTCGAGTGTGTGTAGACTTTAGAGATTTGAATAGAGCCAGTCCGACGGACGACTTTCCTCTACCGTACATCGATGAATTGGTGGACTTCACTGTGGGTCATGCGTTGCTTTCCTTCATGGATGGATTTTCTGGGTATAACTAGATTCTGATGGCACCCGAGGACAGAGAGAAAACTGCCTTCACTACGCCGTGGGGAACCTATTGCTACAGGGTGATACTGTTTGGGTTGAAGAATGCTGGGGCTACCTATCAAAGGGCTGCAACGACAATTCTGTATGATATGATCCATAAAGAGGTTGAGGTGTACATAGACGACATGATTGTCAAGTCCAAAGAAAGAGAGGGCCACTACACCGCCTTGAAGAAATTCTTTCAACGAATCAGAGAAAACAGACTGAGGTTGAATCCACAGAAGTGTACTTTCGGCGTAATAGCAGGAAAAATGCTGGGTTTCTTGATCACACAGAGGGGCATCGAGGTGGATCCTTCCAAAATCAAGGCCATCCTAGAAATGCCACCACCAAGGACTGAAAAAGAGGTGCGAGGCTTTCTGAGTAAAGTGCAATTCATAAGAAGGTTTATTTCAAAATTAATCTTGACTTGTGAACCACTTTTTGGTCTTCTGAAGAAAGGAAAGAATTTCCGATGGGATGATCGATGTCAATTTGCTTTTGAGCAGATCAAGCAATATCTTCAGAATCAGCCTGTGTTGTCGCCGCTAGAGCCGGGAAAGCCTCTAATTTTTTATCTATCAGTAACGGACACAACAATGGGATGCATACTTGCTCAGGAATCTGAGGATAGGGTAGAGAAAGCCATCTGCTATTTGAGCAAGAAAATGCTAGATTATGAGACCCGTTACACCCCGTTAGAGAAAGCTTGCTTAGCCTTGGTATGGGCTACTAGGTGGTTGATACCTGTTAGCTCACTCCATAATTCTGGTTTTGAGATTAGATCCCATCAAATATCTCTTTGAGAAACCAGTGCTTACGGGTAGGCTAGCCCGTTGGTTGCTTATTCTTTTCGAATTTGATCTGAAGTATGTTACTCGCAAGTCTGTCAAGGGGGGAGTGGTAGCAGAGTTCCTGGTAGATCACCCAGTAGAAGCGGATGAAGCGGTAGAATACTTATTCCCAGATGAAGCTATTCTGCAAGTCGAGGAAGAGATTTGGACAATGTACTTTGACGGAGCGTCTAATCAATACGGTTATGGGATAGGGGTGTTGTTGATAGTACCCGACAATTCCCATATACCCTTAGCCTTCAAACTCCGGTTCAAAGTATCCAATAATGAAGCAGAATATGAGGCGTGTATCGCTGGTTTGGAAGCCGCCCTGGAACTAGGGGCAAAACGGTTGGACGTCATCGGGGACTCGAACCTAGTTGTGTCTCAAGCAAAATGAGACTGGAAGATTAAAGAAGAAAAGATGAAGATCTATTACCAAACCCTGGACGTTCTGATTTCTAGGTTTGAGAAGCTGACCTTTACGTATCTACTAAGAGAGAACAACAGGTTCGCTGAAGCCTTATCAACTCTATCATCCATGATAGACATCCCGGTTGGAGTCCGGATGCGTCCGATCATCATTGAGCAGAGGTATACGCCGGCCTACCACTACAACAAAACTAACTATTTACGGCATGCACTAAATGCATGTCATAGTTAGTACATTCTACGACATTTTTTTTTGCAAGCTGTTAATGTTTTGTCAATAACAGCATACATACCATGTAAGTAGTTAATTCATATATTTATGGCATGCAAAAGTATGCCGAAAAAATATATGTTCTTATGACTAACAAAAATATGTCGTAAAATATTTGCATTGAAGATGACATATATTTCATGTTGTAAAATATTATAACTTTATACGACGTGCTAATGAATGTCATGAAAACTTGCACAAAAAATAAAATAAAAATTATAATCTGATTTTTTTATGACATGCAAAAGTATGCCGTAAAAAATGTATATTTTCACGGCATACAAAAATATGTTTTAAAATATTTGACATACATTTCATGTCGTAAAATATTAAATTATATATATTTTTGAATTTAGTGATTTTTTAAAAAATTAAAAAATATTTTCTTTCTAAGTATATGTAAATTATTTGAATTTAAAAAGAAAAAAAAAATATTTTGAAAGCTTATGCCACTCCCTCTCATTCTAGATCCATACCTATTTTTGTCCCAAACCGTCTCATTGTCTAGAGAAATTATATTTTAATTATAAATAATAATAAAAAAATTCTAGACGTTCTTAAATATTTATAAATTTCTAGTAGATATGACAAATTTTTATTTTTTTCCCAATAAATTAGATATTCTAGTTACAATCTAGATTTTTTTCATACAAAAATAATTTATAAACTTATACTTAAATCTTTTTTTCTAAAATTTTCTACTCCAATTTTTATTTATTTATTAATATTGTTAAAATTACACATTCTTTGCATCCCATATTTTTTTTTATAAATATTGTCATTTATTTTTTTTAACAGATTTATTAGCAATCAATTTTAAAATAACGTTTTTTTTAACAGATTTATTAGCAATCTGTTAGCTCACACATTTTCAGTTTCTCCTCTCTCATCTCTCTCTGAAATAGTTGCGAAACAAACAAACAAACAAACAAAAAACAACGAACCACTCTCTCCCTCTCTCTCTCTCTCTCTCCTTTGCGTTCGATTCGAACCCCAAGCACATTGAATCAATCATTCGGAGTCTCTTTCGGATCTTCAATCAATGGCGTCTTGATCTGGTAATCCATATCGTGCTTTTTATTTCTTTGTTGATTTTTCACATGTTTGGTTGCTGAGAAAAAAAAAATGAAAGAATCGTTCTAATTGTGATCAACTCATCGTTAAAGAAGGCAAGTGCAGTGTTAGACTCACTTTGGGTCTCGACTCATGATGAATCTGACATTCGAATTCTTGATTCCTTTTATTTCTTTTGTTTCTTAGCAACCAAACTGAACGCTAGGGTTTGTTTCATTTGTCTCCAATCGTGTGTTTGTTTGGGAAAGATTGTTGGAGTTCTATCACGATTTGAGATAATCTGAGTGTGCGCTTATGAGTTTTTATCATCGCTTTGAATCGGAGGGATGCGAGGGAAATTTGAATGTTCTTTTGGCTTCATGGTTCTGATTTTTTATACTTAATGTCGGTGTTGTGTTGCAGAGACGTTTTACGGATAGTATTTTGGGGGAGCTAGTGGATCATATGACATACTTACTTGGTTTTGTAAGTGTTAATTCAAATGTACAGCTGTTGCATTTTCTTATTGGTGATGAATTATTTGGCGGATTGATCAAGGTTAGTGCCTTGGTGGATTGAACATGATGCATTTCTTCGGTCCCTTGGTTTCTTTTTTTTTTTTTTGGGTTGATTCTCCTATCTCTTTCTTTGATTTTGATTTTGATTAAGGTGTTAGGAACTCTCACAAAAGATATGCATTGGCTCAGCTGTTCCTTTTTTTCATGACTGGTCAGTAATTAATCAATTCTGAAAGGATTTTTTCCCTCTAAATGTCATAAATGGTGAAGCAGCTTGTATAGAAACTCGTCTTACCTCTGCATTCTTTTGAACTGATGTCGTCCAACTACTCGATCTTGATGTGGTTTTATCACATTCTGTGTTGCAATGATCATTTAGCTTTCTTTCTAGTTTCTACTTTTTTTGTAGTTCAAGAAGAGCCTGCTTTATGAGTTCATGGTCATTGACTACAGTCCTTTATTGGACTTCATCCATTCTATATAAAATAGATTTCCAGATCGTTTTGTGTGTGAATCTGGGTTGAGCTCTAAGAATACAAACGGAGGTCCTTTTTTCTTTTTTGTTTGAGCAAGTTCTTGGTTCATAAAGTTTCTAACCATTTTCTATCAAAATCTCCAAATTTCAGTCTTTTGGTTTTAAAGGCTTAGTTTTACGTTAAAAGTTTTATTGATATATATGCTCTTGGTTGGTTGCGCTCCTATTTCTTAATTGTTTACTATCTTGCTCACAATTATTTACCAGCTGAAAATTATTGTAATATTGATGAAGAATCTTAAAAATATACTACTTAAGGTCTTTTAATTTTTCTTCTTAAATTTTACTTGCAAGTATACTCGAACACTCCTGCAGATTTTGATTTCAAACATATACTTTCTTCTTAAATTTTACTTGCAGTTATACTCAAACACTCCTGCTGATTTTGATTTTGATTTGATTTCTATTCAATTAAGCTAAAATTTTCTCCCTTGCAGTTTCATTTCAACTTTATGATCTCAAGCAGCAAGGATTCATAGAAAGACAGGAGCTTATGAGGTATTTTGAATTGTGTTGTGTTTATAGCTCTTAAATGAAAATTTCTATTGATTTGGTTATGTAACATGTTTTGATGGTTTGAATGTCTCTGTTCTTACAGAAATTGTTTCCAATTGCTAGTTGAATTTTGCTTTATTCTGAATTTTGATGGAGATATTAGTTGCTTAGTTAGTATTATTAAATTGAACTTGCAAGAAAGATATACTTGAAGTAGGAACAGAGATTAGTCTATATGTTTCAAAACAATGAGTCTGAACTAGGGTTTAGGGTTTATATTTGTGGGCTTGCCTTTTTCCGCTCCCTTGCCTTTCGGGAAGGGTTTGAAAAGAAAGGCCCTCACAGTTCGGACTCTACCTGTGGTTCTGAATCTAGTCTCACAAGTGCAATGTGAAACTGATAAACACCAAAGAGTCCAATCCGGCAAATCATTTTGGAAAATCGATTTTAAATCAAATAATTCCAAAACTGGACTGCTTTGCCAGATTACAGAGTCACCACCTAAATATTTTGTTTTTGGGAAATTTAGGAAACCCTGACTCGTGCTAAAGGCCACGTGTCCATCATCACCAAAGTTGTCTCGACTTGGAAACTTGGGTACGAGAGGGGAAGGTCCTAAAATGAGCACCCCCGCTCGCCCAATCAAAGATCGGCCTCTACTAATCATGATATGTTGTTTTAAAACCTCATGTGTTCATATTCTGGTTATTAGCTAACTTTACTATGTGACGCACACAAGCAGGTATAGACCACATCACAAGAATTGGAACATTTCAACTCATGTTTGTTTTCGAAAATGGTTTGAATTTGCCACCCTCAAGTGGGCTAAAACGCGGATTTGCCATCAAACACGATGGGCTTTAAAACATGATTTGCCACTTCACAAAGTGGGCTTAAAACTTACATTTGTTGAACTGTTCCAATTCAAACAATAAAGCCTTCATCCACAGGCATTCATGCAGTTAATCATCTAAGCAAATAGCCTCATGGAAAGCATGCGAAACATAGCAATATAGCAATCACAATCATGCAAGTATGCTAAAGCGTAAAAGCTTACTGAGTACTCCAAGCCAAAACAGAAACTAGATAGAAACAATGCATGATTTTAACTATACAAGATACCTAATGCAACACATGCAATAATGCAATTAATAGGCTCGACTACTAATATGGCATATGAAGCAACTTGAACAACATGCTTTTAAACACGTATTCAAAGAAGTATATTGAAATTACAATGCAGTTTGAATGATGCGCCGAGCCTCGGTGCATGCAAGACAAATGAATGGATGCAAACATGTAAGCATAAGGTATGCTAATTGAAAATGCCCCTCATCTAACCATCAAAAGCGATTAAATAAAAGGGAGAAAGACGTGGGGTTAGAAGACATGCACACACGCACACACGCACACACACTTATTACAACATCATGCCCTCGCGAAGGAGGGTCCGAATGAATAAGACCTAAGCTAATATAAGCTAAGCTAATCAAACTAATCTAATTAAACTAATTAGACTAATTATTACAAATCAATCGAACAACTAGCAAACTAATAATTATTACAAATCAATCGAATAACTAGCAAACTAATTACTAATTATTACAACACTCTAACTAATTAGCAAGCTAGTTAATTAAGACAAATGTACACTAACTAAACATGCAAGGCTTTAAACTATGCTGCCACTGCTTTGCTTTGGGAAGTGGAGGATGCATGCACTCGGTTTTTGCCTCGAAAAGCCACCATTTTGCTCTTGAGAGGCTCTGTTTGCAGGGTTGAACATTCTCTAGAAACTTTCTGCTCCAACTTACCAAATCAATGCTGAGAATTACACCAGTGGCCTGCCGGCCATGGGTGGTTGCTGCCGGCCCTCTGCCGGCCAAAAATGTGCCTTGCCGGCCAAGAGTGAGCCACTGCTGGCCACCAATGAGCCACTGCAGGCCATTGATGCTCTGAGTCATCACATTGCAACAGAGCACAAACAGAGGAAAATAAAGGTTTTTCCAAGGGTATGTTTGTACTGTGCCCCTCCTTATCATCTCAAAATCTCAAAGGAGTGGCACACTTGGATCCAAAACCACCAACCAGGCATTTTCAATGCATGATGGCCAAGGAACCAAGGAGTACAATTTCATTGTATGCAAAAAAGAAAACAAGACTCAAGACCACTACCTTATCATGAATGATCAAAGGCAATGGAGACAAAGGAGATTGGCTCATTTCATCACTTTGAGTATGAAATGCTCCAATCTTCCTTGTGTTCAATATAACGTCCGATTGAACACATGCAATGCAACACGACATGCTTATCTTGCTCAAGTTTTACTTGTCACTTTTGTTTACTCATTTTAGTTACCGATCCATTCTTTAGTTGATTTAGTCCAAGGTGAGTGTCCTCTAATGAGAGAGGTGTCAACCAAGGGATGATTTAAGGCATGAGAGAGACCATGCCGTTGGTTAGTAGAAACCCTCAAAAGAGGATTAAAACCATTAAGCACAAATCTCAATCTCAAGCTTAAACACAACCCTAAGGCTAACCAACCCTCAAAGTAAATGAAAAAGTGAAGAAATGAGGGAGGTTGCAGATATTATATGTATTGAAATTGCATGCAAAACGACACTACAACATGTAAGCAACTCATGCAAATCATGTTTAAAAGCCGGAAACACCAAACTAGTGAAGATCACTACACTATAGGCATGCAATACAAAGCTCAAAAGGTACAAACACTTCAAAACAGTCCTAAAACAGCCTAAGAGGAGTCCTGAAACATGTTTGACGTAAGCCAAAAATAGCTAGAATAAGAGGCCAAAACATAACACAAGCTAAACTATTAAGCACAATTGCACTACAAGCATACAAAGCAAGCCTCAAGTGCTCCAAGCAGCCCAAAACAGAGTTGAAACATGCCAAAATAAAACCTAAAACATGCTTTGAATTAAGCTAAGTTAAGCTAGAAAATCATGCTAACATGTGAAGCAACCTAGGCATGGAAGCAAGACACAAGGAGGGGAGGCCAACCCTTCCAATTTTGGACTTCAAAACATGGTTTTTACCACTGAAAATCCTCTGAAATTTAGTGGTTAAAAGGGTCAAAAAGGTTGATTTAAAAGCTTTGAAAGATGGCACAACAACTTAATAATCAAGCAACAAAAATAGTGGACTACCCCTAACCCCAATCAAACCTCAAACCACCATTTTTAGACCATGAAAACAGAGATTTTCAGAGGTCAAAACCAGCCTCAAAACAGTATGTAAAAATGGCAAAACAAGTATTTAAAATAAGCTTAAAACACAAGTATTCTACCTCTTGAAGACAAGATGCACTTTAGGCAAGAAAATCAAGCCAAACCAAGCCAATATCCTCTTCTAAAGCTTAAAGAGGGACTCAAGTAACCTCAACTCAATGGTGATCAAGTTTGATCAAAGGGCTTATATGTAAAAGTGTAGAGAATTTAGGCTGTAAGGCACAAAATATCAAGAGAGAGAGAATTCTAGAGAGAGAGAGAGAATTTTTTTGTCTTCAAAATTTTCTAACCCCTCCATATGCAAGAGGGGGCTTCTATATATAGAGAATACAAAATCCCCTCAAAAAGATCTAGCAATATACGTGTTGGAAGATGCCTCAATCTGTGCAAACAGCTGGCATAAAATATCAAAAAATATTTACTGATGTACTGGTGGCCGGCCGGCCATTAGTGATGGCCGGCAGGGGCTCATTGATGGTTGGCAGGGTACATCAATGGCCGGCAGTGCCCAAATATAGCCGGTAGGCCATAAACAACAACATGTTGAAAGGACCTAAACATGGTCCAAAAATGAGACAGAATATATGTAGGGTTTGGAAAACTCAAACCCGTGGCATTCCGCCGTGGACTTCGAGCGCTCGATGAGCAACCAAACTCATCATCGGATGTACTTGCAAGAACATCCAAGTCTTGAGGACGATCAAAAATGGGGCGTCTACAATATTCAGCTAAGAATTGGCCTCCTGCTAATGCACGATAAAACCTATCTTTGTAGTAGACTGGCCTTCCATCAGCAGCTTCAGCAGCAGCTGCTGCTAGATCATCATCAGACTTCACCTCCACCGGTAATTTTAGCAGCTCATCTTTTCTATATATTTACATAGATATAGCAATGGCAAAATAAAAGTAATATCAGTATATCTAAGCTGTAGATTTGGAAACTAAATCTATTTAAATATCTTATACTGTTTTTTTTATTGATCTTTAAAGCTGAAATATTGAATGAAATCCTCTACTGGGGTAGCAAAGATAAATAACACTGCTAAAACTAGTAATGCCCCTGTTCCGACTAATATTTGTTTCAGCAATTTAATAACTGGTTTGACTAGGATGAATAAAGAGTCTTAAGCAATTTATGTTCTCTGTTTGTGTGTATTGAAATGTATTGTTGCAACCAATTGGTATGTAATCTATTCTCTACTGAGAGATATAGTATCAGTTTATTTGTTGATCGGCAATATTACAAATTCGATGAATCTTGTTGATCTACTGTAAAAATTGCCAAATTAGATTGGGATTTTGAGATGGACAACCTTTCAATGTCGCTTGAGCCTTGTTACCTGTACCAGTTTGGCTGTTTCTGATCTGTTGAGAGAGTTCAACTGAATTTTGAGATGGACGACCTTTTAATGTTGCTTGAGCCTTGTTAAGCCCATCGGGAATCATGGTTTCTGCTAAACCCCAAATCCTCTTGATGTTAAGCCTTTTATGAGACACAATTCCCCAAATAGTGGGTTTATTCAATATTGCCACTAATTACAAGTGTGAACCCTATGAATAATAATATAGTGCAGAGATAGGAAAGGGGTAATACGAAGAAGGAGGTGAAGACAGCAAAGAAGGCCCCAAATCCAAGAATAACAGAGTACCCAACACCTTGATTTAAAATTGCTTTCCCTCCAAAGAAACTGCTTTGTCTCACACAACTGTCCCCCGTGCTTGAGTAATACTTGGCGGCAAACTCAAACGGCGGACAATTTAGCAGAGAAGAAGCTATGAAGCCATTGCTCTTCTCCAACTTCAACTGTCATAGTCTGGCACTCTGTTTGTGTGGGAATTTATATACACATAGAGGAATTGAATTTCTTTATTGTGATGGTACACATAACATGGTTCTAGTCGAACTATGAAAGTTTCTGTCTCATTGCTTGCTATGAGAGGCATGTCTTGGATGGCACTGATGCTTTCAGTGGTCACTCTCTTGGCTTTGAATTATATATATATATGTATATGTCTGAGAATGTAGCTAAAATTGATCATGAAGTTCACTTATTTTGATCATGTCTGAGAATGTAACTAAAATTGCTAGTGCTGCAACGTCCATGTCTTTTGCTCTGTCTAATTTAAAGGCATTTAATCTCAACTTTGATAAGCATGCAATGTCTCTGTCCATATCCTAGCCATAAAAGTGGACTGCCAACAAGCTGGTCCTTTTCTCTCTTTAATTTAAGCTGCCTATCAGTCACCATGTTGATTGAGTTTGATTTTTCAAGATCCTTCCATTGTGGACTTCCATGCTACAAAGTCCTTGAGTTTCATTGAAATCTATACACTTGGTTGGAACATGAAACATTCAGGAAAAAATGTTTTGTGGTTGTGTGTGTGTGTGTATGGAAAGCACAGTAGTTTCGTCTGCATCAAATTTCTATTAGATTTTTTTTTTTTTTTTGGATGGGGGGGTTCTAATGCTTTATTTCTAGAATGATGTTCTGGCTTTCGATTCTTTAGCCCTGGACATTGATCAAGTAGAAAATCTCATTAAATTTTGTCCTACAAAAGAAGAAATGACAATGCTGAAGGTACACTCCCATACCCTCTCTCTCTCTCTCTCTCTCTCTCTCTCTCAATTTGTTAGGTTTTAGAGTGCATTGAACCAAGGCACTGCTTGAGGTATTATTTTGTGAGATTGAAGTATGTTATGATCTGTAATATTTTGTTTGGTGGAAAGCTTTTGGCATTGATGTCCTCCTTTGTATTTCAAGATCTGCCATAGGATTCAAATTGATGTCCTCCTTTGCAAGGAACAATAAAATGACGTTGATGTATTAGTGTCCCAAGTATGTCAATTGCTTTCCTATCTTCATTAGCTCATTGCCGAGAAGATGCCAGAGTTGCTCATTTGGAAGCAGCCTCTAAGGTTTGCATTTTTCTTAATGTAAGATGTGAATGTGGTGTCTCTAGTTGATTTGTACAATTTATTGCTCATTCCATCTGCATGTCAAATCGCCAAATCCAATTGAAGTCTTTAGCTGAAGAAATGCAAGCTGTGAGTAAAGGTCTTGAAAAGGTTGAGCAGAAACTCACTGCTTCAGAGAATGATGGTGCCATCTTTGCAGGCTTCCAAAAGGTAGGGGACATACTTGGAACACTAGGTTACTTACTTTATTTTATTTTATTTTTTTTCAGATTTATGTTGGATCTTCATAGATGTACATAATTCTAGTTTCATGACAAAATTGGTGTATGTTTGTTGACAGTGATGCTGAGATATAAAATAGAGGGGATTTGCCAATACTGAAATTTTAATCTTAGTGGAAAATTTAGCAGTAAATTTGGTTTGATTTTTCTTTTGTTAAAATCTGCTAGTTCTTGCTTAGTTAAGTATACTGACACATTTATCTTGCAGGGAATAAGCGCAGATTCATTGTCTCAGTATTTTAGAGATGTATCTTTATGTTGGTTAGATTAGATGATGGAAGTGAAAATGCTAACATATTTCATTTCATAAGTCTAGCTAACTTGGTTAAGAGCCAAATTTAATCGAAATATTTCTAACAGTGTTACCAAAAAATGCTAATGCCTTAGAGATTTAGGGCTTTAAGTTTATAAGCTACTGCTTGGTTTGTTCACAAGTTGCCGCACTTTATAAGCTACTGCCTTTGTTTGGATGTGCATACGGCTAGGCAAGGTTATGTTCTTGTGCGTGTGTATATATATATATATTAAAAATAACTTTCTATGGCATGCAAAATTATGCCGTGAAAAGTGTAATGATTTATGGTATGTAAGAAAATGTCATAAAAGATTATATACGGCATACAAAGTATGTCATAAATATATTAAAAATGACCTTTTACGGCATACAAAATTATGTCGTGAAAAGTGTGACGATTTACGATATGCAAGAAAATGCCGTAAAATATTATATACAGCATACAAAGTATGCAATAAATATATTAAAAATAATCTTCTATGACATGCAAAATTATGCCATGGAAAGTATAATTATTTATGGCATAACCAAAATGTCGTAAAAATTTATATATAACATACAAAGTATGTCATTATTGTTTAATTTAGTACTTTTTACAACTTTACCTACATGCCGTAAATGACATTCAACTTTCCACGACATGTCATATAACGACATTTGTGTGCATGTCGTGAAAGAGTTTTTACGAGATACATTGTAAGCTGTAAAAATTCAATTTTGTTGTATTGTACGAAACTATCGCCGCAATTGATAAAGTGCAAGATCAAAACCCTTGGTTCTATGGTTGTTTTTACGGCATACATGGTTGTTTTTACAAAAATTCAATTTTTACGGCATACATGGTTGTTTTTACAAAAGTGTGGTACAAGTTTTTAAAGCAAATAAAGCCTGTCTGAAGCTGTACAATGTGCTAAAACTATAAACAAAAAGAAACTAAGCAAAAATACAAAAAAATCAGTGCTGGTCGCCTCAGGCCCGAGAAGCCCTTTTCGTCCTCTTCCTCGGAGGAGAGGACTCTGGGCCACTGTCTCCGTCAGCATCACTGTCTGAATTTGGACCAGAGTCTGAACCGGAGCCATCTCCGCTCTCTACCTTGGAGCTCGCCTCGGCATCGCCCCCGCTCTCGGAACCTGAGCCGGCGTCATCATCTCCACTCTCAGATGACTTTGAATGCTGACTTGCTGCCTCTTTAGAGTCGCTTGTCTCAGCATCATTATCACTCAAAATGGGCTCTGAAGGGCCGCTCCCATCTCGGGTGCCTCTAGCTCTGCCTTGGCCGCGTGCCGGAATCTGTCTCTCTCTCCTCCCTGCTGCTGGAAGAGGTACTACTGGTGCAGGTGCTGCAACTCCCGCTGGCGCCATCGACATGGGTGGGATCTGAAAAGACAGTTGTTGCTTATCAGTTACAACATGTGTATCAGATGCAAGCATAGCATGCAGAATGAGTATATGCAGAAGTCAGATACAGTGTGTGAATACACTGTACAAGCGCAGTGTGTCAGATGTGGTCTATCAATGCAATGTATTAGTGTAGTTTGGGAAGTTTTCAAAGTCAGTGTCAGTGTGTCAGTCGAAAGTTGATGCCTGGAATGGAAAATTGAATAAACTACCTGAACACCGTAGAGGCTGAGTAGCGTTTCTCTCTCCTCTGTATCATCCCGATCAGCGAGGCTATCAGCTCTTGAGGGCACCTCCCGTATACTCAATCGATGCCTGTAAGTGCAGTTTGAATGATCAGTATCTGAAATGAAATATGGAGTGTAAGTGCTAACGTGTGGTTCATACCAGAGTCGGGCCTCGGACCCCTCATGACCAACCACTGTAGGCTCAATCGGGACCTGGTAGGCCTCTCCTGTGTGTCGCCAGCAAGTTAGCGTGGTGGGGAGCTCTAGCCAATCAGCCCTCTGCCCTGCTCGGGAAGCCCCTCTGTCACGGGCCCTATTCACCTTGGTCACTCTGCGCCTCGCTCTTGCGGTAGGAGCCCCTGCCTCCTCATCTCCACGAACACCCATTAGGGATGTGTCACGACCCAAACCCGCCCCTATAGGTTTAGCATCGTAACCGGCCAGTAATCCTTGGATTACCAAAGGCCTCTAAACAAATTAACAAGATTAAGGGGCTAGCGGAAGCAAATACATAAATACAGTTGTCCAATGAGCTGTGCTGACTTACATAAAATAGAATATTTAAAACTTTATATACATAACCGGTAGTCAACCATACATTATACCCACACACATTACAGTATTTTACGTACAGCCAACGACATCAAATCAAGTCTTGTATAAACAGAAACCACAGAACTTAAACACAGGACGCTTCGGGAACCTTCACGTGAGGAAAAAGGGTTGGCTGACAACATAACATAGATCCAGACGCCTTCAAGCTCGAGCTCCAGAATGCTCACCTATACATATATATATATATATACACACAATGAGCTAAAGCCCAATGAATAACATTAAGGTAAAGGGGTTAGTGAACGAAATCCGAATATATCATAAGCAGAAAACAAACCAGAGCATAATCATTTTCATATCAGAACATAATAATGGTACATCCCATAGAACACATCACAAAACGTCTTCCGACTAGAGTAATCGGTTCCGGATACCGATTAAACACATATCACCACAATGAAGTGGCTAACGAGATCTCGTAATCACATGTATGTCGTGGACCCGTATTTTCATGCCGTCCCCCATGACTTGGGACTATCTATGGATGCCGTAATAGATTTCAAAAACGGAATATTCGTTCACAAAAACAGATATCATTTCAGAAAACATAGCTTATCACATTTCATTTGGAACATAATTCATATAAATGTATCTTCACGATAACGTTACTCACAGTGGTTCCAGCAAGCGGTCAATCAATCCTCGAGATGTTGGCCTACAGACACAAAAGCACATAACACCAACATATCTCATTATTACACATTCACATCGCCAACACGACTTAACTTTCTTATCACATAGGTTTCTTGCTTAACACATTGTTTCAAACACACATTGGTACTCTCTTAACTTAGTACATTCTTTTCTTAGTGTGTTTCTAATCCATAACCTCATTACTATGGCTTAATTAAGGCTTAGGAATGCCTAAGATGCAATGAGGATAGCAAAACATGAATTGGAACACTTAGTAAATTTTCTGAAAATAAGGTCCCCGCTCGAGCGTAGCTTTCCTCGCTTGAGCGGACTGCAAAATTCTGGGTTTCCAAAAACAGAGTTTAAACTTCAAAATCCGATTTCAATGGCAAACTCGTGCATGGCTTGATCAAAACACTTGGAAAGCTTTTCTAAAACATGAATACATGATCATTCTCAAACGTTTAGCTCAAAACTCAAGGATTTAGCAAATTTGAACTTAAAAGCTCATGCATGAAAGATTTTTCAAACGTCTTTCTTGATTTCCCAAAACATGCAAATGGTTGGTATGAATCCATGAATTTCCAAAACATTATGCAAGATATGGACTCATGTGCTAGCAATGACTTCAAAACTCTAACAAAAAAATGATGGAACCAAAAGGTTAATCCCCAAGGATGCACATGCAAAACATCTACAAGCCCAAAGACCCACTTCTTTTGCTAATTTCATGAAAATGGTTCAAAGATGTGCTGAAATCACGATGCATGGGAGTTAACTGCAGAATTTAAACATAGAATCCTCACCCAAAGCTTGTTCCCAAATTATGAGAGGTGAATCTTCCTATTTCTCTTCTTCTTCTTCAAACTTTGAGCTTTCTCACTCTAAAGCCAAACTCTCTCTCTCTTTAGCTTGAATTCTCTCAGTATAAGGACCCAAATAAGCAGAAAGGAATGGTACAAACATTCTCACACTCAGCCGAACAAACACAACTCACACTCTCACACTTTGAATACACTACACGTGCACACACATGCACTACTCCAACACACCCACAAGGATTTATCCTCTACATTCAACACCACCAAGGCTTAGCACACCTTACTCTTAATCACATCTTGGATCACTAAAAAGATTAGATTAGGCACCAATCATGCATTAATTAAATCAAACATAAGTAACCTTAATTTTTTCAGGTTAGCACGAATTTAGTTAATCCAAAATAGTCCCTTCAAGGCTCAATTTAATCACATGCGAGTCTTACTGAACTGAATCAATTTTTAATAAAAATTGCCATAGCGTTCTAAAAATTCCAAATAACACATTGATGTAATCAATTTCGGTTTCGGGTGCCGATAAGGTTTTCAATTTACATATTAAAGCAGAAATCCAAACAGATATTTCTACAAGTAACCGATAGAGGCCAACTATCGTGCAAATTACATCATAAACCATAATTTATTTTAATCCTCTCAATTAACATCCTTAATTACTGATTAGTGGCTAATTGCGGGTCGGGGTCATTACACTCTCCCCACCTTAAGAAGTTTGGTCCTCCAAACTCGAGTTATCTTACATCAAAGAAATGATGTCCATCAAAATATAACTTCAACTCTTTATAAAACAGAAGCATAACCATATTCATAAATATGTTCATAACCCAAACTCGACCTTAGCTTCGTACAGAAACAGAATCATAAATCATATACAGAGATAGGGTTCATATCAAAACAGAGTCTTATGTACATCCAGATTTTAATCAGAAACAAATTCATATACATGTTCATATTCACATTCTTGCCCAGATCATACACAGATATCACAATTCTTACTTAAACATACGTGATACATCCCTTAGCATTAATAGAGCAGATACAGAACAGATACAGACACGTGAGGGTTACGAATAACCAATTCTATAAAGGAACCTCTGAATCCAGGTAACAGAGAATACACACGCTGAGCCCCATGATGGAGCCTCCGGTACGAGTAACAGAGTACAGACAGATTAAGTTCCATGATGGAACCTCCAATACCAGGTAACAGCCAACAGATATCACATGACGCGAAGGATGTCACGAATACATATCATAAATTGGACAATCATTCAGCATACAACATATAGCATTTCAGAAAACAAAACTTATTTTGTCACACCGAAAATAAATACAGTTGGACATAACTTTATTAAGTTATTAGTCTCATTACTTATATCAAGTACTTATGGGACGTCATAGATTCACACTGTTTCCCATTATTAAGTCACAGAGACTTGATTTACTCACTCCCGAGTCATCCATCCGGTCCTTGTTCGATTTGGTTTTCAATCCGGTAATCTTATTACAGTTAATCCAGGTCATTCTGAAGTTATCATTCATATACTATTCATCAGCCTCAGTTTCTACAGATTCAATCGTACTATGTGTTAATACAAAAACAGTCATACTGATTGCATATCCTCCCAGGTAATCAGAGTCTATAATCGAACCAGTCTGCTGTCAATAAATTCCATCAGTTTTGAAGCACAGTAACACAAAAGCAATCATTCCCTTAGTCAAACAAGTTCATGGTAGTAACGGTAATACCGGAGTAATTAACCACGTGTCATGTATACGGTATTCCCATATTCCCCAAGCACAAGTTACCAAATTTCATAATCTCATTCACGTGTTTTCCCAATCGGTTACAGGCATATAGTAAGAAGCTATTTGTAATCACATAGTTTGTTGTTGACGGTTCACATTCTTCCTAAGGGTTCAAGATTGATTCTAATTCTCATTCGGTTAATTCCCTTAGCAACACAGCCCTGCCATTCAATCATAAGCAATTCACCATCTTCCATAATGTAATAAATCAGATAATAGCTCTCAATAAGGGTCTCCTCAGATCAAATCAATGAAAGTTCAACCAGGTCATATCAACTAAAAGTTCTACCCAGTCATTTTAAATAAAAGTTCAAAGCGTGAGTCATCAAACAGAAGTTCCATCAGTTAAGCAATGGTCTCATCAAACCACGGTTCTATCAGGTTAGATCAGGTAAAAGTTCTACCCTTTTCATCTCCAATCGAGGTACTTTAGTTCTAAGTTCATCAATTCTCAAAGTCACATCAGAGTCATGTATCATAATAGTTCAGGTCAAAGTGTTTCAGGTCATATACAATGTGGCATTTTCCAATTAAGTTTACATGTGGGTGCACAGGTATGTCATTGTTCCTATCAAGAAGTAAGCATCACAGTCAATATAACAATTTCCCAGAGTCATGGTCCCAACGGTCAAGTTATCAACAAATAATCATAACAATCATTCTGGGCAACGGTATAGTTATATATATACATGTCCAGAGTCTAATAACCTTCCCAATACAGATCCATGAGGTCTATGTACAGATGAACACAAAACAGTTTCCCCAGATACAATAGTTAAGGCAACAAGTCATAAGTCTACTCAGTCTAGATACAAATGCAGCGGACACAAGGAGTGTGTTGAGTTCGATTAATTAACATCCCACGCAAAGGTATAGGCATATGTAAGTCCAAACATGTTCCATATCCAGTCAATAATAGTGTTTCTCCATATTTAACAGTTCGAGCATAGTTCAACAGGTCAGTCACGATAGTTCATATCAACCAGTAAGTCTCTAAGTGTTCATTAACCACGGTTCAATCCCATCAATTCTAATAGTATTACAAGCATGGAAACATACAGACAGGTACGAGTCCAAAATCAACTATCATTTAGGTGTTCATTCACAATTCATAAGCAAAAGTTCGTTATTCCAAACTGACATAGGTTCTCAATTTCAGAAATTCCGTACGTGGCTGATTCATTTATATAATTCGAGATCACGAGTCTACTCATTCGATGATGTCAGTCAATATATAACAGTTTAGTTCAAGTCATGGTCGTACAAATTTCCCAAACTATGGTCAATCATGATGTGTTCCCATGTTCAATAGTTCTAGCACAGTTCAAAGGTCATACCTAATAGTTCATATTAAATTTTGCAATACGGTACAAGGATTTAACCCAGCAAGTTCTCGTTGTCCATAAGTCTCAACAATTCCCAAAGCTCAGGTAATTCGTTATAGGGCTTCGGGCATCTCACATAAAATTAGCAAGTTTTTGAGGTAGTCAATAACTAGGGGTTCATAATTCTAATAATTCGATTGGTTCAATTAACATGTCCACAATCTATATCAAGTTAAGGAATGTACACTTCCACACAAATTCCCATATAAACAATTGCACATAGTTAAGGTAATACCTGCGTCAGTTGTTTCAGTATTCCAAGCATTTTCTGGAACTAGGGTGTAGGAACAGAACCAGTCGTACTAGCATTAGGCCTAGTGTTGTTCGGATGAGTTCGCGGGCAAGATTTAGCCAATTGCCCTTTCTGACCACATCTAAAACAAGCCCCTGATAGGCGGCGACAAGTGCCCCAATGTTGTTTCCCACATTCTTTACAAATAGGTATACCATTGTTCACATTGCTTCCCTGACTCTCTTTGTTCACAGTTATTGCCCTAGATTTTTCATTCGCAGAGGTCATCGAATTACCAGTCATTTTGACTTTCTGTTTCTTCTGTTTCGTTCTTTCGGATTCAGTTGATGATGTTGATTTTGATATTTTCAAGGCTGCTATGTTTGCCTCGGACATTAAGGCCCTATCAAGAACATCCACGTATTTTGGCAATTTTAAGACGCCAACTCGATCAAACACATCTAAGTCAAGTCCACCTTCAAATTTTCTAGCCTTTTTGTAGTCAGTGTCTATCATGTGGGGTGCATAATGGGCTAACTCAGTAAATTTTGTTTCATATTCAGCCACAGTCATATTGCCTTGTCTTAGTTGTTCAAATTCAGATACTTTTCTATCTCGGATGCATTGGGGAAAATATTTTTCGAAGAAAATTTCTTTAAATCTATCCCATGTCACACCCTCATTATCATTTTGTACTAACATCCACCATCTCCTAGCCTCCTCTTTGAGCGTGAATGTTGCCAACAAAACTTTCTGTGCCTCAGTACACGGAAATACCTCAAATATTTTCTCAGTTTCTAAGACCCAAGCCTCAGCTTTCAACGGTTCAATACCCCCCTGAAATTCCGGTGGTTTCATCTTATTATATTTCTGTGTCAGTGTTACCATATGATAATTAGCTGGTCCAGGTACATGTATTTGCCCTTGTTGCTGTTGTTTCAGATTTTCGGTTAAGGCTTCAACCATTCTTTCTAACCGGCTAATTCTAGCGTCAGAAGATTCAGATTCGTCTATACTCCTTGTCCTTTCCATGGGCTACACACAAACAGGGTGCTTATTAATATAAGGAAAGCTCTCATTGATTCCACATTTCATTTCATATCAGACGTGTTTATACTTTCATTTCAATTCAGATACGGTCACATGATCTTTTACTTCTGTACGCTCATATTCACATAGATTCCACATTCGGTATTGAAACTAACATTACATGTTATTCCACTTAACTTCTTTGATCATGCACATAGGTTTCATTTCAATTCATTTTCAATAAGGATGTGTTCATAATAGTTCATATACTTAAACATGGTAATGCAATATCCTTATTTCATTTCTAATACATCCTATAGCTCATATGGACACATGTGTGCGGTATAACTCGTGCTCTGATACCACTCTGTCACGACCCAAACCCGCCTCTATAAGTTTAGCATCGTAACCGGCCAGTAATCCTTGGATTACCAAAGGCCTCTGAACAAATTAACAAGATTAAGGGGCTAGCGGAAGCAAATACATAAATATAGTTGTCCAATGAGCTGTGCTGACTTACATAAAACAGAATATTTAAAACTTTATATACATAACCGGTAGTCAACCATACATTATACCCACACACATTATAGTATTTTACGTACAACCAACGACATCAAATCAAGTCTTGTATAAACAGATACCACAGAACTTAAACACAGGACGCTTCGGGAACCTCCACGTGAGGCACAAGGGTTGGCTGACAACAGAACATAGATCCAGACAAAAGCCTTCAGGCTCGAGCTCCAGAATGCTCACCTATACATATATATATATATACACACAATGAGCTAAAGCCCAATGAATAACATTAAGGTAAAGGGGTTAGTGAACGAAATCCGAATATATCATAAGCAGAAAACAAACCAGAGCATAATCATTTTCATATCAGAACATAATAATGGTACATCCCATAGAACACATCACAGAACGTCTTCCGACTAGAGTAATCGGTTCCGGATACCGATTAAACACATATCACCATAATGAAGTGGCTAACGAGATCTCGTAATCACATGTATGTCGTGGACCCGCATTTTCATGCCGTCCCCCATGACTTGGGACTATCTATGGATGCCTTAATAGATTTCAAAAACGGAATATTCGTTCACAAAAACAGATATCATTTCAGAAAACATAGCTTATCACATTTCATTTGGAACATAATTCATATAAATGTATCTTTACGATAACGTTACTCACAGTGGTTCCAGCAAGCGGTCAATCAATCCTCGAGACGTTGGCCTACAGACACAAAAGCACATAACACCAACATATCTCATTATTACACATTCACATGGCCAACACGACTTAACTTTCTTATCACATTGTTTCAAACACACATTGGTACTCTCTTAACTTAGTACATTCTTTTCTTAGTGTGTTTCTAATCCATAACCTCATTACTATGGCTTAATTAAGGCTTAGGAATGCCTAAGATGCAATGAGGATAGCAAAACATGAATTGGAACACTTAGTAAATTTTCTGAAAATAAGGTCCCCGCTCGAGCGTAGCTTTCCTCGCTCGAGCGGACTGCAAAATTCTGGGTTTCCAAAAACAGAGTTTGAGCTTCAAAATGCGATTTCAATGGCAAACTCGTGCATGGCTTGATCAAAACACTTGGAAAGCTTTTCTAAAACATGAATACATGATCATTCTCAAACGTTTAGCTCAAAACTCAAGGATTTAGCAAATTTGAACTTAAAAGCTCATGCATGAAAGATTTTTCAAACGTCTTTCTTGATTTCCCAAAACATGCAAATGGTTGGTATGAATCCATGAATTTCCAAAACATTATGCAAGATATGGACTCATGTGCTAGCAATGACTTCAAAACTCTAACAAAAAAATGATGGAACCAAAAGGTTAATCCCCAAGGATGCACATGCAAAACATCTACAAGCCCAAAGACCCACTTCTTTTGCTAATTTCATGAAAATGGTTCAAAGATGTGCTGAAGTCACGATGCATGGGAGTTAACTGCAGAATTTAAACATAGAATCCTCACCCAAAGCTTGTTCCCAAATTATGAGAGGTGAATCTTCCTATTTCTCTTCTTCTTCTTCAAACTTTGAGCTTTCTCACTCTAAAGCCAAACTCTCTCTCTCTCTAGCTTGAATTCTCTCAGTATAAGGACCCAAATAAGCAGAAAGGAATGGTACAAACATTCTCACACTCAGCCGAACAAACACAACTCACACTCTCACACTTTGAATACACTACACGTGCACACACATGCACTACTCCAACACACCCACAAGGATTTATCCTCTACACTCAACACCACCAAGGCTTAGCACACCTTACTCTTAATCACATCTTGGATCACTAAAAAGATTAGATTAGGCACCAATCATGCATTAATTAAATCAAACATAAGTAACCTTAATTTTTTCAGGTTAGCACGAATTTAGTTAATCCAAAATAGTCCCTTCAAGGATCAATTTAATCACATGCGAGTCTTACTGAACTGAATCAATTTTTAATAAAAATTGCCATAGCGTTCTAAAAATTCCAAATAACACATTGATGTAATCAATTTCGGTTTCGGGTGCCGATAAGGTTTTCAATTTACATATTAAAGCGGAAATCCAAACAGATATTTCTACAAGTAACCGATAGAGGCCAACTATCGTGCAAATTACATCATAAACCATAATTTATTTTAATCCTCTCAATTAACATCCTTAATTTCTGATTAGTGGCTAATTGCGGGTCGAGGTCATTACAGGATGGCATCAGGTGTGTTTGGATGAAAGCCGCATAGTCGTCCTCTGCTCGGAAGAAGTCGACGTCGAGGCCCACTATGAACTGGATGACCTCCTCAGCGGATAGGCTCTCTGTGGATCGCATGGACTCTGGTGGAGCCATCGGGACGATTGGTTCCGGCACACCCATAATCTGGTACATGAAGCGCTCACCCAAGAACCAGGCCCGGCAGACCAGACCCTCAAGCAGAATGTGGTAGCGGGAGACGGCCTAGGCGCCGGCAAACTGGTCCCGCACCCCTCCTGGCATCAAGGCCCATGGCTGCCACGTGATCTGTAAACAGAAGTTGTACATATTATTAGTTACTGTCAGTTGCTAAGTGAACAGTTTCAAAGCAAAAATGAAATGACTGTGTTTCGTATTACCTCATGGGTGGCTACCGTGTCGAAGTACCGCCTGAAGAATGTGAAAGGCTCGCGGGTCCTACGGCGAAGTTGACCGTCGTATATCTGCGAATAGGGTACCGTCAATGGAAGCTCCACTACAAGCTCTGGAGCGAGAGTCGGGAAGTATGCGTATACCCATAGCTGTAGGAAAAATGCAACGGTATGTGATCAGTACAGTATCAAGCAGATGAACAGTGTTTGAGTAGATACATAAATGCGAAGCAGAAAGTATGTGTTAAAATAGATGTAAAGTAGAAACTATAAGGTACTAAAAGGAAGTTGAGATGTGTACCTTCCAGGCTCGCCAGTAGCCTCCAATCAGGTCTCTCCGCAGACGAGAGATAAAGCTCATATATCCGTACAGGGTGGTGAGGCCGGCTCCACCCTAGTTGTAGAAACGAACCGATGAAGGGTCACTAGGGCACTCAACAAATACAAGCCAACGGTATTCCACCTGTTCAAAAATAAGGTGGTACTGAAGACGAACATCAGGAAACCCTTGGCGTACTACTCGGTCTCCTCTACTGTCTCGGGCTCGGTCCCTATGAATCGCTCTACAAACCAAGTATATCTCACCATCCCCATCCGGTATATGGGTGGGTATGCCCCCAGCAGCTCGAACCAGGCTGCCTCCCACTCCTCCATATCTGTATCAATAGGGATCAGATCGCCCCCTACGTTTAAGCAGGTGATCATGGCAAAGTCGTAAGGAGTCATTGTCATCTCTCCCACGGTAGAAAAATGGAAGGAGTTGGTGGTATCCCACCACCTCTCCACCAGCGCTCCTAGGAGGGGACGGCTCGCAACGACCCGAGTCAAGCCGGAGCAAAAGAGGCCGAAGCCTGCCTCGTCGATGATGTCTCAAACTCCAGCTGGGAGCTCTTTATACCAATCTCTAGCAGTCATAGCACCATAGCCTCTAAAGGCGCGAGACTTGCCCTGTGGCAAAAGACAATGCAATCAGATGAAGACAATGCATCAGATAAGGTAGTTCATGAAATGCAATCAGATGAAGACAGTGCATGAAATGCAATCAGATGCAGGCAATGCATTAGATAAAGGTAGTGCATGAAATGTAATCAGATGTAAGGTAGTGCATGGTTAAATACAAGGCAGTGTATGAAATATAGTCAGGTGGATTTGAATACAAGGCAGTGTAGGAATTTCAAGTAACTAAAGGCAGAAATATATGAAGCAGAAATACATAAAAACAGAGTTCTTACCTCGATGGCAATGGCCGACAAGTGAGACTCTGGCTCCCTCAACAAAAGGTCCCCTGATGCACCGCAGGCGAACTTGGTGAAGTGTCTGATGCCTCCGGAAGTTGGCAATATGTGTTTCTATGGGTGATAGTGGTAGCGGCTCTGGCTCAGCCTCGGGTTCGAACTTCGCCTCTAGGTCAGCCTCAGGATCAACCATCGGCTTCTTTACCTCCGGCACAGGTGGAACTATTGGGGGAATCTCCAGAGGAGCCCTGTCATGAGAAATCTTGTCCGCCATCTGAAAATAGGTGCAAGATGGGTGAAAAGCGAAGAAAAATGAAGTAAAAGGATAAACTTGGAAAAAGTCAAACCCTAGGAGAGAGAAAATGTAGGAAAAAGTCAAAGTCGGGAAAAATGCACAAAACTCGAGAGAAACTCGAGGGGAATGAGCCTAGAATGGTGGAAGTGAGGAAAGAAGCACTGAAATGAAGTTTCAATTGGTTCAAAGTGAAGAGAACAAAGAGGGTTTAGCGAATCAACTTTGCGTAGGGCATTGGAAAACGCGTAGAAAGTGCAAATCTAGAGAGAAAGAGGGTCTAGAGAGAGAGAGAGAGATGATTTCCGGGCGTGAGAAAGTGAGAAAATGAAGTATGGTGGCTCATACTTAAAGACCTGAACCAAATTGTCCAAATTGCCCTCGATTTGCCATCGATGGCCGGCAAGGACGATTGTTGGCCGGCACCTGGCCAGCGGCCTTCCCTCATGGCCAACAGGTGGCCGACAACTTTCCTTGGGTTTTTGATGCTGTTTTGTGTCTTTGGTTTCCAAGAATTGAAAGGATTGTTCACTGTTGAGTTCAAAATGTCTCTACGGAAGCTTAAAATTGTGTTTTTGATGTGCGATGTTCGACACTTGTCAACGTGAACGAGGTGTATCCTTTAAACACATTGTAATTCTTCCGAGAGATGAATCGGAGGTTGCCTCTGAGTTTGTTTTCGTCAAATCATACTTTGATATCTTGTATAGAACGTGCATGGCCTATTCGTTGTTGCATGGAACATGTACTTCACTTTGTGACATAGAATATGCATTTCATGTTGCTGTAAGATTTGCATCTCATGGGAATTGCATGCTCATCTTGCATTCGCACTTGAATCATGCATGGAATGTACACCCGCTTTTATGCATAGAATATGCTCCTATTACGAAGTATGCATAGAATATGCTTATGCTTTTGTTTCTTGCATAGAACATGCTATTAACATTGTATCTCGATTGTTTGTCTTGCATAGAACATGCATTCTTATTGTATTGCACTTGTTAAGTCTTTTTCCTACACATGCACGATATTGTATGTACGGTTCATTCAAAGGAGTTCCAGGTACAATAGTTCGTGTCTTTCGGATCCCATCCTTTTACTCTTCATCCCTTCGCGTGAGACGCGTTAGGACCCCTTTCGTTAAAAACATTCGGGTGCGTCCCAGTGTTCACACCACCCTTCAGTTGATAATATTCGGGTGCGTCCCGGTGTTCACACCACCCCCCTTCGGTTAAAAACATTCGGGTGCTCCTGGTGTTCACACCACCACCCTTCGATTAAAAACATTCGGATGCGTCCCGATGTTCACACCACCCCTCTTCGGTTAAAAACATTCGGGTGCGTCCCGGTGTTCACACCACCCCCTTTCGGTTAAAAACATTCGGGTGCGTCCCGGTGTTCACACCACCTCCCTTCAGTTAAAAACATTCGGGTGCATTCCGGTGTTCACACTAACCCTCTTCGGTTAAAAACATTCAGGTGCATCCCAGTGTTCACACCAACCCCCTTCGGTTAAAAACACTCGGGTGCGTCTCGATGTTCACACCACCCTTTTCGGTTAAAAACATTAGGGTGCGTCCCGGTGCTCACACCACCCTTTTCGGTTAAAAACATTTGGGTGCGTCCCGGTGTTCACACCATCCTTCTTTTCTCTTCTCGCGTGAGACGCATTAGAATTTTAGTTGAGGCCTCGGGTGTGCCCGACGGTTGTGTCACCCTTCGCCTTTCCTGCGTGATGCGTAGTTAAGCTTGCATACTTTCTTACATCCATTCAGCATGAAATGTAATTTGCGTTTGTGTTTCTCGCGCGTGGTACGTGGTTTTGTTTTTGTGGTTGGAATTGTTGTGCCTTGTTTCAGTTCGTTTAACTGTAGCATTTGCATTTAAATGTTTCATTGCACAACCTCATTGCATGATCATAAGTTATGTTCCTGCATCATCCATATCATTTGCATTTTGCCCCAGAACTACGCTGGTTTGATTCTTTGCAAATGAATACGTAGGCAGCCTGCGGGCGTAACCATTTTGTTTTCTGTCATGATTGTTTGTCCAAGTCTTATGGCCTTGTCAAAATGAGTCGTCTCTGGGCTTTGACATTCACTCATGTCATTTCATGACTCCGAGTTCTGTCAAAGAGAGGCAACTGTAGACACCCTATTTTCGACGGCCCTTCAAGACTTGGATATTCTTGCAGGTACATCCGATAATGAGTCTGATTGCTCGCCCAACGCTTAAAGTCCTCAGTGAAATGCCACAGGTTTGAGCCTTTCAAATCCTGTATCCATTTTGTCTCTTTTTGGACCATGTCTTGGTCTTTCCCTCCTGCAGTCTCTGGTGGCTTGCCGGCCATCTATGAAGGCTGCCAGCCAGAGCTTCTGGTCTGCCGGCCATTAATGTGCCTTGCCAGCCATCAATGATGCCTTGCCGGCCATCACTAATGGCCGGCCGGCCACCAGTATTTTCTGCAGATATTTTATGCCAGCTGTGCCAGCTGGTTGCACAAATGCATGCATCTGTCCACACGTGGAGGGCTGGATCTCCTTGTATAGAATTCATGTTTTCTATATATAGGGAGTCCCTCTCTCATGTTTTGAGGTTAGAAGATTTCAAACTCAAAAATTCTCTCTCTCTCTCTACATTTCTCTCTCTCTTGAAATTTTGTGCTTAGTTACTAGGTACACTATACTTTTGCATATCAACCCTCAACCCAAATTGATCACCTTTGAGCTGAGGTCCCTTGAGGTGTTGTTGGAGCTCTTGAAGATGGTTTTGGCTTGCATTTGTGCCTAAAGTTGTGCTTGGCTTCAAGAGGTATAACACTTGTCTATTAACTTGTTTTAGTATACTTGTTTCTCTATTTCTTCCCACTGTTTTGCAGCCATTTTTGAGCTGTAAAAATCTCTGTTTTAATGGGCTAGAATTGGTGTTTTAAGTCATTCAAGGTTAGGGGGGTGTCTCACCCTTCTTTATTCCTTACTTCTAAGGCTTTTGCACCTTTGTTTCCCATTTTCAAATAATCTTTTTTGGGGCTTTTAACCACTGAATTTCAAAGTGTTTTCAGTCGCAAAAATCATGTTTTGAAGTCCAAAATTGGAGGGGTTAGCCTCCCCTCCTTGTGTCTTGTTTGCTAGCCTAGTTAGTTCTATATGTTAGCATGATTTTCTAGCTTTTTGTAGCTATATTCCAGCATGGTTTTGCCTTTGTTTTAAACTGCTTTGGCTCTGTTTTGGGCTATTTGAGTCAATTGAGTCAGGTTTTGCATGGTTGTAGTGTAATAGTCCTCACAAGTTTGGTGTTTTAGGCCATTAGGCACCTCTTGTTTGAGTTGATTGCATGCTTTGGTGTTATTTTGCACTTCATTTCAGCACTAATCACCTCTGCAACCTCCCTCCTTTCTTGGTTTTTCTTTTTGCTTTGAAAGTTGTTTCAAGTCACTTGTGTGCCTAAGTGTGGAATTGAGGTTTCACACTTAATGGTTTAATCCCGTTGGGGGTTTATTACCAACGGTATGAGACTTCTTTCATACCTAATGCAACTTGTGTTTTGAGCCTTTTTTCCATTAGAGGACTCTAACTCACTTTTTGGACTTAATTGGATTAAGGAATGGTTGGTAAGTTAAAATGAGTAACTAACAACTTGGGAGTAAAATTGAACAAGATAATAACTTGTGTGTTGTGTGTTCAATCGGACGTTAATTGAACACAAGAAAAATTAGGACATTTCATACTTAAAGTGATGAAATGTCTCAAGTTTCCTAGGTTTCCATTGCCCTTGATCATGCAAGATAGGGTGATGGTTCTTGAGTGTCTTGTTTGCATTCATTAAGCTTGCACACCTTGAATCACAAGCTATCATGCAATAAAATTGCTTAGATTGGTGATTTGTGGCTTAAATTCACAACTCCTTGGATTTATTCATGAAAAGGAGAGGTGAATTGTGCATGCAATCCTTGGAAAAACCCTCTTTTTGCTCTGTTTGTACTCTGCTGTAGCATGGTGATCCAGTGCCTCAGTGGTCGGCAGGTCAGCATCCATGGCCGGCAGTGCACTATAGATGGCTAGCAGGCCACCTCTATGGCCGGCAAATGGCTGGCAGCATTCATCCATAGCCAGCTGGCCACTGATGTAAACTTCAGCAGAATGTTGGTAAGGTGGAGCAGAATGGTTCTGGAAATGTTCAAATCTGCAAACAGAGGCTTTCGAGAGCAAAACGGAGGTCTTTTCGGGCAGAAACTGAGCATGTGCATCTTCCATTTCCCGAGACGGAGTAGTGGCAGCGTAGTTAGAAATGTTAATTGCTTAGTTTACCTATATTTGTGTTGTAAATTAATTAGTTAGCTTATTAGTTAATTCATTCAAGTGTTGTAATAATTAGTTAATTAGTTCAGCTTTTTATTTCACTTGGTTTGTAATAATTAGCTTAAATTAGATTAGCTGAATTAGTTTAGCAATAATTAGTTGCTAGTTAGTTTTGTTTTATTCATTCGGACTCTTCTTCGTGAGAGCAAAATGTAATAATGTGCGTGTCTTCCAACCCCACGTCCTTTTCCTTTTTACTTAACCGCTTTTGATGGTTAGATTAAGGTCATGTTTCAATTAGCATACCTCATGCTTTCATACATTCATCTTGTCTTGCATGCACTGAGGCTCGGCGCATCATTCAAACTGCATTGTTATTTCAATACCTTCTTTGAATACATGTTTAACCGCACGTTATCAAATCGAATCATATGCAATATTAGTAGCCGAGCCTATTAATCGCATTCTTCGCATGTGTTGCATTAGACATTTTGCATAGTTAGAAATCATGTATATTTTTCTAACTCATGTTTTCTTAGCTTAGAGTACTAGGTGAGTTTTTAATGCTTTAGCATATTTGCATGATTGTGAATGTTGCTATGTCTAGCATACTCACCATAAGGCTAAATGCTTATTTGATAAACTACTTGAATGCCTGTGGATGAAGGCTTGTTGTTTGAATTGGAATGATTCAATAAATGTGCTTTTTAAGCCCACTTTGTTGAGTGGCAAATCCGCAAACTTTAAGCCCACTTGAGGTGGCAAATTCAAACCCTTTTCCAAAACAAACATGAAGTTGAATTGTTCCAACTCTAGCAAACTAGTCTATACTTGCTTGTGCGCATCACATAGTAATGCTAGTTTAATAACCGGAACAAGAGCACATAATGTTTATAAAAATCATATCATGATTAGTAGAAGCCGATCTTTGATCGGGCGAGCGAAAGTGCTCAATTCATGACCTTCACCTCTCGTACCTAAGTTCCTGAGCCAAGACAACTTTGGTGATGACAGACACGTGGCCTTTGGCACAAGTCATGGGTTTCGTAAATTTCCCCAAAATAAAAATATTTAGATGGGGACTCTGTATCTGGTAAAGCAGTCCAATTTTGGTATTTTTGATTCAAAATCAATTTTCCGAAACGATTTGTTGGATTTGGACTCTTTGGTGTTTGTCAGTTTCACATTGCACTTGTGAGATTAGATTCAGAACCACGAGAGTCTGAACTATAGGGCTATCTTTTGACTTTCCGAAAGGGGGCGCGAAAAAGCCGAGCTACACCATTCAACTTGTTCGGGTAAGTTTTGGACAGAAAGGTTTAAAAACTCCTTTCTTTCGTATTCCACCTAGCTACTTGCCCAAAATTTCCTTTCTCTCCCTTTTGATCTTGTCTGTAACTTTTCACTTCTCATCCTACTTCCTTTCTCACTTCTTCAGTAATGGCCCTCCATAATTTAAAATAAGGGTTTTAATTTCACATGGACCCAAACCATGAAATAATCATTTTGGATCCACCTGACCCACTCAGCTTGTTCGGGTAACTTTTGGACAGAAAGGTTTAAAAACTCATTTCTTTCATAATCCACCTATCTACTTGCCCAAAATTTTATTTCTCTCCCTTTTGATCTTATCTGCTACTTTTCATTTCTCATCCACTTTCCTTTTTCACCTCTTCAGTAATGGCTTCTCTGAAAGTGCAAGCCGTTGAGCATGTGAGTCCCTCTATAGCTTTAAGGAGACTCATCAATGAAGAATGTAAAAAATACAAAGCTGGTCAACGATGTACTGTTAATGGACGCATTCTTATTCCTCACCATCATTCTCAAGGAGAGTACATACTTGGACCTATTTTCAGAGAAGCCCCTGCTCAGCTCCCTACCTTATACCCTCGTCTAAAAGATCATTACTTACTCTACGAGGGGGACCTTGACTGAGGAAGCTGGAGGTTGAACCGACCTCACCGTTGCTGGCCTATAATGAGACATGAATGGGAAGAATGGTATGATTGAGTTGTCCCCGCTAGGACACTTGACCTTCAAGAACTCTGCCTCCTTAATGCCCTTCAACTGGCCAGGTTTTCTATTCCTAAAGACCATTTCCTCATACCTGCTACATTATGTTTTTGGAATTTTTCTTTTAATTTTTTCCAATTTCGATGTGGTATGATGGCCCTTACCATTCTGGATGTATGTCATCTCTTAAGGTTATCCCCCATTAGCACTCCTTTTGATCCTGACTATCCCGATCTTAATGTGCCTTTTTCCATCCCTCTTTTGAACTCCTCCTTTAGTGATTTTGCACACTCTGAAAACCCAAGGGAAGGCCCTATGTCAGACAAAGAGTTTTTCTCTTTTCTTTTGTATTGGCTTTGTAAATTCTTGTTTTGTACTTCTTCTCAGAGGATTATGCTTGAGTTTGCTCCCTTTGCTAAGGCTCTGGCTTTGGGGAAGAAAATAGCTTTAGCTCCATATACTCAGGGCCAGATGTATAGAGCCTACCCTCAATTTTGTGAAAAATCTTTAGATGCCAATCAAGGGGGGCCACTCTGGATATTATAGCTTTGGCTTTCTGCTTATTTCACTGCTTTGCATTCTAGGTGTTTAAGATTTTTACTATCAAACCCTACTTCTTATGGAATAAAATATGCCAGAGTTTCACTTTATCCCTCCACTTTTGTGCATTATTTTACTTTCTTCCATCAACTCCCAGCTTCCCCTCCTTCTCACACCTTCTTCTGTCCCTTCGAAACCAATATTGGCCTAGCTTGGTTGAGGACTTTCTTGGCTGATAGAAACTGTTCCCAGCCCTAGCACAGGGATATGTGGGCTTCTATTTTAACTCCAAGAGAGCTTTTCATTGGCACTTTAAACCCTAGAGCCTACAAATGCATAGTAGAATCCTACTGCCCTGCTGAAGTTGCTAGGCAATTTGGGCTTACCCAAGGGATCCTTATTCCTCTTTGTAGTCAAACTAACCCCAATCTTGTCAATAGAGAGTTGAAGGTGCAAAGATCAAGGTTAGAGGAGGCAACCTCCAAATTAATTCAAGACTTAATCGAATTTCAGTTCATTCACTTCATCCTATAAGGCACTACACTAAAGAGGTACCAGAACTGGTGGTCAGCAAATATGGAGGTACACTTAGCCATTCCCCCTTAAGATCTATTGGTAGGTCTAGGCTTGCCTTCTCAGGCCCAGCCTAAAGGGATTGGGCTCATCGCTCATTCTACTACTCCTGCTACCACAGCTCCTGCTCCTGCCACCACAGAGAATGCTCCTTCTGCCTCTCCTCCTCCCCTTAGAGTTACTAGGGCTGCTTCGAAGAAAGGCATGCATTCCTTATCTTTCTTTTCCCTTCTTTTTTATAATGCTTAGCTCTTTTATTTATATATTTTATTTGATGCAGGGACTTCACCAGTAGACTCTCCTTAGAGGGCTCAAGCACTAAGTATTCTTAAAGACAAGCAGCAACGAAAACAAAAGAAAATAAAGCTTGTGCTTGATCCTGAAGAAAAGGAAGCACCTGATATCCCTATAGAAAAGGAACAAGAAACCCCACTCAAGAAGAGGAAGAAAGTAACAGTTACTCCCTTTGATTTCATTGGTGACCCTGCTTATCAAGCAGCTGCCCAGGCAGTAGAGAAGGAGCGGTCCAAAGAATTGGTAGTTTGTCAGAGGTTTGAGAAAAGAAGACAGCAGCTGGTATTAAGGAATGAGGCAACTGCTGCTGATGCCCTTCAAAGGGAAACTGCAAGGAGGCAACAAACTGCTGAACATTATGCTCTTCACAGTTCTCCAATCATTAACACCACTTCCTCTGAGACTGGTAATTCCTTTTAGTTTCTTCGATGATTTTTTTTCTCAAAGTTCTAGCAACAAAACTTACCATTGCTTCTTATTTTCTGATTTGCAGCAAAAGTTATTCCACCTCCCTCTCCTTCGATAGATGAAAGGCCAAGAAGAAAGAAGAGCCCCACAAAAGTGCCTATGAGTGTAAAGCCTATCCAAATAGTATTCCCTCTTCCTAGCTCCATACTTTCCATATCTTCTTTGAGGCCAAACATTCCTATTTCTTTATGCCTGGGCTTAACTTCATATGTAACTCATCTAACCTTCATCTCAACCCAATTCACTCTCCCTATAGTCCTGGCTGCTCCTTCTCCACCTGAGGAGGTCCCAATTATCACTTCATCTTCAGTGATAGCTGATACTCCCAGAGAAGACACTGGTAGCTCACCAATCCTTTGTCCACCATCACTATCCAGCTCCAGTCCTTCTTCTCTTGACTTACTGGTGGCCAGGACTATAAACACTGCTAGGGACATTTCATATTTCTCTCATATCCCTATGCAACCATCTCTTCCTTCCACTAGAGACCTTTCTGCACCTCCAATGTCAGTGGAAGAGATGGACATTTTTGAAGCTAGGCTGGCTAGCCTTTTTGACATACCTTCTACCATTCCAGCAACCAGTAATGAAGCCGAGCCATTGGTTCTAGCTGACTCTCTCTTGGAAATTTTTGAGAGCTCTTCAACCATTAGTAGGGCTTTTTTACCTCCACTAGACTTGGGCACCTGTTTGGAATTGCTGACATTATTCTCAAGGATTCCATTCAAAGCCTTACAAAGATCTATCATCAAGAATGGTTTCCTCCAATGCTGTAAGGTCATTGAGCAATCCAACATGGCTATTTCAAGTCACTTGTCCCAAGCAGCAGCTACCATAGATTTTTATGTCAACATTTGTTATATTGCCAAAGCTGTAGAGAAGAAGCTATTAAAAGACAAGGAATTTGTTTCCCATATACATGCTGAGGTGTTTGAATTGAAAAGACAACATTCCTCTATTTCTCAATTTCGAACCCAAGTCTTGGAGAAGAAGGCTCAATTAGAAGAAGAGTTATCAGCAATTAATCTAGCCTTAGATCAAATTGAAACAAAGCTGCAAATCACCAATCAAAGGCTAGCTGATCGAAGGCAGGACATGACTACAGCCATTCAGTTGTTTCCATCCCTTAGGAGTAGAGAATCAATTGTAAGGGAACAACTAAAACATTATATTGATTTTTGGGCCAATTTATGGCTGCATGTACTTAACTCTATATGAAATGAAATCCTTATTTATTGTTTAAGTGTTTGATGCTTCTTGTGTTTATTTTGATTTAGCATTTCTCACACTCCTTGTGTTTCCCACACAGTTGGATAATAAGGTTTCAAGTACCTGCCGTTAATTTTCTTAGGATGCACATATCCATTCAAATTTCTCAAATGGTATGCTCTCCCAGGCAAGACTTTATGAATTTGATATGGTCCTTCCCAATTAGGTGACCATTTGCCAAACTTATAGCTTTTAATTCCTATTGGAAGTATTGTCTTCTATACCAAATCACCTTTATCAAAGCTAATATGCCTGACCTTCTTATTATAGTTTTTGGCTACCTTTTTCTTTTGGAAAATAATACTATTTAATGCCAAAATTCTAGCTTCATCCACATTTTTTAACTCCAAGAACATGCTCTGATGGAACTGCTCAGAAGCTAACTGGTTTTGGCATTTCACCCTCAAGGACCTAATATTAATCTCCACAGGCAACACTGCATCATGCCCATATACTAAAGCATAAGGAGTAATTCCTGTACTTGATATTGGAGAAGTCCTACAAGCCCATAATACATCCAACAACAAATTATGCCAATCCATAGGATTGTCTTCCACAACTCTTTGTATTCCTTTTTTCAAGGACTTGTTGGATAATTCTGCTTGATCATTTGCTTGTGCATAGTAAGAGGTGGAATTAACAAGGCTAATTCCAAATTCTGCTATGAAAGACTTTACCATCTTTCCATCAAATACAGTCCCATTATCTATAGTTATGGTCTGTGGGGTGCCAAATCTGTGGATCAAATCTTTAATAAATCCAATAACCTTAGTTTGATCTATAGCTTTATATGGTTTAGCTTTAACCCACTTAGTGAAGTAATCTGTGGCTACTAGGATGAAACAATGGTGTTTCGAAGAGGGTGGATGTATTTTCCCTATCATATCCATAGCCCAACCTCTGAATGGCCAAGGCTTCACCACTGTATGTAAATTAGTTATTGGTACATGTCTTATCATGCCATGCTTTTGGCATGCCTGCCAACCTCTAGCACACTCTATACAATCTTTAAGGATGGTTGGCCAATAGTAGGAATGCCTTCGAATCAACCATCTCATCTTCACACCAGGCTGATGGGCACCACAAATGCCTTCATGAACTTCAGCCATGGCTGTCAATGCTTCCTTCGGCCCTAGACATTCCAATAACAATCCGTCTGCTCTCTTTTTGTAAAGAGCATTACCATAAACTATGTATTGAATAGATTGTAATTTGATCTTTCTGCTGGCTTTCGAAGATGGGCCAGTTAGGTACTGCATTATTGGATGCCTCTAATCTTGATCCTGTAAGTCATTATGATTGACTTCTAACACCACATTCCTTTTAGCTAAAGGTGGTATTAATTTTTGATATGTTGCTTGACTTATGTTCAATTGAGTGTCATCCCTTATTCTGAAATTCGAAGCCTTCTGAACTACATCATTGGCTTTGTTATTCATGAACTTTGGGATATAAGTCACATTTGCTATCTGAAACTGAGAAAGCAAATGTAATGCAACAACATAGTGTGGTAACATGCTTGCACTTTGACATTTGAAAATTCCTTTCACTTGGTTGACCACCAATTAAGAATCTCCAAATATATCAACTGCATGAGCTTGTAATCCAATAAGCATTTCTAGTCCCATTATTAAAGCTTCACATTCAGCTTGATTATTGGAACAAGTAGTTTCATCCACTCTGAAACCATGTGTGGTTTCTATCTCCTGTGGTGACTTAATTACAACACCAATTCCAATCAGACCATTGGTTTTTGACCCGTCGAACCACATCTGCCATGACTCAACATTGATCATACCAAGATCCATTATCTCCTGGCTTTCTATTTGGCACGGATGATCTGCCAAAAGGTTAGCCAAAACTTGTCCTTTTACTACATTTTGGGAGATATATTCTAGGTGAAACTCTGACAAGGCTAATATCCATTTGCCAATTCTTCCTCTCAACATTGGTCTAGATAACATATACTTAACCAAGTCTGTAGTTGCAATTATCGAGACAATATTAGGCAAAAGATAATCTCTTAATTTCATTGCTGCAAAGTACAATGCAAGGCAAAACTTTTCTACAGCTGAGTATTTATATTCACAAAAATTTAAAAACCTACTAAGGTAATAAACTGCTTGCTCCTTGCCTTCTTCATTGTCCTGGGCTAGGAAAGCTACCAATGAATCCTCTGCATCAGCAATGTATAACTTCAAAGGCTTGTCGCTCTTTGGTGGCATCAGCACTGGAGGCTTGGCCAAGTAGGCTTTAATTCCTTCGAAAGCAGTTTGATGCTCTGCTGTCCACACAAACTCCTCTTCATCTTTCAACTTTAATAAAGAAGAAAATACTTTAGTTTTCCCTGTAGTGTTAGAAATAAATCTTCAAAGAAAATTAACCTGACCAAGGAACTTTTGTACTTCTTTCTTACTTGATGGAGGCTTGGCCTTAATGATGGCTTTGGCTTTATTCTAATCAATCTGTATTCCCTTCTTGTATACTACATAACCCAAGAAGTTTCCAACTGATACACCAAAAGCACATTTAAGAGGATTAAGCTTCAACTTGAACTTTCTCATTCTTTGGAAAGCTGCTTCCAAATGAACCAAGTGTTCCTCCATGGATTGGGATTTTACTACAATGTCATTAATGTAACACTCTAAATATCCTCCAATGAGATCATGAAAGATAATGTTCATTGCCCTTTGATATGTAGCCCCAGCATTCTTTAGACCAAATGGCATTTTAACCCATTCGAATGTGCCAATGTTCCCAGAACATCTAAATGCTGTCTTATGGACTTCCTCCTCTGCAATGCAAATTTGGTTGTAACCAGAATGTCCATCCATCATAGACAAAATCTTGTGCCCTGCTGAACTGTCCACCAATAAGTCTATTATGGGCATGGGGTACTCATCTTTTGGAGTTGCTAAGTTTAGGTTTTTAAAATCAATGCATACCCTTATTTTACCATTCTTTTTAACCACAGGCACAATATTGGACAGCCATTCAACATATCTGGCTGTTCTAATAAAGCCAAAGAATTTCCTCCTTGACCTTTTGAACCACCTCAGGACTCATCCTTCTTGGCTTCTGCTTGTATGGCTTGAAATTGGGCTTCATAGGAAGCCTATGTTCTACTAATGATTTGTCCAATCCAGACAGCTCATTATAGGACCAAGCAAAGCAATCCTTATATTGTTTTAAGACAATCAATAACTGGTTTCTATCACAAGGACTTAACCAAGCACTGATATAAATGGGTTGCTGTGCAAAACCTTCCCCTAAATTGACTTCTTCCAAGGGGTCTTGTACTTGAGCACTCACTAATGCTTCTCTTTTGATTTCTTCTACCCACGAAGTAACTTCTTTGCTTTGTTCTGCTCTCACTTTCTCTGGTTCAACATCTTTGCCTTCTTCTTCATAGACAAAGTCTATCCATAAGGCTTCTTCTTCTTGTATTTCTTGGACTTTTGTTTCGAAGTCCAATGCACAGTATTTATCAAAGGTCAAAGACCTGACCTATTGTTGCTCCTGCTTACAGCCAACTACCATGGCTTCTCTTTCTTGTTATTGAACCTTCTAGACTATTGATTTTATGTCCAATATTGAAAACTTAACTAAAGCCTAGGGGTTTGGCTTCTTGGGTTTCATCTTCTTGCCTATAACCAGGCATCATTATCATCCTTAGTGACGCATTCTTCATCAGCACTCTCCTGCACTAAGTGTTTTAGGTGTGCTACTTCCTCATCAGCCATCACTTCGACTGAACCATCAGGTTTTCTCAATATACTGAGTGGTGTCACTCATTCAGTATACAACTTGGCCTCTGCAAAGTCAGCATAAGCGATAAAGGGTTGAGAGTCTGCATTGATCTCCTTTGTCTCTTCATTGCACAGGGCCATCATTATCTTCTGATGTAGAGAGGAAGGCACACATTTGTTGGTGTGGATCCAATCCCTGCCAAGTAAAGCATTATACTTGGCATTACTATCTATAATAAAGAATGTCGTCATGCAATCTCTGGTTCCCACACTCAGGTTGATGGGCAGGATACCCTGAGCCATCTACTTATCCCTAGCGAAGCCAGCAATGGTTGTGTTGGTTGGGATTAATTTGGGGTTTCTTTTTCCCAGTTTCTTCAAATAGGACTTCGGAAACAGGTTCACTGCTACCTCATTATCTACCAATACCCTGTTCATTTGTATCCCATCGAAAAAAGCCTTGATATACAAGGGCTTAACGTGCTGTGTCATGGATGTTGTAGGATACTCAAAGAGATATGAGATCTTCAGTTTCCATTGGTGTTAGGGGTGAGCAACGGATATACTGATTCGCCCAAACCGACCGAACTGAACCGATCCGCCGCATTTTGGACGGATGCGTGATGACGAGTGGACGGTTGCAGATTGATTTTTTTCAATTCGCCTAGTTTTGGACAGATGGCGGATTTGAGATTCCTTTGGCCGCAACCGAACCGCCAAACCGTGAACACCCCAAGTAATTTATAAGACTTTGTGTTTTCAATTTGTTTAAATATTCTGTTTGTGTTTTCAATTGAAAAAGAGTTTAAATATTCTGTTGAAAAAAAGTTTTCAACTTGAATATATTTTTTGTATTGAAAAAAATAAACTTATTATTTATCTATATTTTTTGGTTTTTAAATCTAATTCTAAAAATAATAAATAGAAAATATGATATATGCTGGTTGGTTTTTGTTTTCAAAAATAGATATAGATGTAACAATATAGAGACATACAATCTCTACTACTGCTCTGTTCATGGTTTTGGTGGTTTGAATTGTTTTTATATTTTAAGAACCACAGATTGTAATACTTTATGCGGATGAAGCATGCTGTGATTGTAATATTTGGATGAGGCAAGCAGTGATTGTGATATTCTAAAGTTTCAAACTTTCTTTCTTTGGATGAGGCATTGCAGTGATTGTAATACCTTTTTAAGTCATTGACTGTAATACCTTCTCTTTTTTTTTTTTTTTTTTTTTTTTTGAGGAAGTGTACAAGTTGAATTATGTTGAAAATTTATAAAATTTTAAACCGCCAAACCGATTCGCATCCATCCGCCAAACCACCAAACCGCTCAATCCACATCCGCTGGATTGGCAGACGGATGCGGATTGATTTTCTCCAATCTGCCAATCTGGCAGACGAATAACAGATTAGAGGTTCTGTGGCCGCAACCGACCCATGCTCACCCCTAATTGGTGTGGCTACTTCAGACTTATCTTGAACCATGCTAACCTATGAATCTTCACTAGAAACTGGAATATGGTCAATTTCCTGACCTTCTTGGTTTCCATCTCCAGCCTGGAACTCCTGTGGTAATATATACACCATATTCACTGACACTGGAGGAAATGAGCCAAACTGAACTGCTGGCTGCACTTGTTTCTTTTCCAGGCTAACTTGTTTAGTTATTTCAGAAGCATCTTCTGTCACGACCCGAACCTGCCCCTAAAAGTTTAGGCCATGACCGGCCTGTACTTAGGCCTCAAAGACGAAATTTCAAAATATTTAAATGACATCGGGGCCCAAAGCGGAAGCAAATCCAATAGTAATGTCCATTGAGCATATGCATACATGATAACTGAAATAATTAAAACAATGTAAACACACTAATATACATATATACATATATATATATATCACACATATACATAAAACTTAAGTAAATACAAAATTCTAACAATACAAGGTTAAAGCCTTAACACAGAGGTGCATCTTGGGTGTCTTGACTTAGTAGGTTCACAAAAGAACTCCTGAGGCTCACCTAAGGATGGTCTTCGGATTGATCACCTACATATAGATAAAAGACGGAGTGAGCGAAACTCAATGAGTAATAATAAAGTGAAGTGAATCAAGTAAATAATCTAGATTCAAAAGAAGCATAACACAATACTCTTCCACATTCACATCATTCACAACATTATCCATAATCATATTTGCAAAACGGCCTTAGGCCCACCATATAACAAAACGGCCTCGGGCCCAATCGGATATCAAAACGGCCTTGGGCCCAATCAAATATCAAACGGCCTCGGGCCTAATCGAATATGAAAACGGCCTCGGGCCCAATCGAATATCAAAACGGCCTCGGGCCCAATCAAATATCAAATTATAAATAATTCACATTTCATATCCATATTCCATATCATAGGTCTTGTAACTCATTCATTCGCATAAAACATAATTCCAGAATATCGTAACATTTACATATTAAAGTAAATATAAAAGAACATGTCGTTACAATATTATTACTCACAGTGGTTTAGGTGAGCAGCGATCTCTGTCTGCAAGTGACCTACATGTAGCACACATACACAAATGGATAAATAATGTATTATTTCCTTAGTTTATCTTTTTAATCTTTGGTTCGATTCGTTTACCTCTTATTCACTTTCAAATATTTTAGAGGGATCAGATAAACACATTAATAGTTTCAGAGGGTGAAAAAGAGGTAACAAAAGTGGACATAATTGCTCCCAATTCCCGCACGTGCGGAGAGGTATGCCACATGTGCCTTTATTTCAGAATGCCAAAGTTGTTTTCCCTGTTTTCCGCACGTGCGGCTGTGAACTCCGCACGTGCGGCCATGGGCCCCGCATGTGCGGTCTTGGGCTCTGTTTGAGCAGTCCGAAAATCCAACAAATTCAAGCTTCCTAAACTCCATTCCAAGGTTCAATTCAAACAAATATCATTTCAAAACATCATATATGATCATAGTAAACATAAATTTCAAGTTCAATTAGATCACAACTCATTTATTTAATTTCTTCATCTTTTCATAGTTTATACAACATATCTTCATATATATATATATATACACATTAGCTCTGAGCATGCAAAGATGCAAGACTAAAATTAACACTAAGACAATTGCTCATAATCTAAGTCAATGTAACTCAAAACATGAGAATCAACTCTTTAATTAATTGAATCTAAAGATCACATGCTTAATTTCATGGAATATACCAAACCAAGACCATAATTCATAAACCCTAACTTCAAAGAGTGCAAGGCTTCATCTTAGAACTTGATTCTAACCAATTTAAGAAAGATTACAAGAAGTTTAATGGATTTTCGCTTACTTTGAACTATATTCTTGATTCCCCCTTACAATTCTCAAGTCTTCAAGCTTTGATTTGTGCTCTATTCTTCTTCTCTCTTTTCTCCTCTCTTGTTTCCTTCTCTTGGGTGACTCTCTAGATTTTTCCACTCCCCCAAATGAGAGAAGATGGACTCAAAAGGGCTTTTAGTACATAAATATGTATATGGCTAAACATGCTTTCCAAACACGCCTTAGCGAATCAGACTGAATCACATTCCAATTAAACCTCACAGATGACTCTAAAAATTATGCTGATCATAATTATGTATTCCATTCTGGTTTCTGAAGCCTCTAAGGCCTTCAATTTGCAGTCCAAAGTTAACCACCCAAACATACCTTAACGAATTAGACAAAATAAATTTTCAATTAACTTTCCCAAATGGCTCTAAAAATTCCCATTAGCATATCCATGTATTCAATTTCGGTTTCTGAACCTATGAAGGTCAGCAATTTCAGTTTTAAAGTCGTAACTCAACAGATAATTCCTCAATTCAAACAAATATCATTAAATTAAAGCACATTAACCCATAATTAAATAAAGATAATTTCTGATATGCATTTTGGGGTCGTTACATCTTCCATGCTGCACTCGGGTACTTCAGTACTAGTGACTTCCTTCGAATGGTCTGCTCCTACTGGTTTTTTGATCAAAAATGTCTGTTCAGCCATGAAGGCTTCAAACATCTCATCCTCAACCATTTCTTTTCTTTGGCCTAGTTCAACTTCTCCTTCTGTCTCACTGTCACTTTCCATCAAGGCCTTTTCAAGACCTGCTAAGCTGGATCTTTCCCTGACTTTCAGTTCAGTGTGAACTTCGGCTAACTGCTCTTTGCTGACACTTCTTTTGTTCTGAGGAGCCAATTTTGGACTAGGATCCAATTTTGGATTTTCTTTTCCCTCTGTCTGGGCCAATGAAGAACTCTCTCCACTTTTCTTCAGATCCTTTTGGTACTAAGTGTACCTTCGCTGGATCTTCCTCCTTTGAGACCTGGAAATTACTGGAACCATATTTGGTTCCTTTGTTTTTGGGTGCTTTAGTAATACCTAATTATTTGGGGCCACCAAGAGAGGTTTAATCATTTTACCCTGGTCTCTAAAAACACTTCTCTAGGCAGGGATTTCCTTAGGCTTGTTCTGCATGACAAACCAATCTGGAACCCCAGGTACCTATGAACTCACTAGTTCAGTTGTTGAACTAGCTCTTTTTGCCTTCGAAGCTAGCTTTGAATATGCCTGTGGAGGCCATTGCTTGGCCTGATCCCTTGCTTTGAGCCTAATTCAGGCCTTCTGTCTGGGTTGTTACTTTCCATCTTGTTCGAGGCTGATCTTAGAGGCCAATCTTTGGCTCTGATTCCATAACTTAAGCCCACTTTAGGCCTCCTCTCAAGATAATTGCCTTCCATCCTGTAATAGTTGGATGGTCTGAACTCATACAGAGGTCTTTTACCTTTGGGATGCACTTTAGCGGCTGGTGGTCCAGCCAAGAATGGCTGCTGTCTGGGACCAATTGGGTATGGCCTCTTGTTGTAGGTACTGGTTGGTTTAGAGCGTCTCTGCACATCCTTGTAATACTGTTTCCCATCAATTGGGAGACCTTTCAACCATTTGTAACTTAACCTGCATTTGGGACACATCCTTTGCATAACAGCTGCCTCTAGAGAGTCATCATCCAGTGCCTCCTCACTAGAGTCCTCCTTTTGGTCTGCAAAGCTCTGTCCATTTGCTGGTGAACTTCTGGTATCTTTCTTGAAAGCAGTCTGGCTGGATACATACATCTGCACATTAACCTCCTCCAATTCCTTCAAGGATAGGTTTTGAAAATCTGGCACACCAACATTGGTTGTAGCTTTCCTAATCTCTGGGAATGGGTTAGTGTCAATCCCCATAGCTTTCTCTGGCTTGGCTGGGAACTTTAAGCTCCCCTTTCGAATCTGTTCTTGGATCCTATCCCGAAAAATAATACAGCTTTTAGTTGAATGAGACCAAGAATTGTGCCATGTACAGTACATTTTCCCTTTAAGTTCCTTTGGGGTAGGGATCTTAACTCCATTTGGTAACTTTAGGAAATTTGCAGCAAGCAAATGATCAAAAATATCATTTGCTTTTGTTAAATCAAAAGAATACTTCCTATGAAGGTGTAGACACCCCATTTTTGACCGTCCTCAAGACTTGGACGTCACCGTTTGAACACCCGGTGATCATCCATGTTTGTGTTCGTTTGGAGTTCCCGGAGCTCTCGGCTACACGCCTTGCCTCAGGATCTCCGAACTCGACTGTTTAGTGTCTGGTTTTGCACCAAACACTTGTTTGTTGCCTTGGAGGGGCAGGGAATGCCTTGTGAGGCATCCCCACACATCACCGGCCGTGGCTAGAGGCCACCGGCTGGTGTTTTGTTGCCATCGGCAATATATATTGCCGGTCGGCATTATTTGTTGCCGGTCGGCAGTTAATTTTGTCAAAATGGCAATTTTGAACGGCTGACCACTGTTTATCTGCTTTTGCAGATATTTTAAGACAGCTGTCTTGCATTTTGTTCCCCTCCATACACGCATATGGAGGGATGGCCTTCTTATTAGCTTCCTTGATAAGCTTTACAAGATTGGTTTGCCTATAAGAAGAGGGCTCCTCTCTTGGCATTGGGGTTAGACAAAAAGGTTAGAAAAGTTGTGAGAGAAGCTCTGGTTTTAGGTTTAGGGTTTTGTATCTATCCTATATCTATATCTCTCATTCTCTTGTGTTGTGTGTGTTTAGGCTTACTATTGCACACAAACACATAGTGTTACACCTTTTCTTGGTCCTTGAAGGGCCAGAGGTCTGATATTGGAGCTTTGGAGCTGGTTTGAGCTCAAGGAAGGGGCTGGTCCATCATCTGTGAAGAGGTGCTTCAAGGGTAACAATCTTACCCCTTTTTTTCCCATTCTTGCATAGCTTGTTAGCCTGTCTTAAAACTGTTTTTGAGCTTAGTGTATAACACAAAAAAGTTCTGTTTTTGGGCCCTCTAAATAGTTTGTTAAGAGTGTTTTGTGGCTTGGAGGTGTTTGACCCCTCTTAAGCCTTGAGAGGCCCCCTTTTTGTGCTATTTTGAGTGAGCTCCGGGACTTTGGTGTTTGGGCCTCCTCACCACTGAAATCTTGAGGGATTTTAGTGGTAAGGATGGTGCCTTGAAGTCCCAAGAAAGAGAGGGCCACTCCCCTCTCCTTGTTGTCCTTGAAAAGGACTATTTTTGCCTCTTGAGGGGGCACCTAGCTTAGGCTCATGTTGACCATGCCTTGGCTGTTATTTATGCTTATTTTGCCATGAAATAGCATTGTTGTATGTTGTTTTGGTACACCATGTTAGTTTAACATACATGCCATGTAATGCCTTATTGTTGCCTTAATATGCCTTAGGTTATAAACCATTGTTCTAACATGTTTTAGGCTTGGCTTTATGAAGCTTTTGTGCTTATTGTGTCATGATTGAGGTCTGTCCTTAGTTGTTTGGGTCGACTTTGGCATGCTTAGTATAGCCCCTTTGCATTTTTGACTTGTTAGCCTTAAGTGTGTGAATGTATAGCATGCATCCTTGCTTCATTCCAGTGGGTTGGGACCATTTTCCATGTTATTTCAGTCCACTTAGCATGCTTGTATGCTTGCATTTCATAGCTTCTTTGATGCTTCAAATGTTTGTGTTGTATGCTCCATGTTAAGCATTTGTGCATGCCTTTATACTTGAGTCACTTAGATGCCATCTAGGTGTTCCTTGGGTGTTGTTTAGGTCTGCATTAGACCTATTTTAAGTCCCCTTGGTCTTGTGAGGCTTGGTTGACTTGGCCTTGGTTTAAGCCTCTTGGCTTGCCTCAAGTTTTGGACCTTGATTGCATGCCATGCTTGTCTTGTTCATTTGGTTTGGCACCATTTTAGCATGATTTCAGAGCTTTCCATTGCATGTTAACGGTCCATGATTATCTCTTTTATGTGTGCTTAGAAGTTGTTTCAATATGCTTAAGTCTTGAACCATGTATCCATGCATGCTTGTATGTACATTTGCCTTCATGTGCTTAGCATTTTGGCCACTGTTTTGGGCCTAATTAGGGCTGCCCAAATCATGTTTAAGTCCATCATTTGCTTGTTTGCATGCTTACCTTGCACGTCTGTTTGCATACTTGCATGTATACCTTGTATGCTCATGTTGCATGCTAGTTCATATGCTTAGGTTGCACTCCATCTTGCATGCATGTCTTGTTCCTTGATCTAGTGATAGGAATTGGGCCTTTGGTTTGTTGGTTTGCATTGCATTTGACATCAAAATGTGCACACTTGGTTTCTTGGGCCATCATGCATGGAAATGCGCGATTGATAGTCCGAGAACCAAGGACCATGTCCTTTTGAGTCATAAACATGATAAGGGACATGGTTGATGCATACATTGCTTGAATTGCATTGCCATGCAAAGCTCTGTCCTCTGCTGCTGTCAAACAGGTCCTGCAGGAACTTTTGCCGATCGACTGCACAGAGTGCCGACCGGCAAACAATTGGTGGCCGATGGATTCATTCTCAGCCGATGAACATCTCCTACGGCCGGTGGCCATTCTCTCCAGCCGGTGGTACTGTACAGTGTTCAGAAAGGCAACCTTGAGATTTTGGCAGTCTTCAGAGGAGTATAGCAGGGAAAACAGAGGTAGATTGCGCATGGCAGTGCACTTCCGAGCAAGACCGAGTATGCATTGCATTGGGCTCTCTTTCCGAGGCGGTTTACTATTTCTTCTAGCTTAGTTAATTTGTTAACTAATTAGATGGACTGTAATATTTTAATTAGCTTGTAGGTTAATTATCTGTATATTCTTTTGGGTCTCTTTGCGCGAGGGCAATGTTGTAATAAGTGTGCGTGAGTGTGATGTATGTCTTCCAACCCCACGTCTTTCTTCCCTTTTATTTACCAGCTTATGATGGTTAGATTAGGGCATGTTTCAATTAGCATACAGTATGATAGCATGTTTGCATTCATTCATCTGTCTCGCATGCACCGGGCTCGGCGCATCATACTAACTGTATTTGTATTTCAATTCTAAGTTGAATACATGTTAGCTGTAGCATTCCATACGCCATGTTTAGAATAGCCGAGCCTGCTATAGTTGCATTTTTGCATGTGTTGCATTAGGCATTTCTGTATATTTAGGATCATGCATGGATTTCTAATCGGTTTCTGTTTTGGCTTGGAGTACTCGGTGAGTTTTATGCTTTAGCATCCTTGCATGCGTGTGAGTGACTGCCATGAATAGCATGCTTACCATGAGGCTAACTGCTTATGTGATATAACTGCTTGAATGCCTGTGGGTGGAGGTTGGGTTGTTTGGATTGGGACAAATCATCAACTGTGAGTTTTAAGCCCACTAGATAGTGGCAAAACCATGTTTTTCTAAGCCCACCCGAGGGTGGCAAAATCTGCATTTTAAGCCTACTTGCGAGTAGCAAACCATCTTTCAAAAAAAACAAACATGAAATGTTTTGTTCCAATTCAGGCGACCCGGTCTATACTTGTATGCTGTGCGCATCACATAGTAAATCTAGGCTAATAACCGGAATAAGAACGCATAACGTTTTCAAAACTAGATATCATGGTTAGTAGAGGCCGATCTATGATCGGGCGAGCGGGGGTGCTCACGAAGTGACCTTCCCCAATCGTACCCAAGTTCCCGAGCCGAGGCAACTTTGGTGATGACGGACACGTGGCCTTAGGCAACGAGTCAGGGTTTCCTAAATTTCCCAAAATAAAATATTTAGGTGGCGACTCTGTATCTGGCAAAGCAGTCCATGTTTGGCACTTCTTTCAAAAATCTGTTTTTCTCAAAACGATTTGCCGGATTTGGACTCTTTGGTTCAGATTAAGAACCATGACAAAAATCGAGTCCGAGCTGTAGCGAGGTCCCTCGCGGACTTGTTACAGAAGGTCTTTCTTTTTGAATTGCTGGTCTATTGTAGTGTCCTTATGAATTAACGCCTCACGGGTCATAGGCTTTTTCCCTACGATCTCTACTGCATCAATTTCATAATTACGGTCCCTATAATAAGTCTTATATGATGCATTACTTCGATCTTGTTCTTCCTCAAGTAAAGATTCATATCTAGACACTTTATAGGTTAATTCCACTAACTCTCGAAACTCAGTTGAATCGAACTTCTTTCGAAGCCTAAACTCTAAACCATTTTGAGCCAGTCTCACAAATTCAGGTTCTAGTAGAATGACCCTACACTTGTTAAGTGCTCTTTTGAATCTGGCAATAAATTGAGCAGCCTTTTCATCAGGCCTTTGGCTTAACCTTGCCAAATTTACCATGGAAACTTCAGGCTTCGTTTGGAAAAATTAGGCATGAAATGCCTCCTCCATTTGCTGCCAAGTTTGGATAGAACCAGGTGTAAGGTTAATATACCATACAAAGGCTGCCCCAGTTAAAGAATTTGGAAAAAGTCTTAACTTCATATAATCATTATTGGTAAATTCACCACATTGGGCTGCGAACCTAGCAATATGTTCTACTGTTGACTGGTTTCCATTTTCATAAAAGAGAGCAATGTCTAGTATTCTAGACCCCCTTGGGTATTCATGCACCCTATCCACCCATTCTGGGTATGGCTTCCTATACATAGGATTTTGAACCCCTAGAGCCATAGGTCCACACATTTCTTTGATAATATCAGTAATTTGGTCCCTAGGAACCATATTTTATGCTTGTTGGACTACCACTGGAGGAACAAACATAGGATTTGATGGAAACCCTTATGCTTGAGGTCCTCTTAGTCCATAAGGAGGTATATTTGGGATTGGCTGTCCCTGTGGTACTGGTTGCTATTGAGGGTATGGTTGAGCTCTCTGAGCCTGTCCTGTGGAAGGACTTGCGAAAGGTGCTGCAATAGGATGAACATGTGTTGTTTCTCTCCCAACCGCAGGAAACTCTTCTAACCCCCCGGGTGTGAATTCGAACAGAGGATTAGTGAACCCCCTTGTGCCAAGTATGCCTTCGAACATGAGATTTGGAAACACTCTCATGCCATTTTCTTGTGTTAGCCCAGATCCACCAATTTGTATGGCTTCGCTGTTAGGTAATGAGGCATTTTGATTTACCACTGGCCTCGAAAGAGGCTCATACCATGACTGAGGTATAAGTGATGGTCTTTCATAATTTTGATTACTAGTCTGACCATTAGTATGTCCATTACTTTGTATAGGCTGTTTATCTTTAGCCAATCTTTGCTGAGGAACATTTGAATTTTCCTCCATATGCCTTGTGCTAGTTAGTTGATGGGAATTCATTCGATCCATAAAGGATGTTGCCCATCTTTCCATTGTGTACATTAACTGCTGTCCCATGGTATCTACTAAGCCTCCCCATGGATTCATTGACTGGGTAGATGGAACAATGGATGGTCCAATTCCATGGCCTCGTCCAATATTTTGAACATGTGGTGCATGTTCTGAATTGCTGGTCTGTTTGACCATAGGTTCTGATGAGATAGGTGCTTCCATAGGATGTGTTATCACATTATCCTTTGGATTAGGTACTTCTACCTCTCCTTCCACACCTTCTTCCAGGCGTTCATTTTCTCCTTGTCTCCTATATCTAGCCATTTCAATTAGAGTCCCACTGGGCGTGCCAAAAATATATGTTGGCTTTTTGGCTTTTGAAGGTTAATAACGTAATTTTAAGCGTGCTAGCAAGGATCAATTAGTCCTTATAGAATATTAATTGCTAACCAATTATCAGACGATTGTGTTTTAGTTCTCTCAGCCTCAATGAAGAGGACTTTGACTGGTGGCTTGTTTAGGAGAATTTAATAAATAACAACAAGTGAAGAACAGTTTTAGAATCTGAATTTCATTAAGTGAATGAAAACTTACAATGATCTGACCCAGCCTCGTAGAGGTTTACAGCAACAAGCTATTTGAAAACTACTCCTAGGAAATGAAGTGCAATACGGGAATTGAAGTGTTGAAATATAAAGAACTGTAAAAACTGGAAGGAAAAACAAAGTAAATAAACTGATTTTTTGATTTGAGTATGGATCTTTCATTTTGGGGCCTTCTCTGCTATTTATACTTTTCAATGATAACTGTCGAAGTGGGCTTCCAACCGTCGAAATGTCCTCCCATGATTGCTCAACATGTTCTCTCACAGTCAATCCCACTACGCCATTCTTGCAGTTAGGCTTCCCTCCTAATTTTGAATTCAAACTTTGTGAGTAACCGTTAGGCCACATCACCTTGTATCCCTCGATTGTTCCAGTGTTACGCAGATCCATTATTACCAATATGGACTGATACGTGCCTGACTTTGGTTGGCAACTTGTATTAACTCCCTAAATTGTCCTCTTAGTGCCACGTGTTGAATTGTGATTGGCTTTTACAAATTATACATCCAACAAAATTATACTTGGAATTTATTTATTTATTTATTTAATTTAAAACATGATTTGGCTATTAATATTGACTCAATTTAATTTTTTTTCATAAATGATGTGTATGGAATACACTAAAAAATAAACAATCTACATCATCGAGGTGGACTCGAAGTAGGCCCATAATGGCCCAAGATGGACCTTCCAGTCCAAACAATGAATGAGAGGAAAATAGCCACCTTCTTTAAACTATGTTGAATTTACCAGGGAAAACCTGTGGGAGGACCTGGAGGCAGTGGCTAGTGGTATGGATAAACCATGGTTGGTAGCTGGTGATTTCAACGATTATGCTAACAAGGGGAAAGACGAAGCTACACCCTTTTCCAAAATTCTGCTTGTAGCCAAAAGTTCCTGGACAGGATCAATAATTGCAACCTGATTGACCTAGGGAGTTTGGGCCCCAGAATGACATGGACGAACAATAGACATGGTCTTGCCAACACTATGGAGAGGTTGGATAGGGCTATGTGCAACTCAGATTAGAGAACCATGTTACCAGAAGCCACAGTCAGGGTTCTTCCAAGAACCTATTCTGATCACTTACCATTGATAGTCTACACCCAAGGTATGCATTCCCATACCCCCCCCCCTTCATAGGCCCTTTAGATTTCAAGCTGCTTGGATGACCCACCCAGGCCTTATTGAGGTTATCACCTCCTCCTGGGCTGATATGAAGAATAACCTCATTGACTCTACTGACGAGTTCACCCGTAGGGTTAAAGAGTGGAATAAAGAAGTGTTCGGTAATATTTTTAAAACAAAAAGACATCTCCTTGCTCAGATTAAGGGCATCCAAAGAGCCCTTGCTATTAATTTTTCTCATAACTTGCATTTACTGGAAAAGGATCTCATCAAATCCTATAATACTACTCTATTCCAGGAGGAGGTGTTACGGTTCCAAAAGTCTAGGTCTAAATCTATAACTCTTGGTGATAGGAATACTAAATACTTTCATGTTTCTATTATCACCAAGAGAAGGAAACTCAAAATCAATGCTCTTAAAGACTCTACTTGAAATTGGACTACTGAGGCTGATAGTCTTAAGCTTCTTATCCTGGATTATTTTTATAATCTTTTCAATAGTGAGCCCATTAGTCACCTTGAGCATTGGCACAACGTAGCACCAACCCATTTCACCCATGATGATAATGCGGGTATTCTCAACCTCTCTGTAACTCTGAAATTCTTGGAGCTGTGAAGAGCATTGGTGCTTTCAAAGCTCCTGGTAAGGATGGTATCCAGGCTATTTTTTATCAAAACTATTGGAGTACTATTGGACCCTCTATGTGTGATTTTGTCCAAACTTGCTTTATGAATTATAATGTCCTTGCTTCTATTAATGAAACCCTTATTGTTTTGATCCCTAAAATGGAAAATCCTGAAACCATTAAGCAATTCAGACCCATCAAGCCTATGTAATATTAGTTACAAAATCATAACCAAGCTCATCGTGGGTAGAATTAGACCTCTCCTTAATACTTTGATCAGTCCTAACCAAAGTAGTTTCATTCTTGGAAAAAACACCACTGATAATATTATCATTACTCAGGAGATTTTAGATATGCTGAAGCATAAAAAAGGCAAGAGAGGCAGTATGGTGTTTAAAATTGATCTTGAAAAGGCTTATGATAGACTTTCTTGGGACTTTATTAGAGAAACCCTTCTTGAATTCAAACTTAATGACAAATGGGTTAATTTAATCATGAGTTGTGTCTCTAACAGTCAATCCTCCATCCTCTGGAATGGAGAAATCATGGATGGTATCCAGAACAAAAGGGGTCTCAGACAAGGAGACCCTTTTTCACGCTACCTGTTTGTGCTTTGTATGGAAAGACTGTCTAATATGATTAACTAAAAAGTCCAAAAGGGATCCTGGAAAGGTCTCAAGGCCTCTGCTAATAGCCCCTCCTTATCTCACTTTTTCTTTACTGATGATCTTATTCTCTTTGCTCATGCTGACCATAAAAACTGTGATACCATTATGGAGGTCATTTCTGAATTTTGTGAAATCTCTGGCCAAAAAGTTAATCATCTTAAGTCTAAACTTTTTGTCTCTCCCAACATCCATAGAAATCTAGCTAAATCCCTTAGCTCTCACTGTGGTGCTCCCCATACCCAAGATCTTGGTAAGTACCTTGGCTCTCCCCTGCTTCACTGCAGAATCACCAAGAATATTTTCAATGATATCCTCACCAAAATGAAAACTAGACTGACTGGATGGAAGACTAAGTCCCTTAACCTAGCTGGTAGAACAACCCTTATCCAATCTGTTACCTCAGCCATTCCCACCTATAATATGCAAATCATGGAGTTTCCTAGAAAGATTTGTGATGAGATTGACAAAATTAACCGTAATTTCCTTTGGGGTGATTCTGAGACTCATAAGAAAATCCATTTGGTCAACTAGGACAGTGTCTGTAAAAGTAAAACTGAGGGAGGTTGGGGTATCAAGAAAGTTAGAATACAAAATGCTGCATTGTTAACCAAACTGGGATGGAAATTCCTGACTGAGGGCAATAGACTTTGGTGTAAAGTGCTCAATTCTAAATACTTGAATCATAATAGTTTTTACTCTTGGCCTTTGAAGAAAAGATCTTCTCACATTTGGAGGAGCATGTGTAAGTATAGAGATGCCCTGAAAAAAAGTGTTAAATGGACTGTGGGTAATGGGAAGGACATCTCTCTTTGGACAGATTGGTGGTGTGGTAAACTTCCTCTTTCTCAGCTGAATCCTTCCTATCCTGTCAATGACTTTGAAAAGGTTAGCTTACTCTTGGATGAAACAGCAGGTGGGACTTTGATCAGGTTTCCACTTTGCTTCACCAACAGGACCTTCAAACTATCCTCAATACTCCTAGACACTCCTTTGTCTCTTGTTCTGATACTCCTACCTAGGCTGCTTCTTCTTGTGGTGCCTTCACTACTGCTTCTGCTTATAAATTAATTTCCAATGATAATACTAACCTGACTGACAGGGACTGGAAATGGATTTGGAAAATTAAAATTCCCCAAAAACTAAAATATTTCCTTTGGCTAGTCTTGAAAGGACAACTTCTAACCAATCATTTGCAACTTGTGAGGAATATATCTCAAACAGATCTCTGCCCTACATGTGGACAGTTCAGTGAAGACATGAACCACCTATTGTGCAGCTGCCCTAGGTCCAAAGACATATGGCTTCATCTCCAAAACACCAAGTGGTGGGATGAGGGAATTAACAAGCCTCTTGAGGAATGGGTTACTTATAATTCTAAAAGTAAAATCCTGTACCAAGGACATAGATGGTCCTTTGTGTTTATTGTTTCTCTTTGGCAAATCTAGAAGGATCGGAACTCAATTGTTTTTGAAAATCAAAGTAACCCATTCCATAATAGCCCCAAGAAGATCACATACCTTGTGGCTGAAATTGATGAGGCTTTTCAATCTTCTCTTCACCCACGCTACTTTCTTCCTAGACTAATTCATTGGTTTCATCCACTTGCAGACAAACTAAAATTAAATGTAGATAGGTGTTCCAAAGGTGATCCCGGCCAAGCAAGCTATGGAGGACTATTGTGCGATGAGACAGGAAGCTAGATATAGGGATACTATGGTAAACTAGGCCATTGCTCAAGTTTGGAGGTTGAACTATGGGCCATCTACAGAGGCCTCACCATTCTCTTCCAGAAAGGCACCAGATATGTGGTAATCGAATCTGATTCGGAACAAGCCATTAACCAACTTCAAGAAGGCCCAAATCCACACTCTCCTTACAAAGCCCTCATTGAAGATGCTAAGTTCTTACTGGATCGGTGCAACTGCTCCCTTGGTTATACACTGCGAGAGAGCAATAGAGTGGCTGATAGACTAGCAAATCTGGACGTTGCCCAAGTTGAACATCTTGTTTTCCTTGAAACACCACCAGTAGAAACTAGTCCCCTGATCATCGAAGACATGATTGGTTGTAGTGTGATGAGAGACTAGTCTCTCTGTTTTGTATCTGTGACTATTTCTTTGTTTTGCTTTAATTTCCAATGAATCAAATATATATATATATGGTTAATTATATTTTTCACCCATGTAGTTTGATTTAAATTTTAATTTAGTCAATATAGTTTTAATTTGAATAATTTAGTCCTTATACTTTAAGTTCAGTTTTAACTTTGTCATTCTATCTAAACTGAGGGTTAAAATTAACAATTTTAGGACACTTGTCATTTTAAGTCTAGTTTTAATTTGGTTATTCCATCAAAATTGAAAGTTAAAATTAATAATTTTTGGACACTTATCAATTTTCTAAGATGCATACATAGAGAAAAAATTAACAAAAATTTAAACAGGAATGACCAAATTGAAATTATGCTTTAAGTGTAGGGACCAAATTGTTCAAATTAAAATTATAGAGGTTAAAGTGAAATTTGGATCAAAGTATAAGGATGAAAAGTGTATTTAACCCAAAATTATAATAAAAATGTTTTTTTTTTTTTTTTTTTTCTATAGGTGTGTTCAATTATTGTAAGAAAATATAGATCCCATCAAAACTGTTTTCTTAAAAAAAATATTTTTCATTCAAATCATTTCCAAGAAAGAATACAGAGAAAGTTTAAATTGTTTGGGTGCATTCACTTTTTTTATTATTGTATAAATTGAACAATTAATAGAAAAATAAATCATTTATACTCTATTTTCTTTTCTTTCCTGTAATTCATTAAAAAAAAAAAAAAAACTTTTCTATAGAATATTATTGACAACAAGAATACATGTGCAATGCAAATGTTACATTTATAAAAATGTGCACAATTCTCCCATTTGACTATAAATATAAAAGTATTATATTTAATTATTAGTTGTAAATTTCAAAATTTTAAATAGAAACCATACATATTAGGGGTTGAAAATTAGTTGAAAAGTAAACTTATTAAGTGCTTATTTTGGAATTGATCTTCTTAAAAAAAAAAAAATGATTTTTTTTAAGTAAAAAAATTAACGTGTTTGAGAATTAGGTGTTTGACTTCTTCTAATAATTTTTGACTTCAAAAATTTTTTTTAATTTTTTATTGACTTTTTAATTTTTTTCAACTAAAAATTAAAATTTCAAACACTATTAAACTCTCAATCTTCAAAATGTTTTGATTTGTGGGGTATGCACAATTGATATTGCCAGTTTCCATATAGTTCTCTCTTATGTTTGGTACAACTAAGCTAAAAATTGACATTTCTTCACCAAAACAAAAAAACAAAAACAAAAGGATAAAAATGAATAATAAAAAAAAGAGTGAAAATTATTCCTTTCTCAACTTTTAGGCTTTGTTTGGTTACAATTCTTAGAATTTATTTTTAGATGGATTTTCATTTGTTTTTATTGAACTTTAATCATATTTTAGTAATTTATTTTTACTTTTTACATATATTAAGGTTAGATGCATCTAAAAAGTAAAAAATTTTAAATAACATATCAAAAAAAAATCTAAAAATAAATGAAAACCCAAATAAAAATGTACACAAATTTTTATTTGAATTTTTGTTTGTTTTTAGTGATTTTTAAAAAATATTTTAGTTAATTTGTTTTACTTTTTAGATGTATCTTGATTAAACATATCTAAAAAATATGAAAAAAATAATTAAAATATCAAAAAAAATTTATTAAAAATAAACGAGAATTCATCTAAAAATAATTTTTGAAAATTCAACTAAACAAGCACTTACTTTTTTCCGTCTTTGTAAGTTATTTTTGTTGATTGAACTATAAACAAAAATTATATCAAACAGTCTGACACAATTATCAAATTAAAATAAATTATAAACGATTCATATAAGGGTATCTACCACATTTAACCATTTTTTCATCAAATTTGAGTAAAAGTTTCATTTGATATTGTGCGTTCCAACAGAGTTTCATTAAACCATCAGTTGATCGGGGTGACCAGGGGATGTTTGGTTGGTCGATCGGCTAGCGTTTGTAACAAAATAAAATCTGTTTTTATTATTATTATTTTTTATTTCTAGTTTGATTTTTGTAATCAAACAAATTCTCTCATTTCCTTTATTTCTTTTGTATTCACCCCAAGTTTTAATCCCATGTCTTATAAACCCATTCAAAACTTTCCACCAAATCAATGTGGGACAAGCCATTACACAAACCTTAAGAAATTTCCACCAAAACTCCATTTCCATGGAGCACACTTTTGCTTCAATTTCCCATTCACTCGATAATGGTTTTGAGTAACCAAATATACCACGTGAATCACAACGCGACATAGAACGCGTTACCAAATCGACGCACGGGGCCCACCTAAAAAATAAACCAAACTTAGGAAAAAAAATTCTGGTTTTACCTAGAATTTTCACAACCATTTCTAACAATTCCCCACATGAATGGAATTTGATGACAACGGAAATGCAACAATATGCAGACTTTATCGAAAGAGTATAAGTCAAAAATATCTTGCACAAACCGAATCTGTTCAGTTATCTGTTGAAACAGTGTTGCACCTATTCAAACAGGTTTGGTACCTGTTTAATTCAAATTGAATAGCCACCACTACATCTATAAATAGACAGTCCTCATTTGATGAATTCATTCACTAATTTTCGTCCTTAATAATTCTGCAAACATTCTCTTCATATTGCTGCATTATTTTCTTCTGTGAGAGAGTATAAACACTTAGTGTGTTCGTTGAATAAATAAATTGTAGTGCTGCATTTATTTGTTGATTGATCATTTCATCCTGGGAGATAGGCGTCCATATTCTGAAAGCACCGTGGAGAGGACGAATTTGTCTTAAGGATACAGTGTTGAACACTGGACCTGATCAGATTATTATTCGAAGATATTAATCAAATAAGTTATTTATTTATTTTTTGTTTTGTTTTTATTTATTTAAATCAGATTTGAATTTTGTTTTGTAACAAAATAAAATCTGTTTTCTAGTTTGATTTTTATAATCAAACTTTTTCTCTCCTTTCCTATTTTTCTTTTAAATTCTGTTTGTCGTTTAGTACCCAAACAAAATTAATTAATTTAATTACAATGAAGATTGTCCAACAATCTTAAGACATAATTGAATTTAGGTATCTTCATTGTATTTAATTTTCTGTGATTTCATAAAGACATATTCTGGTTGGAAAAATAAATAGTGGTTTACGCTATTTGACAGATAATAGTAATATGCTGTCTATTTTCTTTGAGAACTAGTAGTAATATACTGGTGTCATTAACAATTGCAGAATATTAAATTTGTGTTACAAAAAATTATTGTCATATTTTATTTTTCTAGTTTTAGTAACAAGAAAAATAAAATTATTTTGTGTTATAATTTATTTTCTGGTTTTAGTAACTAGAAAATTAATTTGTGTTTTAATTTTTTTTGATTTTTGTAATAAGAGATTATGGCTACTGTAACTAAAACTGCAACTGGAAGTGGAACTCCAATTGTTACACCAACACCGATCCCTATCCAGAACCATGTTCAAGTACCAATAAATCATGGAGAAAAACCAGAAAAATTTAACGGTACTAAGTTTAAGAGATGGCAGCAGAAGAAGCTGTTCTATCTTACAACTCTTAATTTGGCCCGGTTTCTTCATGAAGAGGCTCCAGCACTTAAAGAGAGTGAAAGCAATCGGCAAGTTGTTGCCGCTGTAGATGCTTGGAAACATTCAGATTTCCTGTGCAGAAACTACATCCTTAATGGCCTTGACAACAAGCTGTATAATGTTTACAGTCCTCTAAAGTCAGCAAAAGAATTATGGGATTCTTTGGAGAAGAAATACAAGACAGAGGATGCCGGTACGAAGAAATTTGTTGTCGGTAAATTTCTGGACTTTGTTATGGTAGACTCCCAAACGGTAATTTCTCAAGTTCAAAATTTTCAAATAATTTTGCATGATATTCATTCAAAAAGTATGTCTCTTAGCGAGTCTTTCCAAGTCGCTGCTTTAGTGGAAAAGTTCCCACCGGCTTGGAAAGATTTCAAAAATTATTTAAAATATAAACACAAAGAGATGACCATAGATGAACTTATTGTAAGACTGAGAATTGAGGAAGATAACCGTAAGGTTGAAAAGGGGAATGAGAAAAATCCCATTGAGTCCAAGGCTAATGTGGTTGAACAAGTTCATAAACCACATAACAAAAAGAGGAAGTTTACTGGAGATGGTCCTAAGTAAGGCGACAACAATGGCAACAAGAAGTTCAAAGGGAAATGCTATAATTGTGGCAAGACTGGACATCGAGCTTCTGATTGCCGCCGCCCTAAGAGGGATCATGGAAGTACAAGCAAGAAAACTACCAATCAAGCCAATGTAACTGAACTAGATTACATCTCTGACGGGGTGAATGACATCAACCTCTCTGCTGTGGTGTCTGAGGCTAACTTGGTTGGAAATCCCAAAGAGTGGTGGGTTGACACAGGAGCAACTCGTCACATATGTGCAGACAAGAAGATGTTCACTACCTACATTGAGACTGCAAATGGTGAACAATTTTTCATGGAAAATTCTTCTACTTCTACTGTGGATGGACAAGGAAAAGTGATCTTGAAGATGACATCAGGGAAAGAACTGACCCTCAACAACGTACTGCATGTACCTGACATCCGGAAGAATTTAGTTTCTGGTTCTTTGTTAAGTAAAAATGGTTTTAGGCTTGTCTTTGAGTCTGATAAATTTGTATTAACAAAGAGTGGCATGTATGTTGGTAAGGGATACATGAGTGATGGTCTCTTCAAACTAAATGTAATGACAGTTGTACCAAAAGTTGGTATGAATAAGAATAACACATCTTTTGCTTATATTCTTGAGTCGAATTTATGGCAAGGCAGATTAGGACATGTGAATTTTGATGCTTTGTGTAGATTAATTGGTTTAGATTAAATACCAAAGTTTGAAATTAATCCTAATTATAAATGTGAAATTTGTGTAGAAGCGAAACTAGCTAAGGCTCCATTTAAATCGGTTGAAAGGAAAACCGAACCTCTAGAATTAATTCATACTAATGTATGTGATCTTAAATTTGTTCAAAGTAGAGGAGGTAAAAAGTATTTCATAACGTTTATCGATGATTACACAAGATATTGTTATGTTTATTTACTTAGAAGTAAAGATGAAGCCTTAGAAATATTTAAACTCTACAAAACAGAAATTGAAAATCAACTTGTTAAAACCATTAAAATGGTTAGAAGTGATAGGGGTGGTGAATATGATGCACCATTAAATGAATTTTGTGCACAACATGGCATTATTCACCAAACTACAACACCTTATTCTCCACAGCAAAATGGAATCGCTGAAAGGAAGAATAGAACCCTAAAAGAAATGATGAATGCCATGTTACTAAGTTCAGGCTTACCACAAAACTTGTGGGGGGAAGCAATATTGTCTGCTAATTATGTTCTTAACAGAATACCCTACAAGAAAACCAACAGCACTTTTTATGAATTGTGGAAAGGTCGACCGCCTTCCTAAAAATACTTAAAAGTGTGGAGGTGTTTGGTAAAAGTTGAAGTTCCTGTTCCTAAAAAGACTAAGAATTGACCAAAAACAGTAGATTGTGTGTTTATTGGTTATGCTCAGAATAGTAGTGCATATCGGTTTCTGACTTATAAATCAGAAATACCTGATATAAATATGAACGCTATTATAAAGTCAAGGAATGCTGTGTTTTTTGAACATGTCTTTCCTTACAAGAAAGAACAGGAATTAAGTTCACAAAAAAGAACTTATGATTGTACACAAAGTCAAGAGACTAATGACAATCAAACACAAGAGACTAGTAATGGTCTCGACCAACATGATTTTACTGATGATGAACCAAGACGAAGTAAGAGAGCGAGAACATCAAAATCCTTTGGTCCAGATTTTCTAACATACCTGTTAGAAAATGAACCTCAAAGCTTTAAGGAAGCAATGACAAGTCCTAAAGCACCTTTGTGGAAAGAGGCTATTAATAATGAAATTGAATCCATTATACAAAATCATACTTGAGAATTGGTGGATCTTCCACCTGGTTCTAAACCTCTTGGATATAAGTGGATATTCAAGAGAAAAATGAAGGCAGATGGTTCAATAGACAAGTATAAAGCAAGACTTATAGTAAAAGTTTACAGACAAAAGGAAGGTCTGGACTATTTTGACACATATTCCCCTGTGACAAGAATAACATCCATTCGTATGCTTATTGCTATAGCAGCGTTGTTTAAATTAGAAATACATCAAATGGATGTTAAGACAGCTTTCTTAAACGGTAATCTAAATGAAGAGATCTATATGGAGCAACCCGAAGGGTTTGTAATGCCAGGGCAAGAAAAGAAAGTTTTTCGACTTGTAAAGTCTCTTTATGGATTAAAACAAGCACCTAAGCAATGGCATGAAAAATTTGACCATGCAATGCTTACTAATGGGTTTAAGATAAATGAATGTGACAAATGCGTCTATGTTAAAAATACTGACCAAAGATATGTTATAGTTTGTCTTTATGTGGATGACATGCTTATCATTGGAAGCAGTCAAAACATGATCAAATCAACTAAGCAAATGCTTAACAAAAGATTTGATAGGAAGGATATGAGGGTCGCAGTGTTATATTAGGAATAAAAATTACTAAAACATCTATTGTTGGACAATCTTCACTGTAATTAAATTAATTAATTCTGTTTAGGTACTAAACGACAAACAGAATATAAAAGAAAAATAGGAAAGGAGAGAGAAAGTTTGATTACAAAAATCAAACTAGAAATAGAATTAAATAAATAAAAACAGATTTTATTTTGTTACAAAAACAAAATTAAAATCTGATTTAAATAAATAAAAACAAAACAAAAAATAAATAAATAACTTGATTAATATTTTCGAATAATAATCTGATCAAGTCCAGTGTTCGACACTGTGTCCTTAAGACAGATTCGTCTTCTCCACGGTACTTTCAGAATATGGACGTCTATCTCCCAAGATGAAATGATCAATCAACAAATAAATGCAGCACTACAATTTATTTGTTCAACGAACACACTAAGTGTTTATACTCTCTCACAGAAGAAAATAATGCAGCAATATGAAGAAAATGTTTGCAGAATTATTAAGGACGAAAATTAGTGAATGTATTCATCAAATGAGGGCTGTCTATTTATAGTTGTAGTGGTGGCTATTCAATTTGAATTAAACTGGTACCAAACCTGTTTGAACAGGTGCAACACTGTTTCAACAGATAACCGAACAGATTCGGCTTAATTTGCACAGATTTAAATATGTTTGAATTTAAATTCAAATAGGTATGGGTTTTCCCTTGAATTAAACGGACATATTTTAAAAAAATCTGTACAAACGGTTCGGACAGATTTGAATTTAAAATGGTCTGATTTTATTTTACCAAAAAATAAATTAAATTCAAATTTTTTTACCCAAAAAGATTAGTATTGGGTCGGACAATCCCAACCCAACCTCACACCATGCACCTACGCCCAAGCCTAGGCCAAGCCCAGCCGGCCCGACTGACCGGACGGACGGCAGCAGCGGCGCGCTTGTGTGGTGATTTTTGAGTCCAATGGGTCTAGCCCATTTTGCCCATAACCTCCATCACTACAAAAGTTGGGTACCCCTTGGGGCACACCCCAAGTTCCAATCCCATGCCTTATAAACCCATTCAAAACTTATCACCAAATCAATGTGGGACAAGCCATTTTCCAACCTTAATGAATTTCCACCAAAACTCTATTTCCATGGAGCTCACTTTGGCTTGAATTTCCTATTCACTCGATAATGGTTTTGAGCAACCAAATATACCACGTGAATCACAACGCGGCATAGAACGCGTTACCACTTTGACCCGTCAAATTTGATGCTCGAGTCCCACCTAAATAATGGACCAAAGTTAGGAAAAAAATTCTGGTTTTACCTAGAATTTTCCAACCATTTCCAACAATCCCCCACATGAATGGAATTTGATGACAACAAAAATGCAACAATATGCAGACTTTATTGAAAGAGTATAAGTCGAAAATATCTTGCATCAGGATAGGTAGCTTTCGGCCTTGAACCTTCCCTAGTGATAACCTATCGGACTTACTAGCTAACCAATGGACGCGATGCCTTGAATTGTTCAGCCGTTTGTGTAAGCCAAGACAATAGATTTCACACAAAATATCTTCTAACACATCGTGGTTCTCACTGTTGTGTTCATTTTGGCTTTGAACGCTCCTGGTTCTCATGAGTATTTTTAGAGAATTTAGCCTCTTCATTCTCATAGAACCGGCCCCAGTTCGACACTCATATAGATGATTCTTATTGTGAGTATCTCCTTATGCTCGTCTTGATTTTTATGCATAAATTAAGATATAAGTAATCATTAAAAGCAAAGCTTATCCTTATGCCCCTGCATACAACATATATTGCAGATATCACTCTCATCATAGGAATGGGTAGGGAGATTTTAATCCCTTGGTGATTTCTGGCGAGCCACACATAACTTAGTTGTCCCTTTGAACTTAGTTCTTGGGATCTCAAGTCATCTAAGTAGGGTTACCATTTTGATGAATCTTATGTAATCGGCTTTAATCCCATCCCCTTCGATGAACTATACACTAGCTCTTTTGCCAAACCTTTTGTTAACGGATCCACAATATTCTCTTTAGATTTTATATAATCTATTGAGATTATTCCATTTGACAACAATTGCCTTACGGTATTATGTCGACGACGAATATGTCGTGACTTACCGTTATACATGTGATTTTGTGCCCTGCCTATTGCAGATTGACTATCACAATGAATGCAATATTCTCTTTAGATTTTATATAATCTATTGAGATTATTCCATTTGACAACAATTGCCTTACGGTATTATGTCGACGACGAATATGTCGTGACTTACCGTTATACATGTGATTTTGTGCCCTGCCTATTGCAGATTGACTATCACAATGAATGCAAATAGCTGGCACTGGTTTTGGCCACATTGGAATGTCTTCTAAGAAGTGACGAAGCCATTCTACTTCTTCTCCTGCTTTGTCTAAAGCAATAAACTCGGATTCCATTGTGGATCGTGCGATGCATGTTTGTTTCGCGGACTTCCAAGAAACAGCAGGGCCTCCCAGAGTAAAGACATATCCACTAGTAGATTTTGAATCTTTAGTATCCGATATCCAATTTGCATCACAATAACCTTTAAGTACTACTAGATATCGAGTAAAGTTCAAACCATGATCACGGGTGAATCTTAGATATCTAAGAACCCGAATGATCGCCTTCCAATGGTCTTCTCCGGGGTTACTAGTGTAGCTACTCAATTTACTGATAGCATAAGCTATATCAGGACGAGTATAATTCATTAGGTACATTAGACTTCCAATGATTTGGGAGTATTTTAACTGAGACACTGCATCACCTTTATTTTTCGAAAAATAAAGACTGATGTCTACAGGTGTTTTAGCTACATTCAAATCATCCTTAATAAATTTATCAAGAATTTTCTCAATATAATGAGATTGAGATAATGCATATCCGTCAAATATTTTAGTAATTTTCATTCCTAATATAACATCTGCAACCCCCATATCTTTCATATCAAATCTTTTGTTAAGCATTTGCTTAGTTGATTTGATCATGTTTTGACTGCTTCTAATGATAAGCATGTCATCCACATAAAGACAAACTATGACATATCCTAGGTCAGTATTTTTAACATAGAAGCATTTGTCACATTCGTTTATCTTAAACCCATTAGTAAGCATTGCATGATCAAATTTTTCATGCCATTGGTTAGGTGCTTGTTTTAATCCATAAAGGGATTTTACAAGCCGACAAACTTTCTTTTCTTGCCTCGGCACTACAAACCCTTCGGGTTGCTCCATATAGATCTCTTCATTTAGATCACCGTTTAAGAAAGCTGTCTTAACATCCATTTGATGTATTTCTAAATTAAACAACATTGTTATAGCAATAAGCATGCGAATGGATGTTATTCTTGTCACAGGGGAATATGTGTCAAAATAGTCCAGACCTTCTTTTTGTTTGTAATCTTTTACAACAAGTCTTGCTTTATACCTGTCTATTGAACCATCTGCCTTCATTTTTCTCTTGAATATCCACTTATATCCAAGAGGTTTAGAACCAGGTGGAAGATCCACCAATTCCCAAGTATGATTTTGCATAATGGATTCAATTTCATTATTAACAGCCTCTTTCTACAAAGGTGCTTCAGGACCTGTCATTGCTTCCTTAAAGCTTTGAGGTTCATTTTCTAACAGGTATGTCAAAAAATCTGGACCAAAGGATTTTGATGTTCTCGCTCTCTTACTTCGTCTTGGTTCATCATCAGTTAAATCCTGTTGGTCGAGACCATTACTAGTTTCTTGTGTTTGATTGTCATTAGTCTCTTGACTTTGTGTACAATTATAAGTTCTTTTCTGTGAACTTAATTCCTGTCCTTTCTTGTAAGGAAAGACATGTTAAAAAAATACAGCATTCCTTGACTCTATAATATTGTTCACATTTATATCAGGTATTTCTGGATTATAAGTCAGAAACCGATATGCACTACTAATCTGAGCATAACCAATAAACACACAATATACTGTTTTTTGGTCCAATCTTAGTCTTTTTAGGAACAGGAACTTCAACTTTTGCCAAACACCCTCACACTTTTAAGTGTTTGTAGGAAGGCGGTCGACCTTTCCACAACTCATAAGGAGTGCTGTTGGTTTTCTTGTGCGGTATTCTGTTAAGAACATAATTAGCAGACAATATTGCTTCCCCCACAAGTTCTGTGGTAAGCTTGAACTTAGTAACATGGCATTCATCATTTCTTTTAGTGTTCTATTCTTCCTTTCAGCAATTCCATTTTGCTGTGGAGAATAAAGTGTTGTAGTTTGGTGAATAATGCCATGTTGTGCACAAAATTCATTTAATGGTGCATCATATTCACCACCCCTATCACTTCTAACCATTTTAATGGTTTTACTAAGTTGATTTTCAACTTCTGTTTTGTAGAGTTTAAACATTTCTAAGGCTTCAACTTTACTTCTAAGTAAATAAACATAACAATATCTTGTGCAATCATCGATAAATGTTATGAAATACTTTTTACCTCTAGTTTGAACAAATTTAAGATCACATACATCAGTATGAATTAATTCTAGAGGTTCGGTTTTCCTTTCAACCAATTTAAATGGAGCCTTAGTTAGTTTCGCTTCTACACAAATTTCACATTTATGATTAGGATTAATTTCAAACTTTGGTATCTAATCTAAACCAATTAATCTATGCAAAGCATCAAAATTCACATGATCTAATCCACCATGCCATAAATTCGACTCAAGAATATAAGCAAAAGATGTGTTATTCTTATTCATACCAACTTTTGGTACAACTGTCATTACATTTAGTTTAAAGAGACCATCACTCATGTATCCCTTACCAACATACATGCCACTCTTTGTTAATACAAATTTATCAGACTCAAAGACAAGCCTAAAACCATTTTTACTTAACAAAGAGCCAGAAACTAAATTCTTCCGGATGTTAGGTACATGCAGTACGTTGCTGAGGGTCAGTTCTTTCCCTGATGTCATCTTCAAGATCACTTTTCCTTGTCCAGCCACAGTAGAAGTAGAAGAATTTCCCATGAAAAATTGTTCACCATTTGCAGCCTCAATATAGGTAGTGAACATCTTCTTGTCCGCACATACGTGACGAGTTGCTCCTGTGTCAACCCACCACTCTTTGGGATTTCCAACCAAGTTAGCCTCAGACACCACAGCAGAGAGGTTGATGTCATTCACCCCGTCAGAGATGTAATCTAGTTCAGTTACATTGGCTTGATTGGTAGTCTTTTTGCTTGTACTTCCACGATCCTTCTTAGGGCGGCGGCAATGAGAAGCTCGATGTCCAGTCTTGCCACAATTATAACATTTCCCTTTGAACTTCTTGTTTCCATTGTTGTCGCCTTGCTTTGGACCATTTCCAGTAAACTTCCTCTTTTTGTTATGTCATTTATGAACTTGTTCAACCACATTAGCCTTGGACTCAATGGGATTTTTCCTATTCCTCTTTTCAGCCTTACGGTTATCTTCCTCAATTCTTAGTCTTACAATAAGTTCATCCATGGTCATCTCTTTGCGTTTATGTTTTAAATAATTTTTGAAATCTTTCCAAGCCGGTGGTAACTTTTCCACTAAAGCAGCGACTTGGAAAGACTCACTAAGAGACATACTTTCTGAATGAATATCATGCAAAATTATTTGAAAATTTTGAACTTGAGAAATTACCGTTTGGGAGTCTACCATAACAAAGTTCAGAAATTTACCGACAACAAATTTCTTCGTGCCGGCATCCTCTGTCTTGTATTTCTTCTCCAAAGAATCCCATAATTCTTTTGCTGACTTCAGAGGACTGTAAACATTATACAGCATGTTGTCAAGGGCATTAAGGATGTAGTTTCTGCACAGGAAATCTAAATGTTTCCAAGCATCTACAGTGGCAACAACTTGCCGATCGCTTTCACTCTCTTTAAGTGCTGGAGCCTCTTCATGAAGAAACCGGGCCAAATTAAAAGTTGTAAGATAGAACAGCATCTTCTGCTGCCATCTCTTAAACTCAGTACCGTTAAATTTTTTCGATTTTTCTCCATGATTGATTGGTACTTGAACATGGTTTTGGATAGGGACCGGTGTTGGTGTAATAATTGGAGTACCACTACCAGTTGCAGTAGCCATAATCTTTGATTACAAAAATCAGAGAAAATTAAAACACAAATTAATTTTCTAGTTACTAAAATCAGAAAATAAATATAAACCAAAATAATTTTATTTTCCTTGTTACTAAAACTAGAAAAATAAAATACCACAATAATTTTCTGTAACACAAATTAATATTTTGCAATTGTTAATGACACCAGTATATTACTGCTAGTTGTCAAAGAAAATAGACAGTATATTACTACTATCTGTCAAATAGCATAAACCACTATTTGTTTTTCCAACCAGAATATGTCTTTATGAAATCACAGAAAATTAAATACAATGAAGATACCAAAATCATATCTGTCTTAAGATTGTCGGACAATCTTCACTGTATTTAAAAAGATTAATTTTGTTTGTGTACTTAACAACAAATAGAATACAAAAGAAATAAAGGAAATGAGAGAATTTGTTTGATTACAAAAATCAAACTAGAAATAAAAAATAAAAAATAAAAACAGATTTTATTTTGTTACAAAAACAAAATTAAAATCTGATTTAAATAAATAATAATAACACTGAAAATAAATTAAATAACTTACTTGATTAATTCTTGAATAATAATTTGATCAAGTCTAGTGTTCGACACTGTGTCCTTACGACAGATTTGTCCTCTCTACGGTGCTTTCAGAATACGGACGTCTATCTCCCAGGATAAAATTGTCACGCCCCACTTTTTATTACTCGAAGTCATTACCAAGTTCCTTAACTTAATTCAATTTCAGAGATAACATGCGGAAATAAACTCAAATGTTCAATTAGAAGTAATGAACAATAGCTCTCTCATTCGAATGAAAATTAAATAAACATGAGCATCCTTAAATACATTGCCCTCAAGCTTGCAACATTAAATAATCAAATGAAGGGTGTAACCCTTTTACACATATGGCATTCCGCCAACAACAAGAGGCCCCGTGGCCAACAAATAAAAAGATCCAAATCTTGTAGCACATCCTGCTAAACACCTGAAAAAGATTCAACAACGTGGGATGAACATATAGTCCAGTAGGGATCTCAACATGATCCTCAACAATAACGACATTACAGATAGCTATGATCATGAACGCTCATTCTCGTACTCAGGGACGGATCCAGGATTATGACTTTGGGGGGGCTAAAGTACGTTTAACCTCTAACTAATAAAATTTGAAATTCAATACCAATTTCTACTAGTATGAAAAAAATCAATAATGTTACGATAAAATATTGAACTATATATTCCTTGTCAACATAGATGAATACCAAAAGATGATCATACAATTGAGAATATTTTTTTGCCCATATTCACTTACAAAAAGTAGTAACTATTTCTACATGCATTTATTTACTAAAATTAGGCATCTTCAATTGAGCTCGACGTTCTTTCATAATATCAAAAGCATCGATGATAGAGTCTACATCAAACCCTCGAGCAATGTCCTTTTCAATGTACGTAATCAAGTAACTAGCCAGAAAACCATCTTCCATCCTATTGCGCAATTTAGACTTAACTAGTTTCATAGCTGAAAATGCACGTTCTGATGTAGCAGTTGAAACAGGTAAAGTCAATACAAGACGGATCAATCTATCAATAAGAGGATAACTTGTCGACTTTTTTGTTTTTGCCAACTTTTGGCACAACTCAGAAATGGTTGACAGCTTCTGAAACTCGGGAAGTATGGAAATATCAAGCTTATAGTTTTCCAACTGATACTTCAAATGCAATTTTTCTTGTTCGGAGAAATCCATGGGATAAAATTTATCTGCAAGTTTGCAAATATCCTCAATGTTGAATGATCTATAACCATCCCTAGGATCCAAAGCTGAGCTAAGAACAAGCAATTCCATTACATCTTCCTTAAACCTATTGTTTAATTCTTGTAACTGGGAATCAACTGTAACCATAAAAATATCAACTCGAAAATGATGTTCCATGGTGAGCTGATCTCTTTCAGAACGAGACCGACCTCGGCCTCCTTTATAAGGACAACTCATATCAGGAATCTGTATACCATGATCATTAGAAAATAATTTAATTTTCTCCAACAATGGAACCCATCCATCTTCTCTAAATTTTTGAATAAGTATCTTCGTTGTAGACACCAAATGCATTGCATTTAATATATCTTGAGATTTACTTTGCAAAGCTTGGCAAAGATCATCAGTAATCTCCATGATATCCCTCATAAGATGTAAGATGAAGACAAACTCAAAAGATGTAATGGAATCATAAACTCCATCTGCCTCAGCTCATTGATTCGATTTGCTTCCATCATTAATTATGTTTCTTAGGACTGCACAAGTAGCACTGAACATGTTTATCAAACTACAAATGGAACCCAAATGAGAACCCCATCGAGTATCTCCAGCTCGTTTCAATGTTCCAATCTGATTTTTTCCTTTACCAGTCTCGAATTCATCATCAATGGCAAGCTTTTCAGCAATATCTGCAGCCTGAGCAGCTCTTAATTGATCATGTCTTTTGCAAGATGAGCCAACTATATTAATTACTTGAGTCAAGTAAGAGAAAAATTGATTGATAGATATAACCTGTTTAGATGCTCCTACTAAAGCCAATTGGAGCCGATGAGCAAAGCAATGAACATAATATGCGAATGGACACTCAGCACAAAATAGAGCCTGCAACCCAGTCCATTCTCCAGACATGTTACTGGCACCATCATATCCTTGACCACGAATATTTTGCACACTAAGGTTATGACGAGAAAGGACAATACAAATTTCTTCTTTCAAAGTTGCCGACGTGGTATCTAACACATGAACTATGTCAAAGAAACGCTCTTTTATAAAACCATATTTATCAACAAATCTCAAAACAATTGCCATTTGCTCTCTTTTCGATTCGTCTTCAGATTCATCAACTAGAATGCAAAACTTCCCATCATTAATCTCCTCACGAATGAATCTTTGTATCTTATCAGAGAAAATACTAAGAATCTGCTTTTGAATCCCATGGGAATGATAGGAAGCATTTTGAGGAGCATTTTCCAAAACCACTGCTGCCACATCCTCATTATAAGAAGCCAAGAGCTTTATCAACTCAATAACATTCCCTCGGTTGTTAGATTCGTGGCGTTCATCACGACCTCTGAAAGCGCAGGCTTGGAATGTTAACCATTTAATCACATCTATCGAGGTCTTCAATCGCAAACGATTTCTAGCAATTTGTATGGAAGTTTGTTTTTCAATAATTGCCTCAATATGTTGCGCTTGATTTGTTAAATCACAACAACATTTGATAGCAACTCTATGCGATGAGTTAGGATCCTTGCCCATATGCGATAACAAAGGACAACTTTTCCCTTCATTGACTTTCTTCCAAGAAGAAAATCCCTCGACTGTAAAAGCACTAGATCCAGGGCATCCAGTTGGCTTAGTAAAAAGAAAACATGGAAGGCAAAACGCACGATTTTTTGTTGGATAGTATTCCAACCAATCCGGAAATAACTTGTACCAAGAATCTAAAAAACGACGCCCATTCTTATCAGTTTCAAAAGGTTGATTGTTCGGAGCCTTGGGTTGATATGGCCCGGATTTGATATAAGCACGTCTGATCTCATCACGTTCAGATACCGGATAATCCCATATTTGTTGACGCAACCCCGGATCCCTCACCAAAGAAGATGTATCAACATCTTTAGATTCGACTCTTGGAAGTTTAGAAGGACGTTGTTCCAAAGGAGTTGAAGTTTCAACATTATTGGTGGAACTTTGAACGATATTTTCAGAACCTCTTTTCTTAAAGAAGAAATCAATTTTTTTGTTCGCCATGATTAACTTAACAATTGTACCTGAATCACAAACTAGCAGACAATTGGACCACCCATATTCAAACTTCAATCAACAGACATAAATATGAAAACAATCACCTCAATTTAAGCCCATTAATTCTTAGACATAAATAATAATTGTATTTGAATAAAAAACTAACAGACAATTGATGCACATATTGCATTCGCAGAAATATGAGTATAATATAAGCTTAAAAAACTAACTGAAGAAAAAAAAGAAAACATATTGCATAAATCCCAATTAATCTCAAACATAAATTATTGAAACTTCAACCAACATAGACAGAAAATCCATCACTATCTCACAATTGAGCCAACTGTATGCGAATTTATTTAATACCCTTCCCAAAAAATTAAAGCAAATTAAAGTTGAGAGCAAACCCATATATGATCTAATATAACTTTAAAGCAAACCTAAAAAAGCAAACCCATTCATGAATCATATATATGATATAAATCACAAAAAAGCCACAAAGATCAACAATTTGATTACCTTCTTCAGGAGTCAGGACAAGGGCTTGCACTCCGTAACTCTGCTCCGTCCGCCGTATCGGTCGTCTCTCTTATGTGCCTCTCAGACTCAATTGTTTTGTTTACTTTATTTTAGACTTAGTGCTTCTTAAGCTTCCCCAGCAAGTCTTGGATTGGATATTATATATATATATATTTAAAAGTTTCATATTTACACTTTAACCCACTAAAGTGTTTAAAATACATACACATAATTTAAAATAGATTATTATATATGTTAAATAATTCAAAAAAAAAAAATTCCAAATAATTTAAAAAATTGGGGGGGCTACTCTATATAATTTTGAAATTATCTAAAAAAAATTTGGGGGTGCGAACTCCTATAATTTTAAATTATTTTAAAATTTCTAGTATAATATATGATATTTTTCAAATTTTTGGGGGGGCGGCCGCCCCCCCCCCGCCCCCCCCTGGATCCATCCTTGCTCGTACTAGAATAGTAATGTGACAGTTTATACAATATATATATATATATATATATGTATGAACTTTTCTCGAAAATAACCATTTCATTCAGCGCTATAAGCGATTTATCTTTCTTTTCCTTTCATTAACCCCCATTCCCATTCTTTCATAACATTAACAATTACTTAGGAAATAAATTCACTAAGCCCATTATTCTCTTCCATTTTCCTCACATGCAACAGATGTGCCTTTTCAAAACATATTTCTAGAATGTTCGATTTTCTTCACACTTCCAAAAGACAAAAGGTCATTTCGGTTCAATCCCAACTCTATCATAACTACACATGCATACCTTTATAAAAGGGAGATAACAACTCAACTACATGCATAAGCTAAACCAATGAGGTAACTCGGCCCTCCAAAACTGTAACCAACACAATTCACAATGTTCCCAGATACACTGGACAATAACAACAAAACCTTGCTCTACTAGCTAAGTGCGTAGTAAGCCAAAGATACACTTCTCACAACAACATACCAATTTACCAGGCGCTAGCTGGAAGGGTGTGGTACCTTAGATTCTCAGCGCATTCAGTTCTCCAGGCGCTAGCTGGAAGGTAACGGTACCTCTGATTATCAGCGCAGGGTATAACACCAACAACCACAATATAACAAAGCATAACCAACATGTGTAAAACATACACATAAACTATCAGGATACAAGCAATGTGTTAAGGTATATGAACACATAGGTGTGTGGAGTCCATCCCCTATCTTCTCACACACACTGGAGTACAACCCCTCTCTCCTCCCTAACAAGTATACATATATAATGTATCTCAACATTTCATCACATACGATGTTCAATCAACAATGGTGTAATGTATACACGACAATTCAACGCAACCGTGTCATCCTCCACCGATGACCAAGGACAAGACCACTAGATGCAGGTATTTAGTACATCTATTAAAAGACTCAATCATCATGAGATCACAAACCCAACAACTACATTAACATGGTAGTTAAAGATACAACCTCCACATATGTGTGTTCAACACTCAAATTACAACAATCCAATTCTCATACTTCATTCAAAAATATCTTTCCCATTTCACAAAACAAATTCCATTTTCTCTTGTTTTTCACAAAACCAACTCCATACCTTTTGTTTTCACAAAATCAATTCCATGGACAATAAGGCCATAACTCATTTTAATCCACTACATTCTTTTCAAGCCATTCCAAATTAATTATGCAAATTAAGTCATAATCATTAAATTAGGGTTTACCTCTTCTTTCAATAACAACATGCTAATTAACACTCCAATTAGCCTAAACCACAACTAATGATAATAAACCCAATTTCAACAACCAACCCAAGGTTCAACCTCATGATTTTCAACAAATCCAACATGATATAATTTTCATGCAATACAAAAACTACCACATGTCTATCTATAGATGGAGTATTGAAAAGAAACAAGGAGAATCCCTACCTCAAATGGAGAAGATGACCCGAAATCAAAGTGCTCCAAATCCACTATTCTTCAGATTAGAACGAAGCCCAAGCCACCCTCTATCTTTCTTACAAAAAGCCTAGGATGGATTCACACTAGAAGGAGATGAAAACCTAGAGAGAAGATAAGTTTAGAGAGAGAGAGAGAGTCGGTTCTAGGGTTTCAAAAATAAAAGGGGATGAAAAAGTGATCTTTTCCCCGCTGCTGCCTACTGATATATAACAGGCTCGCTCGAGCGAAGACTTGGTCGCTCGAGCGACCAGACACAGAAAACTCTCGCTCGAGCCAAGAAAGTCTCGCTCGAGCGACGAAAAGCTCGCTCGAGCCAACAACTCAACCCTACAGGTCTGCAACCTGACGCACGCTCGAGCGAAGGACTGCTCGCTCGAGCGAAGAACAAACCAGCTCGCTCGAGCGAAGAAAAGCTCGCTCGAGCCAAGAAATGCTACTCTCAGGTCCAGAACTAGACGCAATCGCTCGCTCGAGCGAATCCACTCTAGCTCGAGCCACCAGGAACAAAACTCCACTCTCGCTCGAGCGACCAAACCCTGGCTCGAGCGAAGGATCAAAACGAAGAGCTCGCTGGAGTGACAAACAACTCGCTGGAGCGAAGGACTAAAAACTTGGGCAGCAACCGCCTGCTCCCAATTGCACCCAACATAGAACAAACAAGTCTAACACATTCTATAACTCAAATTTAAAGAATTGAAGGATAGAAACAAGCTCAAAACAACAACCGGCATCCACGGAACTAAGTCCGGATACAACAACCAAAGGAGAAAGAACCGGGATCGCTATAACCTCCCCCCCTTAAAGAATTTTGTCCCCGAAATTAAGGGTACGCCAAAACACAAGGCCAACTGATCACACAATACCAACACCCGAATCCCAAAGGAAGAAATTAATCTCACAACAAACCTTTAATCCACTCTTACCAAGGAAGAGGCTAACCAAGGGAATACATTCCAAACGACGACACTCTAGACGTGACCGTCTCAACAAAATCAAACCTTTCCCGAAACAATTTACCAACAACTGACTAGCGCTTCAAGCTAAGTCACTACTCAACAACATAACTCCCAAAATGCAACCAAAGCAAATCTTATGAGAAAATAATAAGAGAACATTTTCTTTGTTCAAGAGACATTTCTCCAGGATAGTCAAATTTTCAATGTTGACATTTCAAAAAAAAAATCTTTCATTTTCCATGTGAAACTCGAAAGTTTTGTAAATATTTTTCACAAACACGGTGTTATCCAAAACATATAATCATCCACAGTTTATTTGCCAAAAAGATTCATTTGGAATTCCTCAAAACCCTTGAATTAAATCAATTTCTCAACAACGCCTTTAGATGGCCCAAACACTAGGAAAAAGTTTTGTTTTCCATTTCTTTCCAAAATAAACTATCAACAACCATCACGCACACAGTGATGCCACAACCAACACAGAACATAACATTTCTATAATGATGGTTAATAGAAATAACAACAGTACTATCAACACATAAGGCATAAGAAATTCATGGTTTTGCAATTTCATCCCGCCTCCCTTTACTTAACCAATTTAATGACATACACTTGGCTCAGAACCTGGCCAAACAATTAAATGAGATAGTAACTCATATAAAACATTTTCACTTCACAATAGATAAGCATATGAGCTATATCAATCTTTCAATAGATACACATTTTGGTGCTGTATCATCGGAGTCCATCCCCTATCTCCTCCCAAACAATATACATACATAATGTATAAAAAAAAATCCAATCATTCACAATGATCATTCAATACACAAATTTGATGTATTATTATAACCGTCATATTCAATGACACAACCGGATGATTAATTTCAGTTTTCCCTAATCAACACACAAAGTCTACAACAAACGAGACTAACCTCATGGTGACCAATGTCAACCCAAAATCCGATACCAACGAGCTGACTAATCAACTCAATAAACTCCACACTCAGTAACCCACACACTGATGTGCCACTCAAACCATACCCAATAATTGATAACCAATCACAATACAAATACTACCCCTACACAACCGATGGGGTCACCACGGACTCACTGAATAGCAAGGCCCAAAACACGAACCAACATACAGGTACCATTCCTGCTAACTTGAGACACAAATCCCACATAACCTTGCCAATACCACGCGATTCTCAAAACCATCACATCAATCACATCCACTCGCGGATTCCCATTCTCAACAAATAAACTCTAAAAGTGAACAAGGCCCACAGGCCGTCACAAGACTAACTCAATACATAGTACCAAGCAAGCAACAATACTAGGATCATTGATCCCATCAACAACTTTTCAATATATATAATAGAGGGTTCGAAATTTCATACATACTCCCCCGATACATGAGGATTAAACAAACAATACTATGCATACAAATGCGATACATAAACATGGTGCCTCAGCATCCAACAGTACACCGGTCAACAATACAAAAGTCCCTCTCTAGGGTAACACTACAGGGCTATCTAATAAGTCGCCCCTCGCAAGGCTCCCGAAACCTGGCCTGCCCGTTTCTGGTACCGATAGCGTCCCCGACTGGACGGGTATGCAGCACTACAATTTATTCGTTCGACGAACACACTAAGTGTATGTACTCTTTCTCACAGAAAAATAATGCAGCAATATGTAAGGATAATAGCAGAAGGGAAGTACGAATTTTCTGAATTTAAAATATCAAATGAGGGCTAGTCTATTTATAGATGGATTGGTGGCTTTTCATTTTGAATTAAACAGGTACAATACCTGTTCAATTTGAATTAAACAGATACAAATCTGTTTAAGACACTGTTTGGTTTTGAATTTTGAACATATAACTGAATCTGTTGCACAGATTTGAACTGTTTCGGACAGATTAATTTTGTACAGGAAGAGAACTGGACAGTTTTGAATTAATCTGTACAAAATTTGAAGAGGTGCAAATTAATTTGAATTCAAATAAATTTTATTTACCAAAAATAAAATTAAATTCAAATGTTTTTGGGCCAAAAAGATTAGTATTGGGCCGGACAAGCCCAACCCAACCACACACCATGCACCCAAGCCCAGCCCGCCCGCCCGACCAAACGGACGGACGGATGGCGACAGCGCGCGCGTGGTGATTTTTGGGTCCAATGGGTCAAGCCCATTTTGCCCATAACCTCCCTCTCTACAAAACTTGGGTACCCTTTGGGGCACACCCCAAGTTCCAATCCCATGCCTTATAAATCCATTCAAAACTTTCCACCAAATCAATGTGGGACAAGTCATTACACAAACCTTAATAAATTTCCACCAAAACTCCATTTCCATGGAGCACACTTTGGCTTCAATTTCCCATTCACTCGATAATGGTTTTGAGCAACCAAATATACAACGTGAATCACAACGCGGCATAGAACGCGTTACCACTTTGACCCACGAAAATCGACGCACGGGCCCACCTAAAAAATAGACCAAACTTAGGAAAAAAAATTCTGGTTTTACCTAGAATTTTCCCAACCATTTCTAACAATCCCCCACATGAATGGAATTTGATGACAACGGAAATGCAACAATATGCAGACTTTATCGAAAGAGTATAAGTCGAAAATATCTTGCATCAGGATAGGTAGCTTTCAGCCTTGAACCTTCCCTAGTGATAACCTATCGGATTTACTAGCTAACCAATGGACGCGATGCCTTGAATTGTTCAGCCGTTTGTGTAAGCCAAGACAATAGATTTCACACAAAATATCTACTAACACATCATGGTTCTCACTGTTGTGTTCATTTTTGCCTTGAAAGCTCCTGCTTTTCATGAGTGTTTCTAGAGAATGTAGCCTCTTCATTCTCATAGAACCGGCCCCAGTTCGACACTCATATAGGTGATTCTTATTGTGAGTATCTCCTTATACTCGTCTTGATTTTATGCCTTAATCAAGATATAAGTAATCATTAAAAGCAAAGGTTATCCTTATGCCCCTGCATACAACATATGTTGCAGATATCACTCTCATCATAGGAATGGGTAGAGAGATTTTAATCCCTTGGTGATTTCTGGCGAGCCACACATAACTTAGTTGTCCCTTTGAACTTAGTTCTTGGGATCTCCAGTCATCTAAGTAGGGTTACCATTATGATGACTCTTATGTAATCGGCTTTAATCCCATCCCTTTCGATGAACTATACACTAGCTCTTTTGTCAAACCTTTTGTTAACGGATCCGCAATATTCTCTTTAGATTTTATATAATCTATTGAGATTATTCCATTTGACAACAATTGCCTTACGGTATTATGTCGACGACGAATATGTCGTGACTTACCGTTATACATATGATTCTGTGCCCTGCCTATTGCAGATTGACTATCACAATGAATGCAAATAGTTGGCACAGGTGTTGGCCACATTGGAATGTGTTCTAAAAAGTGATGAAGTCATTCTGCTTCTTCTCCTACTTTGTCTAAAGCAATGGTGCGTGGTGTGTGCTTGGATTGGGCTTGTCCGGCCCAATACTAATATTTTTAAGCCAAAAACATTTGAATTTAATTTTATTTTTGGTAAATAAAATTTATTTGAATTCAAATTAATTTGCACCTCTTCAAATTTTGTACAGATTAATTCAAAACTGTCCAGTTCTCTTCCCGTACAGAATTAATCTGTCCGAAACAATTCAAATCTATGCAACAGATTCGGTTATATGTTCAAAATTCAAAACCAAACAGTGCCTTAAATAGATTTGTATCTGTGTAATTCAAATTGAATAGGTATTGTACCTGTTTAATTCAAAATGAAAAACCACCAATCCATCTATAAATAGACTAGCCTTCATTTGATATTTTAAATTCAGAAAATTCGTACTTCCCTTCTGCTATTATCCTTACATATTGCTGCATTATTTTTCTGTGAGAAAGAGTATATACACTTAGTTTGTTCATCGAATGAATAAATTGTAGTGCTGCATTTATTCATTGTTAGATCATTTTATCCTGGGAGATAGATATCCGTATTCTGAAAGTACCGTGGAGAGGACGAATCTGTCTTAAGGAATTGAACACTGGACTTGATCAAATTATTATTCAAGAATTAATCAAGTAAGTTATTTAATTTATTTTCGGTGTTATTATTAATCTTCACTGTATTTAAAAAGATTAATTTTGTTTGTGTACTTAACAACAAACAGAATACAAAAGAAATAAAGGAAATGAGAGAATTTGTTTGATTAAAAAAATCAAACTAGAAAAAAAAATAGATTTTATTTTGTTACAAAAAAAAAACTAAAATATGATTTAAATAAATAATAATAACACCGAAAATAAATTAAATAACTAGTCCATCCAGGTCGCCCTTCCGGGTTTTTGGCCCAGCGAGCCTCTCAAGGATAAAAAGGTTTAATTGGTCCATGTTGATCGGTTTGAGATCTCAAAGCCATCTGAATCCAAGAGAATGGCTGCTGTTCGTTGATGATGTAGGAGTCCGTCCAATTAGGGGCTGAATTTGCCCCTAGTGTTGCGAATAGGAACTTGATTGTCTTTCAGCAATAATTTCTTCTTCCAGCTACTGGAATTTGGCTTTCTTGCCAATCTTCATTGGTTTGCAGAATGATCCATCTTTTGAATCTCTGAGCAAATCTGACATTTTTGTTGCCCCTAGTTCAAGGGACGCTTCTGATCTAGCTTCGCAAGCTTCCTTTGATCACATTTGACCTTCTTGCCCCTAGTTCGAGGGCTACTTCGAATCTGGCCTGGCGGGCCTCCTTTGATGTCATACGATCTTATTGCCCCTAGTTCATGGGCTGCTTCAAATCTGGCCATACAAGCCTCACATTGTGATTTGATCGTTGAACATTCTGAATCCAAGTTCAAGGTTTGAAAGCAAAGGGGTCGAGTCTCGAGGCCGAGAGTGATCCTATGCTGTATAATCCTAAGATCAATTCCATACATGTCTTCGCAGGACCACGCAAAACATTTTTTGAAATCTTTTAAGAAAACGACTAGTCGCTCGCGCTGAAGACAATGTAGAACCAATCTGGATCAAGCCAGGATGCTTCTCAGTACTCACATTAACAAACATGATCTCATTCATTAAGGGCTTAGCATGCCTTTCTTTCTCTTAGTTTGATCAAATTTTTGCAAATCCCGAGGAATTCCTCCCTCTTTGTTTTCATCACAGCGTTTAGAAAAGTTTTGAAAAAAACTTAGGTCAATGCGATGATTTCAAGGCACAAAAAAGTAGGTGAAAAGCACTCCGTTTCATTCAAATCTTCTAGCACAACTGGCTCAAGGCAGAAACAAATGCAAAGGGGTGAAAATCACTGCTGTTTCATTCAGATCTTTTGGCATAACTGGCTGCAAGGAAGAAACAGACTCAAAAGAAAGAGTGTAAAAGACAAACACAAAACAAGATAGTGATGTCCGAGGTAACACCCCGAAATCACCCGACTCTAACACAACAGGACTGACTCGATACAACAAGACAGACTCGACTGACTCAGTACAAAAAGACTGACTCAATACAACACAACAAGACTGACCCAATACCCAAGTCAGAAAGTACAAAAACTTGCATTTGCACAATGCTCAAAACAGTGCGGGCCATCCATCACATCTGGAGTAAACTGAGCGCCATCCGCAGGTGGTTCATCCCCCGATCACATAATCATATTATCCCCTACATTCATCGATCCAGTGCCGATAGACTTTGCAGGACCTGGGGCGACGATGACCTTGCTAATAAATGCCGGAACAGTAGGACCGGTGAGCCTTGTTTGGCCTTTCTTTACCTTGCCTCAGCGAAGGAAACATTGGTTGCTCTTTTGCACTGAAGCACGGGCCTAACAAAGTCTATCAACACAAGTCCAATGTACCCGAGGGATATCGGAGCCTTCTGAAGCTATAGTTCCAGGACTACCTTGCAAAAGAGAAAACAAAGAGCATCTCAGCCCAATTTCACTAGAACAGATTTGAGCATAGCTGAATGACTGTGCTCCTTGCTGAATTCTGCCCCAAAATTCTTTGCCTCAAAACCAATACTCTCAGGCTGATACTCAGACTTGCAACTGATACATACAACCTGTAGAGACGCACTCTAAAAGCACATAGCAAGCAAGTGAGAGCCAAAACACCCCTATGGAGGGGTAGGGTTTCCCTGTCCTATCTTGTCAGGAGCTAGGGTTTCACTATGCACGCATGCGGTTTCAAACAACCTACATTCGGGTAATCAACTTGTCCTAATTTGGAACAGTCTCTAAGGCTTCCGATATGCAACTAGGTCGAATGGTCGAAAAGGGTGCCTCGGTAAAAATCGAGGTTTGTGTCCCCATCGTGGTAGAGCCCGTAATCGGTCAGCCTTATGACACGCTTTTCTAAACAAGCCTCCGACAAACCGTTCAGGAATAGCAGATGGCAAACACTGTGACTTAGGCGCACCTATGCAAATGCAATGCAAAGAAACACATAAGTGTAAACAAAACAACATATCATGATGTTCGAGTCAAGTTCTCTAAGTCCCCAGCGGAGTCGCTAGAAACTGTAGACTGCCCGAAACTCGCTCCGCGCGCCCCCCTTTTCGGAGAGGGCGCGAATTGTTGTTCTACCTACTACAGTTCGGACTCCTATCACGGTTCTAAATCTAATCTAACAAAGTGCAATGTAAGACTGATAAATCACCAAAGAGTCCAAATCCGACAAATCGTTTTGGAAAATCGATTTTAATCAAAAAGCGCCAAACATGGAGCACTTTGCCAGATTTCAGAGTCGCCACCTAAATATTTTGTTTTGGGAAATTTAGGAAACCCTTACTCGTGCCAAAGGCCATGTGTCCGTCATCACCAAAGTTTCCTCGGCTCGAGAACTTGGGTACGAGAGGGGAAGGTCCTGAAATGAGCACCCCCGCTCGCCCGATCAAAGATCGGCCTCTACTAACATGACATGTTGTTTTTGTAAACACATGTGTTCTTATTCCGGTTTATTAGCTAACATTACTATGTGATGCGCACAGCACACAAGTATAGACTAAATCACTCAACTTGGAACAAAACATCTCATGCTTGTTTTTTTTTAAAATGGCTTGAAAGTGCTACTCGCAAGTAGGCTAAGACGCGGATTTGCCACCCTTAAGTGGGCTTAGAAAACAACATGATTTTGCCACTCCGCAAAGTGGGCTTAAAACGCACATTTTGATGAATTGTTCCAATTCAAGTAATGAAGCCTTCATTCATAGGCATTCATGCAGTTATAGCAGTTAAGCAAATAGCCTCATGGCAAGCATGCTATCATGGCAGTCACTTACACGCATGCAAGGATGCTAAAGCATAAACACTTACAGTGTATTCCTAGCCAAAACAAAAGCTAGTTAGTAATCATGCATGATCCTAGCTATGTCAACAATGCCTAATGCAACACATGCAAAATGCAACTATGTAGGCTCGACTATCTAAGATGGCATATGAATGCAACACTTGATAACATGCTGCTAAACACGTATTCAAGTAAATGTATTGAAATACAATGCAGTTTGAATGATGCGCTGAACTCGGTGCATGCAATACGAATAAATGATGCACGCATGCAAAAATAAGTATGCTAATTGAAATATGCCCTAAAACTAACCATCGAAAGCTGGTAAATAAAAGAGAGAAATACGTGGGGTTGGAAGACATTCACACACTCACACATACTTATTACAATATTGTGCCCTCTCGACGGATGGTACGAATGAATAAGCTAAGCTACATCTAAGCTAAGCTAGCTAACTAATCTAATAATCTAATTAGACTAATTATTACACAACACAAATTGAATGACTAGCTATAACTAGTTATTACAGTACTTTAACTAATCAACAAATTAATTAAGTTACAAATTCAAGCTAGACAACAAGCAAAGCTATAAATGAGGCTGCCTCAGCTCTGTTCAAGAAGGTGGAAGGTGCATGCTCAGTTTCCGCCCCGAAAAGCTCTCCAAGGTCTCTCTTGAGGCTTTGTTTGCAGGGTGTCCTTGAGAACTTGCTGCTGAAACTTACCAAATCAAGGCTGAGGAGTGCACCAGTGGCCTGCCGGCCATGAGAGGTGGCTGCCGGCCATATGCCGGCCAAGGATGCACACTGCCGGCCACAGATAAAAGGGTGCCGGCCAACAATGAAGAACTGTCGGCCACTGGTGTGCTGTGACACCAAGCTGCAATAGAGCACAAAACAGAGGAAATGGAGGGTCTCCCAAGGGTATGTACGTACTATGCCACTCCATATCACCTCAAAACATCAAGGGAGAGGCACCATTGGATCCAAGACCATCAATCAAGCATCTCAATGCATGATGGCCAAAGATCCAACTTGCACAAATTCAATAAATGCAGTGCAAACAAGACTCTAAATCCATTACCTCCTCATGGATGATCAAAGGCAACGGAGACAAAGGGGATTGGCTCACTTTCATCACTTCAAGTATGAAGTGGGCTAATCCACCTTGTGTTCAACATAACGTCTGGTTGAACATCGTGCAATGCAAACAACATGCTACGCTTGGCATGAAACAGAAGACTCTAACATGTAAACAATGCATGCATAACATGTTAAGGGACTAAAATGATGAAACTAGTGAAGGACACAACACTAGAGACATGCAATATAATGCTCAAATGATCATACCAGCTATGGACAGACCTAGAACATGCCAAATCAGTGGCCTAAACATGCTGAAACTCAAGCACAAGAAGCAAGAAAAGCATGCCCAACTTATGGCTCGCAAGCAAGGCACAAAGCTCAACCCTCAAACACAATGAAAGAGTGATATGTGTGAGAGTGAGACAATGATATATGCTCTGAATTTACATGCCAAATGATGCCATATCATGCAAACAACACAAGTATAGCATGTTAGGGTCCTTAGAATTCAAAGCTAGTCAAGGGCTTTACACAAGAGGCATCCAATACAATGCACAAACAACCAAACCAGCTCTGGACAGAGCTTAATCATGCTAAATCAGAGGCTACAACATGCTAGAATTGAAGCTCAAATAGCAAGAAATGCATACTCATGTATTGGCTCATAAACAAGGCTTAAAGGCATAACTCTCAAAGCCATTGAAAGAGTGATTTAAGTGGAAGTATGGCAAAGACATAAGCTTTGAAATTACATATCAAATGAAGCCATAACATGCAAAAGGCTCAAATATGACATGCTAGGGGTCCCAAAGTGCAAGGCTAGCAAAGCCAAATACACTATAGCTATGCAAAGCCAAACATGAATGACCAAAACCACTTAAATCAGACCTCAAGAACGTTAAATCAAAGCCAAAAATGTGCTGGAGTAGAGCATACACATGCTAGATCAATAGACTAAAACAACAAACATGCTAGGCTAGTGAACCAAAATTGCACTACAAGTGCAAGGAGCATGCAGGAGGCAACCAAACCAACACAAACCAGAGTTATGACATGCCAAATAATGGCTAAAAACATGCTTGAACTAAGCAAATTCAAAGCACAAAGACATGCTACTTTGCAAGGCTACAAGTAGGATTACACTACAAGTATAAGAAGCATGCAAGAGGTGACCAAGACAACCAAAAAAAGAGTTATGGCAGGTCTGAAAAGTCGCAAAAATATGCTTGAACAAAGCCATAAAGAAGTAGAAACACATGCTCATTTGATAGGCTAACAAGACAAGCAAGCAAGACAAGAGGAGAGGGGACCACCCTCTCCTATTTGGGACCTCAAGAAAGGGTTTTTACCACTGAAAATTCTCTGGATTTCAGTGGTTAAAAGGCCACGAAAATTTGTTTTGAAAGGCCTTGAAAGATAGCTCAAAAAGCTTTACAAGCCAAGGAGCAAAATGGAGAGACAACCCCCTAGCCAAACAAGGCTTAAACCACCATTTTAGAACCTCAAAATCAGAGTTTTTTATGGTTCAAAACCAGCCCCAAAATAGTCCAAAACAATGGAAAAAGGATGGTGAAGCAAGTGTGAAAGACAAGCTTAAAGGGTGAAAGTTTTACCTCTTGGAGGGAAGCACACTTTGAGGCACAAAACCAAGTCAAAACCTCCTTAATGAGCTCCAAGAAGACCTTATAGCAACCTCAGCCCAATGATCAACAACTCTTGTTAAGGGTTGATAGGTTGAAGATGATTGTATGCAAGCCTTCAAGCACAAATGCCCAAGAGAGAGTGAAATCTAGAGAGAATATTAAAGAGAGAGAGGCTCTCAAACTTCTTCCTCAATTGTTCTCCAAATGTTCTAACCCTTGAATATGAGATATAAGGCTTCATTATATAGCAAAAATGGAGCATTTGGTCGAAAATATCTTAAGAGAGACAGCTGGAGCAAGCTAGAGCAAAATATCTGTCCAAAACTGCTTTCTGCCATCTGTGGCCGGCACTGTACCATTGTTGGCTGGCAGCACACTCCCTTGGATGGCAGGGGGCCGGCATTGGCCATTCATGGCTGGCACATGGCCCAAAAATCCCATTTATGGCCCACATCTCCACCTCTGGTTGGACAGAAAAATCTGCTTTTTGGGCCTGACTTCAACCAGACATAACTCCTTTATCTGGACTCATTGTCAGGTCATTCTTGAGCCTAAATTATATCCCTAGAAGTCTTCTTTCCAATGGTGGAAGCCTCACTTCAAAATTCCAAGTGTGCAAAAAGTTATGCCTGTTTTGGTGAAGCCGCTCAGTTTTGATCATACCCGGATTCATGCCGAACTTCTCCCAAACTAGTTTGCTTCTCTCCTCTCCTCTTTTCGTCAACTCCAAACCCCTAAACAAGGTGTTTTGAAAGATTTTTCAGAGATTTCATCTCTCTTTCATTCATTTCCACTTTGTCTTTTGCTCGGTTTACCGAAAAGTGCAACATTTAACAAAATGCGAGCGTCGAAACATCGTAGGAACTTTTTCAAAAACTATTTTGAAAGAGAGGGTTTCAAGGTTTAAAATCTTTTGATCAAGATTGTTTTGGTCCAAAAGGGGCATGAAGTTGGGATTTGACTCTCTCCTTGCCAAAGAAATTGAACATTTGCCCTGCACACCTTTTACCACCAAGTACCATCAGTAGTGCCCAAGTCTTAAGGGCGGTCAAAAATGGGGTGTCTACAACAAGCCATTACACAAACCTTGAGAAATTTCCACCAAAACTCCATTTTCATGGAGCACACTTTGGCTTCAATTTCCCATTCACTCGATAATGGTTTTGAGCAACCAAATATACCACATGAATTACAACACGGCATAGAACGCGTTACCACTTTGACCTGCGAAAATTGACGCACGGGGCCCACCTAAAAAATACGAAAGAAATAAAGGAAAGGAGAGAATTTGTTTGATTACAAAAATCAAATTAGAAATAAATAAATAAAAACAGATTTTATTTTGTTACAAAAACAAAATTAAAATCTGATTTAAATAAATAATAATAACACGGAAAATAAATTAAATAACTTACTTGATTAATTCTTGAATAATAATTTGATCAAGTCCAGTGTTCGACACTTTGTCCTTAAGACAGATTCGTCCTCTCCACGGTGCTTTCAGAATATGGACGTCTATCTCCCATGATAAAATGATCTAGCAACGAATAAATGCAGCACTACAATTTATTCGTTCAACGAACACACTAAATGTAAATACTCTTTCTCACAGAAAAATAATGCAGCAATATGTAAGGATACTAGTAGAAGGGAAGTACGAATTTTCTGGCTAACCAATGGACGCGATGCCTTGAATTGTTCAGCCGTTTGTGTAAGCCAAGACAATATATTTCACACAAAATATCTTCTAACACATCGTGGTTCTCAGTGTTGTGTTCATTTTGGCCTGGAACGCTCCTGGTTTTCATGAGTGTTTCTAGAGAATGTAGCCTCTTCATTCTCATAGAACCAGCCCCAGTTCGACACTCATATAGATGATTCTTATTGTGAGTATCTCCTTATACTCGTCTTGATTTTATGCCTTAATCAAGATATAAGTAATCATTAAAAGCAAAGCTTATCCTTATGCCCCTGCATATAACATATATTGCAGATATCACTCTCATCATAGGAATGGGTAGGGAGATTTTAATCCCTTGGTGATTTCTGGCAAGCCACACATAACTTAGTTGTCCCTTTGAACTTAGTTCTTGGGATCTCCAGTCATCTAAGTAGGGTTACCATTATGATGACTCTTATGTAATCGGCTTTAATCCCATCCCCTTCGATGAACTATACACTAGCTCTTTTGTCAAACCTTTTGTTAACGGATCCGCAATATTCTCTTTAGATTTTATATAATCTATTGAGATTATTCCATTTGACAACAATTACCTTACGGTATTATGTCGACGACGAATATGTCGTGACTTACCGTTATACATATGATTTTGTGCCCTGCCTATTGCAGATTGACTATCACAATGAATGCAAATAGTTAACACAGGTTTTGGCCACATTGGAATGTCTTCTAAGAAGTGACAAAGCCATTCTGCTTCTTCTCCTGCTTTGTCTAAAGCAATAAACTCGGATTCCATTGTGGATCGTGCGATGCATGTTTGTTTCGTGGACTTTCAAGAAACAGCAGCGCCTCCCAAAGTAAAGACATATCCACTAGTGGATTTTGAATCTTTACTATCCGATATCCAATTTGCATCACAATAACCTTCAAGTACTGCTGGATATCGAGTAAAGTTCAAACCATGATCACGGGTGAATCTTAGATATCTAAGAACCCGAATGATCGCTTTCCAATGGTCTTCTCCGGGGTTACTAGTGTACCTACTCAATTTACTGATATCATAAGCTATCTCAGGACGAGTACAATTCATTAGGTACATTAGGCTTCTAATGATTTGGGAGTATTTTAACTGAGACATTGCATCATCTTTTATTTTCGATAAATAAAGACTAATGTCTACAGGTGTTCTTACTACATTCATATCATCCTTGATAAATTTATCAAGAATTTTCTCAATATAATAAGATTGAGATAATGCATATCCGTAAGATGTTTTAGTAATTTTCATTCCTAATATAACATCTGTGACCCCCATATCTTTCATATCAAATTTTTTGTTAAGCATTTGCTTAGTTGATTTGATCATGTTTTGACTGCTTCCAATGATAAGCATGTCATCCACATAAAGACAAACTATGACATATCCTTGCTCCGTATTTTTAACATAGACACATTTTTCACATTCATTTATCTTAAACCCATTAGTAAGCATTGCATGGTCAAATTTTTCATGCCATTGCTTAGGTGCTTGTTTTAATCTATAAAGAGACTTTAAAAGCCGACAAACTTTCTTTTCTTGCCCTGGCATTACAAACCCTTTGGGTTGCTCCATATAGATCTCTTCATTTAGATCACCGTTTAAGAAAGTTGTCTTAACATCCATTTGATATATTTCTAATTTAAACAATGCTGCTATAGCAATAAGCATACGAATGGATGTTATTCTTGTCACCGGAGAATATATGTCAAAATAGTCCAGACCTTCATTTTGTCTGTAACCTTTTATTACAAGTCTTACTTTATACTTGTCTATTGAACCATCTACCTTCATTTTTCTCTTGAATATCCACTTATATCCAAGAAGTTTAGAACCAGGTGGAAAATCCACCAATTCCCAAGTATGATTTTGCATAATGGATTCAATTTCATTATTAATAGCCTCTTTCCACAAAGGTGCTTCAGGACCTGTCATTGCTTCCTTAAAGCTTTGAGGTTCATTTTCTAACAGGTATGTCAGAAAATCTGGACCAAAGGATTTTGATGTTCTCGCTCTCTTACTTCATCTTAGTTCATCATCAGTTAAATCCTGTTGGTCGAGACCATTACTAGTCTCTTGTGTTTGATTGTCATTAGTCTCTTGACTATGTGTACAATCATGAGTTCTTTTCTGTGAACTTAATTCATGTCCTTTCTTGTGAGGAAAGACATGTTCAAAAAACACAGCATTCCTTGACTCTATAATAGTGTTCACATTTATGTTAGGTATTTCTGATTTATAAGTCAGAAACCGATATGCACTACTATTTTGAGCATAACCAATAAACACACAATCTACTGTTTTTTGGTCCAATCTTAGTCTTTTTAGGAACAGGAACTTCAACTTTTGCCAAACACCCCCACACTTTTAAGTATTTGTAGGAAGGCGTTCGACCTTTCCACAATTCATAAGGAGTGCTGTTGGTTTTCTTATGGGGTATTCTGTTAAGAACATAATTAGCAGACAATATTGCTTCCCTCCACAAGTTCTGTGGTAAGCCTGAACTTAGTAACATGACATTCATCATTTCTTTTAAGGTTCTATTCTTCCTTTTAGCAATTCCATTTTGCTATGGAGAATAAGGTGTTGTAGTTTAGTGAATAATGCCATGTTGTGCACAAAATTCATTTAATGGTGCATCATATTCACCACCCCTATCACTTCTAACCATTTAATAGTTTTACCAAGTTGATTTTCAACTTCTGTTTTGTAAAGTTTAAACATTTCTAAGGCTTCATCTTTACTTCTAAGTAAATAAACATAACAATATCTTGTGCAATCATCGATAAATGTTATGAAATACTTTTTGCCTCCTCTAGTTTGAACAAATTTTAGATCACATACATCAGTATGAATTAATTCTAGAGGTTTGGTTTTCCTTTCAACTGATTTAAATGGAGCCTTAGTTAGTTTCGCTTCTACACAAACTTCACATTTATGATTAGGATTAATTTCAAACTTTGGTATATAATCCAAACCAATTAATCTACGCAAAGCATCAAAATTTACATGTCTTAATCTACCATGCCATAAATTCGACTCAAGAATATAGGCAAAAGATGTGTTATTCTTATTCATAGCAACTTTCGGTACAACTGTCATTACATTTAATTTGAAGAGATCATCACTCATGTATCCCTTACCAACATACATACCATTCTTTGATAATACAAATTTATCAGACTCAAATACAAGCCTAAAACCATTTTTACTTAACAAAGAGCCCGAAACCAATTCTTCCGGATGTCAGGTACATGCAGTACGTTGTTGAGGGTCAATTATTTCCCTGATGTCATCTTCAAGATCACCTTTCCTTGTCCAGCCACAGTAGAAGTAGAAGAATTTCCCATGAAAAGTTGTTCACCATTTGCAGCCTCATTGTAGGTAGTGAACATCTTCTTGTCCGCACATATGTGACGAGTTGCTCCAGTGTCAACCCACCACTCCTTGGGATTTCTAACCAAATTATCCTCAGACACCATAGCAGAGAGGTTGATGTCATCCACCCCGTCAGAGATGTAATCTAGTTCAGTTACATTGGCCTAATTGGTAGTCTTCTTGCTTGTACTTCCACGATCCTTCTTAGGGCGGCGGCAATCAGAAGCTCGATGTCTCGTTTTACCACAGTTATAGCATTTTCCTTTGAACTTCTTATTGCCATTGTTGTCGCCTTGTTTAGGACCATCTCCAGTAAACTTCCTCTTTTTGTAATGTGATTTATGAACTTGTTCAACCACATTAGCCTTGGACTCAATGGTGTTTTTCCCATTCCTCTTTTCAGCCTTACGGTTATCTTCCTCAATTCTCAGTCTTACAATAAGTTCATCCATGGTCATCTCTTTGCGTTTATGTTTTAAATAATTTTTGAAACCTTTCCAAGCCGGTGGTAACTTTTTCACTAAAGCAGCGACTTGGAAAGACTCGCTCAGAGACATACCCTCAGAATGAATATCATATAAAATTAATTAAAACTTTGAACTTGAGAAATTACCGTTTGGGAGTCTACTATAACAAAGTCCAAAAATTTACCGACAACAAATTTCTTCGTGCCGGCATCCTCTGTCTTGTATTTCTTCTCCAAAGAATCCCATAATTCTTTTGCTGACTTCAAAGGACTGTAAACATTATACAGCATGTTGTCAAGGCCAATAAGGATGTAGTTTCTGCACAGGAAATCTGAATGTTTCCAAGCATCTATAACGACAACAACTTGCCGATCACTTTCACCCTCTTTAAGTGCTGGAGCCTCTTCATAGAGAAACCGGGCCAAATTAAGAGCTGTAAGATAGAACAACATCTTCTGCTGCCATCTCTTAAACTCAGTACCGTTAAATTTTTTCCCTTTTTCTCCATGATTTATTGGTACTTGAACATGGTTCTGGATAGGGACCGGTGTTGGTGTAACAATTGGAGTACCACTTCCAGTTGCAGTTTCAGTTGCAGTAGCCATAAGCTCTTATTACAAAAATTAGAAAAAATTAAAACACAAATTAATTTTCTAGTTACTAAAACCAGAAAATAAATTATAACACAAAATAATTTTATTTTCCTTGTTACTAAAACTAGAAAAATAAAATATCACAATAATTTTCTGTAACACAAATTTAATATTCTGTAATTGTTAATGACACCAGTATATTACTACTAGTTGTCAAAGAAAATAGACAGTATATTACTACTATCTGTCAAATAGCATAAAACGCTATTTGTTTTTCCAACCAGAATATGTCTCTATGAAATCACAGAAAATTAAATACAATGAAGATATCAAAATGAATCTGTCTTAAGATTGTTGGAAAATCTTCACTGTAATTAAAATAATTAATTCTGTTTGGGTACTAAACGACAAAAAGAATATAAAAGAAAAATAGGAAAGAAGAGAGAAAGTTCGATTACAAAAATCAAACTAGAAATAAAATTAAATGAATAAAAAACAGATTTTATTTTGTTACAAAAAACAAAATTAAAATATGATTTAACTAAATAATAAAACATAAAATAAATAAATAACTTACTTGATTAATATCTTGAATATTATTTTGATCAAATCCAGTATTCGACACTGTCTCCTTAAGATAGATTCGTCCTCTCTACGGTACTTTCAGAATATAGACGTCCATCTCCCAGGATGAAATGATCAACTACAAATAAATGCAGCACTACAATTTATTTGTTCAACAAACACACTAAGTGTTTACACTCTTTCTCACAAAAATTAAATGTAGCAAAATGAAGAATAAATTTGCAGAGGAAAAGTAAGAAATTTCTGAATTTAAAATATCAAATGAGGGCTAGTCTATTTATAGATGGATTGGTGGCTTTTCATTTTGAATTAAATAGGTACAATACCTGTTCAATTTGAATTAAACAGATACAAATCTGTTTAAGGCACTGTTTGGTTTTGAATTTTGAACATATAACCGAATCTGTTGCACAGATTTGAACTGTTTCGAACAGATTAATTCTGTACAAGAAGAGAACTGGACAATTTTGAATTAATCTGTACAAAATTTGAAGAGGTGCAAATTAATTTGAATTCAAATAAATTTTATTTACCAAAAATAAAATTAAATTCAAATGTTTTTGGCCCAAAAAGATTAGTATTGGGCTGGGCAAGCCCAACCCAACCTAACCACACACCCACGCCCAGCCCAGCCTGCTCGCCTGACCGAACGGAAGGCAGTGGCGCGTGGTGATTTTTGCGTCCAATGGGTCAAGCCCATTTTACCCATAACCTTCCTCTCTACAAAACTTGGGTACCCCTTGGGGCACACCCCAAGTTCCAATCCCATGCCTTATAAACCCATTCAAAACTTCTCACCAAATCAATGTGGGACAAGCCATTTTCCAACCTTAAGGAATTTCCACCAAAACTCCATTTTCACGGAGCTCACTTTGGCTTCAATTTCCTATTCACCCGATAATGGTTTTGAGCAACCAAATATACCACGTGAATCACAACGCGACATAGAACGCGTTACCACTTTGACCCGCAAAAATCGACGCACGAGGTCCACCTAAAAAATAGACAAAACTTAGGAAAAAATTCTGGTTTTACCTAGAATTTTCCCAACCATTTCTAACATAATTTTCACATAGATTTTTTACAAGGAGGTGGCCGTTCGGGGAGACAACCAGCCAATCATCTGGTGTCTACAGTTCTAACGGCTATAAATAGTAAATTGATATTCTCAATTTGATGAAAAATTTAAGATATTCTAAATTTGATACTTATTTGATGTAAGGATTGAAGCAATTAAAGTTTACATTTTTCATCATATTTAATTTGATAATATATATATGTTGGATTGGAGACGGCCTAACTGGCTCAAATAATTCAAAGGGATGGCGACAAGGTGGCACATGCTTTAGCTCGCTTGGCTGGGTCAATTTTTGTCCCTTCAGGTCCCGTTTGTTTGGAGAGTTAGAGGGGAGATTGAGATTGGTAGTGAGGTGGGACCCACTAACATTGTATTTGTTTTGAGAGATGAGAAAAGGATTGATAATGAGTTTTAGATTATGAATCGCCTTGGGGAGGGAATTCAGATGGGCCTCTAAGACTTAGTATTAGAAAAATAGTCCGCTGGACTAGAATTTTTTATTTTTTATTTTATTTTTTACATGTTGGGCATTTTTTTTTCCGAACATTAATGTTTAATTTTTTGTATTTTTTGTTAAGTAAAAATCATTATTTTATTTGTTTTATTTTTTTCTAGAAATTTTTTATTTTTTTAAATTTTTTTTACATGTTGGGCTTTTTTTTTAAACATTAATGTTTAATGTTTTTGTATTTTTTTATTATTTTATATTTATTTTATATAAAAATAATTTAACAATCCCTCAACTAACAACTATCATCAAAACAAACACAATTTTATTTAATCTCCTCACTATCAATCCCCTTACTATTAATTCCTTCACTATGAATCCCTTCCATTCTACCTTTGAAAACAAATAAGGCCTCAGTGTAAATTGAAGAAGTCCATTTGGAAGTTTATTCTTTTATCGCTCTGATATAGGCTTAGTTTAGGGTACACTAGGTATATTTTTTATTTTTTTTAGTTATATTATTTTTTTTTAAATTTTTCTACACATTTTCTTGTAAAAAATTAAAAATTATACTTATTTAAATCATCCCAAACAATCCTTAATTGCCTTATTTTGGGCTTTACCCTTCTAAAAAAAATAATCTCATTGTGTCATTGATAAAAATAAAAAATTATTTATACATAAAATTTATATAAAAAACTCTATCAAAATGATGTAGCAATATTATTCTTATAAATAAATTCATTCTTATAAGTATTTTGTTTTAAAATAAAAAATTCTTTATAAATTTTCTATTTATATATTATTTTTAAATAAAATTTCAAATTTCAATAATATCTGATGGGTCATTTCTTTCCTTTTCTTATTTTTTATTTTTAGGGCACTCCTTAAAGTTGATGGTTCATCATCGCTTACCACCTCTATAGGCAAAGGAAAGCGAATGACACCTCCTTTTTTAAGGATTCCACAATTCTCAAAGTGATTTATATCATTCATAATGTATAGAGCTCATTTATATATGTGTGAGTCTCATATTATTAGTGATGTAGATCACTTTGGGAGTTAGGGATTTTCCAAAAAAATATCTCTATCATTGTTGATAGTCAAATGAGAGAATTGTACACATTTTTTTTAAGGGCCGTTTGTTTTGGGAGATAGAGAGGAGGATTATGATTGAGATAGAGGTGAAACCTATTAATATTGTATTTTTTTGAGAGATGGAGAGGGGATTCATAATTCTCTAATTAAGATGGGCAGAGGGGATTAAGATGGAAGCTTGAGATTTAGTATTAGAAAATAGTCTGTCGAACTATTTTTTTTATTTTTTATTTTTTACATCTTGGGCATGTTTTTTAAACATTAATGTTTAATTTTTTGTATTTTTTGTTAAATAAAAATCATAGTTTTATATGTTTTATTTATTTTTATTTTTTTGTTACATGTTGGACTTTTTTTTTTAACATTAATGTTTAATGGTTTTGTATTTTTTTATTTGTTTTATTATTTTATATAAAAATAATTTAACAATCTCTACACTAACAACTATCATCAAAACAAACACAATTTTACTTAATTCCTTCACTATCAATCCCTCATTAACAGCCCTCTCACTACTAATCCTTTCACTACGAATCCCCTCCATTCTACTTCTAAAAACAAACGGGCCCTAAGGGTTGTGCATACCTTATACTGAAATTTTAGTATGAGAAAATTTGAAAAATTTATAGCGCCTATTATGGATGTTATTTCAATGATCTACACTATTATTTTGTAGGGCCCTCAATATATATCATTTATGAAAAAATTTGGGTCAATCTAATAATTGTAACATTTTTATTTTATCACATTTGTCTCTAAAAAAATATATTTATATTTCAAATAAATATTTATCTTTCATTTTTCCTAAGACAAATGTGTTAAAATGAAAATGTTATAATTATTGGATTGAATTAATTTTTTTCATGAATAATATATATTGAGTGTTCTACAAAATGAACAGTCTGAATTATAAAAATGAAATCCATAATAAATACTATAAATCTATCAAATTTTCTCATATTAAGATCCTAATATGAGAAAAATCTTTTCTTTTTTTTTAAATCATATCATTTTTTATAAAAAAAAAAAATTGTTTATATATTATTCTTCTGAATAAAATATCAGTTTTCAAATAATATCCTGATGGGTCATTGCCGATTTCTTTCTGGCCACTTCTTAAAAGTTGATGGGTCATTGCTCACCCCCCTTTTTTTTTTGTTTTTTTGTTAAAAAAAAAAAAACACGTTTTCTTGAAAAATCAAATGGGAGAATTGTTTCACATTTCCTTAATGGGGTGGTTTGATTATGATGTTTGAAAAAGTAGGCTCCATTTTTTGGGAAATTCTATTACTATAAACACGTTTTTTTTTTTTTTTGAAAGGGATGTATTATATATCTTTTAGTTATGTTTTTTTTTTAAATTTTAATTATCATCAATTTTTTTTAATTATAATAATATTTTAATTATAACTCATAAACTTTTTAATTATGTTTCATGTAGTATTTAATTATAACATTTTTTATTATAATTAAAATATATATATTATTATATTATTTTTTTAATTATAATATGTATATGATAAAGCCGTGTACATGGTGCGTTTTCGCAACTTGCAAAAAAAATTGTGTTTTGCAGCTCTTTTAAAAAAAAACTAAAATGGCTTTTCACCATTAAAACCATTTGGGGGATATACCCTGCATGAATCAAAATGAGCCACATATAGGTGAAATTGTAAATTTATTAAATTGAGTAGGGGTATTTTGATTATTTGATTGTGATGTGACAACATAAATAAATATTAATCAAAAAAAATAAAAGTAACTTTCTATTAGCTTCCTAAATCACTTTCTAAAAAAAATAAAAAACTTAATAAAATTGTAATTTTTCATGTAAGTTTTTTTTCACCTTGTCAAATAATTTCTTGTTAAAAAAGCCAACGTAATTTATTTATTTATTTATTATTTTCAAACTACAAATGCAGCTTTTTACTAATGTTGTCAAATGACCACCCATAATCTTTTCTTTGTGCATAAAAAAGTAGGCTTGATGGGACCTGACACGTGTTACATTCACGTTTTTTGAATTATTTTGAAAAAGATTACTAGATAATTCTTAAGTTTTGTTTAAGATGTGAATTGAATTTTTAATTTTTGGTTATTTTAGATTTGAGTTAAAAAAATTTATTTGGGATATATTTTTTTTATTTTTTTAACTTTTGTGAGAGAAAAAATAAAATAATTATGATTTAGATGTGTCATTTTAAAAAAGATAAATATTTTGAGATAACAAAAAATAAAATAAGAGACTAATATTTTCAAAATGAAAAAAAAGTATAAATTTTGGAGGTTGGCTAGGCATTATGCTTTTATCATAGTTATCACATTCCAACCTCAACTACCTACCCAACAACATGAGCCCTTACACACTTGCCATTCTCTCTCTTCTCATTGGAGCCATTTGGTGGTCATTCCTCCACCACCTCTGTCGTCGAAAAAATAGTCAGAAAATTTTACCACCCGGTCCATGGGCTCTACCAATCATCGGGAACCTCCACATGATAGGCACGCTCCCCCACCGTGCCCTCGAAGCCCTATCCAAAAAATACGGCCCAATCATGTTAGTCCAACTCGGCAACATCCCAGCCATCGTAGTCTCATCCCCACGCGCTGCCGAGCTCTTCTTAAAGACCCACGACACGGTCTTCGCTAGTCGCCCGAATATCCAAACGGCCAAGTACCTAACCTATGGGAACAAAGGCATGGCTTTTACAACGTACGGGTCGTATTGGCGTAATGTTAGGAAATTGTGTACTTTAAAATTATTGAGTGTGGGGAAAATTGATGGGTATGGAGTGATGAGAAGGGAGGAGATGGAAGCGTTAGTACGGCGATTGAAGGTGGCGGCGGTAGCGCGTGAGGTAGTAGATTTGAGTGAGAAGGTGGAAGGGGTGATAGAGGACATGACTTGTAAGATGGTGTTTGGGAGGAGTAGTGATGAGAGGTTTGATTTGAAGGCTGTTATTCAAAAGTCTCTGGTATTACTGGGAGCTTTCAATATTGCAGACTTTGTCCCTATCTTGGCTCCATTTGACCTCCAGGTATGTTCACTTTTCTATGCTATGATAAGTCTAAGATGATGTTGGCTTGTCAAAAGTTAGGATTAAGGTGGTTTGAGAATAAGTTATTTTAGTAATTTTTTGATTTTTTATGAAAAAATGTGTAGAAAAATAGAGAAAATGATGTGATAATTTATACTAATTTTTTAGCTTTTTAGTTAAAATAGTTACTCCCTAAATGAGGCCTAAAATTATAAGAACGAAAATTATAGTGCTTGTTTAGCATGAAAAAGCTTAAGGATTTTTGGCTAAAATAGCTACAAAAAGATAAAATACATTAAAAAGTCAATAAGACAAAATGTCACATCAAAAATATAATCATTTTATTTTTTCTTTCAGAAAAGTCAAAAAGTCTATCACAAACGAGACTTTTTAGTCTTAGGCTAAAATAGTCAAAAAACTAAGGCCTATTTTGAAAAGTGGGTTAAAAGTCACTTCTCAACTTTTAACCTACTTCCCTCTTTCATAAAAAATCCTAAAAAGTTAAAAAGCAGCTTTTAACCATCTTCTAAAAACACCTCTAAAAAGTCAACCCACATCCCAAATGAACCCAAAGTATTGTGGTATTAGGTTGAAAATTTAAGATAAATTATATTTATTTGTGTATTAACGTGAATAATTTTTTATTTTTTTTAGTTAAAATATGAGGTGAAAAAAAATAGTACATTTTGAATAATTTTTTAAATTTTTTACAAAAAAAAAACGTATAAAAAGTAAAAAAGAAAAATTTTGACTTTTTTAAATAGTTCTTTGATTTTTTTGACTTTTTGATTTTGTTAGTAATTGTTTTGCTAATGTAGGAGGTTCCCAAACCAACCCTTAAGTGCCCGTTTGGCAGCTTTATCTTTTTAGTGATTTTTTGGGTTTTTAATTTTTTTATGAAGTGACAAAAAAAAAAAAATTAGTGCGTTTGAAATAATTTTTTTTAATTGAATAGAAAGTTGTGTGGAAAAAAAGTTATTGATTAATACATATGATATGATATTATATGATATAATTTTTTTTTCCTGTAACTTTTATTTTGAATTTTTTTTTTTTAGCCAAAAAACCTACAAATCAACCTTGCCATAATTTTATGAAATTAACTACACTCGCTTTACATAAAATGCGAAATTATTATTTTTATTATCTATTAAAAAAATTAAATTTATCTAATAATCGTAATTTTTTATTTTATCTCATTTATCTCTAAAAAAATAGACAATAAATATGTTTTTAAAAATAAACTTCATTATTTTAGAAATAGGCATGATAAGATTAAAAAAATTATAATATTGGATTAATCTAACTTTTTTGGTGGATGATAAATACAGAGGGCTTTGAATCTGGATCAGTGGTGAGCCCTAAGCCCATCCCTTTCTCTAGATTTGGATTGAAGGATTTCATTCGTACCCGTTACGGGATTCATTTTTGGAAATTTAAATCATTCTTTTGGTAATATATATCATTAAAAATAATAATAAAATTGATTTAATAATTAATTTATTACATTTATAAAAAAAATAATTGACAACAATACTAAGATCTTGTTTGTGAATTTAGAAATTAATTATTTTAATTTTTTTTATATAAAAGAGTAATGTGAATAAAAAGCGAACATGCCACACATGTGAACTCTATTTTTGTGTACGGAAAAGATGTCATAAACGTATGGGCCACTAGACCCAGTATTCAAGCTGTAACTTTGGACGTATATCTATTGAGGCTTACTTTTCTGGAAGGAAAATTTTTTGGATGCGGATTGAATTTTTTAGTTTTTTGACAATTTTAATTTGGAATTAAAATAATTTTGTTTGGGATAGATTTTTTTAATTTTTTTGATTTTTATGAAATAAAAAATATAATGATTATAATTTGGATGTAGTAGCTTTTAATATAAGATTAAAAAATTTATTTTATCTTTTTGTATCTAAAATAACCCCAATCTATGTCAAACCCACATGCGAAATGAGTGGTTAGTTACTTCTAGAGTGTTTATATTTCTTTATCAATTATTATTTAATATGTTCTTTCATATTTACAATAATTTCACATTTTTCATCAATCATAACATTATAGAGCACCATGTGACCATACTCCGATAGTATCCACAAGTGTCCTGCAGCATAAGTAAAAAATAAAAATATTTAAAAATACAATACATTTGTTAGATTTTTTTTAGTGAATTTAAAATAAATAAAAAAACTTTTTTGGGTTCTATTTAACTAGACGGATTGAGGAATTTTGTTTTTTTGTTTTTTTTTAAACATTTTAGATATGCTTAAATATGATATATCAAAAAAGTAAAATGTTTTGATATAATTTAAAAAAAAAAAAAAAGAATTTTTAAAGACACATTTTGTTTAAAGAAAAATATGACCTTTTTATTTGTATGATAAACAAAGGCTCCCTAAATTTTAAAAAGATGAATGTCATATATCACGGAAATATTTCATCAAAACTTCTCACCTCTTATGCAATCTTTCCAAATGTCATAATCTCGTAAATTTGTTTTAAAGTGTTTTTAAAATTTTTAATTTTATCATATAATCAGCACGGATAAAGGAAAAAAAAAAAAAAAAAAAACATAATTTTAATAAACTTCTTAATCAGATGTGATGTATAATGATTTTTCCCTTCTTTTATTTCTATTTTTTTTTTCTCGACCCAAAATAAATGAATAAATAAAAGGTAAAGTACATCGACTCTATTCAAATTTGAAAAAAAATATATAATAAATTTTACAATTTTGATATAATTACTGACCTCTATTTTATTAAGTTTAAATGGACCAAACCTAATGCAGATATTGCAAAAACACAAAAACAAATAATGTAAAATATACATTTTCATGTCAAAAAATTGACATCTTTTTTTTTATAACCAATATACCTAACAAATTATTGTTGAAAATATAAATTAAAATTACAAGAGACTCAATGTAATTAATTATATTAAGATTGTGAGATTTATTGTATGTTTTTTCCAAATATTAAGAGAGGTCCATCTAATTAACCCATAAATAAATAAACAAAAGTAAACTCTAAACACACACACACACACACACACACACACACACACACAAATGTTAACATTGAATAATATGTCAACCATATGGCTTCTAATTATTGCATTTGAATTCAGGGTTTGACTCGAAGCATCAAAGAAGCCAGCAAAGCCATTGACACAATCTTGGAGATCATCATCACCGAGCACGAACAAGACCCTTCTAGATTTCACCAAGCCCATGACAAAAAAGACTTCATTGATGTAATGTTGTCATTAATGAACGACAAATCCTCAAAAACCGAGCTCTCCTACTCCATCGATCGCAACAACATCAAAGCGATCGCAATCGACATGATTTTTGGAGCGATCGACACCTCGAGCACTGCAATCGAGTGGGTCATGTCAGAGATCCTGACCCACCCGAGGGTGGCTCAAAAGCTCCAACAAGAACTCATGAGTGTCGTTGGAGGAGAGAGAATGGTAGCAGAAACGGATTTGGTAAAGTTGGAGTACTTAGAAATGGTTATTAAAGAGACTTTGAGGATTCACCCGGTCGCTCCATTATTGATCCCACATGAATCAATGGAGGATATTGTCATCGATGGCTATTTCATACCTAAGAATTCACGGATTTTGGTGAATTCTTGGGCTATGGGTCGAGACCCAAGTATCTGGTCTGACAATGTTGGGGAGTTTTTACCCGAAAGGTTCATTAATGGACACGTGGACATCCGGGGAAGGGATTTTCAACTTATACCGTTCGGGTCAGGTCGGAGGGGGTGCCCCGGGATGCATTTGGGGCTAACTAACATTCGGTTGGTGGTGGCTCAGTTGATGCATTGCTTTGATTGGGAATTGCCTAATGGGATGAAACCAAATGAATTGGATATGAGTGAGAAATTTGGCTTGTCATTGCCAAGAGCCAAACACTTGCTTGCAATTCCAACTTATCGCTTATAGAAATGTGCTCTCATGTGAACTTTAAATTTGTGCGCAAGTATTTATTTATTACTTTGATATGCAATTTTAATGGTTGTTGCGTTTTATTTCTTTTATATTTGTTTAGAGCATATGTAAGGGCCACACTTCTCTTTACTTTAGAGAGAAACAACTGTACGGTTGAGTTTACTTTATGAAATTTATCAAGTGTGTTATTTCGATAATTCAAATTGTTCATTTATTTTTATTCTCTTATTTTTTTTCTCTATAATTGGATATTTGTCTCTACTTATATTCACATCTTCTAAAGTAGGAGGTGGCACCTCCTTAAGTAAGATGTGTGCATATTTGGTTGTACTAATTACACCACTATCCTAAATAATATAGATTAACACTAATTAAATTAGATAACAAAAAATAAAAATAAATCTATCATATAATTTTTACCATAACAAAAAAGATGTGAAGCTGTAGATTTTAAATCTTTCCCATTATTTCAGTATCCAAACTACAGAGAGAAAATCCATAGATTTCTATTGCTTAGATATTTGAAATCTATTGACTACAAATCCATTCTCAAACAAATCTAAATTAAAGTGGTGAAGGATGATTTTAGTGAAGAGGTATAAATGTTTTCTTTTAAAATAAAAAAATTTAAAGAGAATTACTATTTGCAGACTGGAATCAAAACTAAATAAATATGAATTAACATTATATTTAAAATTTTCCTCAAGGGCAAATTACATAGGCTAAAAAATATATTTTTTCCCCACTTCGTCTAGGCAAGTTCAACTTCACAGAAACTACGCAATTCAAGTGAGATGTAAACCTGTTGCATTGCGTACAATCATAAACCCAGTGGTTCGGGTCTCTTCCTTTCTTACAGGCATCGCATATGACCTCTTTTGAGCCATCTTGGACTTGAAGAAGACGAGTAAGGGTGAGAGTGTGTCTACGAGGTCAGTATTTTAGGCTAAGAGGTAGCAAAGCACAATTAACATCCATAATTAATGAGCAATCAAACAACTATAGAAGGCACCTTTGCATAATTAACATGCATAATTAACATCCATTGTCAATGTTTGAGTAGAAATGGCAACTATACGTCTCTGGAAAAGAATATTCGAGTGAGGATGGGTCAAGGAAAGGTAGACAATCGAAAGGTTCAAGTTCCTCCTTGTGGGGTTTCTCGACACAAGATTTGTGGAGGATTAGATCACATTGGGTACATTTGTAGTAAGTTCGTCATGGATGACCCGAGATGAGTTTCTAACACTTTCTACAAGTAATATTGTTGCCATTGTCATCCTCATCCTTGATCTCTTTACTTAAACGATGTAAGTGTATAGATTGCTTGTCTTTCTGCTGCTCACATTTTTTATTCATGACTGAAAATTTAGATTCTTCCTCTCCTTCAAGGGTTCTAAAACCGCTATTTATCCACTGATTGAAGTCAACGCGGTGGCTTTATTGGCAAATAGAAAGACGAGACACGGCATGACTGACACGATTATTAATGTGGGCAGTAGTTTCCACTGTGAGTGAGCTTGCGGATGTCGCCAATGTCATAATCTGAGGACTCATTGAACGTTTCCCAAAACATCTTGAGATCATCCCATGTTGAAGGCATGTACCAACTGGTGGCACCATAAATAACCCCTTGTTGTCTCTCTAGATGTTTCCTCCATTCTACTTTATCACTTGATATGCACTCAACGATAATAAAATGGGCTCCTGTAAATAGGGGCGGATGCAGAATTCAACATAGAAGGGATGAACATATTTACTAATATATATATTAAAAAAAAAAGAAAAAAAAGAGAGAAGTATGAGCTACAATATCAATTTTACAAATATAAAAATAATAATGATATGAAAGCATATATAAATTTGTTTTCTTTAGCAACTATAAAATAGTTTATTTATTAAAATGGTATATTTTAAATTGTATTTAACACTCTTTCATATCATTAAAATCATATGTGATAGAATTGACATAAAAATTTCAAATAATGTTTCTCAATAAATTTAATCCAATAACTGGACAACTTATCTTTTGATCGACAGAAAAGTAATCTTTATTGATGTAGTCAGAGTACAATACAGCAAACAAAACATCAATAAAGTGCGTGAGTGTGTAGACACCCCATTTTTGACCGCCCTTAAGACTTGGGCGCCACTGATTGATCACTCAATGATGAATGTGTACGCTTGTCGAATGCTTGACTTCCTCAGCAGGAAACCTCAGTTTTGAACCTTTAAACCTTGTGCCTTGTTTTGGACCAAAACAGTGGTTTTTCAAGCCTGTGCCTCCAGTGACCTGCCGACCACTAGTGTGGCTTACCGCCCACTAGTGCAAAAAAACCAGATATTTTCTGCCAGCTGTCCCCCCATGTGCATGCACCATTCCAACTATATGTATATAGATATTTTCAAGATAGGCACATGGTTTTCTATATATAGATGACCTCCCCTTTTGGTTTCATAGTTGGGAAAAATTGAGGAGTGAGAAAATATTTTTGGAAGAGCAAAATTCTCTCTTTCTACAATTCTCTCTCTCTTTTGCAACTTACATGACCTTTGCTCAAACACTCTAAACCAAACCTAGAGAGTTCCTTGCTGAGATGATTTGGGCTTGAATTTTAGCTCTTGAGGAACTTGAGAGTGTGAATTTGGTGGTTTGTAACTCAAGGGTTCATTCCTCTTCAAGAGGTATGCCTTCTAGTGCTTTTTGTACCATCTTTACACAACTTGTTTCCTATCATTTTTTTTTTTTGCTGTTTTTGAGCTGTTTATTACCTGTGTTCTTGGGCTGAAACTTGTGCTTTAAGGCCATTAAAGGTAGAGGGGTTGATAACCCTTCTTTGAACCTTGCTTCTAAGGCCTTTGCCCTTGTGTTTCCCACATTTTCATCTACCTTTTTTGAGCTTTTTACCACTGATTTTCAGAAACAAAAATCATGTTTTGAAGTCCCAAAAGTGGAGGGATTATCTCCCTTCCTTGTGCTTGTGTGCTAGTTTTAATACCTTAATATTTTAGCTAGTTGTTTTAGTTGTTTTTTGTCTTAATTCCAGCACTTTTTTGGACTATTTTGGGACTGTTTTTATGAGTTAGCTTTATTCATGCTTTGTATAGTATGCTTGTAGTGTAACGATCCTCATAGGCTTGGTGGTTTAGGCCTTAACCACCAACCTATTTGAGTTGATAGTGTTTATTTCTTGCTTTTCATACTTGTATTCATCTCTAATCACCTCGGCAACCTCCCTTGTTTCTTGGTTTTTTCTTTGCTTTAAAAGTTGTTTCAAACTAGTTGCTTGTTCAAAGCTTGAGATATAGGTATTGTGCTTAATGGTTTAATCCCTTTGGGGGTTCATTACCAACGGCATGGTGTCTCTCTCATGCCTAAAACAACTCTTTGTTTGATGCTCCTTTCTATTAGAGGACTTAAAGCCCATTTTTGGACTTAATGAATTAAGGAATAGATGGTAATTGGAATGAAGTAATAAAATTGAGACTAAAAGTGATGCAAGATAATAAAGTAATTTGGGGTTCAATCGGACGTTAATTGAACTCATTGAGTCTTGAGTCGTTTCATACTTGTTAGTGATATAAACGGTTCAAGAATCAATGTCAACCCTTTCCCTTGATCAATCCATGATAGGGAGGAGGTTTTGTTGGTTTTTTGTTATGCAATTATTGAAATTGTAAACCCCTTCCCTTGAGTCGTTTCATGCAATGAAATTGCATCGATTGATGGCTTGCGAACCAAACCTACCCCTTCTTTGACCTATTTGCTGATAAGGAGAGGCAGGGTGGACAAACATCCCCTGAGAATACTCTAGTTTGTGCTTTGTTTGTCCTCTATTGCTGTAGGAAAGAACCAATATCAGTGGCCTGCAGACCACTTTTTCTAGATGGCAACCCACTATTAGTGGCCTGCCAGTCACTACTTCTGGGTTACCAACCACTTTTTCAAGGCAGCCAGTGTCCTTTTTCTAGGAGAGCAGAGCAGAAGCTAAGGTGAAAAACAGTGCAATTTTTCAACTGTGCAACAGAGATATTCTAGCAGCAAACTAGTGGGCTTTTTTGGGTGGAAATCCACGCACATGCATAAGCATTCCTCACTTCCCGAGGCTGATCAGTTAGAGTAGTTAGTTACTTAGCTTAGTTATTTCTTTGGTTGTATCCGTATTGTTAATTTGTAATTAATTAATTAGTGTAATTAATTAGTTAGTTCTAATTTGTAATAATTAGCTAGAATAGTTACTTAATTGTTTAGCTAGCATAGTTAGTTTGTTTAATTCGCTTTGTAATAGTTAATTAATTAAGTAATTAGCTTAGCTAGTCCATTCATTCGGACCCTTTTGTGCGAGGGCCAAGCTTGTAATAATGTGTATGTCTTCCAACCCCACGTCTTTCTCCCTTTTATTTACTTGCTTACGATGGGTAGAATAGAACATCATGTTTCTTTTAGCATACTCCATGTTTGTATCCACTTGCCTTGCATGCTGCATGCATCAAGATTCGGTTCATCATTCTAACAATGCATTGTCGTTTAAATACTTCTTTGAAAAATGTGCTTAAACCGCATGCTATCAGATTGACTCACATGACATAATAAGTAGCCGAGCCTATCAGTTACATATCGTATGTGTTGCATTAGTCATGTTGCATTAGTTAGGAGCATGCACGTTTTCTAACTCTTTGTTTCTTTTGGCTCACCTCGGAGTACTAGGTGAGTATTTTTGTGCTTTAGCATATTGCATGAGTGTGATTGTTGCCATGTTTAGTATGCTTGCCATGAGGCTAATTGCTTAATTGATGAATTGCTTAAATGCCTGTGGATGAAGGCTAATTGCTTGAATTGGAACAATTTGAGTAATGTACATATGCGATCACTTTTTTGAGTGGTACATATTCAAATACTTGTCGAAACAAACATGAATCAAAGTGTTCCAATTTTTTCAAATTAGTCTATACTTGTGTACAACACATAGTAAAGTAGCCTAATAATCAGAAAAAGAGCATATGATGTAAATAAGATTCACATCATGATTAGTAGAGGGCAATCTTTGATCGGGTGAATGGGGTGCTCAATTCATGACCTTCCCCTTTCGTACCTAAGTTCCCAAGCCGAGACAATCTTGGTGATGATGGACACGTGGCCCTTGGCACGAGTCATGGGTTTCCTAAATTTCTCAAAAATATTTAGGTGACGACTCTGTATCTGGCAAAGTAGTCCATTTTTGGCATTTTTATTCAAAATCGATTTTCCAAAAGATTTTTCGGATTTGGACTCTTTTGTGTTTATCTATTTCACATTGCACTTGTGAGATTAGATTCAGAACCGCGGGAGTCCGAACTATAGGGCTAGTCGTATCCAAAAGGAGCATGAAAAGTTGAGCTACAGTTTTTGGCGACTCTGCTTGGGAAATTAGAGAACTTGACTTGAAATTCATAATGTGAAATTTTATGTACACTTATATGTTCTTTGCATTGCATTTGTATTGGTGCGCTTAAGTCACTGTGTTTGCCATCTGCTATTCCTAGACGGTTTGCCAGAGGCTTGCCCAAAAGCTTGCCAAAAGGCTGACCAGTCGTGGGCTCTCCCATGATGGGAACACAACCCTTGGATCTGGACTACCGTTGTACCGTTTGATCCTCTTTTCGCTTCTCGATGTTAGGTGTGAGAGGTATATTAGGTAGTCTTGCTGAGGTACCCTTTTTGACCATTTGGCCTAGCTGCATATAGTAAAGCCATAGTAACTATTTCAAACTAGGACAAGATGCTCACCCAAAATACAGGATTGCGTGAAACTGCTTGTATGAAATAGTGAAACCCTAGTTCCTGACGAAACTAAGACAGGGTAACCCTACCCCATCATAGGGGTGTTTTTGCTCTCCCTTAACTGGTATGTGCTTTACAGTGAAACTATACAGGAATGTGCATAGCAGTTGCAAATTTGGTATTTGATTTGGGGGGGCAGAATTCAGTGTAGAGTGCAGTCTTACAGCTTTGATCATGTCTATGTTGATAACATCTTAGCTGAGGTGCTGTGCGGTTTCTGATTACTGCTCTTTTGCTTTATTTCTTTTGCCAGGTAGTTTAAAACCATAGCTTCAGAGAGTTCGGATATCCCCCAAGTACTCTGGACCTAAGTTAGAAGACTTTGTAAAACCGGGGATCTTCTTCGTGGACAACCCGTGTTTACCTCACTCCTACCGGTTACAAGACGAAGGAGAATTAGGCATAATTCACCAGTTCAATTTTTTCAGTAGTCATCCCTCAATTCACCTGTGTCCAGACAGGTTCGGGAATGGTCATCTACTTCTAGCCCAGCACGAGATCACTCATCCATTCCGATGGCACAGTATCCCCTAGTCAATGTGGAAGAACTAATATATCATCTGCAACAGATAGTTGAAACCCCTACAGCAAGATGTGGCCCGTCAGGTCAAGGTCATGGCCCGTTAGGCTGAAGTTATAACTAGGCTACAACAACAGCAACTACAGCCAGTTGCGGCCTCTGCATCTCATGCACCTACCACGGGTATCCCAGCACCCAGAGCCATTGCTGATACCGCCAATGTTCAAGAAAACCAGGGCAATCCAACAGAGCCAATCCCAGCATAAGCCTTCAAAACCCCTGTTTATCAGACTGAGGCTCCATTCGAGTTCGAGGTTGACCTAACTGTACTCAAGGTCAATAAATTGGAAAAGTTATTCAGGAGAGCACAAGGGGTTAACTCCATCCCGGATATAGAGGACGGGTATATCGATTTTGCAATTACCTTGCTAGATCGATTTAAAATGCTGCACATCGATTGATTCAACGGCTCTGGGGATCCGATGGTCCACTTGCATTTGTTTTCGGATATCTTGCGGCCGATGGGCTTGACTAGACTGCAGAAGTTGTCTCTCTTCGGTCGCACCATGTCGGGAATAGCGGCCATTTGGTATGCTAAGTTGGAAGATTCTGTCAAACAGAATTAGGAAGAGATGGCCGAGGCCTTCATTGCTCAGTATTCCTACAATACACAGGTTGAGGTTACGACTCGTGATCTCAAGGCAACATGCCAAGAGCCTAAGGAGGGTTTCTCTGAATTTGTGACAAGATGGAGAGCTAAAGCCTTGATGATGACCACAAGGCCTTCCGAGAAGGATCAGATTAGGATGGTTGTTCGAAATCTACATGGCAAGTTGCTGCAAAAGATAATTGTCCTACCTCTGTTCATATTTACAGAATTCTACGAAATAGGAATGAAAATTGAGGACGCCATGAAGCAGGGGTTTATTACAGATAAGAAAGAGTTGGCAAAAAGGATATTTGTTCGCAGTTCTAATGCTGCCAGTGGTAACACAGCTGCGAGGCCGTCAGATATAAGTGTTGTCAGCACAACCAAGACTGCCGACCCCTTTGCCAACACAAGTTCACAAACATAAGCCAACCCTACCCGATCCCAGAGGACTTTCAACCAACTGTACATGACTCTCTCTCAAGCTATGAAGGTGTTAGTCAAGAAAGGGCACCTCAAACCTTTAGAAACCCGCCTACTGCCCGATCATCTTCCACCTAAACACAACCCCGCAAAATACTGTGCGTTTCACCAACAGCATGGTCATGATACCGACCAGTGCTTTCCATGGCGTCATGAGATTCAAGATCTCATTGACAACAAGGGGATCGCTCCACCTCAGAAACCAAACGTAACCACAAATCCACTCCCAACCCATAATCAAGTCCCCCCACCTCGAAATCTCAACCTGATCCATACACTAGCCACCCCTCACGACCCCAGCGTATATATTACTCCCTCTCACCTACCAAAACTGATGTTGTTCATCTCGGAAGGCGCAGATCTGTGCATGATGGACACGTCCAACGCTCAACCCAAGCCTGTGGTGAAGAGACTTACAATGAAATAGGAGTCGACCTTGGAGGAAGATACTAGTCTGTTGCTAGAGTGCCCTGAGGACTTATCTGATAGGGTGTATGATCCAAGTTGCTACATTGCGTCGACTGGTCAAATCAAACCTAAATTAGTGCTGCCAACCTCGGTAGACATCAATGTGGTTAGGGAAGATGGCCCGAGTCAAGTGTTGGACGATTTGGCAGATCTTGAAGAGGATTTGGACAACCTGCAGTTCTTTGATGAGCAGGATCATGGAGACGTATAGATTGGGTGGTTCGACCTGAATGGATCAACTGATAACACTGGATGGTTGAGTGATGAGCCAGGCAAGGAAAAAGCAACTGAAATGAAACAAGGGGGAAAAGAAGCAGAGATAACTACAGTAGCTGAGAGGGCTGATGAGAAAGAAAAGCTACTGGAGAGCACTGGTATAGAAGTGGGCACTATAAACACCGTAGATATTGAACAAGAAGCTGCACTGAGGTAGTTTGAACGAGAAAGAATTGAAGACAGTCGGGAAACTGTAAATTCGCAACACCCTGCGGGGGACACTTGTGATGTGAAGGTGATACAAGCAGAGCCAAACAACTGTTTGTCGGCCGTTGAGGCTGAATAGTGGGACGATAATTATCTGTATCTGGCCCATACTGACGAAGACTGGGGCGATTGCATTCCGGACAATACATGGTATGTCGAAGAAATAGATCATCTGATAAGAAGTGAGCAGTATTTTAAGCCGTCGCACCTGGATCAAGCGGAGGCATTTGGAAAGGACAAAGAACCCGAGAAACAGAAAGAGAAACAACTAGAAGAAGAGGCAGTATTGAAACAGCTCAAGAAAATTCAAGCTGACATCTCCATCTAGGGTCTTCTCATGGCCTCACAGGTACACCGGCAGACAGTGCTGTCGGCAATGGACAAGGATAAATTATCCATTGACACCATGCCCAAGCAGCTTGTGGGTTTGGTTTTTCCTAGTGGTACCAGGCCAACGTTTACTTTCTTTGACAAAGAGGTGTCGTCGTAAGGCTCGGCTCACAACAAACTATTCTACATATCTGTGGAATGTAGTGAGAAATGGGTGCCAGTGGTGTTGGTAGATACCGGTTCAGCCATTAATGTCTGTCCTTCCCGTACCACCTATGCAATTGCCCTCAAACCAGTGGACTTTGTTCCCACGACCTAAGTAATACGGGCGTATGATAACACGAGTAGAGAGGCCATGTGTACAGTGCTAATGAGAGTCCAGGTGGGCCCAACTGAGCAAGAGGTCGAGTTTCATGTCTTGGATGTGTCGGCTACCTTCAATTTGCTGTTAGGGAGGCCCTGGTTACACCATGTGAAGGCTGTCTCCTCCACTCTCCATTAGATGTTGAAGTACCCTCATAGGGGGACGAGTGGCAATTATTTTTGGGAATTCATCCATCTATATGCTGCCAGAGGTAACTATGCCAGTGCTAGAGATTAACCATGGCGAGGAAGATGTATTCCTCTTGGGATTCACTCTGGCTAAAGCCTAGGTAGTGCAGACCATTCTGGCCACAGATGAAGACATGTACATCAGTGCCTAGTCCATCTATTTCATGAACAAACTGCAGTATGTTCCAGGAATGGGGCTAAGAAGGAGTGGTCAGAAAGGTGTTACAGCACTGACAGATGTGCTACACAACCCACATGCCTTTGGACTGGGCTATGTGCCCACCAAAGAGGACTGGATCAGAAAGAGGGAAGAAATGAGAGGCAAAGCCAAGGCCAAGGCAGCCGGGAAACATTATGAACTCATCCATAGGCCAATCCAGGGGACACTAGATGGCCATTTTGTTCGGGAATGAGAGGATTTCCCTTTTTGTGGCTTTCCCAAGCCTTGGGTAAATTCCTCGAAATAACGTGTCCCTAGGTTTAAGAATTTTTTTGACCATTACCTGCAGGACAATGATGATAAAGAAAAGGCTAAACTAAGCATCAAAACTAAACAGGGCACGGAAGGTGATTCAGATGGCAGCGAACCTAGAGTAAGGACAGCACTGGCATGTCTCCTGACAGATCATGTGGCCGATCTAGAGAACTTAGGGGATAACTTTACTGTCTCCATGATCGGGAAAGAACCGGGTGTGAACCCCACCAGTGGCATTTTGGATGCATCAGGGGCACCACATCTTACTTGGCAGCTAGAGGAAGGCTATCTGTCCAATTCTAAATTGAGTGATGAGCTAGAATCTGATTCCATTGAGTCTGTGGGGTCGGGATCAGATTCAAGTTCTTCTGGGTCTGGGTCTGAGTCTAGTATTTTTGGGGTGGTAACCCGGATACCAAAGTCCTGTCTAGGTCTTTATTCAGCTTTTCTTTTTGAGTCTGTAACCGAAGATCTGGGCCTTTTGAATGAAAACTCTACAGATTCTGTGTACCTTTTTGTGCTGTTGGTTTATTGTATTGACCAAGATTTTCAAAATTTTAATGAAAACAAAGGGGAAGAAATTCCTCTAGCTTTAAAAAACTTGATTAATCAAGTGAAGGAGAGGTTTGCTAAACCTTGTGCTAATGAAATCATTGCCATTAATGTGGGTACTAAGAAGGATCCGCGCTTGGTCCAGATCGGGTCCACGTTGTCTTCGGAGGAGCACGAGCGTTTAATCGCTTTGTTAAAAGATTTCAAAGATATTTTCGCGTGGTCCTACGAAGACATGCTTGGAATCGATCTTGAGATTGTACAGCATCGGATCCCTCTAAACCTTGAGGCCAGACCAGTCAAGCAGAAGTTGCATAGAATTCGTCCGGATTGGGCGCTGAAAATCAAGGAAGAGGTCACCAAGCAGATCGAGGCAGGTTTCTTATTAGTATTTGAGTATCCAACTTGGTTGGCCAACATCGTCCTAGTGCCGAAGAAGGATGGTAGAATTCGGGTGTGTGTAGACTTCCGGGACTTGAACAGAGCCAGTCCGAAGGATGACTTTCCTCTACCATATATTGATAAGTTAGTAGATTTCCCCGCGGGCCACGTATTGCTATCATTTATGGATGGGTTTTCAGGGTATAACCAGATTCTGATGGCACATAAGACCGCATTCACTACGCCGTGGGGTACCTACTGCTACCGGGTTATGCCGTTTGGTTTGAAAAATGCTAGAGTTACCTATCAGAGAGCTGCGACCACCATTCTGCATGACATGATCCACAAAGAGCTTGAGGTGTACGTGGACGACATGATTGTCAAGTCTAAAGAACGAGAGGGCCACTACACCGCGCTGAAGAAATTCTTTCAATGGATCAGGGAATACATATTGAGGTTAAACCCGCAGAAGTGCACCTTTAGGGTAACGGCGGGAAAAATGCTGGTCTTTCTGATCACACAGAGGGGAATCGAAGTAGATCCTTCCAAAATCAAGGCCATCTTAGAAATGCCACCACTAAGGACTGAAAAAGAGGTGCGTGGGTTTCTAGGTAAAGTGCAATTCATAAGAAGATTTATTTCCAAATTAACCTTGATTTGTGAACCACTATTTGGTCTCTTGAAGAAAGGGAAGAAATTCCGATGGGATGATCGATATCAGTTTGCCTTTGAATAGGTTAAGCAGTACCTCCAGAATCCACATGTGTTGTCGCCATCGGAACCGCGGAAACCTCTGATTTTATACTTATCAGTAATAGACACGACCATGGGATGCATGCTCGCTCAGGAATCTGAAGATAGGGTGAAGAAAGCCATCTACTACTTGAGCAACAAAATGTTAGGCTATGAGACTCGGCACACTCCTTTGGAGAAAGCTTGCCTAGCCTTGGTATAGGCTACCAAGAAGTTGAGACACTACTTGTTAGCTCACTCTGTAATCCTGGTTTCGAGATTAGATCCCATCAAATATCTCTTTGAGAAACCAGCGCTTATGGGTAGGCTAGCTTGTTGGTTGCTTCTTCCCTCTGAATTTGATCTCAAATATGTCACCTACAAGTCGGTCAAGAGAAGAGCTGTAGCGGAGTTCCTGGCAGACCACCCGGTAGAGAGAGATGAGGCAGTGGAATGCTTGTTCCCAGATGAAGACATTCTGCAAGTTGAAGAGAAAACTTGGATGATGTACTTTGACGGAGCGTCCAATCAGTACGGTTACGGGATAGGTGTGTTACTGATAGCACCTGACGATTCCCATATACCCTTAGCCTTCAAATTCCGGTTCAAGGTGTCTAACAATGATGTAGAATATGAAGCGTGTATTGCTGGTTTAGAAGCTGCCTTAGAACTAGGGGCAATAAGGTTGGATGTCATTAGGGACTCAAACTTGGTTGTTTCTCAAGCAAACGGAGACTAGAAAGTCAAAGAAGAGAAGATGAAGGTTTACCATCAGGCCTTGGATATTCTGATTTCACGGTTTGAAAAGTTAACATTTACATATCTACTGAGAGGGAACAATAGGTTCGATGATGCTTTAGTAACTCTATCTTCTATGGTAGACATCCTACTTGGAGTTCGGACGTGTCCAATTATCATCGAATAGAAATACACGTCGGCTCATGAAATTATTGCCGCAATAGATGAAGTGTAAGACAAAAACCCTGGTATTACGATATTTGGAACTTTTTAGAAAATGAGACGTATTCACCAGGGGAAAATGCCAAGGACAAATGGGGGATACGGCGTATGGCCGTCCAATTTATCATCTGCGGGGGTAAGTTGTATAAAAAAGGTCATTTGGGAATGTATAAACTGTGTGTAGAAGAAGAGGAATCGAAGCGCCTTATGGAGGCTATCTATGGCGGAGAATGCAGAGCGCATATGAATGGTGTGATGTTAGCCCAGAAGATTCTCAGGCAAGATTATTATTGGTTCACCATAGAGGAGGATTATATTAGTTTTGCGCGGCGATGCCACAAATGTCAAATTCATGTTAATTGCTTGAATATTCCGCCGTCAAAGCTCTACAACATGACTTTGTCATGGCCTTTCTCAGTCTGGAGAATCGATGTTGTCGGTGTTGTCTCGCCAAAAGGGTTGAATGGACATGAATATATCTTGGTGGCAATTGATTATTTTACGAAGTGGGTGGAAGCTCAATCTTATGTAGTGTTGAAAGCATCATATATGGCCATATTTATCAAAAAAAATATCATTTGCCGGTACGGGGTCCCGAACGAGATTATATCAAATAACGGCTCCCACTTCAAGAAAGAAGTGATAGACTTGTTGGAGAAATACAATGTGGCTTTTCATAAGTCATCCACATACAGGCCACAAACTAATGGAGCTGTTGAAGCCGCCAATAAGAATATCAAGAACATCTTGCAGAAGATGGTTAAGACCTACAGGGACTAACCGGATAAATTGTCATTCGCACTCTAGGGCTACAGAACTTCTATTCGGACATCTACAGGGACAACCCCTTATTCTCTCATCTATGGGATGGAAGTCGTTTTGCCAATAGAAATTGAAGTGTCGTCGCTGCGAGTTATGGCTGAGTGTTAGATAGTAGAGGTGGACTGGCAACAGAGCAAATTTGAGGAGTTAATGTTGTTTGATAAGAGGAGGCTAAAGGCATTGTATCATGTTCAGGGTTACCAACGCAGAATTGCCAGGGCTTTTAACAAGAAAGTTAAGTCCCGTAATCTCAATGAGGAAGATATGGTACTGAAACACAACCAAGCTCCCATCCATGACCCTAGAGGCAAATTCAGACCCAATTGGATTGGTCCTTACATTATCAAAGCTATCTGGTCAGGAGGAGCAGTTATTCTCATGGACATAGATGGTCTGGAATTTTCACAGCTGATCAATATGGACAAGTTGAAGAAATACTACACCTGAGAGGCTCGTTAGGCCGAAAACCCGAATGGGCGACCTAGGCAAAAATTAGATCATGAAAAATTAAAAATAAAGAAAAACTGAGCTCGCAAGGTTAAAAACCCTAAAGGGTAACTTTGGCAAAAGTTAGAGCGCAAAAAGAGAGAGTTAATACTCGAGTGAACCTGAACCGAACTACGTAAGGTCTGATTCCCATCTTTGGGGTACGTAGACAACTTCATCCCGCAGTTCGGCTATAACCATCTCTAACTTAACTGTCCTGTTCATTTTTTTTTTGATCAAGTCATCTATGTTCATCATCTGTTAGATCGGTTGTGATTTTCATCTCGGGAAGAAAAGCTGGTTACAATGCGGAGCAGTACTGGTATTCAAGCAGGGACAGTTATGATCTTTTAATTCGGGGTTTTACATCTTGAGTCGATTCTGCGCATGTCAGGTAGTGATCATTTTCGAAAATGGTTTTGGAAGGTTTTAATAAAAGTTGATTTTGTTCAAAATTTTACCTTTTACAACTTAGACCATTTTGGGACCAAGAGGAAAATTTTTAGTGCTCACAACCTTAATTCCATTCAAGATGAAGTACATCTTTTAACTCTCTGATACAAATCAAAGTATAAAACTTGAAAAGAAAGGTCAAAGCAATAAACTAGGGGCATAGGTGAGTCAGGTACTCCTGCGTCCTTTGTTCGTGCTTGCGGAAGCTTTTGTAGCAAAAGTGGGTCAGGCTTGTGCCTTATCCTCAAGCCAAGCCAAGCACTCGTCATAAAAGACATGACTGAAACTAGGGGCAGGGGCCAGAAGCTCTCTTGTCCTCCAGGTAGCAAGGTACCTAGCTAGGTGCGAAGCACGAATTGGGAATGAAGCCGGGTATTCTACCCCCTCCTCTAGGCAGGTCTGATCATGTCCAAATTGGCGTCTAAATTGGAAGGGAAAGTAAAACACGCAGTGCGTGAGGCCAATCAACTGTATGCCAAGTTGCCGAGTCATGCTGTAATTCATCTTAGTTAGATTGAGCTAGGGGCAACGCCAAGCTATGTTAGCTGCAGATCTGTTGCACATCCAGTTGCACTACCATCCCTCATTGGGAAAGTCCACTAGTTGCTGGCGGAAAAAATAAGCTCGAGCTGAACACTCAAGACAATGGTCTACCACCTTCAGTTTATCCATGAGCCATACCTGGGAAGGGATAAAAAAAAATCAGAGAGATTAAAGAATAAAGAGATGTGCGTGGAGAGAAAAGTAAAGAAAGGGCTTTGAGAGAAAATAGAGCATGAGAGCTGAGTGATGTGTGAAGCATATATCAGAAAGGATGGGAAACAATACCTGAAGAAGTAGTGGACTCCCTGCAAATCTGATGGTCTCTCACCAATGACAAGCATCTAAGCCCATCAGGGTCTCGGCCAGCGCCAAACTGATATAACTCTTACCTTCTTTTAGACATTAGGCCTCTTCGATCAACCGAATACTGGTTATGCCGTAATTAAGGGCAAGAAGGAAATGCGCAAGCATACATAAATAGAGGGCGTGTTGCCCAAAGCCTCGCCAGAGAAGGTCTCCTCTGTCACCAGTGTCAGAAAATCGATGAATCAAGTTGGGTATTTCTAGCTCTCCGCTGTGGGCTAATAATCGAGCTTCATGCAAAGTGAGCCCACACATTCGTCCCAAAGCTTGGGTGTGGCCAAAACAGGACTGAGGCATGATTTCCTCATCGCGTTGGGTTTCTATCAATGCTCAGAATTCTTCAAAAGTCAGGCACATTTCTTGTGTTCCGAAATGAAAGACATGCGTAATTGGGTCCCAGCATTGGGCCGCGACATGGAGGAACGACACGCAAAATGGAGTGTGGCTCAACGGAAAAAGTGCGTTTATGCTAAAACCTCATAAATTTACCTTTTCCGTGCCGTCTAAAGTGGCTATCCAATTCGTGAGCTTCTCAGCAAGAAATATCTCCATTTGTGGAAGAAACAGCAGCAAAAATGAGGTTCTGGTGAAGAAACCACGAAGAAAGACCTTTTGTAGAAAATAAGACTGTGAGTGGAAGCCAACTGTCAATTTTCTGGTGGATTCATCACAAGTGGCCGGCAACCCACTTTTAGTGGCCGGCCACCCACCTTTTCTGGCCTGCCGTACACTTGTGGGTCTGGCAATTTTTGCAGTCTGGTTTTGTCTTGGTCTTCGTGTTTTGAGGTCTTGTTTTGAGTCTTTTGGTTCTAGCAAGTGTGTATGTTTGTGTTTGAGTTGTTTTTGCTTTGTTTATCGAGTTGTATTTTTGTATTTTGGTCGTTGGTTGGCTCATTACCCGATTAAGAACATCGTGCCAATACAAGTTTTTATTTTTGGTTTCAAATTCAACTCCATTTTTTTGTTCTGCAAATGTAATGCTCATGATGCAAAAACAATAACTCTTTTCATAAAACTGTAGGGTTTTCCCCCGATCATAGTTTTTACAGAAGAGAGTACAAGTTTTCAAAAACAAAAGTAAAAGCCTATTTGAAGCTATACATGTGCTGAACTACCAAAATAAAAGAAACTAAGCAAAAAGTACAAAAATCAGCGCTAGTCATCTCAAGCTCGAGAGGCTCTCTTCGTCTTCTTCCTAGGAGGGGACTCAAGGGCATTGTCTCCATCAACACCACTATCAGAATCAGACTCTGAGCCAGAGCCAGTCTCATCATCTCCACTCCCTACCTCAGAGCCAGTTTCGGCGTCATCTCCGCCGCTGACCCCGAGCTAGCATCATCGCCTCCGTCCTCAGACTCAGAGTGTCGGCTCATTGCCTCATCCTCCTCAAAGTCACAAGGTCATGGTATCATCCCCGCTCAACACGAGCTCAGACTCGCTGCTCTGGCTCCGAGCACCCCTGTCTCTACTTCGACCTCGGCACTTATCTCGGCTGCGTGTTGGGGTCTATCTACCTCTCCTCCTTGCCGTTGGAGGAGGTGCCTTTGGTGCCATTGGTGCCGTTGCTGCTGGTGTCCTCGGTACAGATGGGATCTGGAAAACAATTGTCGACATATTAGATACAATGTATGTATGAGGAATGAGTGCAAAAGGGTACAGTATGAGTACAGTGTGTCAGTACAATAAATCAGTGCAGTGTGTCAGTGTAGTGAATCAGTGCAGTATAGGGTGGTATGAATATTATGGTATGCGTATATAGCTCGACTTTTGTGCTCCTTTCGGATACGAATGGCCCTACAGTTCGAACTCTCATGGTTCCGAATCTGATTCCACAAGTGCAATGTGAAATAGATAAACACAAAAGAGTCCAAATCTGGCAAATCTTTTGAAAAATTGATTTTGAATCAAAATACCAAAAATAGACTGCTTTGCCAGATACAGAGTCTCCACCTAAATATTTTTGAAAAATTTAGAAAACCCATGACTCGTGCCAAAGGCCACGTATCCGTCATCACCAAGATTATCTCGGCTCAGGAACTTAGGTACGAGAAGGGAAGGTCATGAATTGAGCACCCCTTCTCGCCCGATCAAAGATCGACCTGTACTAATCATGATGTGAATCTTAGTTACATTATATGCTCTTGTTCCGGTTATTAGGCTATTATTACTATGTAATGCGCACACAAGTATAGACTAATTTGCAAAAATTGGAACACTTTGATTTCATGTTTATTTTGAAAAGTGTTTGAATATGTACCACTTGAAAAAGTGATCGCATATGTACATTACTCAAATTATTCCAATTCAAGTAATTAGCCTTCATCCACAACTATTCAAGAGTTATATCAATTAAGCATTTAGCCTCATGACAAGCATGGTGAACATGGCAACAACCACACTCATACAATATGCTAAAGTAATAAAAATGCTCACCTCGTACTCCAAGGCAAGCCAAAAGAAACAAAAGAGTTAGAAAACATGCATGCTCCTAACTAATACAATATGACTAATGCAGCACATGCGATATGTAACTAATAGGCTCGGCTACTAATTATGTCATGTGAGTCAATTTGATAGCATGCGGTTTAAGCACCTTTTCAAAGAAGTATTTAAACGACAATGCATTGTTAAAATGATGAACCGAGCCTCGATGCATGCAAAACAAGTGGATGCAAACATGGAGTATGCTAAAAGGAACATGATGTTCTAAACTAACCATCATAAGCAAGTAAATAAAATAGAGAAAGACGTGGGGTTGGAAGACATACACATTATTACATTGCTTACCCTCGCACAGGAGGGTCCGAATAAATGAACTAGCTAAGCTAATTACCTAATTAACTAACTATTACAAACCCAAATGAATAAATTAGCTAAGCTACTTAACTAATTATTACAATAACAAATTAACTAATTCTTCTAGCTAATTAAATAAGTAAAACACATAGCTATTCTAACTAATTAGTTACAAGCCCTCCACTCCAAGCATAATTACAACATCATCTTGACGGATCCTAAGAATCGAGGGACGGCTCATGCATGGATGCGGATTTTCGCTCGATAATGCTCTCCGTTTTGCTACCGGAATGCCTCTGTTGCACAGTCACAGTTAGAAAAATGCACTGTTTTTCACCTCAGCTTCTGCTCTGCTCTGCTGGAAAAAGGGCACTGCCTGCCTTGGAAAAATGGCCGGCAACCCAAAATTAGTGGCTAGCCGGCCACTAATAGTGGGTTGCCGTCCAGAAAAAGTGGCCTACCGGCCACTAATGTTGGTTCTGTCCTACAGCAACAGAGGACAAACAAAGCATAAATAACAGTATTCTCAGGGGATGTTTGTCCACCCTGCCTCTTCTTATCAGCAAACAGGTCAAAGGAGGAGTAGGCTCAATTCACAAGCCATCAGTTGGTGCAATCACATTCTATGATGACTTATGAATCAAGGGACATAATTTCAATAAATGCATAACAAAAGACCAACAAAACCTCCTCCCTATCATGGATTGATCAAGGGAAGTGGTTGACATTGACTCTTAAACCGTTTACATCACTAACAAGTATGAAACGACTCAAGACTCAATGGGTTCAATTAACGTCCGATTGAACCCAAGTTGATTTTATTATCTTCCATCACTTTTAGTCCCAATTTTATTACTTCATTTTAATTACCATCTATTCCTTAATCAGTTAAGTCCAACAATGAGCTTTGAGCTTTAAGTCCACTAATGGAAAGAAGTACCAAACCAAATGTTGTTTTAGGCATGAGAGAAGTGTCATGCCGTTGGTAATGAACCCACAAAGGGATTAAACCATTAAGCACAACAACCTCAATCTCAAGCTTAAACAAGCAAGTAGTTTGAAACAACTTTCAAAGCAAAGAAAAAGCCAAGAAAGAAGGGAGGTTGCAGAGGTGATTAACTCAAATAGGTTGGTGGCTAGGGCCTAAACCACCAAACCTATGAGGACCATTACACTACAAGCATGCTATACAAAGCTCAAATGTAATGAACAACTAAAAAACAGTCAAAAAATAGTGCTGGACTTAAGACAAAAATAACTAAAACAATAAGCTACAACATGGAGCAAGTTAAGCTAGCAAGCAAGTACAAGGATGGGAGGCTACCCCCTCAATTTTTGGGACTTCAAAACATGATTTTAGCCTTTGAAAAAACTCTAAGATTTAGTAGTAAAAAGCTCCAAAAAAAAAAGATTATAGAAAGGTGGGAAACACAAGGGCAAAGGCCTAAGAAGTTAGGTGCAAAGAAGGGTGATCCACCCCTCTACCCTTAATGGCTTTAAACCATATGTTTCAGCCCAGAAATTATAGTAGAAAAGATGGCAAATAAAGAAAGGAAACAAGCTAAGAATTATACCTTTTGAAGAGGGATACCCGTTTTGAGTTGCAAACCAACAAATACACACCCTCAAAAGCTAAATGCAAGCTCAAAAACACCTCAACACAAATACCACAAGGCTTGATTTAGAGTGTATAGGCAAAGAGTGAAGAACTTGCAAGAAAGAGAGAGAATTGTAGAGAGAGAGAAAAACAATTTTGCTCCAAATTTTTCTAACCTTTAAAACAAGAGGGGAGGTCATCTACATATAGAAAAACATGAGACCTCCTGAGAAATATCCATATAGACATGTATGGACTGGTGCATGCATCTGTGGAAACAATCGGCACAACTGGCAAAAATATCTGAAAAAACACACAAGTGGCCGGGAGGTCACATTACTAGCCTGCAGTCCACAATAGTGGCCGACAGTCCACACTAGTGGGTCTGCAAGTGTAGACACCCCATTTTTGACGATCCTTACGACTTGGACGTCATCGCTTGCACACCCAATGATGAGTGCATATGCTTGTCAAGTGCTCGAAGTCCTCAGTGGAATGCCATAGCTTTGAGCCTTTCAAACCTTACATCCCTGTTGCCTCGTTTTCGGCCAAACCTTGGTTTTTTAAGCCTGTAACCCCTGGTGGCCTGCTGACCACAGCTTTGGGCTGCCGGCCATCACTCTTGGTTGTCGGCCACTGATGTGGCCTGCCAGCCACCAGTGATAACCGGTCGGCCACCAATGTTTTTTGCAGATATTTTGTGACAGTTGTGCCAGCTGTTTGCACAGATGCTTGCATCTGCTGCCACATGTATGGCTGGATGTTTATGAGGGAGATTCATGTTTTCTATATATAGAGGGCCTCCTTATCATGTTTTAGGGTTAGAAAAATTTTAGAGCAAAATTTTTTCTCTCTCTATACAATTCTCTCTCTCTCTCTCTCTCTCTCTCTCTCTCTCTTTCATGCAAATTTCTTAACCTTTGCTTACATATCCATCACCTTTGCCTATACACTCTTAACCAAATCTCTCCATCTTTGAGTTGAGGTATCTTTGAGCCTTGTTTGAGCTCTTGAGGGTGTGTTTGCCTTGGTTCATTGCTTGAAATTGGTTTTTCTTTTCAAGAGGTATAAAACTTTGCCTCTTTACTTGTTGTATTCACTCTTTTTCTTGCTATTTTCCAACTATTTTTGGGTTGTAAAAACTCTGTATTTTTGGGCTGAAACTTGGGTTTTAAGGCCAATAAAGGTTGAGGGGTGGTTCGCTATTCTTTACACCTTGCTCTCAAGGCCTTTTCCCTTGTGTTTCCCACCTGTACACTATCTTTTTTTGAGCTTTTAAACACTGATTTTCAGAGTTATTTCAGTGGCTAAAATCATATTTTGAAATCCAAAATTGGAGGGATTAGCCTCCCCTCTTTGTGTTTTGCTTACTAGCCTAACATGATCCTTATTTTAGCTTATTAATCTAGCTATTTTTGTCTTAATTCTAGCATGTTTTAGGACTTATTTAGGATTGTTTTAGGACTATTTCTGCATGTTTGTTGCATTTGAGCTCTGCTTTGCATGCTTGTAATGTAATTGTCCTCATAAGTTTGGTGTTTTAGGCCTTAGACACCATCTTATTTGAGTTGATAGTGTTTATTTATGGCTTTCCATACTTGTGATCACTTTTAATCATCTCTGCAACCTCCCTCCTTTCTTGGATTTTGTTTTTCTTTGAAAGTGGCTTCAAACTACTTGTTTGTTTAAAGCATGAGATTGAAATGTCATGCTTAATGGTTTAATCCCTTTGGGTGTTCATTACCAACGGTATGATGTCTTTTTTATGCCTAAAGCAACACTTGGTTTGAGCGCTCTTTCCATTAGAGGACTTTAAACTCACCTTTGGACTCAATTAACTAAAGAATGGATGGTAATCTAAAATGAAGTAATAAAATTGAGGCTAAAAAAGGTGCAAGAGAATAACTTGTTTGGGTTCAATCGGATGTTAATTGAACCCTTGAGTCTTGGGTCGTTTCATACTCATTAGTGATGGATATAGTTCAAGGTTCATTGTTAACTACTTCCCTTGATTTTTCATGATAGGAAGGTGGTTTTGAGAGTCTTGTTTTATCGCATTTATTAAACTTGCGCACTTTGGTTCATAGGCCATCATGCAATGAAATTACATAGATTGATGGTTTGTGAATCAAGTTTTACTACTCCTTTGAGCTGTTCAAATGATAAGGAGGGGTAAATTGTGCAAACAAACCCTTGAGAATACACTACTTCTACTCTATTTGCTCTCTGTTGCAGCAGGGGAATTCAGCCATCAGTGGCCATTAGGCCATCATCAATGAACGGCAGGCCCTCTACCGGCCACCAGTGCAAAATCCAGCAGTGTACTCCTCCAGCAGAACAGAGTTGGTCTAGAGGTGGAAATCAATGCAAGTGATCTATTGTGCAACAGAGGCATTCAGCAACAAAAACAGTGGCCCTTTTCAGGTGAAAATCACATTCATGCATGAGCCCGCCATCGATCCTCGAGATCTGTGTTGTGTATGTTAGTATTGTGCTTAAATAGTGACTTTGTAATTAATTAGTTAGAATGGCTAATTCATCTCGTGTTATAATTATTTTTAATTAGCTAGATTAGTTAATTAATTTGGTTTATAATAATTAGTTAAGCAGTTTATCTAATTTATTCATTTTGTTTGTTAATAGTTAATTAATTAGCTTTAATTAGTTAGCTAGTTAGTTTATTTGGACTCTCCTTCGTGAGAGCGCAATGTTGTAATAACGTGCATGTCTTCCAACCCCACGGCTTTCTCCCTTTTATTCACCAGCTTATGATGGTTAGTTTAGGGCATCATGTTTTGTTTAGCATACTTCATGTTTGCATCCACTTGTCTTGCATGCATTGAGCTCGGTTCATCATTCTAACTTGCATTGTTAGTTAATACTTCTTTGAATACATGCTTAGACCGCATGCTATCAAATTGATTCGCATGCCATATTAGTAGCCAAGCCTAGTAATTGCATCTCGCATGTCTTGCATTAGTCATGTTACATAGTTAGGATCATGCATTTTTCTAACTCTTTTGTTCCTTTTGGCTTGGAGTACTAGGTGAGCCTTTACTCGCTTAAGCATATTGTATTTGCATGTTGATATTGCCATGTCTAGCATGCTTGCCATGAGGCTAATTGCTTAATTGATAAACTGTTTGAATACCTGTGGATGAAGGCTAGTTGCTTGAATTGGAATAATTTGAGTAATGTTTATATGCGATCACTTTTTCAAATGGTACATATTCGAAACAATTTTGCAAACAAACATGAGCCAAATGTTCCAATTCTTGCAAGTTAGTCTATGCTTGTGTGTGTGCACATCACATAGTAATGCTAGCCTAATAAACCGAAACAAGAGTATATAATGTACATAAGATTCATATCATGATTAGTAGAGGCCGATCTTTGATCTGGCGAGCCGGGGTGCTCAATTCATGACCTTCCTCTATCGTACCTAAGTTCCCAAGCAGAGACAATATTGGTGATGACAGACATGTAGCCTTTGGCACAAGTCATGGGTTTCCTAAATTTTTTCAAAAAATATTTAGGTGGCGACTGTGTATTTGGCAAAGCAGTCCATTTTTGACATTTTTTATTCAAAATCAATTTTTCAAAAGATTTGCCAGATTTGGACTCTTTGGTGTTTATCTTTTTCACATTGCACTTGTGAGATTAGATTCAGAACTGCGGAGGTCCAATACTGTAGAGCTTATTCGTCTTTCGAGCCACAGTTTTTGGCAATCACGGCTGGACTTCAGAATGAAGTTGCCTACGTATCCCAAAGATGGGAATCAAGCCTTACGTAGTTTGGGGTTAAGGTACACTCGGGTATTTAACCTCTCCTTTTACGCTCTAATTTTTGCCAAGGCCGCCCTTTGCGGGTTTTCAACCTTGCGAGCTTTGTTTTTCTTTTCTTTTCTATTCTTTTCTTCTTTTTCATCTTTTCTTTTCATTTTCTTCATTTTTCTTCTTCTTTCATTTCATTCTTTGCACTTTTCTTTTTTTTTTCTTTTTCTGTTCTTTTTCTTGCTCTAACTTTTGCCTGGGTCGCCCTTCCGGGTTTTCGGCCCAACGAGCCTCTCAAGGGTAAAAGTGTAGCTTTGTCCATGTCAAATGGTTTTGAGATCCTGAAGTCATCTGAATCCAGCAGAATGGTTGTTGTTTGCTGACGATGTAGAAGTCCATCCAATGGAGGGTGAATTTGCCCCTAGTGTTGTGGATAGGATCTCGGTTGTCCTTCAGCAATGCTTTCTTCTTTCCTCCCTTCTGGGATTTGGCATTCTTGCCGATCTTTATTGACTTGCGGAATGATCCACCTTTGGCTCTTCGAGCTGTCTGACATTTTTGCCCCTAGTTCGAGGGGTGCTTCTGATCCAGCTTTGCAAGCTTCTTTTGATCATATTCGATCTTCTTTGACCTGGCTTTTTTGCCTCTTGTTCGAGGGCTGCTTCAAAGCTGGCCACACAGGCCTCACGTTGTGGTTGACCGTTGAACGTTCTGAATCTAAGTTCGATGTCTGAAAGCCAGGGGTTGAGTCTTGAGGCTGAGAGCGATCCTAGGCTGCACAATCTCAAGAGCGATTCCACACAGGTCTTCGCAGGACGGCGCAAAACATTTTTGAAACCTTTTAAGAAAGCGACGAATTGCTCGCGCTGAAGACAAGGTAGAACCAATCTGGATCAAGCCAGGATCCTTCTCAGTACTCCCATTAACAAACATGATCTCATTCATTAAGAGCTTAGCACGCCTCTCTTTCTTTCAATTGATCAAATTTTTGCAAAACCTGAGGAATTCCTCCCTCTTTGTTTTCACCACAGTGTTCAAAAGGTTTTGAAAGACTTAGGTCAATGCAATAATTTCGAGGCACAGAAGAGCAGGGGAAATGCACCGCCGTTTCATTCAAACTTCTAGCACAACCGGCACAAGGCAGAAGCAAACACAAGAATGCAAAAATCACTGCTGTTTCATTCAGAATCTGTTGGCACAATTGGCTCCCAGGCAGAAACAGACTCAAAAGAAAACAAAAAGACAAAACACAAAACAAGCAAGTGATGTCCGAGGTAACACCCCCGAAATCACCCGACTCCAACAAAACAGGACTGACTCGGTACAACAAGACAGACCCAACTGACTCAGTAAGAAAAGACTGACTCTATACAAAACAACAAGACTGACTCAATACCCAAGTCAGAAAGTACAAATTAACAACATTCGCAAATGTGCTCAAAACAATGCATGTCATCCACCATATCTGGAGATAATTGAGCGCCACCCGCAGGTGGTTCATCCCCCGATCACATCACATTATCCCCCACAAGTTCACTGATCAAGTGCCGATAGACTTTGCAGGACCTGGTGCAGCAATGACCCCGTTGTCAAACAAATCTTGTACATCATGGCGCAGACGAAAGCAACTGTCGGTGTCATGATCGGTTTGTTGATGGTAGCCACAGTATTTAGTCTGGTCATGCTTTGCAGAGATAGGATCGGGTAGGGGCCGTTGTTCCAACGGTTTCAGATGTCCTTTCCGGAGTAAGACCTCTAGAGCCTTTGACAAAGGCATATGAAGTGGAGTGAAAACCCTCTTGACTCGAGGTGGGTCTTTGGTTTTTTGTGAGCTACTTCCGGACGCACCGGTGAATGGGGTAGCTGTAGCACGTCCGCGGGGGACCTCGGCTACAGCTCGGACTCTCGACTTTTGTTGCGGTTCTAAATCTGAACCAAAGAGTCCAACTCTGGCAAATCGTTTGAGAAAACAGATTTTTTGAAAAGTAGTGCCAAACATGGACTGCTTTGCCAGATTACAGAGTCGCCACCTAAATATTTTTAAATGGGGAAATTTAGGAAACCCTGACTCGGTGCCGAAGGCCACGTGCCCGTCATCACCAAAGTGATCTTGGCTCGGGAGCTTGGGTACGATCGGGGAAGGTCAGCTATGAGCACCCCCTTTCGCCCGGTCCGAAGACCGGCCTCTACTAACCATGATATCCGATTTTGAAAACATTACATGTTCTTGTACCAATTATTAACCTAGAATTACTATGTTATGCGCGCAGCAAACAAGTATAGACTAGATCGCCTAATTTGGAAACAAGCATCGCATATCCGTTTTGTCTCGAAAAACGTGTTAGATTTTGCTACTCGCAAGTAGGCTAAAATACGGATTTCAATGAGTATTCCCAACTCAAGTAATCCAACCTCCACCCACAGGCATTCAAACAGTAATATCACATAAGCATTTAGCCGCATGGCATGTATACTGTCATGTTAGCATTCACACGCATGCGCTATGCTAAAGCATAAAAACTTACATCGTACTCCGTGCCAAATACAATAACCCGGTTAGCAAACATGCATGACCTAGTTCATGTTAAATGGCTAATGCAACACAGGCATAGATGCAATCTAGAGTAGGCTCGACTAACCCTAAACATGGCATGTGAAGTGCTACAACTATCACGTATTCAAATTGGAATTGAAAATACGATGCAATTTGTATGATGTACCGAGCCCGGTGCATGTAAACAACTGCATGGATGCACGCATGCATTGCATAAGGTATGCTAAATTAAATATGCCCTAATCTACCATCATAAGCAGGTAAATAAAAGGGAGAAAGAAATGGGGGTTGGAAGACATACACACACTCACACACCCTTATTACAAATATGCCCTCACACGGAGGGACCAAAATAATAATACAGTCCAAAAATAAATGAATAAATATTACAAATTCTAATTACTGAATAAATAAATGTGAAATAAAAGGGGGCCACAGCCCCTCGCCTCGGGATGTGCAAATGATGCATGCTCGATGTCCGCCTTGCTCGGGAACCCGCACCATGCCTCTGTTCCCTCTGTTTTGCACTGCCCTGTCTCCAAAAATTGCCAAAGTCCTGGGAAGCCTTCCACATATTCTGAAGATCACCACCGGCTGGAGGGTTTTACCACCGGCTGCGGGGTTTGACCACCGGCTGCAATTGATAGTTATCGGCACAAAAATATTGCCGGTCGGCACTAAAGAGTGTCGGTCGGCACTAAATTCCTGCAGGAGACAGTTTTGACAGCAACAGACAGCAGCAGAGCATGGCATTGGAATTTTGGGACAAATGTATGCACGGACACACTCCCTATCATGCAATAGACTCAAGGGAACATGGCCCTCGACCCCCGGGCCATCAATCCCGCATTTCAATGCATGATGGCCCGAAAGCCAAGTTAGCAACTTTCAATGGAATGGAATGCAAGCACAAACAAACAAGAGGCCCAACCTCTATCATGGTGATTCAAGAGGCAAGGTATGCATGCCAAATGCAACCTAAACATGTGAGCTAAGTATGCAATATGAGCATAAAGGCAAGTATGCAAACATGCAACATGTATTAGGCACACAACCTAAACCAACAAGCATGGCATGCAACAAACATGCGACAATGGACTTAAACTAACATGGATAGCTCACAAGCATGCCAAAATCAGCGGCCATGAGATGAAAAAGAGATGCCTCGAAATGCGTGCATACGGGCACGCAAATCGAGGCGATGGCATACAAGCATGAAATGGCACTCTAATGAAACATGAAGCATGGCATACTACACATGCAAATTTCAGTAGCTAAATGAGGGGCAAAACAGCCCCGAAATAAGGCGAAATGACACCCGATGCATGGAATCACTCCCGAAATGCAAAACTAGGCCTCCGAAATGGCCTATAGCTATGCTAAACATGCATTATATGAACATGATATGAATAGACAGCAGCTAGACAGCCCAAATATAAGCACATTTTCAGTATAAGACAGCCCCAAAATCAGTAAGCATACAAGGCTAACAAACCATGCAAAAATGAGGCTAAAACAAGGATTTCAAAGCAAGTAGCATAAGGATCATCCAAACAATGTTGAGCCCTTCAACAATGTTGAATAAGGGCTCAAAATAAGCCTACTTACAGCTTACATCAAGCCCCAAAACAGATCATACATCAGCCAAATATTCTATGCAAGAAACATGGCATACAAGAGGATATGGAGATAGGTGCTATATGCAATCATCAAACAGCCAAATACCCTTCATGAGACATGTAGAGGGAGGAAAAATAAGCCACTTTTCAGGCCTGTCGAAGGCCCAAAAACAGAAGCATGGTAGGCTAACAAAGCATGCAAAAATGGGGGCCAAAGAGGGGGTATAATGGTAAGTACTACATGGAGACCCCCAACAGTGTTGAGCCCTTCTTCAATGTTGAAGAAGGGCTCAAAACAAGCAACTTTTTAGTTTACATCGAAGCTCAAAAATACATGCAACTATGGCTTAGATATGAACCAAGAAAATGCTAGTTTGAGGGAAATAGACACTTACCCTTGAAGACCAATGAACCAGCAGGTTTTGATCTAAGAAAATGAACTCCTAGCCTCTGCAAATGACCTCCAATGTGCTGGAAATGGAGTGGTGGTGGTGGTGCTAGGTGGTGTAGGGGAAATGGCCCAAGAACAAGGTTGTTTGGAGGTGAAAATGAGATAGATATAGAGAGGGAGGTGAGATATATATCTATATATCAGATATGCATATATAAATCTCTGGTTTTTTGTTCAAACCATCCAACCCTTGAGCAATGGAGAGGGGGCATGCTTATATAGGCAAGTATAAGCCAAGACTTAGAGGCTAAGTAATTCAAAAAGGGTCAAGGGGGGGTCAAGGCTTGTTTTAGAAGCTTGGACAGCTGGTAGGCTTCTTGAGGAAGCCAAGACAAGGGGTCAAGGCTTCCTCAAGAAGCCATGAGCAAAGGGTGCACAAAAAGGGTCCAAAGGTGGTTAAAGGGTGCAAAATATGCACATGGATGCACGTGGATCTGATTCTGTGCATCCCAGCTGGCACAGCTGGTATGCACCAGGCTTGGGGGGTGCAAAGGGTTCAGGTCGGCCAGAAGGTTTGATCATCGGCCAAAATAAAGTGCCGGTCGGCACTATTTTCTGCCGGTCGGCTAAATAGAGTGCCGATAGGTGATTCCTAGGTCAAAAAATGGCCGGTAGGTATGCAAATTGAAGCCCCGGAAGTCTTCTTTCAAATGGTGGTGGCCTCATAGCTTAACTCCAAGTATGTGGATGAATGGGCCTGATTCAGCGAGGGCTGCGCGACTCGCTTCTACCCGGATTCATGTCGAACTTCTCCCAAACCTATTTTCTTCCCTCTTCTCCTTTTTTCTTGAACTCCAAACCCTTAAACAAAGTGTTTGGAAAGTTTTGCCTCTCTTCTTGCCAAAGAAACTGAACCTGTGGCCTGCACATCTCTCAACATCGACCAAAACATCAGTCGCGCCCAAGTCTTCGGGGCGGTCAAAAATGGGGTGTCTACAGTAGCTGTTTTTGATGCAGTGGTGGTGACCATGCCCACTTCAGAAGATCTCGCAGCTGCATCACCACTGGTGGTTGCATTCGAACTGTGGGAAAACGCCCTCCTGGGCTGCTCCTTCTCCTGGTCAATGAGGCCCTGCTTTATAGCGTCCTCGATCTGTACTCCCATCTCATGTAAGTCTGAAAAGGTGGGGAAGGGGAGAACAATCATTTTCTGCATAAGCTTGGGCTGGAGATTGCGCACAATCATCCGAATCTGATCTTTGTCAGTGGGCCTAGTGGTCATCATTGAGGCCTTGGCCCTCCACCGGGTTACGAAGTCAAAAAAACTCTCCTTAGGCTCCTGCCTAGTCGTCTCGAGATCACGGGTTGTGACCTCGATCTGTTTATTATAGGAGTATTGAGCGACAAAAGCCTCGGCCATCTCATCCCAATTCCTCTTAACATCGCCTTCCAATTTTGCATACCAGATGGCTGCTACACCCGACAGGGTCCGTCCGAATAAAGAAAGCTTCTGTGGTCTGGTGAGGCCCATCGGCCGTAGTATATCTGAGAACAACCGTAAGTGCACCATGGGATCCCCGGACCCGTCAAAGCGGTCAATATGTGGCATTTTAAAGCGGTCTGGCAGCGTCACAGCCACATCGGTATACCCATCCTCAATGTCCGGGATGGACTTGACGCCCTGAGATTTCTTGAATAGCTTTTCAAGCTTGCTCACCTTCAATGCTGTGGGGTCCACCTCGGACTCAAAGGGAGAATCCGGCAAGTTAGTGGGTGCTTTAGATAGCTGCGGTAGGATCGGGGGCGGAGGTGGCCTTGTCGGAATGTCCGTATCTTCCTGAACATTAGCTGTCTCCCCAAGTGTTGGAACTCTGGGTGGGGGAGGAGCCTGATGTGAAGCAAATGCTTCGGTTTGCTGCTGTAACCTGGCGATCAACTCTGCTTGTTGAGCCATGACCTCGGCCTGTTGTTTGGCAAATTCTGCTTGGCGGACAGCATCTTGCTGCATAAGTTTCATACTTTCTTGGAGTTGGCGCATCATTTCCTCTATTCCTGCCATACTGCCCTGATTTGACTGAACTACCGGTATATCTGTCTTTGCAGTAAGCTCGGGAATCTCAACCCGATTGCTCTAAGACCACTGATCTGGTAGCTGCTGCACTGGTGGTATGCGCCTGACCGGCCCTTCTACCCTGCCTCTGGCAAAGGAACACTGATTGCCCTTGAATTGAATCTCTGACCTAACAAAATCTATCAGCACAAATCCGATGAACCTCGGGGGATATTGGAGCCCTCTGAAGCTATGGTTCCCAGACTACCTAGCAAAAGAGAAAACATGCAACATCTCAGCCCAATTTCGCCAAAACAGATATGAGCATAACAGGATGACTGTGCCCTCTACTGAATTCTGCCTGTAAACTGATACCCTCAGGTAAAACTGATTCCCAAATACTGATGCCCGCAGGCCTGATACCCAGACTTGCAAACTGTTACATGCATTCTTGTAGGGACACACCCTAAAAGCACATAGCAAGCAAGTGAGAGCCAAAACACCCCTATGTTGGGGTAGGGTTTCCCTGTCCTATTTTGTCAGGAGCTAGGGTTTCACTACGCACGCAACGGTTTCAAACAACCTGTAATCGGGTAAGCAACCTGTCCTAGCTTTGGAATGGTCACTATGGATTCCGAATATGCACTAGGTTGAATGGTCAAAAAGGGTGCCCCGGTGAAAACCGGGGTTTGTGTTCCCGTCGTGGCAGAGCCCGCAACCGGTCAGCCTTATGGCACGCTTCTCGAAGCGAGCCTCTAGCAAACCGTTCAGGAATAGCATACGGCAAACACGGTGTCCTAGGCGCACCAATGCACATGCAATGCAAAGAAACACATAAGTGTGAACAAAACAAGATATCATGAGTTCGAGTCAAGTTCTCTAAATCCCCAGCAGAGTCGCCAGAAACTGTAGACGTCCCCGAACGCCCCAGGAGGGAAATCCCCGTTTTGTTCATTTGGGGCTCACTACAGTTCAGGACTCAAATTGTCACGGTTCTTAATCTGAACCAAAGAGTCCAAATCCGGCAAATCGTTTTTGAAAACAAATTTGTTTGAAAGAAGTGCCAAACATGGACTGCTTTGCCAGATACAGAGTCGCCACCTAAATATTTTTTAATGGGGGAATTTAGGAAACCCTGACTCGGTGCCAAAGGCCACGTGTCCGTCATCACCAAAGTTGCCTCGGCTCGGGAACTTGGGTACGATTGGAGAAGGTCAGCTATGAGCACCCCCTCTCGCCCGATCAAAGATCGGCCTCTACTAACCATGATATCCTCTTTTGAAAACATTATGTGTTCTTATTCCAGTTAATTAGCTAGAATTACTATGTGATGCGCACAACACAAAAGTACAGACTAGATTGCCTAATTTGGAACGAAGCATTGCATATCCGTTTGTTTGGAAAACGCTTTGGAATTTGCTACTCGCAAGTAGGCTAAAATACAGGTTTCAATGAGTTGTCCCAATTCAAACAATCTAACCTTCACCCACAGGCATTCAAGCAGTTTATCACATAAGCAGCTAGCCTCATGGTAAGCATACTGTCATGTTTAACATTCACACTCATGCGAGATGCTAAAACATAAAATACTTACAGTGTACTCCAAGCCAAAACAATAAACCTGTTAGCAATCATGCATGATCCAAGTCCATGTCAAGTGGCTAATGCAACGCATACGAATGTCACTAGAATAGGCTCGGCTAATCCTAGGATGGCATATGGGATGCAACAAGTAGCACGTATTCAAGTTAGATTTGGAATACTATACTGTTAGCATGATGCGCCGAGCCCGGTGCATGCAACACTGATGAATGATGCACGCATGCATAGCATAAGGATGCTTAATTAAACATGTCCTAATACTAACCATCAAAAGTAGGTAAGTAAAAGGGAGAAAGAAGTGGGGGTTGGAAGATATGCACAAACGCACCCACACTTATTACAAATTTGTCCTCACTCAGAAGGATTGAATAAGCAATACAAACCGCCTAATTAACTAACTCACGAGCTAATTAATTATTACAAAACCGAATTAATAACTAGCTACAACTAATTATTACAGCAGTAAATGAATGCTATTCCAGCTCTGTTTGGAGAAGAGGAAGGTATGCATGCTTGCTTTGGTTCTTCGCCTCGAAACACCTTCTGGTTGCTCTTTAGAGGCTCTGTTTACAGGGTGTCTTTCAGTGCTTATTGCTGAAACTTACCAAAGCACTGCAGGGGAAGTCACCAGTGGCCTACCGGCCATGAAAGGAGCACTGTCGGCCAAGGATGAGAGTCTGCCGGCCATCAATGGTGAACTGCCGGCCACTGGTGTGCTGTGACACCAAGCTGCAACAAAGCACAAAATAGAGAAAATGGAGGGTCTCCCAAGGGTGTATACGCACTATGCCACCCCAAATCACCTCAAAACATCAAGGGAGAGGCCTAGTCAGATCCACGACCATCAATCACGCATCTCGATGCATGATGGCCAAAGATCCAACTTGTGCAAATCAATATGAAAATGAATGCACAAGTAAAGCAAGTAAAGCCTAGAACTCTATCATGAATCATCAAGAGCTTCGGCGACCGAGAATTGAGACACGTTCCATCACTCGAAGTATGAAACGCCCCTCGTTCCTCGTGCTCGGGTTAATACTTAATCCAAGCAATGCAACATATAAGCATGGCAAACATGCAACATGACCTAAGTGTGCAAACATGCAACTAACCCAAGCATGCAACAAGCGTATAAGCATGATGTGGGGCAACAACCTTGGACAACATGACAAAATGCAATATGAACATGCAACAACATGTAATAGGGCTAGCACGCGACAACATGCAAAGATGGAGCAAGCATACAACAATATGCAAGACGGGCATGCGACAACATGCAAAGGGATGGACTTAAACTAATGTGGGCAGCTCTCAACTAAGCCCAAATCAGTGGCCATGTGATGGGAATGAGACAACTGAAACACATGCAGACATGCACGATGCAAGGGATCGATCCTAAGGCATCAAACGCCACTCTACCAAAGCATGGAAAAGGATGCAATATGGCCTATAAACACACAAATTCCAGCTCTAAAATAAGACGCCCAATGGTCCTGAAACATGGAAATATGACATCCAATGCATGAAATGAGCCCCAAAACTCAAAACTAGGCACATGCATTGAACCACAAGTATACAAAGCAAGCATTATTTGATAATGAAGTCTAAAGACAGAGCCAAGGCAGTCCCAAAACATGCACATTTCTAGTTTAAATCATGGCCAAAAGATGCTAACAAGATGGACTAAAATAGCATGCAACTTTAATTAGCAAACATGGTTTACATGGTATGTATATGAAGCATATGATAACTCATCAAACCAGCCAAAAACAGTGAACAAAACATGTCAAAATATGCCCAAATAATCACTGAAATGCAGCCAATGCATGCAAAAATGAGGGGCTTCTTTGGAGGGCCATGCAAGGGGGTATTCTACACCTATATGATAGACCAACAAGAGGGAAAAACCACCTCTGGAAATGAGGTATGACAGCCCTAAAACTCACCAAATTGGCCTTGAAATGAGTCTAGGAAACATGCAAAGAAAGGCTCCTTTGAAAGGCCTTGAATGGGATTGTTCCACACATGCATTATAGACATAAAATTTGGCTAAAAGGGCCTTGGAAAGGGCCAAGGCAGACCTCAAAACTCACAAAATGAGGCCTGAAACATGACTTCAATGTATGCAAAATAGGGTCCCTTTGGAAGGCCCAAAAGACCACCAAACAAGACAAGGAGAGAGGGGGTCACCCCCCTCTAATTTTGGCCCTCAAAAATGCATCTAAGCCACTGAAAATCTGCTGGATTTCAATGGCTAAGAGGCCAAACCATGGCCAATGCAAGTGCTCTAATGCATGGCCCTAATCATGAAGAGATGAAGCATGCATAGGGGAAGATGACCCCAAACAGCAAAAAGACCTTATCAAACTTAAAGAGGAGGTCAAAACAAGACTTTTTTCAGTTTAGGTCGAGGTCCAAAAAGGCTCACAAATAAGGCTAATATATCATGCAAAAAAAACAGCCCTAAAAGAGAGATTGAACAAACAGGGTAGTAAATGACTTCAAACAGCAAAGTTCCCTTAAACAAAGTTGAAGAGAAGCTCAAAATATGACACTTTACAGTTTATGGAAAATCTCGAATATGCTCACAAGTAGGTCTAAGATATGATGCAAAAAAAGGCCTACAAAGAGGGGTAAAGCATGCAAGGGTGTAGGAGGCCTCAAACAGAAAAGTGTCCTTATAAAATATTCAAGAGAAGCTCAAAATATGACACTTTTTAGTTTATGACAAAGTCCAGAAATGCTTGCAAGTAAGGCTAAGCAATGGAGCAAAATAATACAAGAAAAGGGGAAATAGAGACTTACCCTTGAAGAGCAGATTTCCAGCAACTTCTGAACCAAGAAAGGAGTTCTTCAACCTCTGAAAATGGCCTCCAAGGTGATGGAATGGATGATGGAGGTGGTAGGCTTGGAGGTGTAGTGCAAAAAGTGCAAGGAAATCCAACTTCAAGGCTCAAAACACCAACAATAGAGAGAGAGAGAGGTATATCTCTTGAAAAATTGCTGAACCTCTGATATAGAGCTAGGCCTCTTGCTTATATAGAAGAGAGCAAGAAGAAGCTTGTCAAACAAGCTTTGGCAAGGGCTTCATCCCTCCATACACGTGTATGGAGGGCAGACAACAAAAATCCAGTTGGCTCAAAAGATCTAGCGTGAAACCTGCTGAGACATGTGGTTCTGCCGGCCATCAGTGTTGGCAGGCAGTGGCTCATTGATGGCCGGCACCTTATCATTGTTGGCCGGCATAGGGCCGGCATTGGCCATTCATGGCCGGCACACTCCCATAGAGTCCAGAAGCAAAAATCAGTCCTAGTCCCTGTATTGAAGAAAGCCTAAATCCTTCATCTGGATGCCTTTTCAGGTCATTCTTGAGCCTAAACTGTAGCCCCGGAAGTCTTCTTTCCAATTTTGGCAGCCTCACCTCAAAATTCCATGTGTGCTAAGAGATATCTCCCTTTTAGTGAAGACTGCCCAGTTTCGGTCCAACCGGATTGATGCCCAACTTCCAACAACCATATCTCTCCCATCCGGACTCGGCTCGAGGAGATTCTTGAATGAAAATTGAAGCCCAGAAGTAAGCTTTCCAACGGTGGTGGCCTCATAGCCGAAATCCAAGTATTCAAAAGGATAGGCCTGATTTGGCAAGGACTTCTCGTCTCTCTCTTAACGGTTCATGCCCAACTCCTTCCCCAACTGGGTTTCTTCTCTCTTCTCCTCTTTTCTTCAACTCCAAACCCCTAAACAAGGTGTTTTGAAAGATTTTTCAAAGAGTTCATCTCTCTTTCATTCATTTCCACTTTGTCCTCGCTCGGTTTGCCGAAAAACGCAACATTTAACAAAATGCGAGCGTCGGAACATCGTAGGAACTTTATTTCAAAAATATTTTGAAAGAGAGGGTTTCAAGGCCTAAAAATCTTTTGATCAAGATAGTTTTGGTCCAAAAAGGGGTATGAAGTTGGGATTTGACCCTCTCCTTGCCGAAGAAACTGGACCTTTGCCCTGCACACCTTTCTCCACCAAGTAAACCGTCAGTAGCGGCATCCAAGTCTTAAGGGCGGTCAAAAATGGGGTGTCTACAGTTGCCCCTCTTTGACAGAACTCGGAAGTCACAAAGTGACGGGAGTGAATGTCAAAGCCCAGAGACGACCCATTTTTGACAAGGCCGAAGACTTAGACAAACAAGCAAGATAATAAAGAAATGCGCCCGCAGGCAGGGGCAAGATGCAAATGATATGCACAAAGCCGAGCATAACTTATAATCATGCAAAGAAAGCTGTAACGAAGCATAACAATGCAACAGTTTTAAGCAAGTAGAAACCAAGCTACATTACAATGCAGAAAGGATGTAAGAGAATTATTGCAATTCTCACTGTGAATAGAGTGTGCATGTGTGATAGATACACAAAGTGAACGTATGTGATGGATACACAAAGTGAACGTGTGTGATAGATACACAAAGTGAACGTAGTGTGATTGATACACAAAGTGAACGTGTGTGATTGATACACAAAACGAGCGTGTGATAGATACACAAAGCGAGCATGTGATAGATACACAAAGTAGGCATAGTGTGATAGATACAGAGCGAGTGTGTGATAGATACACTATATGAACAAAGTGTGATTGATACACAAAGGGTAAAGTGAGCAAAGTGTGATGGATACACAAAAGGCAAACACAAAGTGTGATAGATGCACTATGTGAACAGAGTGTGATTGATACACTAAAAGTGAACACAAAGTGTGATAGATGCACTATGTGAACAGAGTGTGATTGATACACTGAAGGTGAACACAAAGTGTGATAGATGCACTATGTGAACAGAGTGTGATTGATACACTAAAAGTGAACACAAAGTGTGATAGACGCACTATGTGAACAGAGTGTGATTGATACACTAAAAGTGAACACAAAGTGTGATAGATGCACTATGTGAACAGAGTGTGATTGATACACTGAAGGTGAACACAAAGTGTGATAGATGCACTATGTGAACAGAGTGTGATTGATACACTAAAGGTGAACACAAAGTGTGATAGATGCACTAAGTGAACAGAGCGTGATTGATACACTAAAAGTGAACACAAAGTGTGATAGATGCACTATGTGAACAGAGTGTGATTGATACACTAAAAGTGAACACAAAGTGTGATAGATGCACAATGTGAACAAAGTATGATTGACATACTAAAGATGAACACAAAGTGTGATAGATGCACTATGTGAACAGAGCGTGATTGATACACTAAAAGTGAACACAAAGTGTGATAGATGCACTATGTGAACAGAGTGTGATTGATGCACTAAAAGTGAACACAAAGTGTGATAGATGCACTATGTGAACAGAGTGTGATTGATATACTGAAGGTGAACACAAAGTGTGATAGATGCACTATGTGAATAGAGTGTGATTGATACACTAAAGGTGAACACAAAGTGTGATAGATGCACTAAGTGAACAGAGCGTGATTGATACACTAAAAGTGAACACAAAGTGTGATAGATGCACTATGTGAACAGAGTGTGATTGATACACTAAAAGTGAACACAAAGTGTGATAGATGCACTATGTGAACAAAGTATGATTGACATACTAAAGATGAACACAAAGTGTGATAGATGCACTATGTGAACAGAGTGTGATTGATACACTAAAAGTGAACACAAAGTGTGATAGATGCACTATGTGAACAGAGTGTGATTGATACACTGAAGGTGAACACAAAGTGTGATAGATGCACTATGTGAACAGAGTGTGATTGATACACTAAAAGTGAACACAAAGTGTGATAGACGCACTATGTGAACAGAGTGTGATTGATACACTGAAGGTGAACACAAAGTGTGATAGATGCACTATGTGAACAGAGTGTGATTGATACACTAAAAGTGAACACAAAGTGTGATAGATGCACTATGTGAACAGAGTGTGATTGATACACTAAAAGTGAACGCAAAGTGTGATAGATGCACTATGTGAACAGAGTGTGATTGATACACTAAAGAAATGAAGTGAATATGTGCATGATAGATACACAAAATAAGGATGTGTGTGATAGATACAGAAAATGAGAATATGTGTGATAGATACAAAAAATGAGAATGTGTGTGATAGATACACAAAGTGAGAATGTGTGATTGATACACTAAGTGAAGAGAGTGTGATTGATACACTAAGTAAATGAAGTGTGATTGATACACTAAACAAATTAGAGTGTAATTGATACACTAAATAAATGAAGTGTGATTGATACACTAAATAAATGGAGTGTGATAGATACAGAAAATGAGAAGGTGTGTGATAGATACACAAAAGTGAATATGTGCGTGATAAATACACAAAATGAGGATGTGTGTAATAGATACACAAAATGAATGAAGTGTGATTGATACACTAAATGAGTGAGAGTGTAATAGATACACAAAGTGAATGACGTGTGATTGATACACTAAATAAATTAGAGTGTAATTGATACACTAAGTGAATGAAGTGTGATTGATACACTAAATAAATGATCTTAAACGGAACTTCTTTGAATGAACCGTACATACAATATCGTGCATGAATGAGAAAGAAACTTGATAGGTACAATGCATTACAATGCATGATGCTTAAGGAAAGCAATAAATGGACAAAGCGGCGCTTTAGAAAGCACGTCATGAGGTGAGTGGCGGTGAACCGCTCTTCTCCGACGGGGATCTCCCCTTGTGCTCTTCGAACACTTACCTTCGACTTACAGTACAAAGGTTCTGAAATGTTGACAAGGGTTCTTTACGTAGAACACTTTGGACGCTGCCTTTCTTCCTGATCATATTCACAACTTTCCCTATTCTCCAACGGGGTGACAGACTAGGTTGGTTCAGTATCCAGAATTGAGGTGCATACATGCTATCTCAACCTATGGGGCTTCCATACAGATTTCAAGCCGAGGATACACCCCTGGGTATTCAAACCAGACTTTAGTCTCGGAAATCCCGAACCTTTGCGTTCTAGGCATCAGCCATTCGAACTCTAGTTTCCACCGTCGCAGTTGGTCTCCTAGGAACTCATTGCAAACACGGCCAAGATGCCTCTGGCAGGGAATGGTACTCAGGGAGAGCACTTTTGATCGCCATTCTGGCTTGAAGCAGACTTGATCTTGAGCTTGAGGTAGAGGCACACTCATACTTCGGAGCATTGGCAAGACCTGAAGAGGTACACACGGAATGCAATCTCGGAACTTACTGAAGTTGAAATAAACTCAGATACCCGACATTTTCCCTCTTTTCTTTTGCTTTGCAGTCTGGGACCTATATAGCTTCAGATAGGTCCTGGTTTTACTGTTCTCATGTGACCTGGGTTGAACCCTGCAGTTTTATGAAAGAATAGATCCTGTTTTGCACAAATGTAGAAAATGACACAACACTCGGAGCACAAAACGATTTTATTTTTGAAATTGAGAGATGAGTTCTTGACCGGGGTATTGAGCCTACGACTAAACACAGCGCACTACGACTCAACAACGGAAAACAAAAGGTAAACAACCTAAACACATTGAGTAACACTCGAAACGACTCAAAACAAGAATCTGGATAAAACAAAAAGACACGATACTCAGACGTGCATAGGGAACCTGTTTCTCTGGGTATTATTTCCCACCCTTTCTTATTTGTGATTCTCACATCACTCGGCCCTCAAGCTCGGTTTTTCTCTCAAAACCCTTTCCTCGCTTTTCCTCTTAGCGCACATCTCTCTATTCTTTAATCTCTCATTTTTCATCCCTCCCCAGGGTGGTTGATGGATAAACAGGAAGTTGTGGGCTCTTGCCCCTAGCATTCTGCTAGATTCTTTTTCTTCTGCCCACAACAGTGAACTTTCCCGCAGAGGGGTTGCGCTACAACTGGGTATGCAGCAAATCTGCAGCTGACATCGGTTGACGATGTTCTGCTGGGGAGTTTGGACATGATCAAATGTGTCCAGACGAGGAAGTGGAATATCTTGATCCATTCCAGTTCATGCTTCGCATTTGGCTTGATACCTCGTTGCTTGGAGGATGTTGAGAGCTTTCAGTCCTTTTCTGTTAGCTTCCGCTATGCCCTTCCTGGCGAATAGGGTTTCCGGCAAGTATGGTGCCCTTTCTGGCAAATGCATTGACAACGGGGAAAAGACAGGAAGCCCGACTCAACTGTGCCCCTAGTTCATTATTTTGACCATTTTTGTTTTTTGGTTTCTGCTTAAAACAATTTTAACCAAAATGAGAGTTAGATTAACGCGCTTGTTCGATTTTCTGATTTGAAATCATACGAGTTAGGTTATGAGCACTGAAAATTTTCCTTTTTTGGGTCCAAGAAAAAGGTTCAGTTTTGGAAAATGAAATAATTTTCGAGAAAATTAGTCAACCTTAGTAAAAATTCTCAAAACTATTTTTGCAAACGGCCACTGCTCAATGAGCACGGAACCTACTCTTGAGATGCACAACCTCAGATTCGAAGGAAAATTGCCTCTTGCTCGAGGGGAGCTGCGTGGCAACGGAAAGTTGCCCCTTGTTTGAACGGCACTGCAGCGCATTGAATGGCAACGGAAAGTTGCCCCTTGTTTGAATGGCACCGCAGCGCATTGTAGTCAGTCCTTAGAGTGACGAACACAACCAAATTCTCGGATACAGAGAAGGCGAAGATGATCAAAACCATTACATGGGCACAATCAATTTGAAGTGTTTTACGGCTGGACTTCAGAATGAAGTTGCCTACGTATCCCAAATATGGGAATCAAGCCTTACGTAGTTCGGGGTTAAGGTACACTCGGGTATTTAACCTCTCCTTTTGCGCTCTAACTTTTGCCAAGGCCGCCCTTTGCGAGTTTTCAACCTTGCGAGCTTTGTTTTTCTTTTCTTTTCTATTCTTTTCTTCTTTTTTATCTTTTCTTTTCATTTTCTTCATTTTTCTTCTTTTTTCATTTCATTCTTTGCACTTTTCTTTTTTTTTCTTTTTCTGTTCTTTTTCTTGCTCTAACTTTTGCCTGAGTCGCCCTTCCGGGTTTTCGGCCCAGCGAGCCTCTCAAGGGTAAAAGTGTAGCTTTGTCCATGTCAAATGGTTTTGAGATCCTGAAGTCATCTGAATCCAGCAGAATGGTTGTTGTTTGCTGACGATGTAGAAGTCCATCCAATGGAGGGTGAATTTGCCCCTAGTGTTGTGGATAGGATCTCGGTTCTCCTTCAGCAATGCTTTCTTCTTTCCTCCCTTCTGGGATTTGGCATTCTTGTCGATCTTCATTGACTTGCGGAATGATCCACCTTTGGCTCTTCGAGCTGTCTGACATTTTTGCCCCTAGTTCGAGGGGTGCTTCTGATCCAGCTTTGCAAGCTTCTTTTGATCATATCCGATCTTCTTTGACCTGGCTTTTTTGCCTCTTGTTCGAGGGTTGCTTCAAAGCTGGCCACACAGGCCTCACGTTGTGGTTGACCGTTGAACGTTCTAAATCTAAGTTCGATGTCTGAAAGCCAGGGGTTGAGTCTTGAGGCTGAGAGCGATCCTAGGCTGCACAATCTCAAGAGCGATTCCACACAGGTCTTCGCAGGACGGCGCAAAACATTTTTGAAACCTTTTAAGAAAGCGACGAATTGCTCGCGCTGAAGACAAGGTAGAACCAATCTGGATCAAGCCAGGATCCTTCTCAGTACTCACATTAACAAACATGATCTCATTCATTAAGAGCTTAGCACGCCTCTCTTTCTCTCAATTGATCAAATTTTTGCAAAACCTGAGGAATTCCTCCCTCTTTGTTTTCACCACAGTGTTCAAAAGGTTTTGAAAGACTTAGGTCAATGCAATAATTTCGAGGCACAGAAGAGCAGGAGAAATGCACCGCCGTTTCATTCAAACTTCTAGCACAACCGGCACAAGGCATAAGCAAACACAAGAATGCAAAAATCACTGCTGTTTCATTCAGAATCTGTTGGCACAACTGGCTCCCAGGCAGAAACAAACTCAAAAGAAAACGAAAAGACAAAACACAAAACAAGCAAGTGATGTCCGAGGTAACACCCCCGAAATCACCCGACTCCAACAAAACAGGACTGACTCGGTACAACAAGACAGACCCAACTGACTCAGTAAGAAAAGACTGACTCTATACAAAACAACAAGACTGACTCAATACCCAAGTCAGAAAGTACAAATTAACAACATTCGCGAATGTGCTCAAAACAGTGCATGCCATCCACCATATCTGGAGTTAATTGAGCGCCGCCCGCAAGTGGTTCATCCCCCGATCACATCACATTATCCCCCACAAGTTCACTGATCAAGTGCCGATAGACTCTGCAGGACCTGGTGCAGCAATGACCCCGTTGTCAAACAAATCTTGTACATCATGATGCAGACGAAAGCAACTGTCGGTGTCATGACCGGTTTGTTGATGGTAGGCACAGTATTTAGTCTGGTCATGCTTTATAGGGATAGGATCGGGTAGGGGCCGTTGTTCCAACGGTTTCAGATGTCCTTTCCGGAGTAAGACCTCTAGAGCCTTTGACAAAGGCATATGAAGTGGAGTGAAAACCCTCTTGACTCGAAGTGGGTCTTTGGTTTTTTGTGAGCTACTTCCGGATGCACCGGTGAATGGGGTAGCTGTTTTTGATGCAGTGGTGGTGACCATGCCCACTTCAGAAGATCTCGCAGCTGCATCACCACTGGTGGTCGCATTCGAACTGTGGGAAAACGCCCTCCTGGGCTGCTCCTTCTCCTGGTCAATGAGGCCCTGCTTCATAGCGTCCTCGATCTGTACTCCCATCTCATGTAAGTCTGAAAAGGTGGGGAAGGGGAGAACAATCATTTTCTGCATAAGCTTGGGCTGGAGATTGCGCACAATCATCCGAATCTGATCTTTGTCAGTGGGCCTAGTGGTCATCATTGAGGCCTTGGCCCTCCACCGGGTTACGAAGTCAAAAAAACTCTCCTTAGGCTCCTGCCTAGTCGTCTCGAGATCACGGGTTGTGACCTCGATCTGTTTATTATAGGAGTATTAAGCGACAAAAGCCTCGGCCATCTCATCCCAATTCCTCTTAACATCGTCTTCCAATTTTGCATACCAGATGGCCGCTACACACGACAGGGTCCGGCCGAATAAAGAAAGCTTCTGTGGTCTGGTGAGGCCCATCGGCCGTAGTATATCTAAGAACAACCGTAAGTGCGCCATGGGATCCCCGGACCCGTCAAAGCGGTCAATATGTGGCATTTTAAAGCGGTCTGGCAGCGTCACGGCCACATCGGTATACCCGTCCTTAATGTCCGGGATGGACTTGACGCCCTGAGATTTCTTGAATAGCTTTTCAAGCTTGCTCACCTTCAATGCTGTGGGGTCCACCTCGGACTCAAAGGGAGAATCCGGCAAGTTAGTGGGTGCTTTAGATAGCTGCGGTAGGATCGGGGGCGGAGGTGGCCTTGTCGGAATGTCTGTATCTTCCTGAACATTAGTTGTCTCCCCAAGTGTTGGAACTCTGGGTGGGGGAGGAGCCTGATGTGAAGCAGATGCTCCGGTTTGCTGCTGTAACCTGGCGATCACCTCTGCTTGTTGAGCCATGACCTCGGCCTGTTGTTTGGCAAATTCTGCTTGGCGGACAGCATTTTGCTGCATAAGTTTCATACTTTCTTGGAGTTGGCGCATCATTTCCTCTATTCCTGCCATACTGCCCTGATTTGACTGAACTACCAGTATATCTGTCTTTGCAGTAAGCTCGGGAATCTCAACCCGACTGCTCTAAGACCACTGATCTGGTAGCTGCTGCACTGGTGGTCTGCGCCTGACCGGCCCTTCTACCCTGCCTCTGGCAAAGGAACACTAATTGCCCTTGAATTGAATCTATGACCTAACAAAATCTATCAGCACAAATCCGATGAACCTCGGGGGATATTGGAGCCCTCTGAAGCTATGGTTCCCAGACTACCTAGCAAAAGAGAAAACATGCAGCATCTCAGCCCAATTTCGCCAAAACAGATATGAGCATAACAGGATGACTGTGCCCTCTACTGAATTCTGCCTGTAAACTGATACCCTCAGGTAAAACCGATTCCCAAATACTGATGCCCGCAAGCCTGATACCCAGACTTGCAAACTGTTACATGCATTCCTGTAGGGACACACCCTAAAAGAACATAGCAAGCAAGTGAGAGCCAAAACACCCCTATGTTGGGGTAGGATTTCCCTGTCCTATTTTGTCAGGAGCTAGGGTTTCACTACGCACGCAACGGTTTCAAACAACCTGTAATCGGGTAAGCAACCTATCCTAGCTTTGGAATGGTCACTATGGATTCCGAATATGCACTAGGTCGAATGGTCAAAAAGGGTGCGCTGGTGAAAATCGAGGTTTGTGTTCCCGTCGTGGCAGAGCCCGCAACCGGTCAGCCTTATGGCACGCTTCTCGAAGCGAGCCTCTAGCAAACCGTTCAGGAATAGCATACGACAAACACGGTGTCCTAGGCACACCAATGCACATGCAATGCAAAGAAACACATAAGTGTGAACAAAACAAGATATCATGAGTTCGAGTCAAGTTCTCTAAATCCCCAGCAGAGTCGCCAGAAACTGTAGACGTCCCCGAACGCCCCAGGAGGAAATCCCCGTTTTGTTCATTTGGGGCTCACTACAGTTCAGGACTCAAATTGTCACGGTTCTTAATCTGAACCAAAGAGTCCAAATCCGGCAAATCGTTTTTGAAAACAAATTTGTTTGAAAGAAGTGCCAAACATGGACTGCTTTGCCAGATACAGAGTCGCCACCTAAATATTTTTTAATGGGGGAATTTAGGAAACCCTGACTCGGTGCCAAAGGCCACGTGTCCGTCATCACCAAAGTTGCCTCGGCTCGGGAACTTGGGTACGATTGGAGAAGGTCAGCTATGAGCACCCCCTCTCGCCCGATCAAAGATCGGCCTCTACTAACCATGATATCCTCTTTTGAAAACATTATGTGTTCTTATTCCAGTTAATTAGCTAGAATTACTATGTGATGCGCACAGCACAAAAGTACAGACTAGATTGCCTAATTTCGAACGAAGCATTGCATATCTGTTTGTTTGGAAAACGCTTTGGAATTTGCTACTCGCAAGTAGGCTAAAATACAGGTTTCAATGAGTTGTCCCAATTCAAACAATCTAACCTTCACCCACAGGCATTCAAGCAGTTTATCACATAAGCAGCTAGCTTCATGGTAAGCATACTGTCATGTTTAACATTCACACTCATGCGAGATGCTAAAACATAAAATACTTACAGTGTACTCCAAGCCAAAACAATAAACCTGTTAGCAATCATACATGATCCAAGTCCATGTCAAGTGGCTAATGCAACGCATACGAATGTCACTAGAATAGGCTCGGCTAATCCTAGGATGGCATGTGGGATGCAACAAGTAGCACGTATTCAAGTTAGATTTGGAATACTATGCTGTTAGCATAATGCGCCGAGCCCGGTGCATGCAACACTGATGAATGATGCACGCATGCATAACATAAGGATGCTTAATTAAACATGTCCTAATACTAACCATCAAAAGCAGGTAAGTAAAAGGGAGAAAGAAGTGGGGGTTGGAAGATATGCACAAACGCACCCACACTTATTACAAATTTGTCCTCACTCGGAGGGATTGAATAAGCAATACAAACCGCCTAATTAACTAACTCACGAGCTAATTAATTATTACAAAACCGAATTAATAACTAGCTACAACTAATTATTACAGCAGTAAATGAATGCTATTCCAGCTCTGTTTGGAGAAGAGAAAGGTATGCATGCTTGCTTTGGTTCTTTGCCTCGAAACACCTTCTGGTTGCTCTTTAGAGGCTCTGTTTACAGGGTGTCTTTCAGTGCTTATTGCTGAAACTTACCAAAACACTGCAGGGGAAGTCACCAGTGGCCTGCCGGCCATGAAAGGACCACTGCCGGCCAAGGATGAGAGTCTACCGGCCATCAATGGTGAACTGCCGGCCACTGGTGTGCTGTGACACCAAGCTGCAACAAAGCACAAAATAGAGAAAATGGAGGGTCTCCCAAGGGTGTATACGCACTATGCCACCCCAAATCACCTCAAAACATCAAGGGAGAGGCCTAGTCGGATCCACGACCATCAATCACGCATCTCGATGCATGATGGCCAAAGATCCAACTTGTGCAAATCAATATGAAAATGAATGCGCAAGTAAAGCAAGTAAAGCCTAGAACTCTATCATGAATCATCAAGAGCTTCGGCGACCGAGAATTGAGACACATTCCATCACTCGGAGTATGAAACGCCCCTCGTTCCTCGTGCTCGGGTTAATACTTAATCCAAGCAATGCAACATATAAGCATGGCAAACATGCAACATGACCTAAGTGTGCAAACATGCAACTAACCCAAGCATGTAACAAGCGTATAAGCATGATGTGAGGCAACAACCTTGGACAACATGACAAAATGCAATATGAACATGCAACAACATGTAATGGGGCTAGCACGCGACAACATGCAAAGATGGAGCAAGCATACAACAATATGCAAGACAGGCATGCGACAACATGCAAAGGGATGGACTTAAACTAATGTGGGCAGCTCTCAACTAAGCCCAAATCAGTGGCCATGTGATGGGAATGAGACAACTGAAACACATGCAGACATGCACGATGCAAGGGATCGATCCTAAGGCATCAAATGACACTCTACCAAAGCATGGAAAAGGATGCAATATGGCCTATAAACACACAAATTCCAGCTCTAAAATAAGACGCCCAATGGTCCTGAAACATGGAAATATGACATCCAATGCATGAAATGAGCCCCGAAACTCAAAACTAGGCACATGCATTGAACCACAAGTATACAAAGCAAGCATTATTTGACCATGAAGTCTAAAGACAGAGCCAAGGCAGTCCCAAAACATGTACATTTCTAGTTTAAATCATGGCCAAAAGATGCTAACAAGATGGACTAAAATAGCATGCAACTTTGATTAGCAAACATGGTTTACATAGTATGTATATGAAGCATATGAGAACTCATCAAACCAGCCAAAAACAGTGAACAAAACATGTCAAAATATACCCAAATAATCACTGAAATGCAGCCAATGCATGCAAAAATGAGGGGCTTCTTTGGAGGGCCATGCAAGGGGGTATTCTACACCTATATTATAGACCAACAAGAGGGAAAAACCACCTCTGGAAATGAGGTATGACAGCCCTAAAACTCACCAAATTGGCCCTGAAATGAGTCTAGGAAACATGCAAAGAAAGGCTCCTTTGAAAGGCCTTGATTGGGATTGTTCCATACATGCATTATAGACATAAAATATGGCCAAAAGGGCCTTGGACAGGGCCAAGGCAGACCTCAAAACTCACAAAATGAGGCCTGAAACATGACTTCAATGTATGCAAAATAGGGTCCCTTTGGAAGGCCCAAAAGACCACCAAACAAGACAAGGAGAGAGGGGGTCACCCCCCTCTAATTTTGGCCCTCAAAAATGCATAGATTTCAGTGGCTAAGAGGCCAAACCATGGCCAATGCAAGTGCTCTAATGTATGGCCCTAATCATGAAGAGATGGATCATGCATAGGGGAAGATGACCCCAAACAGCAAAAAGACCTTAATCAAACTTAAAGAGGAGGTCAAAAAAATACTTTTTTCAGTTTAGGTCCAGGTCCAAAAAGGCTCACAAATAAGGCTAATATATCATGCAAAACAAACAGCCCTAAAAGAGAGATTGAACAAACAGGGCAGTAAATGACTTCAAACAGCAAAGTTACCTTAAACAAAGTTTAAGAGGAGCTCAAAATATGACACTTTACGGTTTATGGCAAATCTCGAATATGCTCACAAGTAGGTCTAAGATATGATGCAAAAAAAGGCCTACAAAGAGGGGTAAAGCATGCAAGGGTGTAGGAGGCCTCAAACAGAAAAGTGTCCTTATAAAATATTCAGGAGAAGCTCAAAATATGACACTTTTTAGTTTATGACAAAGTCCAAAAATGCTTGCAAGTAAGGCTAAGCAATGGAGCAAAATAATACAAGAAAAGGGGAAATAGAGACTTACCCTTGAAGAGCAGATTTCCAGCAACTTCTGGACCAAGAAAGGAGTTCTTCAACCTCTGAAAATGGCCTCCAAGGTGATGGAATGGATGATGGAGGTGGTAGGCTTGGAGGTGTAGTGCAAAAAGTGCAAGGAAATCCAACTTCAAGGCTCAAAACACCAACAATAGAGAGAGAGAGAGGTATATCTCTTGAAAAATTGCTGAACCTCTGATATAGAGCTAGGCCTCTTGCTTATATAGAAGAGAGCAAGAAGAAGCTTGTCAAACAAGCTTTGGCAAGGGCTTCATCCCTCCATACACGTGTATGGAGGGCAGACAACAAAAATCCAGTTGGCTCAAAAGATCTAGCGTGAAACCTGCTGAGACATGTGGTTCTGCCGGCCATCAGTGTTGGCAGGCAGTGGCTCATTGATGGCCGGCACCTTATCATTGTTGGCCGGCATAGGGCCGGCATTGGCCATTCATGGCCGGCACACTCCCATAGAGTCCAGAAGCAAAAATCAGTCCTAGTCCCTGTATTGAAGAAAGCCTAAATCCTTCATCTGGATGCCTTTTCAGGTCATTCTTGAGCCTAAACTGTAGCCCCGGAAGTCTTCTTTCCAATTTTGGCAGCCTCACCTCAAAATTCCATGTGTGCTAAGAGATATCTCCCTTTTAGTGAAGACTGCCCAGTTTCGGTCCAACCGGATTGATGCCCAACTTCCAACAACCATATCTCTCCCATCCGGACTCGGCTCGAGGAGATTCTTAAATGAAAATTGAAGCTCCGGAAGTAAGCTTTCCAACGGTGGTAGCCTCATAGCCGAAATCCAAGTATTCAAAAGGATAGGCCTGATTTGGCAAGGACTTCTCGTCTCTCTCTTAACGGTTCATGCCCAACTCCTTCCCCAACTGGGTTTCTTCTCTCCTCTCCTCTTTTCTTCAACTCCAAACCCCTAAACAAGGTGTTTTGAAAGATTTTTCAAAGAGTTCATCTCTCTTTCATTCATTTCCACTTTGTCCTCGCTCGGTTTGCCGAAAAACGCAACATTTAACAAAATGCGAGTGTCGGAACATCGTAGAAACTTTATTTCAAAAATATTTTGAAAGAGAGGGTTTCAAGGCCTCAAAATCTTTTGATCAAGATAGTTTTGGTCCAAAAAGGGATATGAAGTTGGGATTTGACCCTCTCCTTGCCGAAGAAACTGGACCTTTGCCTTGCACACCTTTCTCCACCAAGTAAACCGTCAGTAGCGGCGTCCATGTCTTAAGGGCGGTAAAAAATGGGGTGTCTACAGTTGAGTGCAGGAAAAAATGGGTACCGGTGGTGTTGATAGGCACCTGTTCGGCTATCAATGTCTGTCCTTCTTGAACAGCTTATGCAATCGACCTTAAACTAGCAGACTTTATGCCCATGGCCCAAGTAATTCGGGCATATGATAATACGAGCAGGGAGGTTATGGGTACGGTGCAAATCAGAGTCTAGGTGGGCCCAGCTCAGTAAGATGTCGAGTTCCATGTCCTGGATGTACCAGCCACCTTCAACTTACTGTTAGGGAGGCCCTGGTTGCACCTTGTGAAAGCTGTCTCCTCTACCCTCCACCAAATGCTGAAGTACCCTCACGGGAAAGGAGTGGCGATTGTTTTTGAGAATTCATCTATTCACCCGTCGCCAAAGGTAACTACACTAGTGTTGGAGATCACTCATGGCAAGGAGGATGTATTCCTCTCAGGGTTCACTCTGGTTGAGGCCCGAGTAGTACAGACCATTTTGGCCGCAGATGAGGGCATGTATGTCAGCGCCCAGTCTGTGCATTTCATGAATAAACTGCAGCATGTGCCAGGAATGGGACTTGGAAGAAGTGGCCGGAAGGGTGTCACAGCATTGACAGACGTACCGCACAATCCACATACCTTTGGTCTGGGCTATGTACCCACCAAAGAGGACTGGATCAGGAAGAAGGAAGAGATGACAGACAGAGCCAGAGCCAAGCAAGTTGGGAAACACTATGAGCTTATTCACAAGCCAATCCGGGGAACAATGAATGGCTGCTTTGTTCGGGACGGAGAAGATTTCCCCTTTTGCGACTTTCCCAAGCCCTAGATGAATTCTATAAAGCAGCGTGTCCTTGGGTTCGAAATCTTCTTCGACCTGCAGCTGTAAGATAGTGATGCCGAGCATGGAGTAGGGGCAGCACTGGCATGTCTCCTTACAGATCCCGCGGCTGACTTAAAGAACTTGGAGGATAACCTTACCATCTCCATGATCGGGGAACAACCGGGTGTGAACCCATCCAGCGGCATTTTGGATGCATCAAAGGCACTATCTCTTGTCTTATAGCTGGAGGAGGGCTATCTATCTAGTTCTGAGTCGGGTGATGAGCTAGAATCTGATTCCACTGAGTTTGTGGAGTCGGGATCAGATTCTGGTTTTTCTGAGTCTGAGTCCGGTATTCCCGAGGGTGATAACCCGGATGCCAAGGTTTTGTCTGGGTCCCCTTTTTCTTTTGCTTTTGAGTCAGTTGTAACCGAAGATCTGGATCTTATGAATGAGAACGCTGCCAATTCTGAGTATTTCTCTGTGTCGCTTATTTGTTGTATTGACTAACATTTTCAGAATTTTAATGAAAACGATAAGGAAAGAATTCCTCTGGTTTTGAAAAACTTGATTAATCAAGAGGATGAGAGGTTTGCTAAACCCTGTGTTGATGAAATCATTTCTATTAATGTGGGTACTGAGAAAGATCCGCGTCTGGTCCAGATCGGGTCCACGTTGTCTTTGGAGGAGCGCGAGCGCTTAGTCGCTTTATTAAAAGATTTCAAAGATGTTTTCATGTGGTCCTACGAAGACATGCCTGGAATCGATCCTGAGATTGTATAGCATCGGATCCCTCTTGACCCCGAGGCCTGGCTCATCAAGCAGAAGCTGCGTAGAATCCGTCCGGATTGGGCGCTGAAAATCAAAGAAGAGGTCACCAAGCAGATTGAGGTAGGTTTTTTGTTAGTATCTGAATATCTGACTTGGTTGGACAACATCGTCCCAGTGCCGAAAAAGGATGGTAGAATCCGGGTGTGTGTGGACTTCCAAGATTTGAACAGAGCCAGTCCGAAGGATGACTTTCATCTGCCGCACATCGATGAGTTAGTGGATTTCACTGCGAGCCATGCATTGCTATCCTTTATGGACATGTTTTCCAGGTATAACCAGATTCTAATAGCGCCCGAGGATAGAGAGAAAACTGCATTTACTACGTCGTAGGGTACCTACTGCTATTAGGTTATGCCATTTAGGCTAAAGAATGCTGAAGCTACCTAACAAAGGGCTGCGACCACTATTATGCATGATATGATCCACAAAGAGGTCAAGGTGTACGTAGATGACATGATTGTCAAGTGCAAAGAAAGAGAGGGCCACTACACCGCCTTGAAAAAATTCTTTCAACAGATCAGAGAATACAGGTTGAGGTTAAACCTGTAGAAATGCACCTTTGGCATAGCAGTAGGGAAAATGCTGGGCTTTTTTATCACATAGAGGGGCATTGAAGTAGATCCTTCCAAAATCAAGGCCATCCTAGAAATGCCACCATCAAGGACTGAAAATGAGGTGCGAGGCTTTCTGAGAATTTAATTCAAAACCCATGACTTAGATTTAATTTAAATTGAGTTTGTTTAATGACTTATGTTTAACTGTTTAGTCCTTTTTAATTATGTGATTGGTAGTAACCACCTTGGGAGTTGTTATTATTTATTATATAGGGGTTATAATAAATATTTAATAGTTGATTTTATGGTGTGTACCATATGGTGAAAAATTATATATTTTTGTACTGAATAAAAGCAAAATATTATATTTTGTGGTGAGCAAAATATTATATTTTGTGGTGAGAAAATTGCATAATTTTGTTAATTATATTATAAAATATTAAGGTGGTGTTAAAATGATTTTAATCAATATATATATAGACATGTATATATAGATAAATATATATATATATATATATATGTACATAAATTGAGAGGTGCAAGCCACGTAGGCTGCCCCCCTCATTTCCCTTTTCTTTATTTTTTTTTTCTCTTCTTTTTCCTTCTTTTCGTTCTTTTGAGCAGATTGTTTTAGTCTGTCTCTCTGTCTCCCTCACTCGGCTCTTTCTCTCTCTCTCTCTCTCTCTCTTAAATTTTCACCATTGTTGCTCAAGTTTTGAGCTTAGAGTGGGAGTCTTTAGAGTGAGATTTTGCCAAAGTGTTGTACATGAAAGTCGGAGAACTCGTCGTGATCTTCGCATTGGTAGTCTCGGATTCATGATCGGGCAAGATTTACCTTCCAGATCTGCTCTTCTTCATTATTTGAGGTAGGGACTTTCTTCATATTTTTACATTAAAGCTATGTTAGGGTTGTATTTGAGAAAATATATAATTATAAGAGGTATTGCATATAGACATATTTTCAGATTTTTGTTTGGTAATTTTTGAAAGAAAAATTATGTTGAAATGTTAAGAATGTTGGTATTTTGAGATTGATTTTGGAAAAATCATTTTGTGTTGTTAATTTTGTAAAAGAAATCCAAAAATAGAATTTAATAGTTATATGGATTATATCTACATCATATTATGGTTATATAATTTATTTTGAGAAATTAATGTTGAAATATTTATCTCATCCTTGAGTTTTGGAATTTATTTTTGAGAAAATAAATTGATATTGAGGAATATTATGTAAATTGTTAAGTAGAGATTTTTCCTACACTTCTTTATGCACTTTTTCTTGATTATATGGAGTTTAGAGTTGTATATAATTTAATTAGAATTTTTGAAAAATTTGTGTTTTATTTGCTTAGAAGAGAAATTTTGAGAAAAATAAAAAGTTGATACCCAAATTGCGAAAGTGTAAACTTGGAATATGTTTGTAAGGTTATGAAAGAGTTATGTTTTAAATTTGAACAAAAACGGACTTCGATTCGATTGGTTTTGAAATTTTTACCGGTTTGTGGCCAAAAGAGCATTTTTAAAAAAAACAAAGGAATTATGTTTAACTTTTGGGCTTTCGATCAAAATAGGATGTCATAGTTGAATAATGCTTGGAGAATGAGTTTGGAAAGAAAATGATGTTTTCTTGGGCATTAACGGTATTATTTTACTTAATGTATTTGTTGGAATAAAACCGACACGGTTAGAAATGGACCTTGAGAGGTTACCAGACGTGATTGTGATATGAAAACTAGTGTAGTTGTTCATATTTGATAAAATGTGGAATATGATTTGTTTCTAAATGTTGGAAATCATGGGAGATTCCAAGTTATAGTTACATGTTTGATTGTATGTCCATGTTGTTATCTTTTAATTAATATGTTAGATATAACTATTTTGGCAATCGGTGAAAATTTACCATGTTGCATTTAAATGAAGGATTTCTTGGAAGGATGAGAAATGATAGAACTTTGGAAGTTTGATATATAATATGTTATAAATTTGTCTTGAAATGACTAACTTGGGAATGTTGATTAACATGTGGAGACTATATGAATATGGATATAGTTGTATTATCTCTTGGAATTGTATTAGAAATTATATTGAAATGAGAAATGAGAATTTTGATCAAAATGGTAATATTTAATAAGTAGAGATTTTCTACACTCTAATATGGTTTTTAACTGAGTTATTTGTTATTGTGTATAGATGATGAGATTTGGTTGTGGTTTGGACAAATCTAAGATTTGGGTGTGAAATGAAAAGAGGGGTTTTTGATGTATAAAAGATAAATGAGTGTGGGGTTTGAATATAAGATCTTGGTGTACCAAAATAGTTGATTTTGGGTGTTTGGGTCAATAATGGAAAAATGGGGATTTTTGCCCTAATTTGATAAAATGATTATTTTGTATAAATAATTAGAATTAACATTGAATATATTAAATTGAATGGTTGTTGATATACATGGTGATATTGGATATGTATTATCTCACCTACGGAAGTTTTGAATAAACTATTTATTCCGATATTGAACATCTTTTGGAAATAAATGTATTGGGCTATCGGTGGAAGATAGCTATGATTGTTGTAGAAATTGTATGAGGATTAGGCAATATAATGCTAATCTATTGTTCGTTGTCATTGAATATGATCATGTTATAAATACATTGCATATGTATGTTTATTGGGAGGAGAAAGGGGATGTACTCCATATATGACCATGTTATAAATACATTGTATATGTATGTTTATTTGGGAGGAAAAAGAGGATGTACTCCATATATGATTATGTTTATAAATACATTGCATATGTATATTTATTTGGGAGGAGAAATGGGATGGACTCCATTTAAAGCAAGTTGGCCGGAGTGTCCTAGGTGAAAGACCCGAAAATCTATATATAAATGGGTGCCGTTTCCTTCGGACGAAATATCCGTAAAATGGCAAAGTTTAAAGTGTTTATGTGTGTTGTGCATAATTGGAAAACCGTTGAGTTGTAGTCTCATTTTGGTTGTTGAAAGATAATAAATTTAACTCATGAATTGAGTAGCATATATGAACTGGATATGAGTTGAAGGAAAATGGAATAAGATTGATCTTAGTGGCATATGAATAATATGCAGGCCTTGGATATAAGAGATTATTTAATAAAATCATATGGTTTTGACATGATATGATTTCACGTATATGTATAAGTATCTTTGTCCCCACATATCTTTTAATGTTTTAATATGAGATTGTTCGGTGGACTTTGCTCACCCCCTGCCTGTACATGTGTACAGGGAATACTTTTCGGATTTGTAGATCAAACAATGGGTTTTACCATTTCATAAGTGTAATGTAGTGATGGATTGTACTACTTCATTTATTGTTTGGCCGAGTGCTAGGCAATAGCATGGATGGACTTTCGGGAAGCAAGAGCTTCTTAATTATGTTTTGTTATGTGTATGTTGGTATTTGTAAAGCCAAGGGCTTAAGATGTAATGAGCGAGACTCAATTTGTGTAACCAAGCAATGACTTGGAAAGATGTAAGCCTACATGGCATTTAATTGGTTGTTAAACAGTAGACTCTGATGTATGAAAGTATGTTATTTCTCATATTTATTCCGCATATGAGTTATCTTTATTGTATTATTTTGGGGTGTAACAAACGAGGAATACGCAGAATAGCCGTCCAATTTATCATCTACGGAGGTAAACTATATAAAAAAAGTCATCTGGGAATGCACAAGTTGTGTGTCGAAGAAGAGGAATCAAAGCACTTGATGGAGGCTATCCATAGAGAAGAGTGCGGAGCGCACATGAACAGAGTGATGCTAGCCCGGAAGGTTCTTAGACAAGGTTACTACTGGTCCACCATGGAGGAGGATTGTATTGGTTTTGTTCGGCGATGCCACAAATGCCAAATTCATGCCAATCGCGTGAATATCCCGCCGTCAAAACTGTACAACATGACTTCAACATGGCCCTTCTCAGTCTAGGGAATCGACGTTATCGGTGCAGTCACACCAAAAGGGTCGAATAGGCATGAATACATCTTGGTGGCAATTGATTACTTTACAAAGTGGATGGAAGCTCAATCCTATGCAGTGTTGAAAGCATCGCATGTGGCCAAGTTCATCAGAAACAATATCATTTGTCGATACGGAGTCCTATACGAGATCATATCAGATAATGGTTCCCACTTCAAGAAAGAGGTGATAGACTTGTTGGAGAAATACAATGTGGCTTTCCATAAGTCATCTACATATAGGCCACAAACTAATGGAGCTGTTGAAGCCGCCAACAAGAACATCAAGAATATCTTGCAGATGGTGGTTGAGACCTATAGGGACAGGCCAAATAAATTGCCATTTGCAGTCTGGGGCTATAGAACTTCAATCCGGATGTCTACAGGGGCAACTCCTTATTCTCTCATCTACGGGATGGAAGCTGTTTTTCCAATTGAAATAGAAGTCCCGTCATTGTGAGTCATGGCTGAATGTCAGATAGTAGAGGCGGACTGGCAACAAAGCAGATTTGAAGAGTTGATGCTTTTTGATGAGAGAAGACTGAAAGTATTGTATCATATTCAGGGCTACCAGTGCAGAATTGCCAGGACTTTTAACAAGAAAGTTAAGTCCCAGAATCTCAAAGAGGGAGACATGGTGCTGAAAGACAATCGACCTCCCATTCATGACCCTAGGGGTAAGTTCAGACCCAATTAGACAGGTCCTTACATCATCAAAGCTATCTGGTCGGGTGGAACTGTTATTCTCATGGACTTAGATGGCCTGGAATTTTCACAACCGATCAACATGGACAAGTTGAAGAAATACTATCCCTGAGAGTCTCGCTAGGCCGAAAACTCGAAAGGGCGACCTAGGTAAAAGTTAGAGCATGAAAAATTAGAAAAAAAGAAAAACTGAGCTCACAAGGTTAAAACCCTAAAGGGTGACTTTGGCAAAAGTTAGAGCGTAAAAGGAGAGAGTTAATACTCGAGTGAACCTGAACTGAACTACATAAGGCCTGATTCCCATCTTCGGGATACGTAGGCAAGTTCATCCTGAAGTTCAGCCGTAATCACCTCTAACTCAACTGTCCTGTCCATATATTTGATCAGGTCATCTTTGTTTGTTCTTTACTTGAGAGTTCAGTTGTGATCTTTACTCTGAGAGAAGAGCTGGTTACAATGCAAAGCAGTGGTGTTCAACCAGGGGTGTTAATCATGTTGCTTAATTTTGATGATGTCTAAAATTAGGTTGATCACTATTCATATTTTGACAAATTGTTTGATTGGTTGGCTTATCACTATTCACTTTTTGACAAAATTAAAATTGATTAATTGTATTATTTTGACAAAATCGATTGATTGGTTGTATTATCTTGACAAATGTGATATTGATGGGTTGTTTTCCTTTGACAAAATTGATATACCCACATGGAGTGATAAGTTATGTTTAGTTTAAAATTTCTACAAAAATTAAAATATATATATATATATATATATTTAGATCTATTTAAAAAAGATTTTACTATGTATGCAAATATTTGATTATAATATTTTATATAATGCATATAATAGAATACATCATGCAAGCAATTAAACTACATTTGAATATATCATGTTACATATATGTATGTTAGAATATGGAAAAGTCATATAAGTCATCATAGTTTTTTTTTTTTTTTTTTTTTGCTTTTTTGACTAAAGCCTAAAAGGGTTCAAATTTGCAAGATTGTAAATTTTCCTTCCACGTGATTCTCTTCCAAATTGATTCAGCTGACGTCTTGAGGGGCATCTGTCTCTTCCAACGGGTATATTTTGGGGTATAAATAGAAGTGATGTGTGTGGAGAAAAATCAAGAACTTGAAGAAAAAAAATTTCTGTGTGCTCCAAAATTTTGAGTATATTGTATTATGCTCTTTCACTTTCAGATCTAAGTGTAACCTTTGTTCTTACACTTTCGTATCTACTCTTTGTGAGAGAATTATTGTAAAAGAGAGTTTAAGTACCACTTATTTTTATTCATTATTTTTGTGAGAGATGTTTTGTAAGGGTAAAGCATTTATTGTTGAGTGAGGCTCAATAGATAAGAGTAAGTCCTGTGCAAAATCCACAAGCTTAGTGAAGACTTGGTGGTGTATTAATTCAGTTTGATAGTAAAGAAATTCTCAAGGAGGTTCCTTGGGGAGTGGACGTAGACCTGGCGTGTCGAACCACTATAAATCTCAGTGTTTGATTTTCTCTCCCTATCTCTCTTACTTTGATATTGATAATTATTATTCTATTTTTTATTTGTTAAAATTCTGAATATTGCGTTTATAAATTTTAATATTGTAAAATTTTTTAATAACCCAATTCACCTCCCGCTTGGATTGCCTACCTGGGATAACAATTGGTATTAGAGCCTAGACTTTAGTTTGTGTGACTTAATCGTCTTAGAGTAGATCATGGCAACCCTTAGTTATTCCTTACCTGAGAGACAAGCATCCAATAGGCCACCACTGTTTAGCGGCACAAATTTTAACTATTGAAAAACTAGGATGACTATACATTTTCAATCTAATGATTATGAATGTTGGAAAATTATATACAATGGTCCAAAAATTCCTACCAAAACCATAGATGGCCTTAAGGTACCAAAACCTGAAGATGAGTGGAATGAATTAGATACTAGAATGGCCCAAATTAATGTCAGAGCCATAAACATGTTGTATTGCACCCAAGATGCCAATGAATTCAATAGAATTTTCACATGTAAAACCGCAAAAGAAATTTGAGATAAGCTTATAGTGACTTATGAGGGAACCGAACAAGTTAAAGAATCTAGAGTCAGTTTGCTAGTCCATAATTATGAACTCTTTAAAATGAAGCCTGACGAAACTATTCCTCAAATGTTTACTCGCTTTACTGATATTATTAATGGTCTAACTTCTCTTGGCAAAATATATACTAATGCTGAGATTGTAAGAAAAGTGATTAAGTCATTACCATTACCGAAGCCAAGGATTTATCAAAGCTAAGTCTAAATGAGTTAATGGGATCTCTCTTAACTCATGAACTTATAATGCAAGAAGGAAAAAAAGAGGAGGACAACAACAAAAAGAAATGAATAGCCTTCAAATTCACCTTGAAACATCAAGAGGATGAGGAAGATGATTTTGATGATGATGAGGAAATGACATTCATCACTAGAAAATTCAAAAGGTTTGTAAAAAAGAAACAAGGTGTACAGAAATTTTTCAAAAAAGATTTCAACAATAGGGATTTTCAAAGGGGAGAAAATCACAAAAAATCTGAAGTTACTTGCTATGAATGCAACAAACCTGGACACTACAAATCAGAATGTCCGAAACTTAAGAAACAATTCAAGAAAGACAAGAAGAAAGTCATGATTGCAGCATCGGGAGAAGATATCGATGAAAGTGACTCAGAAACCGAAGTTTGCAAAAATAAGGTTGCTAACCTATGCTTAATGGCACTTGGAAACGAAGATGAGGTATGTTTCAAGACAAAATCCAGTGACGATAGATTGTATCTCGACAGTGCATGTTTGAGGCACATGACTGGAAATAAAGCTCTGTTCGCCACACTCCAACCAAAGGATGGCGGATATGTGACTTTCGGCGACAATAGCAAAGGTAAAATCATAGGTGTAGGTAGTATTGATAAAAACCCTTCTCCTATTATTGAAAATGTTTTACTTGTTGAAGGTTTAAAACATAACTTGCTTAGCATTAGTCAATTATGTGATAAAGGGTATAAAGTTATTTTTGAGAAAACTCATTGCACTATTGAGAACACCCTAGAAAACAAAACTTTATTTGTAGGTTATAGACATGAGAATGTATATGTGTTTGATTTGCATAATTTGTTTTCTCATTTTAATATTAAATGTTTATCCGCTATAAATGATAATGGTTGGCTTTGGCATAAAAGATTAGGACATGCTCATTTTGATTTAATTTCTAAACTTTCAAAAAATGAGTTAGTCATTGGTTTACCAAAATTTGTTTTTGAAAAAGACAAACTTTGTGATGCATGTCAATTTGGAAAACAAACTAGAATTTCTTTTAAATCCAAAAATATCGTTTCAACTACTAAACCATTTCAACTCTTGCAGATAGATTTATGCGGACCATCTAGAACATTAAGTTTAGGAGGAAAATTGTATGCTCATGTTTGTGTTGATGATTATACTAGATATACATGGGTATTATTTCTAGCGCACAAAAATGAAGCTTTTTATAATTTCTCAAGACTTTGTAAAAGAATTCAAAATGAAAAAAATCTTAATATTTGTAGCATTAGAAGTGATGATGGTAGAGAATTTGAAAATGATGATTTTGTTATGTTTTGTGATGAGTTTAGAATTGATCATAATTTTTCTGCCCCTACAACTCCTCAACAAAATGGTGTAGTTGAAAGAAAAAATAGAACTCTTGAAGAAATGGCCCGTACTATGCTTTGTGAAAATAATTGCCTAAATATTTTTGGGCAGAAGCCGTTAACACTGTATGTTATGTTGTAAACCGAGCTATGATTAGAGCTATTCTTAAGAAAACATCTTATGAAATTTGGAAAGGTAAAAAACCTAATATTAGTCACTTGCGTGCATTTGGTTGTAAATGCTTTGTATTGAATAACAATAAAAATAACTTAGGAAAATTTGATGCTAAATCGGATGAAGCTATATTTCTTGGTTATTCAATTTCCAGTAAAGTTTATGGAGTATTTAATAAAAGAACTCTACTTGTTGAAGAATCTGTGCATGTTGCTATTGATGAATCTAACAACATTATTTTCAAGAATTTTGTAAGTAATGATATTGTAAAAAATAAACCAAGCATGGAGAGCATTTACATAAAAGAAAATGAAGAAAATCCATTACGCGAACATGAAGAAGAAATGACAATGGAGAAACTTCAAGAAATATATGCTCTTCCAGAAAACAACTCAAATTTACCAAAAGAATGGAAGTATGTTCATGGCCACCCCAAAGACCTCATCATAGGTGATGCGGCGAAAGGTATAAAAACTCGTTCCTCTATTAAAAATGTTTGTGGTAACTTAGCATTTGTTTCACAAATTGAACCAAAATCGTTTTTAGAAGCTGAAAATGATGAAAACTAGATTTTAGCAATGCAAGAAGAATTAAATCAATTTGAAAGGAATGAAGTTTGGTTTTTAACTCCTCGACTTAAGGATCATTCCGTTATTGGTTCAAAATGGGTTTTTCGAAATAAAATGGATGAATCCGGAGTTGTTACTAGAAATAAAGCTAGTAGCTCAAGGTTATAATCAAGAAGAGGGCATTAATTTTGACGAAACTTTTGCACCAGTTGCTAGACTTGAAGCTATTAAAGTGTTACTTGCTTTTGCATGTTTTAAAGATTTTAAATTATATGAAATGGATGTTAAAAGTGCTTTTTTAAATGGGTACATTTCGGAGGAAGTTTATGTTAAACAACCTCTCGGTTTTGAAAATCATAAATACCCGGATCATGTTTTCAAACTTTCAAAAGCCTTATATGACTTAAAACAAGCTCCTAGAGCTTGGTATGACAGATTCAGTAATTTTCTACTTGACAAAGGTTTTTCTAGAGGAAAAATTGAAACAACACTTTTTATAAAAATCAAAAAGGAAGATATGCTAATTGTTCAAATTTACGTTGATGATATCATTTTTGGTGCTACTAATGAAAATTTGTGCAAAGAGTTTGCTAAAGATATACAGGGTGAATTTGAAATGAGTATGATGGGGGAGTTAAATTACTTCCTTGGTCTACAAATTAAACAAACTAATGATGGAATCCATTTAAATCAAACGAAATATATCAAGGATCTACTCAAAAGGTTTGAAATGGAATCATCAAAGCCTGTAGTAACTCCAATGAGCACATCAATAAAAATTGACAAAGATGAGCAAGGTAAACCTATAGATGAAAAGAAATATCGAGGTATGATTGGTTCCCTACTCTATCTTACTGTAAGTAGACCCGATATAATGTTTAGTGTTTGTATGTGTGCACGCTTTCAATCCGCACCGAAAGAGTCACACATCACCGCAGTCAAACGTATTTTCAGATATCTTGTTGGCACTCCAAATTTGGGATTATGGTATCCTAAGAGAACCACCTTTGAACTTTTTGGTTACTCAGATGCCGACTTTGCGGGATATAGACTTGACCGAAAAAGCACTAGTGGCACTTGTCATTTTCTTGGACACTCTTTCACTTCTTGGTTTTGCAAACAACAAAACTCAGTGACTCTGTCAACTGATGAAGCAGAATACATTGCTTCCGCTAGGTGTTGTACACAATTGCTTTGGATGAAACAACAACTTCAAGATTTTGGACTTCACTATGATCATATTTCTATAAAATGTGACAACACAAGTGCCATTAACCTTTTAAAAAATTCTATTCAGCACTCACGCACTAAACACATTGAAATAAGGCCTCATTTTCTAAGAGATCATGTACTCAAAGGTGACGTTGAACTCGAATTTGTGCTCACAAATCGTCAATTAGCTAACATATTTACCAAGCCTCTAAATGAAGAATAATTTTGTTACATTAAAACTGAACTTAGTATGATGAATACTCCAATATAATGTTTATATTAAAAATAATTTTTTATAAATAAATAATAAATAATTAAATAAAATAATTATAATAATATTTATTGGGCTTAAACATAAGTTAAATTATCGAAAGCAGATGAATGGGTTGCAATCACTATTCATCAATCAAGACAATTCAACAATAGTCAAAAGCAGCCATCAGCTTTAGTCAATCACCGAAAGCAGCAGACAACACCCATGTGCCTCATCATGCTCCTTTCCAGTCACAAGCTTCACAGTCATTTTATTGCTCATAAATTAGTTTTTCTAGTCAACTGTAAATCAGAGTTAGAATCGAGAGCAAATCCATATTTCTCTCCTACACCTTTCTCTGATATTAAAAAATTGTAATTTTATTTTCAAGTCATGTATTTTGAAGCAACTCTTTGCAGTTACTTCCAGTAAACAATTGCAAGTTATTTAAGTTAATTGTTTTATTTAACTTGATTTAAATTATTAAAGTTTTTGTTCATTCTTCCTCTTCCTCTGCTTTCGTTCCTTTTGGTATCAGAGCCAAGTTATCGTAAGTCATTTGATAATGAGTTATTGTTGTGTTATTCTGATTATTGAATCGTTGTTCTATTTTGTTGACTAGTAATTCAAATTTCTTATCTCTTATTTTCTTATCTCTGTTTTCAACTTTGTTAGTAGCCACCCGCCTTTCGTCCCACATCTAAGGTAAGTCCTTTGGTTAGGCAGTGTTAGACATAGGGGTCTGCCAAAGAGGGTATGTGTGAAAACCTGGTACGTGAAAACTTGATAAGTCATAATAGAATTTAAGAAATTGAATTCCAATAACAAAATTTAACAATGGATCAATTATTCAGAAGTAACTCATCAGTTAGCTCTAGATCATCTTCTACGATCTTAGCTCCTATTCCAAATACAGATTTAGTAATTAATGAGGAAGAAATTGAATTACAAAATAATGAACAAATAGATTTAAGTTGGAACATTCTGAAAATACCTATTAAGGAAATCTACAAAACAACATTTTTATAGTCATCCTTTAAAGTTAATCTTTATGTTAAAACTCTTGAACAAGTTTATGCTTCAACTAAATTTAGAGAAACTTGCCAATTACTCTCTGCTGACACTATTAGACGTCATTTAGCCACTGGTCACAATTTTATTCACTTAGGATTAATCCAAGTAGGAATAAAACCATTAACTCAACAAGGTAAAAACTCATCTGCTCTTTTATGTTTAAGAGACGCTAGATTTATTGACTTTCATGATAGCATTATAGGAATGATGGAATCAGGCCTTCATAAAGGACCTATTCATTTTAATTGCTTTCTTGATTTTACTCTTAGTTTACGTGATCCCCATATATTAAAAGCTTTAACTTTAAATATTCAAATATCTGGTTCAGCTGCTAATGTGATTGAAAAGTTCACAATCTTGCTTTAATTTATCGAGTACATTATAAAGTTATTAAAACCAATTTAAATGTTCAAGCTTTAAATAAAAGTTCAAAAGATAAAACGCTACTCATCCAAGGTAGTACCACTGATGTTAATATTTCTGTCCCTAATATGATAAGTTGGAAAGATATAACCTTACCTGATGAATGGGTTACTAATAATGAAAATTATAACCTTAACCCACAAACACACCAAGATGAACTCTAAGAAATTCAACAATTTACTGATGGATCAGTTCATATCAAATTTAACCGATTACGTAATCAATCCTCTAGACATAGTACTTTTAGTATCCCAACTACTGAAAATGAAGAAGATGAAATATTTAATACACCTTTATTTAGGAAAAATCATCATATTAATCTTAGTCAATCTTCTAATACTCATAATAAGTTAAAAGGAATCGATAATTCCTCCACTTCTCAGATTAGTAAACCAATTTACTCGACTCACACACATCTTCAAGAAGAAGATAATGCATCTCAAGATTCACCTACTCAAACTGATTTTGAACTAGTTCCGCCTATTAACCCACAACTGTTAACTCTTAGTAAACCTTTTACCCCAGATCTGAATAAACTTCATGCTGAATACAAATCTAAAGCAAATAAGTCAAAACAACATAATTATTATAAACAATATGATGATAAACAACAATCTAAGATTACCAAAAAATGGTATAAATTTATGACTGAAATCAATACTGAAATTAATTTCTTTGTTTATTTAGAAAATTATTATCAAAAAATTAATGTCGTTACAAAAACTAAATGGAAGACTTCTGCTACTACTTCTGCTCCTTTAGAAAACATTTTTATTGATCATAAAGGCACTACTGTTCCAGCCTCTCCCTTCAAACTTCCCGGAGATGAGTCATCTGAAGTCAAAAAAGTAATTGAACAAAATAATTATACCAATCAATGTTTAAAAACTATTGGTAAACAATTAGACAAAATTAAAACCACTTTCGATGATTACTCAAATAACCACACATCTACTAGTAAACCCTTAGATAAACCTCTAATTAATCTTCCCAGTTCTAGGAAAAGATTAAGTCTCACTACTCAGGATAACACTACTGTTGAATCTATTGAAAAAATATTCAATAAATTAACAACCTCCTCTTCGAATAAAGAAATCAAAGTCTTATCGCAACAACCACCTAATGAATTTAATCACAGTGAGTCTAATACATCCAATGATGAGATTGATCAATTAGCTCAACAATTCCAAGATACTAATCTTAATAGAATCACACATACTAAATCTAAAGTTAATCCAACTACTCTCACAAAAAACTAGTATAATAGACCTACTCCTCCAGATTTACAATTTGAAGAAACAAATGTTAATAATCAATTTTCTGTTTCTGCTAAAAAGTTATATGAATGGAATATAGATGATCTTAGTGAACATCAAATCCTTACTAAATTAATTTATCTATGGTTGCAAACAGTTCTCTTACTAATTATCCTGATTATATTCAACCTGAATTAGTAATCCTAATCACAAATGGATTTACTGGAATGCTCAAATCTTGGTGGGATAAATATCTCACTTCTGATCAAAGAGAATCTATTCAATTCAAATGAATGATAATGGTTTTCCCATTTTTGATGAAGAAATAGGTACTAGTATACCTGATGGAATTAATACATTAATCTATACCATAGTCAAACATTTCATTGGAACTCCAACTAATATATATTCTCGAATCCATGATCAACTTAGTAACCTAACATGCCCTACTCTTAGTGATTTTAGATGGTATAAAGATGTATTTACCTCTCGAGTCATGCTTAGAGATGGTTGCACAAAGTCATTTTGGAAAGAAAAATTTATTAATGGATTACCTAGTCTTTTTGCTCATAAGATTAGAGATGTCCTTAGTCAACCTACTGGTGTTATTGAATACGATAATTTAACTTATGGTGATATCATCAGTACTATTCAAAAAGAAGGATTAAGAATGTGTATTGATTTAAAATTAAGTCAAAAAGCTGCCAAGGATAAACACAAAGCTGAATATGAATTAGGAAATTTTTGTGAACAATACGGATTACCTCATGTTGCTCCTTCCCGTAGAAAAAATAGTAAAAAGAAAGTTTCTTACAAATATTCAAATAAATATAAAAAGAAATATTCCCCTTCCAAATCCAATGATACATTTTACACTAAACCTAAAAAGAAGTATTACAAGAAATCTAATCCAAAGTCAAAATCTACTAAAGACATTACCTGTTACAATTGTGGGGGAAAAGGTCATTATTCAAATAAATGTAAGATTAAAGAAAAACTTAATCAATTACAAATTACTGAAAAAAAATCAAAAAAAAATATTTGATATATTTAAATTAGATAATAACTCTAGTCAAACCTCTGATTATAATACTCCTACTGATCATAGTTCTAGTTATCATACTCCCAGTGATGATACTGATAATAATACAGAATTAGGATGTAATGATACTTGTTGCAAAAAAGTAAATGTGCATACTAAAACATAGCAAGAAGAAAATGCTTTAATAGAACTAATTAGTAAATTGGAAAATCCTGAACTTAAACAACAATATACTGACAAATTAAAATCCTTACTCATTAATCAAGACAAAAAAACCTAAACATGATAAACCTATCATTAGTCTTAATAAAACCTTAGAACGATTTAAAAAAGAAAAACATAAAGAAGTTACTTTACAAGATTTACAAAATGAAATTAATCAAATAAAATTAACTATTAAAGAAATAAGAGAAAAAGATAAATCTTTAGAAGAAGAAATTTCAATATTAAAAATTAACAAAGGTCTTAATGATTTTAAAAATAGTCAAAAATCAGCTTCTAATTCTGAATCTGAATCTGGATCTGGTTCTGAAACAGATCCTGACAAAGTCATTTTTGATAATAGATCTATTAATAGTAATAATGATAACAATCGTCTTAATCTGATAACCTGTATTAACATCCAAAAATGGCATTCAAAAGTTAAATTAATCATTAATGATTTTGAAATAGAAGTCATAACTTTAATTGATACTGGTGCTGAATTAAATTGTATTCAAGAAGGTTTAATACCTACTAAACATTACCGTAAAACTACTGAACAATTGAGTCTGCTAATGGTAGTCAAATGCATATTCAATATAAATTACCTAAAGTCCATATTTGCCAAGATAATGTTTGTTTTAAAACATCTTTTGTATTAGTTAAAAATTTAACTGATAAGGTCATTTTAGGTACTCCCTTTATATTTTTGTTATATCCATTTGCCACTACTAATCATGGAATATCAACTCAAACATTTGGTCAAAAAGTCACATTCAAATTTTTATCTCCTCCTGAAGTCCGAGAATTAAATCAACTAAAAGAATATTCTATATCTCAATCTATTAATCGTTTAACCAAACATCTCAAATTCCTTAAAGAAGAAGTCAAATATAAAAGGATTGAAACTCAATTAACTAATCCTACCCTTCAATCAAAAATTGACAAATTTAAGAAAACAATTAGAAACTACTATTTGTTCATCATTGCCTAGTGCTTTCTGGCATAGGAAAAAACATGTAGTCAAATTACCTTATATTAAAAAGTTTAATGAAAGACAAATCCCGACTAAATCTAGACCCATTCAAATGAATAATGAATTAGTTGAAATGTGTAAAAAAGAAATTAATGAATTATTAAAAAAATGGTATTATCAATCACAGTAAATCACCTTGGTCATGCCCTGCTCTTTATGTTAATAAAAATGTTGAATTAGAAAGAGGTGTTCCTCGCTTAGTCAATAATTATAAACCATTAAACAAAGTTTTAGAATGGATCAGGTATCCAATCCCTAATAAAAAAGATCTAATTAAAAAACTTAGTCAAGCTATAATTTTTAGTAAATTCGATCTCAAAAGTGGATTTTGGCAAATCCAAATTCATCCTAAAAATGTGTATAAAACTGCATTCACTACACCCTTTGGTCATTATGAATGGAATGTCATGCCTTTTGAATTAAAAAATGCCCCTAGTGAATTCCAGAACATTATGAATGACATATTCAACCCATTTAGTCATTTTTCCATAGTTTACATTGATGACATTCTTATTTTTTCCAAATCAATAGAAAAACATTGGAAACATCTCCATGCCTTCTTCCAAGTTATTAAACATAATGGTCTAGTCATTTCTGCTCCTAAGATTAAGTTATTCCAAACTAAAGTCAGATTTTTAGAATATGATATCTATCAAAGTACGATTCTTCCGATTAGTCGGTCAATAGAATTTGCTTCCAAATTTCCTAATCAAATTCTTGATAAAACTCAGTTACAAAGGTTTTTAGGATCATTGAATTACATTGCTGAATTCTACAAAGACCTTAGGAAAACTTGTCAACCACTTTTTGATCGGTTGAAAGATAATCCTCCTCCTTGGTCTCCTCGCCATACTTCTATTGTTCAACAAGTCAAAAAGTATGTCAAGACTTTGCCCTGTCTTGGTATTCCTACTGAAAATTCTTTCAAAATTATTCAAACTGATACCTCTGATAGTGGTTATGGTGGTATTCTCCTACAGAAGGTCACTCCTCAGTCATCTGAACAAATTGTTCGTTTTCATTCTGGTATTTGGAATAAAACACAGAAAAATTATAGTACTATTAAAAAAGAAATTTTATCTCTTGTTTTATGCATTAGTAAATTTCAAGATGATATTTTAAATCAAAAGTTTTTATTACATGTTGATTGTAAAAGTGCTAAATATGTTTTAGAAAAAGATGTTCAAAATATTGCTAGTAAATAAAATTTTGCCCAATAGCAATCTATTTTAAGTATCTTTGATTTTGATATTGAATATCTACCTGGTAGTCAAAATTCTATTCCTGATTTTCATCAGTCACATGCTCCACCAAAAGACATGAATAGTAAAAAGTCAAATTTATTGTTCACTATTCATCAATCAAGACAATTCAACAACAGTCAAAAGCAGCCATCAGCTTTAGTCAATCACCGAAAGCAGCAGACAACACCCATGTGCCTCATCATGCTCCTTTCCAGTCACAAGCTTCACAGTCATTTTATTGCTTATAAATTAGTTTTTCTAGTCAATTGTATATCAGAGTTAAAATCGAGAGCAAATCCATATTTCTCTTCTACACCTTTCTTTGATATTAAAAAATTGTAATTTTATTTTCAAGTCATGTATTTTGAGGCAACTCTTTGCAGTTACTTCCAGTAAACAATTATAAGTTATTTAAGAAGTTTGAAGGGAGAAGCAGGAACTATAGTACCTTTGTGTTCAATAAGGATATTTTCTAAAGGAGGGTGACTAGCGGAAACAGAAGTACTAGCAGAAGTTTTCCATTTAATTTTTGTAACAACATTGACTTTTTTATAGTAATTTTCTAAATAATCAAAGAAATTAATTTCAGTCATAAATTTATACCAGTTTTTGGTAATCTTAGATTGTTGTTTGTCATCATAGTTATGGTAATAATCATGACGTTTTGACTTATTTGCTTTAGATTTGTATTCAGCATGAAGTTTATTCAGAGCTGGAGTAAATGGTTTACGAATGGTTAGTAGTTGAGGATTAATAGGAGGAACTACTTCAAAATCAGTTTGAGTAGGTGAATCCTGGGATGTATTATCTTCTTCTTGAAGATGTGTGTGAGTGGAGTAAACTGGTTTACTAATCTGAGAAGTGGAGGAATTATCGATTCTTTTTAACTTATTATGAGTATTAGAAGATTGACTAAGATTAATATGACGATTTTTCCTAAATAAAGGTGTATTAAATATTTTATCTTCTTCATTTTCAGTAGTTGGGATACTAGAAGTACTATGTTTAGAGGATTGACTATGTAATCGGTTAAATTTGATATGAACTGATCCATCAGTAAATTGTTGAATTTCTTGGAGTTCATCTTGGTGTGTTTGTGGGTTAAGGCTATAATTTTCATTATTAGTAACCCATTCATCAGGTAAGCTATTATCTTTCCAACTTATTTTATATATATAAAATAGTTATAATAATATTTATTATTATTTAAAAAAATTAATTAAATAAATAAAAATAAATTATATACATATATTTATATTCTCTCTCTCTCTCTCTCATCCACTCTGTCTCTATCTCTCTGTTTTCTCTTTCTCTCGCTCTCTTGCTCTCCCTTTCTTTCTCTCATCCTCAGATGATAACATCTTCATCCTCACCATCGTCCACAACCAGCTCCACCATCCACAACATCATCCATCACCTTCATCACTACCATCATCCACTTAAATTCCTCACCGACTTACCAAAATCCATCACGGCTCTACTTCCATCACCGATCTTCAACATCATTTCTGATTCATCAAGATCAATTACCGATCCGACAAGATCAATTACTAATCCACCAAGATCCATCACCGATCTACAAAAATTTGTCGCTGATCTACACGATCTTCTCCATTCCTTTCAATCATCAAGGTCATCACCGTTCAATATGTTAAAATTCTTTTTGCACTATGTTATATTTTTTTTTCTTGTTGTATGTGCTTCAAACTCTCTTGGATTTAACAATGATTGCTTCTACCTTATGTGAAGAAATTGTTTTTATTTTTATTTTCTCTTTTTATGCTAGTGCACTTGGTGTACTTGTTTATGACCGGATCTTAATGGCCCTTGGTATTACAGATTGGTAATTTGTTTCTTCCAATTTATGTAATATTCAGTGCATTAATTTAGGGAGAGACTCATATATTTTGAGATTAACAATTATTATATAAAAAAAAATAAGGCATTTGTATATTCTATGCATAATTTTAGGGGGAGTATATAGACTCATTTTTTTTTACTCCTTACCTGCACCAACAATTTTTTTTTTGGGCAAAGACAGAATTTATAATAACAAAAAAAAAAGGAGAAATGCTTGCAATTTTATGTCAGAAGGAGAAAATATTACTCGATTACATGTAAGTTTTCAGAAGGCTTCACAGATTTTTTTCATTTCACTTCTCTCAACAATTTTTCATGAGCCTCTTTTACATGCTTCACTCTATTTTCGACTTCTGTAAGTCTTGGCATTATAACCGTTGCATAATATTGCAACGCATTCTCCAACTGCACATTTTTCCTTTCTAGTTCTCTCTTCTCTTTACGAATATTAGCCAGTTGTTGTTTTACCAAGCACACCGCATCTCTCCATTGCTGATTTTCTTGTATTCTTGCTTGTAATCGTCTAGCCATATTGGAAACTGCAGTCATTACCTGTGTACTTAGCGCCATAGTGTTATTAATAGTATTGATATCATTCTGATTACCAATAACACTAGGACCCTCATTTACAAGAATAACATGTGCCTGCACCACTGGTAACCTCTCATTTGCCTGCATTACAAGCACCTCATGCATGCCCGAATCATTAATGGCTAAGGTAAGGAATGACATGATTGCACAATAAGGTAAAACAAATTTTTCTCTTCAACACTTGATGATTTCGTATTTTTGCCTATCATCCTTGTCACTTTTTATACACTCCATCGATCCCATACTCGATGCATATCTACTCAAATCTTTTGTTTGTCAACATTTTGTGCCCCAGAGATTCTCCAAAATCCCCACAATGATCTCGACAAGACCTACGGCCATTATTATATTTTTGGCATCTCAGATCATTTTACCAAATGTGTATGTTTCCTGTCTCCATATTTTATTTTGATGATGTCAAAGGGGGAGAACAAATATGATTTTGAATTTCTGTGCATGCATGTGCTTTAAATATCTTATGTTGCAAAATTATCAAATAACTTGTTGATTTTTATTTTGTGTCAAATCTATACAAAATCCATACAAATATTGCCATCATAAAAAAGGGGGAGATTGTTAATCATGTTGCTTAATTTTGATGATGTCTAAAATATTAATTGAAAATTTGTAAATAATATACATATTTTATATTATTTGACACAAAATATTATATATATAATTGTTAAATATTATTTAAATAAAAATATTTTTGAAAACTCTACTATCCACTTTTTGAAAAATTAGGTTGATCACTATTCATATTTTGACAAATTGTTTGATTGGTTGGCTTATCACTATTCACTTTTTAACAAAATTAAAATTGATTAATTGTATTATTTTGACAAAATCGATTGATTGGTTGTATTATCTTGACAAATGTGATATTTATAGCGACCCCGGTCTTTTCCCATTTGGTTGTTGTATCCGGACTTATGTTCCGTAGATCCTGTTGTTATATTATTGTTGTTACTGTCCTTTAAATTCCTTATTCTTGAGTTATAGGATGTATTGGGCAGGTTTGTTACAGGTGGGTTGGGTTTAGAAACCAAGTGTTGCTGTCCAGATTTTTGGACCGTCGCTCGAGCGAGGAGTTGGTCGCTCGAGCGAGCTTCTGTTTTTGGTCCTTCGCTCGAGCCAGGGTTTCTTCGCTCGAGCGAGCGATTGCGTCTAGTATAGACCTGAGAGCTGTATTTGTTGGCTCGAGCGAGCTTTCCTTCGCTCGAGCGAGTTTCGAGTTCTTCGCTCGAGCGAGCATTCTGTCGCTCGAGCGTGCTTCTGGGTTGCAGACCTGAAGCATTGCATTCTTGGCTCGAGCGAGTCATTCTTGTGTCTGGTCGCTCGAGCGACCAATCCTTCGCTCGAGCGAGCCTGTCGGGTTTAAATAGGCAGCAGCGGTTTTTAAAACACTTTTTCACCCTCTTTTTTATTTCAGAACCCTAGGTACGACTTTTCTCTCCCTCCACTCACCTTCTCTCTTAGGTTTCATCTATTTTTAGGGTGTTTCTACCCTAGGCTCTTTATTAAAAAGATAGAGTGAGTCGAGGGCTTCCTTTTAATCTGAACAATCTTCGGTTTGGAGCACTTTGGATTTTCGTCATCTTCTCCATTCGAGTTCTTCGCTTCGAGGTAGGGATTTCCTACTCCATATTATAAGTTTTGTTCTAAGCTTTGGTAGTTTGATATGTTGGGGGTTATTTGGTAATTTTGGGAAAAACCCTAGTTATTTAATAAATTAATTTGTGTAATTAATTTAAGGAAAATTGGGGAATTTGGTTGAATTCATGGAATTTGGGGAAATTAGTGATTTAATGGTGTAGTTGGTTAGTTTAATTACTCACCTATGAAAATGTTAAATTTACATTTGTTGATACATTTATTTCCTATTTAGAAATAACTGTTTTGGGCTATCGGTGGAGGATAGTCGTGACTGTTGTAGACATTGCATGTGGATTAGGGAAAACTGAAACTAATCACATTGGTTAAGTCATTGATTTTGACTGTTGAATTAATACAGAAATTACATGTATTGATTGTGTGTTGCATATGCATTTTGTTTGGGAGGAGATAGGGGATGTACTCCACGGTTTAGGGGAAGATAGGGGATGGACCTCTAAACCGGATTTTGTTTGGGAGGAGATAGGGGATGGACTCCATTAGCATCACTATATGTGTGCTTATTGATTTGAAGTGTTTTTACATGTTGTTGATACAGCATTAAAATGTGTATCAATTTGGAAGTATGGAAGTGTTTTGGCATGAGCCCTAGTCTCATTTGTTTTTGTTGATATTGGAAGTAACATTAAGGTGATATTTAATTCACTGTTATAGTTTGGCCAGGTTCTGAGCCACATTTGATATAAATGGAAAGTGAAACATGTCATGAAACTGTATGTTGATGAAATGGATATTGGTGTTAACCATCTATTAAATGCTATTGCTTTATTCAATGCTTATATTTGGTTTAGTATATTTCTACTGGGCTGTGGCTCACCCTATACGGGAACATCATTTTCAGGTTCAGGTGATATGCTACCTCCAAGGACTTAGCTTGGATGGATTTGGAGTTGAAGACTCTGTTTAGATTAGTTGTTTTTCTTGTTTTATTTTGATGTTACATGTAAATTCAAGCCTAGGGCTTAATGTGTAAATGAGTTAGTACTCATTCTTTTGTGTCCAAGTGTTGGCTTGGAAAGATGTAAGCCCGTAGGGCATTTACTTTCGTTATTACATGTAATGTCTTTTAATTAGAATACTCTGATGAATGGAACAATGTTTTATTTTCTTAAGTAATGCATGTTAATATTGTGTATGTTATGGGTTATTTTTGAGGGCGTTACAATATTGATGGGTTGTCTTCCTTTGACAAAATTGATATACCCACATGGAGTGATAAGTTATGTTTAGTTTAAAATTTCTACAAAAATTAAAATATATATATATATTTTTAGATCTATTATAAAAAAAGATTTTACTATGTATGCAAATATTTGATTATAATATTTTATATAATGCATCTAATAGAATACATCACGGAAGCAATTAAACTACATTTGAATATATCATGTTACATATATACATGTTGGCATATGGAATATCATGTTACATATATGTATGTTAGCATATGGAAAAGTCATACAAGTCATCATAGTTTTTTTTTTTTTTTGCTTTTTTGACTAAAGCCTAAAAGGGTTCAGATTTGCAAGATTGCAAATTTTCCTTCCACGTGATTCTCTTCCAAATTGATTCAGCTGACGTCTTGAGGGGCGTCTGTCTCTTCCAACAGGTATATTTTTGGGTATAAATAGAAGTGATGTACGTGGAGAAAAATCAAGAACTTGAAGAGAAAAAAATTCTGTGTGCTCCAAAATTTTGAGTATATTGTATTATGCTCTTTCACTTTCAGATCTAAGTGTAACCTTTGTTCTTACACTTTCATATCTACTCTTTGTGAGAGAATTATTGTAAAAGAGGGTTTAAGTACCACTTATTTTTTATTCATTATTTTTGTGAGAGATTTTTTGTAAGGGTGAGACATTTATTGTTGAGTGAGGCTCAATAAATAAGAGTAAGTCCTGTGCAAAATCCACAAGCTTAGTGAAGACTTGGTGGTGTATTAATTCAGTTTGATAGTAAAGAAATTCTCAAGGAGGTTCCTTGAGGAGTGGACGTAGGCCTGGCGTGCCGAACCACTATAAATCTCAGTGTTTGATTTTCTCTCCCTATCTCTCTTACTTTGATATTGATAATTATTATTCTATTTTTTATTTGTTAAAATTCTGAATATTGTGTTTATAAATTTTAATATTGTAAAATTTTTTAATAACCCAATTCACCCCCCTCTTGGGTTTCCTACCTGGGATAACAAGAGGTATGTCCGATCTTTTGATTCAGGGTTGTACATCTTGAGAATTGATTTCGTGCGTGTCAAGTGGTGATCCTTTTCGAAAATGGTTTTGAAAAGTTTTGATAAAAGTTGATTTTGTTCAAATTTTACCTTTTACAACTTAGACTATTTTTTGGACCAAAAGGAAAATTTTCAGTGCTCACAACTTTAATTTCATTGATTTCAACATAAAATTCTCCAACTCTCTGATACAAATCAAAGTTGCTTTTATTACATCGAGAAAAAAAAATTGAAAAGAAATGTCAAAGCAATAAACTAGGGGCATAGGTGAGTCAGGTGCTCCTGCGTCCTCCGCTCGTGCTTGTGGAAGCTTCTGAAGCCAAAGCAGGCCCGGTTTGTGCCGCATCCTCGAGCCAAGCCAAGCATTCACCAGAAAGGGCATAACTAAAACTAGGGGCAGGGGCCAAAAGCTCTCTCGTCCTCCAAGCAGTGAGGTACTTAGCCAAGTGTGAACCATGAATGGGGAATGAAACCGGGTACTCTACCCCCTCCTTTGGGCGGGTTTGATCATGCCCAAATTGACGTCTGAACCAAAAAGGGAAATAAAACACGTAGTATGTGAAGCCGATCAACTGTATTCCAGGCTGCCAAGCCATGCTGTAACTCATCTTGGTTAGATCAAGGCAGGGGCAATGCCAAGCTATGTCAGTAGCAAACCTGTTGTACATCCAGTTGCACCACCATCCCTCATTGGGGAAATCCACTAGTCAGTGGTAGAAGAAATAACCTTGAGCTAAGTACTCAGGGCAAGAGTCCACTACCTTCAACTTATCTATAAGCCACACCTGGGAAGGGATGAAAGAAAAGAGAGATTAAAGAATAAAGAGATGTATGTTAAGAGAAAAGTGAGAAAAGGGCTTTGAGAGAAAAATAGAGCATGAATGTCGAGTGATGTGAGAAACACATATGAGAAAGGGTGGGAAACAATACCTGAAGAAGTAGTGGACTCCCCGTGAATCTAGTAGTCTCTCGTCGATGAAAGGCATTTAAGCCCATCAAAGTCTCGGCTAGCGCCAAACCAATGCAGCTCTTGCCTTCTTTCAGGCCTTGGGCCCCTTCGATCAAACGAATACTGGATCCACCAAAACTAGGAGCAAGAAGGAATTGTGCAAGCATACATAAGCAGAGGGCATGTTGCTGAAAACCCCACTAGAAAAGGTCACCTCTGTCACCAATGTCAAAGAATCGATGAATCAAGCTGGGTATGTCTAGCTCTCCATTGTGGACTAAAGATTGAGCCTCGTACAGAGTGAGCCCACACATCCGTCCTAAAGCTTGGACGTGGCCAAAACGGGGCTGAGGCATAATTTCCTCATCACGCCAGGATTCCATTAGCGCCTGAAATTCTTCAATTGTTGGGCATATTTCTTGTCCCCCAAAGTGAAAGACGTGTGTAATTGGGTCCTAGCATCGGGCCGCAGCATGGAGGAATGGAAAATAAAGTGGAGTTCGACTCAACGAAAAAAGTGCATTTATGCTGAAACCCCAAAAATTTACCTTTTCCATGCCGTCTAAAGTAGTTATCCAATCCAAGAGCTTTTTGACAAAAAATGGCTCCATTTGTGGAAGAAATTGCAGTTGAAATGAGGTTCTGAAGATAAATCACGAAGTTGAACCTTTTGTAGAAGATAAGGCTGTGAGTGGAAGCCAACTATCAACAATCTAGAGGTTGCTCACATTGGTGGCCGGTAGGCCACCTCCTTGGCTGACAGTCTCCATCTCTGGCCGGTAGCTCTACTTTTTGGCCTACTGACCACTTGTGTGCTAGGCAGTGCTGGAAGCATGTGTTTTGTTTTGATCTTTACGTATTTTAAGGTCTTGTTTTAAGTCTTTTTGGTTTTAGCAAGTTTGTTTATTCGTATTTGAGTTGTTTTTACTTTGTTTATCGAGTTATGTTGGTCGGCTCATTACCCGATTAAGAACATTGTTTCAATCAAGTGCTCTATTGGCCAGTTCAATTCCATGTCCATTTCATGCAAATATAATGCTCATGATGCAAAAATGACAACACTTTTCATAAAAAACTGTGAGGTTTTATTCCGATCATGGTTTTTACAAAAGAGGAATACAAGTTTCAAAGCAAAATAAAACCTATTTGAAGCTATACATGTGCTAATGCTACCAAAAAAAAGAAACTAAGCAAAAAAGTACCAAAAAAATCAGCGCCAGTCGCCTCAGGCCCGAGAGGCCCTCTTTGTCCTCTTCCTCGGAGGGGAGGACTCGGCAACACTATCTCCATCAGTGCCGCTGTTAGAATTAGTCTCTAAACCAGAGCCGGTATCATCTCTGCTCTTTGCCTCAGAACCCTCCTCGGTGACAGCTTCGCTCTTGGATCCTGAGCAAGTATCATCGTCTCCACTCTCATATGACTCAGAATGCCGACTCACTGCCTCATCAGAGTCACTATTCTCAACATCATCATCACTCAAAATGGGCTCTGAAGGACTACTTTGGCCTCGGGTGCCCCTATCTCTGCCTCGATCACGGCTCGCATCTCGACCATGAGCTAGGACCTGTCTCTCTCTCCTCCCTGCTGCTGGAAAAAGTGCTGCCGGTGCTGTTGTTGCTACTGCTGCTGCTGCTGCTACTGCTGCTGGTGTCATCAATGTAGATGGGACCTGGAAAAAATAATTGTCAACATATCAGTTACAGTGTGTGTATCAAATGCAAGTATAGTATGCAGAATGAGTGTCATACAGAAATCAGATACAGTGTGTGAGTACAGTGTATGAATACAGTGTGTCAATGCTATGTATCAGTGCAGTTTGGGAAAGATTACAGTTGAAATGCTGATGTATCAACAGAAAGATGATAGCATGAAGCGCAAACTGAAGAAAATGACCTGGATGCCGTGGAGACCAAACAGCGTCTCCCTCCTTTGCACCATGCCTATCAGAGAAGCCACCAGCTCGAGGAGGCTCCCTATGTACTCTATAGATGCCTGCAAATGCATTTAGATGATAAATGTCTGCAATAAACATATTTGAAATGAAATGTGAGGTGCAAATTGTAAAGTGTGGTCCATACTTGGGATGAGCCTCGAACTCCGACAAGCTCGCGTCCAGCCTCTGCTGGCTTAATCGGGATCTGATAAGCAGTCCCACTAGGCCTCCAGCATGTGAGCGAAGTGGGAAGCTCTGGCTAGTGGAAAGTCTGCTCCACGGGGGGAGCCCCTCTAGCATGGGTCCTAGTCACCCAAACCACCTCGCTTGCCGCAGGAGCCCCTGCCCTCTCGCCTCCGTGAGCGCCCGTCAAAGGTGGCATAAGGTGGGTCTGAATAAAGGTCGTGTAATCATCCTCACCTCTGAAGAAATTGGCATCCAAGCCCACCATAAACTAAATGATTGCGTCAACAGATAGGTTGTCTGTTGACCTTCATAGACTCTGGAGGTGGCATCGGAACGACCGGATCCGGCAAGCCCATAGTCTGGTGAACGAATCTTTCACTCAAGAACGAATCTTTCACTCAAGAACGAATCTTTCATCTTTGTGCATCTATTGCATTTACTCATTTTGTGCATCTATAGCACACCTCTCTGTTTTATCTCAGGACGCGTGAAGCGTGAGCCCGAGCGATTTTTCTTGTATATCAAGATACATGACGCGCGGCCCTGGGCGTGTTTCATCTCGGGACGCTTGAAACGCGAGCCTAAGCGGTTTCTCTTGTATCTCAGGACGCGTAACGCGCGGCCCTGGGCGTGTTTTATCTTAGGACACGTGATGCGTGAGCCCGAGCGGTTTTCTTATTTCTCAGGATGCGTGACGCGCGGCCCTAGGCATGTTTTATCTCAGGACGCATGAAGCGCTAGCCCGAGCAATTTTTTGGTTTCTCAGTACGTATAATGCATTGTCTTGGGCGTGTTTCATCTCGATACGCGTGAATTGTGAGCCCGAGCAGTTTCACTTTTATCTCAGGACGCTTGAAGCGCGGTCCTGGGCATATTTTATCTCAAGATGCATGAAACGCAAGCCCAAATGGCTTTTCTCTATTTCTCAGGACGCGTAAAGCGCAACCTTGAGCATTTTTTTATCTCGGGACGTGGGAAACGCGACCCCGAGCGATTTTTGTTCTTAGTTTCTCATGACGCGTGAAATGCAACCCTGAGCGGTGTTTTCTTTCCTCGTCTCGTGTTTTGGCATGGTTCGAGTGTGTTTTAGATCTCTTTGCATAGAACCTGTGCTGGTTTTAAGCTTGAAGCTACTCATTCATATGTTGTTATCTTGTTATATTGCTTTTTGTATCTATTATTGCTTATTGCATCATCTTGCATGATCATGAGTTTTCAAAATAGCCAGCTTCGCGGAGCGTGTGAGTCCAGCTTTCAAAGTTGCATTGTACATATCATTTGCATCTTGCCCCAGAACTACACTGGTTTGATTCCTTGCAAAGGGATACGTAGGCAGCCTACGGGCACAACCATTTATTTCTATCTTGATTGTTTGTCCAAATCTTACGGCCTTGTCAAAATGGGTCGTCTTCAGGCTTTGACATTCACTCACGTCATTTCATGACTCCGAGTTCTATCAAAGAAAGGCAACTGTAGACACCCTATTTTTTACGACCCTTATGACTTGGATGCCATTGCTTGCACACCTAATGATGAGTGCATATGCTTTTAGCCTTTCAAACCTTACACCCATGTTGCCTCATTTTTTGACCAAACCTTGGTTTTTCAAGCCTACAACCGCTGGCCACCAGTGATGGTCGATCGGCCACCAATGTCTTTTGCAAATATTTTGTGATAATTGTGCCAACTGTTTGCACAGATGCTTGCATCTGCTCCTACGTGTATGGCTGGATGTTTATGAGGGAGATTCATGTTTTCTATATATAGAGGGCCTCCCTCTCATGTTTTAGGGTTAGAAAAATTTTAGAGCAAAATTTTTCCACTCTCTCTACAATTCTCTCTCTCTTTTGCAAATTTCTTAACCTTTTCTTATATATCCTTCACCTTTGCCTATACACTCTTAACCAAACCCCTCCATCTTTGAGTTGAGGTATCTTTGAGCCTTGTTTGAGCTCTTGAGGGTGTGTTTGCCTTGGTTCATTGCTTGAAATTGGTTCTTCTCTTCAAGAGGTATAAAACTTTGCCTCTTTACTTGTTGTATTCACTCTTTTTCTTGCTATTTTCCAACTATTTTTGGGCTGTAAAAACTCTATATTTTTGGGCTAAAACTTGGGTTTTAAGGCCAATAAAGGTTGAGGGGTGGTTCACCCTTCTTTACACCTTGCTCTCAAGGCATTTGCCCTTGTGTTTCCCACCTTTACACTATCTTTTTTTGAGCTTTTAAACATTGATTTTCAAAGTTATTTCAGTGGCTAAAATCATATTTTGAAGTCAAAAATAGGAGGGGTTAGCCTCCCCTCCTTGTGTTTTGCTTACTAGTCTAGCATGATCCTTGTTTAAGCTTATTAATCTAGCTATTTTTGTCTTAATTCTAACATGTTTTAGGACTTATTTAGGCCTATTTTAAGACTATTTCTAAGTGTTTGTTGCATTTGAGCTTTGCTTTGCATACTTGTAGTGTAATTGTCCTCATGAGTTTGGTGTTTTAAGCCTTAGGCACCATCTTATTTGAGTTGATAGTATTTATTTATGGTTTTCCATACTTGTGATCACTCTTAATCATCTCTACAACCTTCCTTCTTTCTTGGATTTTGTTTTTCTTTGAAAGTGGTTTCAAACTACTTGTTTGTTTAAAGCATGAGATTGAGATGTCATGCTTAATGGTTTAATCCCTTTGGGGGTTCATTACCAACGGTATGATGTTTCTTTCATGCCTAAAGCAACACTTTGGTTTGAGCCCTCTTTCCATTAGAGGACTTTAAACTCACCTTTGGACTCAATTAACTAAAGAATGGATGGTAATCTAAAATGAAGTAATAAAATTGAGGCTAAAAAAGGTGCAAGATAATAACTTGTTTGGGTACAATCGGACGTTAATTGAACCCTTGAGTCTTGGGTCGTTTCATACTCATTAGTGACAAAAACGGTTCAAGATTCATTGTCAACTACTTCCCTTGATTTTTCATGATAGGGAGGTGATTTTGAGAGTCTTGTTTTATTGCATTTATTAAACTTGCGCACCTTTCTTTTGGTTTGGCTGTGAGCTTAGGAAATATAGGGCTAAAGTGTCTTGGGAGCATGTTTGCTCCCCCAAATCTGAAGGGGGTCTTGGTTTTAAATCCATAGAGGTGTGGAACAAAGCTGTAGTGGCCAAGCATATATGGTTTCTTTTCTCCGGAGGAGAGCAGTCTATGTGGTGCCAGTGGGTGAAATCTTATTTACTTAAAGGTCAGAGTCTATGGAGGGTTAAAATGCCTAGTGACCCTTCTTGGGTCTGGAGGAAAATTCTATCCCTTCGCCCTGTCATTTACCCTTTGATTCTGTACAAAATTGGGAATGAGGATGATGTTTTCTTGTGGTTTGACAATTGGCATCCTCTTAGATTTTTGTGGGCGAGGTTTGGTGCTAGAGTTATCTATGATATTTCCTTTGGGATGGATGCTAAGGTTAGTAGGATTGTTAATAATCGTTCTTGGAGTTGGCCCAGGATAAGGAGGAGCTTCTTACAGGAGTTGATTGAGCATACCTCGCTTACATTTACTCCCAACTCTAGTAATGATACTGTTATTTGGGTGCCGTCTTCTGATGGTAAGTTTTCTATAAATTCAACTTGGAATTGGTTCAGGAAATCTTTTACTAAAGTTTCTTGGGAGATGCTGCTGTGGGGTCCTCATAATATCCCTAAGGCAAGTATGGTTACTTGGATGGCTATTTTGGGGAGATTAAACACAGGGGATAGACTTAAGCTGTTTTGTATATCTCAAACCTCTATGTGTGTTTTGTGTAATGACCCTTATGAGGATCATAACCATTTATTCTTTGATTGTCCCTTCTCTAGTCGAGTTTAGGAGAGTATTAAAGGGAAACTTAATGTGAATTGGCCCCATCTCCTTTGGCCTGACATTGTTCAGTTGGTTTCTAAAACGGTCAAAGGTAAATCTCTTAGTGCTGTGGTTACAAAACTTGCATTTACTTGTACTGTGTATCAGCTTTGGATTGTTAGGAACAATTGCATATTTAGAAAGGAAAAGATTCCTGAAGAGATTGTGATTAAAGGCATTGTGGATATGATTAGATTTCAAGTAATGTCTATTACTAACCTCAATTTGCATCCTAGTGACAGTTGGTTTTTGAGTTCCTGGTGGCTGCCTAACACTGTGCTGAAAGCAACAACAAATGGAATGAGAGTTGAGAGTTCAATAAATTGTGGGTTGAGTGATGGTAGCACAAATTGAGTGTTTTCTTAATGGTTTGCTCATTTTGTAGGCACATAGATAAGATGGAACTGCTAGCTGTGAGTGATAATAACCAATCTCAGTGGGTTGAGTGTTATGGAGATACACAAATATCCATACCCCATTTCTACTAGCCATATTGAGTGTTTGTTATATATTCATGTCTACTTATCTTCCTCTGTTTTGCAGGTACATGGATCTGAAGTTTTTTGAGTGGAGTGAGAATCTAAATTGTGTGTTGAGTGATGTGAGCCCAGAAAATGTGTGTTTATATTTTATTAATGTGTGGTTTTTCTATTTCCACTTATTTTGGTCAGGCTACTTTAGATTAAGGGAGGGTGATGCGTTACTCAAAGGCTCCTGGAAAAAGTGGTTGTTTTGTGTAAGGAAGAGCTCTCTCTTTGCTGGTAGCAGTTCTTATTGGAACATTAGGGACACGGTTTGTGGATGTAGGATTGTGCGAGGCTCCCCTAATCAATGGAAGCACGGTTTAATACATTGTGCAGCTGTAAAATGGGGAATCACTAAAATCCGAAAGCATGGAAGCAAGTTGTTGGCTGCTGGGAGCGCCGATGGTGTCAAGAAATGTGTTTTATTTCCTATATATTTAATTGTCTATAGGTTGTGTTTATTAGTGTATTTGGGTGCCTACCCTTGCAGGATGTGCAAGGGTTATTTTGTTCTCGGTTCTTATGCTAGGTTCTTATGCTAGTTGCTGCCGTTGGTTTATTGTAAAATTGTTTGTGAGATGTTTGGTTTGTTAGTTGTTTGGTATTTGTGTATGGCCTTTAGTGTCTTTGGTTAGGTCTGCTGTTGCTCTTTTTTATTTTTATTTTTTCTGATGTATAGTTGTGGGCAGGGCATGGAGCATGCCCCTTGTATTTTGTGTTAGCTTTTTGTTTTTATTTATGACTTACTTACCAAAAAAAAAAAACTTGCGCACTTTGGTTTATAGGCCATCATGCAATGAAATTGCATAGATTGATGGTTTGTGAATCAAGTTTTACTACTCCTTTGAGTTGTTCAAATGATATGGAGGAGTAAATTGTGCAAACAAATCCTTGAGAATACACTGCTTCTGCTCTATTTACTCTCTATTGCAGCAGGGGAATTCAGCCATCAGTGGCCGGCAAGCCATCATCAGTGGACGGCAGGCCCTCTACTGGCCACCAGTGCAAAATCCAGCAGTGTACTCCCCCAGCAGAACAGAGTTGGTCTAGAGGTAGAAATCAATGCAAGTGATCTACTGTGCAACAAAGGCATTCAACAGCAGAAACAGTGACCTTTTTCGGGTGGAAATCGCATTCATGCATGAGCCCTCTATCGATCCTCAGGATCCGTGTTGTGTATATTAGTATTGTGCTTAAATAGTGACTTTGTAATTAATTAGTTAGAATAGCTAATTTGTCTCGTGTTATAATTATTTTTAATTAGCTAGATTAGTTAATTAATTCAGTTTGTAATAATTAGTTAAGTAGTTTAGCTAATTTATTCATTTTGTTTTGTAATAGTTAATTAATTAGCTTTAATTAGTTAATTAGTTAGTTTATTCGGACTCTCCTTCGTGAGAGCGCAATGTTGTAATAATGTGCATGTCTTCCAACCCCATGTCGTTCTCCTTTTTATTTACTAGCTTATGATGGTTAGTTTAGGGCATCATGTTTTGTTTAGCATACTTCATGTTTGCATCCACTTGTCTTACATGCATTGAGCTCGGTTCATCACTCTAACTTGCATTGTTAGTTAATACTTCTTTGAATACATTCTTAGACCGCATGCTATCAAATTGATTCACATGCCATATCAGTAGCCGAGCCTAGTAATTGCATCTCGCATGTCTTGTATTAGTCATGTTACATAGTTAGGATTATGCATTTTTCTAACTCTTTTGTTCATTTTGGCTTAGAGTATTAGGTGAGCCTTTGCTCGCTTTAGCATATTGCATTTACATGTTGATGTTGCCATGTCTAGCATGCTTGCCATGAGGCTAATTGCTTAATTGATAAACTGTTTAAATGCCTATGGATGAAGGCTAGTTGCTTGAATTGGAATAATTTGAGTAATGTTTATATACGATCACTTTTTCAAATGGTACATATTCGAAACAATTTTACAAACAAACATGAGCCAAACGTTCCAATTCTTGCAAGTTAGTCTATACTTGTGTGTGTGCGCATCACATAGTAATGCTAGCCTAATAAATCGGAACAAGAGCATATAATGTACATAAGATTCATATCATGATTAGTAGAGGTCGATCTTTGATCAGGCGAGCGGCGGTGCTCAATTCATGACCTTCCCCTCTAGTACCTAAGTTCCCGAGCCGAGACAATCTTTGTGATGACAGGCATGTGGCCTTTGGAATAAGTCATGGGTTTCCTAAATTGTTTCAAAAAATATTTAGGTGGTGACTCTGTATCTAGCAAAGCAGTCCATTTTTGGCATTTTTTTATTGAAAATCGATTTTTCAAAAGATTTGTTGGATTTGGACTCTTTGTGTTTATCTATTTCACATTGCACTTGTGAGATCAGATTCAGAACCGCGGGGGTCCGATACTGTAGGGCTTATTCATCTTCCGAAAGGGGGCGCGACAAAGTTGAGCCACAACAGGTCCCAGGAGGTTTAGGCTTGAAAAACTACTGTTTTGGTCTAAAAACAAGGCAAGAGGTTCACAGGGTTTTGAGGCTCAAAGTTAAGGCATTCTGCTGAGGACTTTGAGCATTTGACAAGCATATACAAATTCATCATTGGGTGCGCAATCGGTGGTGCCCAAGTTATAAGGGCAGTCAAAAGTAGGTGTCTACAGCGTATCAGTGTATTAGTGGGAATATGATAGTGTGGTGCACAACAGTGTGACATAGCAGTGAAATCTATATGGAAAATAAAAAACATACCTGAATACCGTGGAGATCAAGCAACGTCTCTCTCCTCTGCACCATGCCAATTAGAGAAGCAACCAATTGGAGCAGGCTTTCTGTGTACCCAGTCGATGCCTGCAAGTGCATTTGAATGATCAATATTAGGAAGATTAATATCTGGAAAGTGAGAGCTTAGTTACAAGCTGTAAAGTGTAGTCCATACCTAAGGTGCGCCACGGGCTCTGACATACCCATGCCCTGCCTCGGGTGGCTCTATCGGGATTAGATAAGCTGACTCGGTCTGCCGCCAGCATGTAAGCGCGATGGGAATCATTGGCCAACCAGCAACCCGCACAATGGGAGGGCCCCCCCTAATATCGGCTTCAGTCTCCTGAGTAGCCTCACCCGCCAAGGGAAAACCTACTGCTTCGCCTACATGAACGTCCATCAGAAGGGGCATGAGATGAGTCTAGATGAAAATCGCGTAATCGCCCTCTGCTCTGAAGTAGTTAGCATCCAGCCCCATCATAAACTGAATAATAGCTCCAGCCAGGAGGCTATCGGTTGTCTTCATGGATGCTGGAGGTGGCATAGGAACGAATGGGACGGGTGAGCCCAGAGTCTGGCGTATGAAGTGCTCACCCAAGAACTAGGCCAGGAAAATTGGGCCTTCTAGCAAAATTCAAAAATGAGATGTGGCCCAAGCCCTGGCATACTGGTCCCTCACCCCAGCTGGCATCGTCGCCCAAGGCTACCACATGATCTGCAAACAAAAAATGTACAGATTGTTAGTTACCGTTAGTTGTCGAAATATGAATCAGAATAGTAGTAAAGCGAAAATGACTGTGAGTCTCGAATTACCTCGTCGGCAACCACCGTATCTATAGCGACCCCGGTCTTTTCCCTTTAGATTATTGTATCCGGACTTAGGTTCCGTGGATCCTGTCATTATATATTGGTTGTTGTTGTCCTTTAATCTCTTTGTATTTGAGTTATAGGATGTGTTGGGCGGGTCTGTTACAGGTCGGTTGAGTTTAGATGCCAAAACTTGTTGTCCAGATTTTTTTCCTGTCCGCTCGAGCGGGGATCCTTTTGTTGCTTGTCCGCTCGAGCGGGGGTTTTGGCGCTCGAGCGGGATTATCAACCTTCCAGTTTTTCCTGTGCAGTGTTGGACGCTCGAGCGTGGGATTGGACGCTCGAGCGGAAGTGTGTGAGTGCCGCTCGAGCGGGGAGTTAGATGCTCGAGCGGGGACCTGGTTTTGCAAAAGTACTGGGAGCGCGTATTCGACGCTCGAGCGGGAGTTTGGACGCTCGAGCGGGAGTCTGTGAGTGACGCTCGAGCGGGGGTTTCCACGCTCGAGCGGGGAGTCGACTACATCAGTCCGAGATTTCACTTTTTGGATCACTTTTTGACCTACTTTTTCTCTCTTAACTTTTAAAAACCGCCCCTTGAGAGTTTCTCTCTCTACTCTTACCTTCTCTCTAAGATTTGATCTATTCCCAGTGGTCTTCTACCCTAGTTCCTTTGGAAGAAAGGTAGAGCTTCGCGAGGGCTTTCTTTTAATCTGAAAAAGAGAGGATTTGGAGCACTTTGGATTTTGGGTCATCATCTCCATCTTCTCCATTCGGGTTATTTTCTTCGAGGTAGGGATTTCCTACTCCATCTTATAGGTTTTGTTCTAAGTTTTGGTATTTTGATATGTTAGGGGTATTTTGGAAATTTTGGGAAAAACCCTAGTTATTTTAATAAATTAATTTGTATGATTAATTTAAGGTGAATTGAGAAATTTATTGGTTTAATGGTGTAGTTGGATAGTTTAAATCACTTGCCTATTGAATTGTTGATATATTTATTTCCAGTCTAGAAATAACTGTTTGGGCTATCGGTGGAGGATAGTCGCAATTTTTTTAGACATTGCATGTGGACTAGGGTTAACTGAAACTAATCACATTGGTTAAGTCAGTAAATTTTGACTATTGGATTAATACAGAAAATACGTGTATTGATTGAGCATTGCATTTGCATATTGTGTGGGAGGAGATAGGGGATGTACTCCACGGTTTAGGGGATGGACCTCTAAACCGGATTTTGTTTGGGAGGAGATAGGGGATGGACTCCATTAGCATCACTATTATGTGTGCTTACTGATATTGAAGTGTTTTTATATGTTATTGATACAGCACTAAAATGTGTATCAAACAGGAAGTATGAAGTGCTTTGATATGAGCTTGAGTCTCATTTGTTTGTTGATATTGGAAGTAATGCGAATATGATATATAGTTCACTGTTGTAAGTTTGGCCAGGTTCTGAGCCATATTGATAATAATGGAAAGTGAAACGTGTCATAGACATTAGTGTCATGAGACTGTATAATGATATAATTGATTATCTTGGTTAACCATCTATTGAATGCTATTGCTTTATTCAATGCTTATATTTGGTTTAGTATATTTCTACTGGGCTGTGGCTCACCCTATATGGGAAAATCATTTTCAGGTTCAGGTGATAAGCTACCTCCAAGGACTTAGCTTGGAAGGATTTGACTTATGGATTTTGAAGACTATCTTCAGTTAGTTGTTTTATTTGATAGTACATGTAAACATTTAAGCCTAGGGCTTTACTTGTATTTGAGTTAGAACTCATATTTTTGTGTCCAAGTGTTGGCTTGGAAAGATGTAAGCCCGTAGGGCATTTAATTTGATGTTACATGTAATGCTTTTATTTAGTAATACTCTGATGAATGAGATAATGAATTGTTTTCTTTAAATATTGCATGTCAATGATAAATATATAATGGGTTTATTTTGAGGACGTTACAGTATCGAAGTACCAGCGGTAGAAGGCGAAGGTCATATCGTCACGGCTTCAACGCCGGCACCGGCCGTCATACCATCGCGAGTAAGGCACGATGGGGGAGATATCATCTACTGGCTCCGGAGCCAGAGCCAAGAAATAGGCATAAACCCATAACTGCAAGAAAATGGCAGCAGTGTTATCCACAATGTGTCAACAGATATAAAATAAAAAGTACAAAGCATAAAGCACAATGTGTGAACAGATATAAAACCGAAAATGCAAAGCAGAAAGCACAATGTGTGAACAGATAATAAAATAGAAAGTGCAAAGCAGAAACACAAGTTGTAAATAGATATTGAACAGAAAGTGTAAAAGCAGAAAGGTTGGTGCATACCTCCCAGGCTCTCCAGTAGCCTCCGACCCGCTCTCCCCTCATGCAGGAAGTGGAACTCATACAGCCATAAAGTGTGGCGAGGCCAGCTCCCCCCCAGTCGTAGAATCGAACTCGGGGCAAGGTCATGAGGGCGCTTAGTAAGTATACACCTACGGTGTTCCACCTGTTCGTAAACAAGATGGTATCGAGTAGGACCATCAAGAAGGCCCGAACATACTGCTCTACCTTCTCCGGTGTCTCGGGCTCGCTCCCACGGAAGTGCTCGAGGAACCAGCTGTATCTCACCATCGCTGGCTTGTATAAAAGTGGGCGCACTCCCAGTAGGTAGATCCAAGTGGCCTCCCACTCGCCCATGTCCATGTCGAAAGGGATCAGATCACCCCCACTCCTAGACCGGTGATCATGGAGAAATCATAGGGAGTCATCATCATCTCCCCAGGAAAAGAAAGGTGGAAAGAGCTGGTGGTGTCCCACCACCTCTCCACCAACGCTCCAAGAAGTGCCCGGCTCACCATGTATAGTGAGAGTTTGGTACAGAATAAGCCGAAGTCGACCTTGTCAATAAGGTCGCGGACCTCTGGCGGAAGCTCATAATACCAGTCTCTCGCTGTCACTGCCCCATACCCCCTCTAAGAATGGGAGTCCCCTTATGGCAAAAAAAGAGTGAATCGGATGAAAGACGGTGATAAAAGAGCAGTCAGATAAAAGGCAGTGTAAGAAATATAGTCAAATGAAAGGCAAGAATGCATGCAAAGTAAAGTTAGTACCTCAGTAGCGTCGTGAGAAAGGTGGGAGTCCGACTCTCTTAGTAAAAGATCCTCCGGCACGCCACCGATGAGATCATCAAAGCGCTTGATGCCTCCCGGAGGTATCATATGTGTGCGGGGGTAATAGGAGATCGGATCAAAGGGGCGTATCCTCAATGGTAATGGTTCAAGCTCGAGTCCTAGAGCGAACTCTGCCTCAAAGTCCACCGCAATGTTCTCTGCCGCCTCGCCAGCCTCGGCGACTGCCGACTCCTCAACCTTGGCAACAGGTGATAGTAAAGGTAGAACCTTAAGAGGAGCACCATCATGTGGAACATCATCCGCCATTTGGAAAGTGGGTGAAAAATGAAGAAAAATGGAGAAAATAGGGAAAAAGTTGAAAAAAGTCAACCCTAAGAGAGAGAAAATGGGAGAAAAAGTCAAAACTTGGGAAAATTCACAAAACCCGAGGGAATCTCGAGGGAAACAAGCCCGAAGTGATGAAAATGCAAAAAATATCAACAAAAACAAAATATGATCGGTTCAAGTGTAGAGGATCAAAGAGGGTTTACGAAAAAAGTTTGCGTGGGGCGTTGGAAAACGCGTATAAAGTACAAATCCAGAGAGAGGAAGCACCTAGAGAGAGAGAGAGGGAGTATTTTCGAACTAGGGTGTGTGAGGAAATGAAGTGTGGTGGTGTGTATATAAAGACCCATGCCGAAAAGACTAATCTGCCCTCGTTTTTTCATTAGTGGCCGGCAGGCTTCATTGGTGGCCAGCAGGTGGCCTACAGTCTTCATTTGTGGCCTGGTGTTGTTCTGTGCCTCTGTTGCCCGAGCAATGTATAGGAGGTTCTCTTTTGGGTTCAGATTGATTCTTAAGGGGCTCGAAACTGTGTTCCGGCGCGTGAATGTGCCACACTGGCCAATATGAGCAGGGTGTATCCTTTTTTAGCATGTTGCAAAGCCTCCGAGAGGTAAGTCGGAGGTTGTTGCCAAACATCGCTTTTGTTCGTTCTATCAAATTACATATTTGTTCTCTTCTATTGCATAAAACGTGCGCTTTCACATATACTTATGTTGCACGCGTGCCCTGTATCGTTCATGATTTATGTATAGAATATGCTTGCAATTTTGTATAGAATATGCTCTTGTTGTTTGCATAGAACATAATTTCAATTAACATTATACGTCAGTTGTCTATCTTGCATGGAACATACGTTGTCATTGTATTGATTTGTAATCTTGTTCACTTTGTGCATCTATCGTACTTGTTCCCCTCATGCATCTATCGCACAATTTCATTATATTGTACATTTGTTGTACAATCTCATACCTTTTGCCTTTATCTCAAGACGCATGAAACGCGAACCTGAGTGGTTTTTCTCTTATCTCAGGATGCGTGAAACGTGACCCTGAGCAGTTTTTTATCTCAAGACGCGTGAAATGCGACCCCGAACGGTTTCTCTCCTCTTCTCACGATTTCAACGTAATTAGAGTATCTCAGGACGCGTGAAATGCAACCCTGAGCGGTTTTTATCTTGAGGACGCATGAAACGCGACCCCGAGCGGTTTTTTTCCTCTTCTCACGATTTCAGTGTGATTAGAGTATCTCAGGATGTGTGAAACGCGACACCGAGCGGTTTTTTTATCAAGCGACGCATGAAACGCGACCCCGAGCAGTTTTTTTTCCTCTTCTCATGATTTCAGCGTGATTAAAGTATCTCAGGACGGATAAAATGCGACCCTAAGTGGTTTTTTTTAATCTTGGGACACGTGAAACACGACCCTGAGCGGTTTCTCTTCCCTTCTCGCGATTTCAATGTGATTAGAGTATCTCGGGACGCATGAAACGCGACGCTGAACGGTGTTTTTCTCTCCCCTTTCCATGGTTTCGGCATGGTTAGAGTGCGTGTTTTGCTTTTCCGCGTGAAACTTATTTTGGTTTAAGCTTGAGACTCATTCATATGTTGTTAATTTGTTATTGCTTATCGCAATTGATTGCATCTGTTATTGCTTAGTGCATCATCTTGCATGATCATGAATTTTCAAAATAGCCGGCTTTGCAAAGCGTGTGAGTCCAGCTTTCAAAGTATATTTTTCATACATATCATTTGCATCCTACCCCAAGAACTACGCTGGTTTGATTCCCTACAAAGAGATACATTGGCAGCTTGCAAGCTTAACCAATTTTCTTTATGTCTTGATTGTTTGCCCAAGTCTTACGGCCTTATCAAAATGGGTCGTTTTCGGGCTTTGACATTCACTCATGTCATGTCATGACTTCGAGTTCTGTTAAAGAGGGGTAACTTTAGACACCCCATTTTTTACCATCCTTAAGACTTGGGCACCACTGATTGATCACTCAATGATAAATCTATACGCTCGTCGAATGCTTGACTTCCTCAGCAGGAAACCTTAGTTTTGAACCTTCAAACCTTGTGCCTTGTTTTGGACCAAAACAGTGGTTTTTCAAGCCTGTGCCTCCAGTTCGTTGAGGAGTGAGAAAATATTTTTGGAAGAGCAAAATTCTCTCTCTCTTGCAACTTACATAGCCTTTGCTCAAACTCTCTAAACCAAACCTAGAGAGTTTCTTGCTAAGGTGATTTGGGATTGAATTTTAGCTCTTGAGGCACTTGAGAGTTTGAATTTGGTGGTTTGTAACTCAAGGGTTCATTCCTCTTCAAGAGGTATACCTTCTAGTGCTTTTTGTACCATCTTTCACAACTTGTTTCCTATCATTTCTTGCTGTTTGTTACCTGTGTTTTTGGGCTGAAACTTGTGGTTTAAGGCCATTAAAGGTAGAGGGGTTGATAACCCTTCTTTAAACCTTGCTTCTAAGGCCTTTGCCCTTGTGTTTCCCACCTTTTCATCAATTTGTTTTTGAGCTTTTTACCACTGATTTTGTCACGTCCCAAAATTTGGACAATTAAATATTAAATTAAGACTAAACCCCAATCAATATTCCATTATCCAAATCCTAGGGTGAAACAAAATCTAAACTTTCACGTCTCCAAAGGGTTTAAGTAAATTTCCATCCTCAAAAGATTATAAGGGATTTAAAAAAAAAACTAACCAAACCATCCACCATAATTTCATAACTAACCAAATACCTCAAACATTAAAGTATCAACAACTAGTCAAAATAACTTAAATAATGTAAAGTTACAAACCATGCCAAATTATCAAAACACTAAGGTCATAAAAAAAAATAATAAATATATAAACTAATATCAACCCTAAGCTTAAGAAAACAAAAGAAGTCCAAACGACAAGTCCAACAACTATAGTTATTTCTCGTTACCACTGTAGCCCCAACTAATCCTGCAAAAGAAGCTCGGCTGCTTTCAAATAGAACACACCCGAGTTGCCAAGAGACAAAACGGGTCAGTATATAGGTATACTGGTATGAGTACAAGATTTAACATCCACATGTCCACTAGACACAAACAAAAATACATTTAATTCTTGTTACGGGACAAGAGAAGTAGTTTCATCCGCACCGAAACGAATGGGTAGTTTCCCGAGATATGGTGGCATTTAGTTTATTGCCCGTACACAACGAAATATAAATTGAGTATAAAATAAACAAAATAAAAATAAAAATATGGTGGGTCAGCCTTGCATAAAAAGTTAGTAAGACCCACCATTCTATAAAAAATAAAGTTAGTATAATTTAATCATAAGTAACTTGCTGAAGAAGTATAAAAATGCACCGTTTCATACTTAAATAATTTGAATTGACCAAAACTCAAAGAACAAAAGTTGTACAAAATCAAATTTCCTAAAAGAATACGCTAACGAATTTAGTACAAACTGAACAAGTTGAGAGAAAAACTTGATAGAAGAAACTAGACAAAATTCAAACGAAAAATCTGAAGCTGAAAATGAAAAGAAACTACACTAAGATGATTTTTTCGAAAAAGTTCAAAGCATAAAAAGTGTTCAGAATAATGTTTTACTTCATTTTACACGAAATCAATAAAAATGAGCTTGTTTTGTGGGTTGAAACAGCCTCTAAAATCGGCATTGCTAAAATGAATAAAAACTACTATAACCAAGATCATCCGATTACAAGTTCTAATCGATCTTTTTAGTACAAAGTTAAAATACAAAACTTGTCTAGAATTACGTATACATGCCTCCGCTCAAATTTTATAATTTATCGAGGTCGTTTACTATTTTTCAACATGTACAAATCAAAACAATTCACACTATACTAATAAACCCATAATTAAATTCTTTGTACCTTAACTCCACCACTTCGGCTCTTCACTTCCAGCCTGCATATAAATCCCATGTGCCTCCCGTATACCTAACATCGCTCCGAAGCCAAACTTGCAAGGAAATATCGTCTTGAGTTTGACCCACACTCCCCGGATAGTTAGCACATACGTACGCACATAAATCAAAGCACTCGTCTACTCATGAGAACGAGGCAACAATATATATATATATACACAATCTCTTTTCTACTCATGAAAACAAACATAACAATGCCAAGCCTAAGGCATTTAAATAAATCTCATAATCCTCACTTTTTTTTTAGGCACTCTTTCTCACCAACACTCAAATAAAACAACAATCCATGAAGTCATGGTGGAGTATAAGGAATTTATCTATGGGTTCTAAGTTTATTTTAATTTCATATAACCATGAGTGATTACAACCATAAAATAAATCCATATAAAAACCCTAAACATGGCATACACAACTAATCAAATAATTGAAATCAATCCATCATCTACATGCAAATACAAAATCAAACCAACATCAAATAAATAAAAATAAATAAATAAAAACAACGAATTAAACATAAATCAAGGGAAGTGGGTTTTGCACTCACAATATTTTTTTTTAAGGTCAAAGAGTTACTTGAAAAATTAATAAAACCCCCAAAATAAAACCCTAACATTTTCTTTCAACGCCTCTCTCTCTCCCGCCATCTCTCTTACACACACACAGCCGCAGGACCCTCTCTTTTTCTTGATTACTCTCTCTCTCTCTCTCTCTCTCTCTCTCTCTCTCTCTCTCGGCTTGCACAACCGCCGCACACAGCACCTCTCTTTTTGGTTTTGTTTTGTTTTTTTTTTGTTTTCTTTTATCTTAGTGACAACCTCCTTATAACATAATTGACATTATATAATATTATACTATACAAATTCAATACAAATACAACATATATAAATATGCTTTATAAAATCAATACATATAACACTTTTTTTATGTATACATAAAAAAATATAAATATATATAAATATTCAGATTAATTATATATAATTAAATACCACATTAAACTAATTAAATATCACATTAAATTAACTAAACAACACATTAAATTCTCATGTAATCACGCAATCAATAAAATCAAAAATAAAATAAAGTAATAATAAATAAATAATGACCTACGAAAAATTAGGGTCGCTACGGATTTTCAAAGGTTTTTTTCATAGGCAAAAATCATATTTTGAAGTCCCAAAAGTGGAGGGGTTGTCTCCCCTCCTTGTGCTTGTGTGCTAGTTTTAATACCTTAATATTTTAGCTAGTTGTTTTAGTTGTTTTTTGTCTTAATTCCAGCACTTTTTTGGACTGTTTTAGGACTATTTTTATGAGTTAGCTTCATTCATGCTTTGTATAGTATGCTTGTAGTGTAACGGTCTTCATAGACTTGGTGGTTTAGGCCTTAGACACCAACCTATTTGAGTTGATAGTGTTTATTTCTTGTTTTCCATACTTGTATTTATCTCTAATCACCTCTGCAACCTCCCTCCTTTCTTGACTTTTTTTTTGCTTTGAAAGTTGTTTCAAACTAGTTGTTTCTTTAAAGCTTGAGATAGAGGTATTGTGCTTAATGGTTTAATCCCTTTGGGGGTTCATTACCAACGACACAGTGTATCTCTCATACCTAAAACAACTCTTTGTTTGGTGCTTCTTTCCATTAGAGGACTTAAAGCTCATTTTTGGACTTAATGAATTAAGGAATGGATGGTAATTGAAATGAAGTAATAAAATTGGGACTAAAAGTGATGCAAGATAATAAAGTAATTTGGGGTTCAATCGGACGTTAATTGAACCCATTGAGTCTTGAGTCGTTTCATACTTGTTAGTGATGTAAACGGTTCAAGAATCAATGTCAACCCCTTCCCTTGATCAACCATGACAGGGATGAGGTTTGTTGGTCTTTTATTATGCATTTATTGAAATTGTGTCCCTTGGTTCATAAGTCGTTACGCAATGAAATTGCGTTGATTGATAACTTGCGAACCAAACCTACCACTCCTTTGACCTGTTTGCTAATAAGGAGAGGCAGGGTGGACAAACATCCCTTGAAAATACTCTGGTTTGTGCTCTGTTTGTCCTCTATTGCTGTAGGAAAGAACCAACATCAGTGGCCGGCAGGCCACTTTTTCTGGACGACAACCCACTATTAGTGGCTTGCTGGCCACTACTTCTGGGTTACCGACCACTTTTTCAAGGCAGGCAATGTCCTTTTTCCAAGAGAGCAGAGCAGAGTAAAAGCTGAGGAGAAAAATAGTGTAATTTTTCAACTGTGCAACAGAGATATTCTGGTAGCAAAACAATGGGCTTTTTCGGGTGGAAATCTGTGCGCATGCATAAGCATTCCTCACTTCCCAAGGCTGATTAGTTAGAGTAGTTAGTTACTTAGCTTAGTTATTTCTTTGGTTGTATCCATATTGTTAATTTGTAATTAATTAATTAGTGTAGTTAGTTCCAATTTGTAATAATTAACTAGAATAGTTAATTAATTGTTTAGCTAGCATAGTTACTTTGTTTAATTCAGTTTGTAATAGTTAATTAATTAAGTAATTAGCTTAGCTAGTCCATTCATTCAAGCCCTTTTGTGCGAGGGCCAAGCTTGTAATAATGTGTATGTCTTCCAAACCCACATCTTTCTCCCTTTTATTTACTTGCTTACGATGGGTAGAATAGAACATAATGTTTCTTTTAGCATACTCTATGTTTGCATCCACTTGTCTTGCATGCTGCATGCATCAAGGCTCGGTTCATCATTCTAACAATGCATTGTCATTTAAATACTTCTTTGAAAAATGTACTTAAACTGCATGCTATCAAATTGACTCACATGACATAATTAGTAGCCGAGCCTATCAGTTACATATCGCATGTGTTGCATTAGTCATGTTACATTAGTTAGGATCATGCACGTTTTCTAACTCTTTGTTTCTTTTGGCTCGCCTTAGAGTACAAGGTGAGTATTTTTGTGCTTTAGCATATTACATAAGTGTGATTACTGCCATGTCTAGTATGCTTGCCATGAGACTGATTGCTTAATTGATGAATTGCTTGAATGCCTGTGGATGAAGGCTAATTGCTTGAATTGGAACAATTTGAGTAATGTATATATGCGACCACTTTTTTTAGTGGTACATATTCAAACACTTTTCAAAACAAACATGAATCAAAGTGTTTCAATTTTTTCAAATTAGTCTATACTTGTGTGCAATAGTAGCCTAATAATCAGAACAAGAGCATATGATGTAAATAAGATTCACATCATGACTAATAGAGGCCGATCTTTGATCGGGCGAATGGGGTGCTCAATTTATGACCTTCCTCTCTCGTACGTAAGTTCTCGAGCTGAGACAATCTTGGTGATGACGGACATGTGGCCTTTGACATGAGTCATAGGTTTCCTAAATTTCTCAAAAATATTTAGGTGGCGACTCTGTATCTGGCAAAGCAATCAATTTTTGGCATTTTGATTTAAAATTGATTTTCCAAAATATTTGTCAGATTTGGACTCTTTGGTGTTTATCTATTTCACATTGCACTTGTGAGATCAGATTCAGAACCGCGGGAGTCCGAACTGTAGGGCTAGTCATATCCGAAAGGAGCACAAAAAGTCGAGCTACAGAGTGCAAGGAGTATCAAAGCACAACTAAATGATCCCAACTAGGTTGGCGCCGAAGAACTCACCCAATCATTTGCTAGCACATCACAAGTTGGTGAGAAACCAACAAACAAGAACAACCAAAAAACAAAGGAGCTTAACAATATTCGAAACAATTGATTGACAACAAATAACTAGAACTACACTCCAAGTGCTATTAAGCTCACACTGTATCAAACATCACCCAGCAAAGTGCTTCAGCAGCAGTAGCAAACACAAGCAGATAACATGAGTGCTGAACCCAAACACAAGACCTGCAAATCAAGCAGCACCCTTTCCTCCTAGACACAATCATACCTGCAAACAGAGCTAACTACCAACACTATGGCCAGCACCAAATCTAATCTGCTCCAGGTTATGCATGAGATCATAAATAGAGTATTAATAATACTACAAACCTAGACTTAACTACCCAAAAATTATCCAGAATTATCATCTTATGGTTCGGATTCATTTTACATGGACCCTACATTACATAAATTCAATCTCAACCACACATTTCCATTTAGGGTAAATTTGGGATCCATACATCTGGGTCCATACACTTATTCATAGAGTATGGCTGCTCTTTTAGATGATGATCTTACCCACAAGGCAACTCACAATTTTATCAAATCACATAACTCCACCATATTAGGCTAACGTTCATTAAAAACGTAATCATTTCTTTGTTTCCAAATGGGCCAAAGAACAGTAAAAGGAATAACTCCAGATTTTTCTTGCCAACCTTTTGACTCTTAACCCCAGTCACCATTGAAACAAACTCTCCACTGACCCAGGTTGTACCCACTGAATTCCCATCAATTGACCATATATGTGACCAAACTTTCCAAATTAGAGGACAAGAGAGGAGAACACGATTACATGACTCCTCCTCATCTTTACAAAACACACAGAGAGAGCTCACATTATCCCCATGAATACCAAAGAAAGACACCAGTTCTAATTTTTCCCTTTCCAATCTAACCACCCAAAGAATTGGGCTTTAGGATTTGCAATCGATCATAGTTTTAATAAATTAATTTCTTTTATTTATTTTAACCAAAATGGTTTCATATTTTTATACATTTCATAAATATATAGAGATGATCATTTAAATTTGGAGCCACGTGAATTTTTTTTAAAAAAAAATAAAATAGAGAGCAAACTTGTATAATTTAGAGATAATTATCAATAGCCATTCTTACCTGTAGAAGTTGAAAGCTGAAGCAAACTATCTCAATGGGAAGTACGAGAGATGGGGGAGTCGAGGACAACTGAGAGGCCCAAAAAAAGTTGGATCAAAGCGGTTTGGCAGACTACTTCAAACGATAACGTGTTGAGGCGTTCTGCAGATCAGCTCATGAAAGTTTGTGGCAGCTGTTGAAGCGTTGTGATGCAGCTGTGAACATTGTCTAGCTTGAGAAGAACACAACACAAGTCTTATGTTAATAACTTTGCCAAAGTGCTCTTCCTCGTATGTGGAGGACCCTTCAATGCTATGATCATTTGGGGTTGTATTGACCCCATCTCTCTCTCTCTCTCTGAAGTTTAATGACTCTTATGACCCAACAACAATCTATTCACACTCTTCACTTTAATGTATTCATTTTATTTTATTTTTTAATTAGGTATCTGGCCAATTTACATACATCCTAACTAATTTTCGGATTAGAGCAAATGTCCTATATGAATTGACTCCAAAAAAATTTATTGCAGTTAGTAAATATTGAACATGAGACCTTGTGAAAGTACACCCCAAGTCCGAAGTTATGCCACTAAGCCAACCCATTGGGTTACTTTAATGTGTTCATATTGATGTTCTTCATATCCATTTTGAAATTGGAGATATTTATTTATTTATTTATTTATTTATTTATTATTATTATTATTATTATTATTATTATTATTATTATTATTATTATTATTATTATTATGTTTAGAGGGATTTGGATCCCTTTCACTCATAGGCCCCGTTTGTTTTCAGATGTAGAATGGAGGGGATTCATAATGAGGGGATTGTTAGCGAGAGGATTAAGTAAAATTGTGTTTGTTTTGATAATAGTTGTTAGTGTAGGGATTGTTAAATTATTTTTATATAAAATAAATATAAAATAATAAAAAAAATACAAAAACATTAAACATTAATGTTTTAAAAAATGGCCAACATATAAAAAATTTTAAAAAAATTTAAAAAATTAAAAAATTTCCAGAAAAAATAAAATAAATAAAATAATGATTTTTACTTAACAAAAAGTACAAAAAATTAAACATTAATGTTCAAAAAAAAATACCCAACATGTAAAAAATAAAATAAAAAATAAATAAAAACAAAAAATTTCTAGTCCGGCGGATTATTTTTCTGATACCAAGTCTTGAAAGCTCATCCAAATCCCCTTAGGGAGGCCCATCCGAATCCGGAGCTCACTATCAATTCCCTTCCCATCTCTCAAAACAAACACAATGTTAGTGGGTCCCACCTCACTACCAATCCCAATCCCCCCTCTAACTCTCCAAACAAATGGGGCCATAGGTTGTAGTAGGTGGGATGTAGGGGTGTAAAAATAGTCCGTGCCCCGTGGGCAGCTCGAAGCCCGCCCGCGACCCGGTGGTGAAGGCATTGGCCTTCCCCAGCAAAGAGTCAAGTTCAACTTATGGGGGGCGCAAAATGCTAGGTAATTTCTAGTAATTCTCTACAGAGACCTCGCGTTATACTCCGATCAAAACTTGACCCTGTCGGGGGTGGTCAATGAGCTCCACTAATGCCTCAGTGGTAGGTCTCTTCCTATGGGTTGGATTAAATCAGGCCAAAAACCGATTATCTTGGGACCTAGGCCTACGGATGCCATGATAACACCTTGGAGCACCCTCTTCTTCTTGATAAAAAAAGAAAAGAAAAGAAAAAAGACTTATTGAAAAAACATTGCTTACTTCTTTGCAGGCAAGTGAATTGAATCCAAAAAATTCATGCAGCTTAGGTGACATGTAAACTCACAATCTGGACAGTAGTACATCATGTGCTTTGGGTTTCTTCTTTCCTCGCAAACGTCACAGTAATACTCGCCAGAACCATCGTCTTCATAAAAAAACACAAGGCAGAGAGGGTGCCAATGAATTTTGTTCTTAAAGCTAAAGGGTAACAGGGCACAACCGACATCAAATTAAGTCTTGCAGTGATGGCAAGAGCAAAATGCCATGTACTTTCTAGTTTCATCGCAAGCAGTACACATGAATTCAGTCCGTACACAACGAAGTACTCTAAGATCCGAGCCATTCTCAAATCCTCTCCCTCTCTCACAACTTTGCAATAGTTAGAGAGAGAGAGAGAGAGAGAAATTGGGTGTATTGATGTACGATGATAAGGATTTGCTTCAGATGTGAGTTTGATCAGTTTTGATCTCTACCTGTGACTCTCTGATCAAAATGCTTGTGAATTGACCAACATTTCTGATTGAGGTTCTGAAATGTTGAAGGGAAGAGAGAGAGGGAGAGAGAGAGAGAGAGAGAGAGAGGTGGTTTGATGTTTCTATGTTTTGAGTTTTTGGGTAAGCCATTTTCCACGTTCAAAGATCACCATGGACATCGGGTTGGGTCGGATAAAACACAGGCATGGTTCGGGCAAAAGGAATTGGCCTGATACGTTAAGTTGGGTTTGGTTTTAGATTTTTTTTTTTTTTAATTTAAATTAATGGTAAAATTTATCAATATTAATAATTATAATTATAATTTTTTACAATTATCATTTACAAGTAATTTTTTCATTACATTTTTGGTGATCAAAAAATATGAGTGGAGTCTATAGAGTATTTTTGTCCATCAACCCTGAGTCATCAAGTTTTGACAAGATTGAGTATGATATTTTCGAAATCTAAGGCAGACTTTAAATGAGAGGTATTTTATATATATTTTATAAAAAAAATGTAATTAAAAGATTATGCATTTTCAACCATTTCAAATCAAATAATCAATGAAATGAAACATATAAATAAATAAATTTTAAAAAAAACCCAACCATCATGTCATTGTAGCGACCCTGATTTCTTCGTAAATCTTTATTTATTTATTATTATCTTATTTTATTTTTTACTTTATTAATTGTGTGGTTACATAAGAATTTAATGTGATATTTAATGAATTTAATGTGATAATTAATTAATTTAATGTGTTATTTAATTATTTATAATTAATTCAAAATATTTATATATTTATATTTGTTATATAAAAAAAAATAAGTGTTATATATATAAATATATATATATATATTTAATCTTATTTATATTTATATATATTGTAATTATATTGTATTACTAGCGTATGCCCGTGCCTGAAGGCACGGTGTAAATAATGTTTGGTATAAATAATGTTGGGATATTAATGTAGTTATAATTTCTACGTATAATGTCAATTAATTAATTAATTTAATGCATCCTCAACATTTAATTAATCATGGAGAATATGAATATAAGCCAATTTTGTTTGAATAATTGTAGATATCATTAAAATTTAGGAAAAATTAACCAAAAAAAAAAAACTTAAAATTTAATACTTGTAACAAAATAAACTATTGAGTTTTTAATTTTATAAATTTAAATATTAAATTTCTGATTTATTTTCAATCTAAAATATTTGCATGTTTTCAATCTAAACAATCTGAGATATTTTACATATTTTACTAAATAATAAATAATAAATAAATATCATTAACAATCCAAGCAATTTTTGACCGTATGATCTCAATTTTCCCTTTTCACTTTTGCTCATGTATAACTCATGATCTTTGATCTCAAAATTAAAAAATTAAAAAAAAAAATGAATATTAGGTTAATCCCATAATAAAAATCAGTCTACGTCGTTAAAACCTTACCTCCTCTCCAATGTACTGAAAAGTTACTATTGACATTAATCCGCTTTATTATAAAAACATTTGTGGATTTTGTCAAATAAAAATATTTATACATGTGATTTGATTAATTTAATCATATTAGAGACAGATTTAGTGCAACTGATTGTATACCCATAAAAAACAAAAAAAGAAAAATTTAATTAAAAAACTCAACGCCACCATCACATCATTCACAATAACATCTTTATATAAAGAAAACTCATCAATTAAACATTTATGTATGTAAATGTAAAATAAATAAAGAGATTGAAAAAAGAGTCAAACCTTTGATAGGAACATCCAAAACAGCACCAGCAAGTAGATCTTTGGGAGAAGCAAGGCCATTGAGCTTGAGCAGGGCATCCTCTGTAATATTGAACTGCTTGAGCAGGTTTTTTAAATTCAAATTCAAGCAAACAACTTCAATTATCTACCAGAGGATTGCATTTAAAACAAAAAAAGTCATGCTTACTTGAGTTGGATGCTGTCCTGGACCATCCCCTGCATTAATAACAATACTGGCAGTGAGCAGCACCACTTTCAAAGTGCCTCATCAAAATTATATTTATTAGAAGGTGGGGTTGTTATAAAAGAGTAACTAACCGTTAAATGTAGGTAAACAGTTCAAACAGTTAAAAGAGTAAATAAAAAAGCAATAAAAGAATAAAAATATAGGTAAACAGTTCAAATAGTTAAATGTAGCTGGTTAACTAACCGTTTTTAGTAATGTAGATGGTGGGGTTGTTATATGCAAGCTTCAAATGTAATAGAACTTCACCCAGTCCTTCCGGGTAAACAAAAATCGCATCGAAACCTCCAGCCTATAATTAATGCAGTCAAACATGAACAAATCAGATCGCAAAACAACTCCATATATATGTCTCAATTTATTACAACTTTTCATCAGGGTTCACAACATGAAACGCAAGGAGACTTCACAAAATTATACCAAATTCATTCTATATATAACTCACACCACAGCAAATTTTAGTTTACACCATACACATAGGTACCCATTTTTTATGGATTTGTAGCTTTTCTGACAAAGTTAAATTGTACCTGTTCACCAATAGGTACCCCATTTTTCTCCGCTGAGAAGAAGAAAGAAAATAATTTAGGTTAATATAACTCATGCACTTAATGTGTACGGAAAAAAAAAAAAAAAAAAAAAAAAAAAATTGATGGTTTGTTGGGAATATACTTAGTGTTTGAACATATTGGTCATTTTCGTAGCTGGTAGGCACATCATTGGAAGATAGCTTAAGGGATTTTGTGTATCTTGATGTGTAGTAATTCAGGCCAATGAAATCAAAGGACTCTTTAACCATTTCTTCTTGACCTTCAGTGAATGTTGGAAGCCTATCCCTCAGAATACCAAGGGGCCAAAACCTAACAATGGATCTAAAAACCTAACAAATACCAAGGGGCCAAAAAGCACAACTTGTTAAGCCAGAAATATTTGTCATGTTCCCAAAAAGAAAAAGGAAAAAAACTGGTGTCTGATATTACATTAAAAGCAATAACACTAACAGTGCAAGTGTTTTCAAAATTTCATTGTTTTTGCTTCCAAAAATGAGAAAAAAAAAAACAAAAACCTGAAAAAGTTTGAATAGCACAGTTCAATTACCATCCAGTCATGAAGTCCCATGCTCTCTGTGCTGCATGTTTATCCGCAGACGTTACACCAAGTGGCAGAAACCATTGGGCACTCACAGAAATACATATTTCTCTTTTTTGTGTGGGCTGAACAAAAAAAAACCAGTCAAATACTTCATTATTTCAACATCATCAAAAAAGGATAAATAACTAACAGTTTACAGAAGAAAAAAAAAATCCAAATTTGGAAGGCTAGTAATGAGTGCATTTTCCAATCTATTACTCCTAAGGTGGAGGACTTGTGTGACTTGATTAGAGTTGCACTTTGGCTAAATCACAAATTCAAGGATTTTCATTTCACAATTCACGACTACCTGTTCAACTTCAGACAAATCAAAGGCAGTTTGGGGAGTAGACTGATTCTGGGCTGCTGCTGAGGCTCCTCTGCTGCTGGTTAGGCTCATCTGCTGCTGCTGAGACTCCTCTGCTGCTGCTGAGGTTCTGGGCTGAATTCTCTTTTGTCACTTGCTCAGGTCCTGGGCTGAGGTTCGAGGCTGATTATTATGGCTGAAGCTGAGAATCTGTTGCTATTTGCTTGCTGCTGTAGTCCCTCTTTAGTTGCTGTTCCTTTGTCTTCTAATTTGCTTTGCTTTTTGTGTTGGTGTCTTACCAACTTCGGAGCTGTCTCTCTGCCTCCCCTCTTTCTTTTTTGATGATTGTCATTGTATCTTCGCATGATCATTATCAATAAATTTTCCTTCTTCGCTGCTTCAAAAAAACTATGTTACATGAACACTAACAAACATGGGGAGTATTCGTGTCAGATTTTGTCCAACAATTCTAGTTAGACATGCACCCAACAGGCATGTTTGAAAATTTAAGTTTACCATATAATTGTATATATCTTCATTAATATGTTGTTTACATTACGTTTTTACGTCAAAATAGGTGAAATACCATGCTTATGCATTGGACGAAAACATCAGCATACCTAAGGGAAGGAAGAAAGAATTGAGAACTACTATGACTTGTCTCAATGCCCATAAATTTGGGAACTGACTTGTCTCAATGCACATAACCCAGAAAAACCCAGAAATTCTAACATCTATACGTACTATCAATTATGCGTAGAAATCTTATGTAACAATAAATCCCATCTGGGCATACAATAGATTATGTAACAATAAATCAATAAATCATCCGAATTTGTGATTTCAAAATCAAAATAACAATCAAATAGCAATCAATCTTACAATCAAATAGCCCAAAATGCGAGTTCGAGGACTGGAGAGGCAGACACAGACAGAGAGAGAAGGGGGAGGCAGAAATATTACCTTGCGAGACTGGAGAGCAGAGTCGAGTTCGAGAGTTCGAAATCTTACCTTGTACTTTATTAGACTGATGTTTTTGAACATTGCAGTACGAAAAAGTTGAGAAGATTGGTGAAGGAACCTATGGTGTGGTCTATAAGGCTCAGGACCGAGTGACCAATGAAACTATAGCTTTAAAGAAGATTCGTTTGGAGCAGGAAGATGAGGGTGTACCAAGCACGGCAATTAGAGAAATTTCTCTATTGAAAGAGATGAAGCATGGAAACGTTGTCAGGCATGTTTCCAATTTCCATAATATGTTTATTTAAATTTAGGTGAATTTTGGTGTTTCTGCTGATAGCACTATGTTTTTAGTATGAGCCATTAAATATCCAGAATGTACCGAATTGAGCTACACAACTATAAAAAAATCCTAGTCTTGAGCTACACAACATGTATGTACCGAATTGAGTCAACCTGTCTTTCATCCAAATATTCTTTGTTTTGTGACTATATTTATTTGTACTCTTCTTGTTATTATTGGTGTATTTAATTTAATAACTCCTTTCATTTATTTGCAAAATAAATATAGTCACAACTTCATGAGTTGGTTTGCATTGTCGGCTGAAATTGCATCCTTAGAAAAATTGAAATTGGATGAGAGTAGGAACAATCCTTATGAAAAGCGTGATGTAGGAGGAGCAGCATGATTTGATGATGTGCATTTCTAATTCAAAGTCGTTTCTGAATTCTGTATTCTAACAGCTGTTTATGCAAGCATGCACCAATAACAGCATAGCATGTTTCTAGCTTGTGCTTTAAATCAATCGTAAATTATATACACACACAAAAAAAAACATGAAATTGCTTTAAATCAATCACACACTTAAAAACATGTAAATTCTAAAAACAAACTTCAAAATTCAAATAATTAATAAACAAAACTTTCAAAAACCGAGCTTCCTTATTATATAGATGATTTAAAGCAATACCCTTTGTTAATAAAACAAAACATATTTATAAGTTTGTTGACCCTTTATGTTTCAGTTGTCAGTAATAATTTAATCTATCTATCTAAATCTATCTACCTTTGCCTAATAAAATCTTTATGAAATGGTCACTGTCTAAGCCTCCCTACACTTTAACAACTTCGGAGTCAGTAGAGATAGAGGCCAATGGCCATGTTTCATTACTTTCATTGGATTAGCAATTGGAAGGAAGTAAACCATGTTTGGACGTGAAAATAGAATTATTAAATTGTGTTTGGATCATAAATTTAAATAAGAATTAAAAAAAAATTGAGATAAATATGAATAAAATATAAATTAATTTTTTTTCATTTCTATTTTACATTCCAAATCTCTATTCAAATTCATCGCCTAAACATAGCATAAAAGAAAATTATTTGGTACCCATGAGACATCATATGGCACATTTCACACACCAATCACAAATTAATAGTATGTCTGTTGCTATTTTTTCAGAGATAGACTCTCCTTTATACCTTATTTATCTATATATCTCCACACTCTTATTATGGGGCTTAATTCTAAAATCGTACTGATCATCTGAATCATCTACCTCATCGAATCATCAGTGCAGGTTTAAAATTGAACCTTATAAAAAAAAATATAAAGAGGTGAGATATATATCTAATTATTTACCTTGGAGTTTGGAGGGTTCTTTCGGAATTTGGGTTTGCTGCCTCTTCGCTTCTGTGTATGAGGTTAACGCAAGTCACGTGCCGTCAACGAATTTGGGTTTGCTCACCTGCCTCTTCCCTGTTCCTCTTTTGCAATGCCATTGCTGATGAAGATTGGGAGACAGAGGGAGGAAGAGAGAAGATGAAGAGAGTAATACGGGGTTTGGGGGTCCGTCGCTGGCAAGGGTTTGGCGGAATGGGCTCCGCTGGAGGTAGAGAGAGAGAGAGGGGGTGCCGTCGGAGAGATGGAGGGAGGAAGAGAGAAGATGATGAGAGGGAATGGGCTCCGACAGGGAAGGTTGGGCTCTGATGGAGAAGAGAGAGAGAGAGGAGAGAGAGAGAGGGGCTGCGTGTTTTCAAAATTTGAATCAAAAAGAGACAAATGGGAGTGAGAGGGAGTGAGAAACTGTTGAAAATGGGAGACAAATGGGGTGGGATTTTTTGAGCCATTAGATTAAATCGATCTAACGATCCAAATTTTGACACAGGTATAAAAGTCACATCACAATTTAAAAACCGAGCTCCCTTATTATATAGATATAATATAATATTATATAAAGTGAATTAGGTTAGAATGTGGATTAGGAAATCAAATAAAAGAAAGAGCGAAGCAGCTGTACGGCGCCGAGAGAGTGAGATAGAGAGAGAGAGAGAGAGAGAGAGAAATCAAAGAACAAAAAAAAGAGAGTGCGGTGTGTGTCGCGTAAAACAGAGAGACGACAGAAGAAGAAAAAAAAAAGAAAGAAAAATATTAGGGTTTTATTTTGGTGGCTCTACTAATTCTCTAAGTTATTCTTTGATCTTCAAGAAAATATTGGTCTCGTTTGGTAGAGTTGTGGGAAAGTGATTATAGATTATAGTTTAACAGATTATAGGTTACAACTCTGAGCATAAGTTGGTAACCTGTTTGGTGTAGTTGTGGGATTATAGATTTAAGTAGCAAAATAATATTTGGTAAATAAGCTGTAAAATAGCTTTTTCTGTATAATTGACTTTTTTGCCTTTATATGATATAAAAATGATAATTTTGTCAGTTTTTTTTCAATTTTAATTTTAAAAAATTATTTCATTAATAAAAGTTAATGTAATTAGTATTAATTAGTATCAACTAATATAAAAATTGATACACTTGATAAAAATGTAATAGAAGTATTATTGTAATAATTTTTTTTCATCATAAATTAATTAGTATCAATTAATTGCTTAATCAATATCAATTAATACTAAAATTATTAATTAGTATCAATTAATGGCTTAATTAGTCTGAATTAATACTAAAATTATTAATTAGTATCAATTAATATTGATAATTAATTTTTATTAGTATCAAATAATATTAATAATCAACAATTGTTATTAATTAGTATCAATTAATAATTAATTCATTACAAAAATATACAATATTAAATTTTTTTGACATTTCTGATTCTGTTTTTATTAAAAAAAAATTATTACAATTAATAATATAACAATTGTTATTTTTTTAATTTATTATTCTTTTTCATTACAATTAAATTGTGTAATTTATTTAATGGATATAAATTGCATAATTTATTTCAATATTAATAAATTATTTTTATTATTATTTTGTTTAATTTATTTTTTTTATTTTTATTTCAATTTATTTTGTTCAATATTATTTTTATTATTTTGTTTTTAATTATTATTTTTGTTTAATTTATTTAATTTTTTTTCCTTCTCTTCCTTCCTGAGCCATCCGTACGCCGCCGGTGGTTTGCAACCCTAGCCGAGATTGACCCTAGCCGATGCTCTGCAACAGAGAGAGAGAGAGAGAGAGAGAGAGAGAGAGAGAGACAAGATCGAGTGAGATTGCAGATCAGATCGAGAGAGAAAGACGAGATCGAACCAACCATGTGCAGAGAGACAGAGAGTGAGATTGCAGATCGAGAGCGACAACCGAGATCTTCATCAGATTGAGTGAGATTGTAGATCGAGCAACCCAGATCTTCATCTTCATCGAGAGAGAGAGAGAGAGAGCACTTGGTAATATTTGAGATCGACCCTAGCCGGAAATCGAACCCAGATCGACCTAACCCAGATCTTCAACCCAGATCAACCCAACCCAGATCTTCAACCCAGATCTGCAACCCTAGCCGAGATCTTCATCTTCATCAAGAGAGAGAGAGAGCACCGCCAGAAATCACCTCCACCACCGGAAATCACCAATCACTCTTGAGAGGAGTGAACAGTGTTTTGCATTGTAGTTTATATAGTGGCCGTTTGGTAATATTTGAGATTGATGAGGGGCATTTAAGTCATTTTGTCCCTCAATTTTAGCTTCCCGATTAAGCTGTTTGATTTAAGTATCTCCTCCCCCACTCAAAGAATAAGCTGATTTTTTACTTAATTTAAGCTAGAAGTTGGTCGCTTAAGCTAGATGAAACACTCAAAAGCTACTTAATTTAAGCCAAAAGCTGAAATAAGCTGATTTTGGCCCTATTTGGTAGGGCTTACTTGCAACTTATTTCAGCTTTTAGCTTAATTTAAGCTATTTTGATATGTTTGGTTCAGCTTAACAATACAACTTATAACTTTTTGTAAGTCAGAAATCAACTTATTCTTTGAGTGGGGGAGGAGAAGCTTAATTTATAAGTCAAAAATCAGTTTGTGTTCACAGTTATAAGGTATAAGCTGTTAAGGTATAAGTTATAATCACTTTCCCACAGCTGTACCAAACGGGGCCTTTAAGCTGTACCAAATGGGGCCATTGTGAGTACAAAACCCACTTCCCTTGATTTATGTTTAATTCGTTGTTTTTATTTATTTATTTTTATTTATTTGATGTTAGTTTGATTTTGTATTTATATAAAGATGATAAATTGATTTTAATTAGTTTGATTAGTTGTGTATGTAAGGTTTAGGGTTTTTTGATTATGGATTGATTTTAATTATTTTGATTAGTTGTGTATGCCATGCTTAGGATTTTTATATGGATTTATTTTATGGTTGTAATCACATTCATGGTTATATGAATTTAAAATTAATTAGGAACCCATAGATAAATTCCTTATACTCCACCATGACTCCATGGATTGTTGTTTTATTTGAGTGTTGGTGAGAAAGAGTGTATTAAAAAAAAAAAAAGTGAGGATTATAAAATTTATTTGAAAACGTTAAGCTTGGCATTGTTATGTTTGTTCTCATGAGTGAGATGCTTTGTATATGTATATTGTTGTCTCGTTCTCATGAGTAGATGAGTGCTTTGATTTATGTGCGTACGTATATGCTAACCATCCGGAGAGTGTGGGTCAAACTCGGGACGATATCCCCGTGTAAGTTTGGCTTCGGAGCAGTGTTAGGTATACGGAAGGTACATGGGATATATGTGTAGGCCGGAAGTGGAGGCCGAAGTGGTAGAGTTAAGATACAGAGAATTTAATTCTGAGTTTATTAGTATAGTGTGAATTGTATTGATTTGTACATCTTGAAAAATAGTAAACGATCTCGATAAATTATGAAATTTGAGCAGAGACATGTATACGTGATTCTAGACAACTTTTGTGTTTTAACTTTTTATTAAAAAGATCGATTAGAACTTATAATCGGATAATCTTGGTTATTGTAGTTTTGATTTATTTTAGCAATGCAGATTTTAGAGGCTGTTTTAACTCACGAAACGAGCTTATTTTTATTGGTTTTGCGTAAACTGAAGTGAAACGTTATTTTGCACACTTTTCATGTTTTGAACGTTCCCGAAAAAAATCATTTTAGGGCAGTTTTTGTTCGTTTTCAGCTTTAGATTTTTCGATTGAATTCCATCTAGGTTCTTCTATCAAATTTTTCTTTCAACCTGTTCAGTTTCTGTTAAATTCATTCATGTTATCTTTTAGGAAATTTAATTCTGTACAATTTTTATTCTTTGAGTTTTAGTCAATTCGAATTATTTAAGCATGAAACAATGCATTTTTATACTTCTTTAGCAAGTTGCTTATGATTAAATTATACTAACTTTATTTTTTTGCAGGATGGTGGGTCTTGCTAATTTTTTTGCAGGGCTGACTCACGATATTTTTATTTTTATTTTATTTATTTCATACTCAATTTATATTTCGTTGTGTACGGGTAAGAAACTAAATGCCACCGTATCTCGAGAAATTATCCATTCGTCTCGGTGCGGATGGAGCTACTTGTCTTGTCTCGTAACAAGAATTAAATGTATTTTTGTTTGTGTCTGGTAGACACGTGGGTGTTAAATCTTGTACTCATACTAGTATACCTGTATACTGACCCGTTTTGTCTTTTGGAAACTCGGGTGTGTTCTGTTTGAGCGCAGTCGAGCTTCCTTTGCAGGATTAGTTGGGGCTACGATGGTAACGTGGAATAATTATAGTGGTTGGACATGTCTCTTGGATTTCTTTTGTTTTCTTGAGTTTAGGGTTGATATTAGTTTATGCATTTATTATTATTTTTTTATGACTTTAGTATTGGGATAATTTAGCATGGTTTGTAACCGTACATCATTTATGTTGTTTTGACTAATTGTTGCTACCTTAATTTTGAGGTATTGGTTAGTTATGAAATTATGGTGGATGATTTGGTTGGTGTTTAATTGTTTTTTTTTTTTTTTTTTTTTTTTCACTCCTAGGATTTAGATGATAGAATATTGATTGGGATTTAGTCCTAATTTAATATTTAATTGTCCGAATTTTAGGGCGTGACAGTCATCACAAAAAAAAAAATTGTATAACCATTAAATAAATATTTAATTAAGCAAAAGCATGACAAACTCCTATTTATAATAGAGTATCTTGAAGCTCTATTTTTATATTACAAATATGAGACTTTCTATGATAACGGTCTTATTTAACAATATCATTTTTTAACTTAAAAGTCAAAAAATAACTAAAAATATTAAAAAGCCAACATATAAAAAAGTCAAAAATTTCCTTTTTTCTATACTTTTTGTATATATTTTTATAAAAAATCAAAAAGTCATCCCAAACATACTATTTTTTTACATCATAATTTAGCCAAAAAATTTAAAAAGTTTTTTCCCAAACGAGTAGTAGATAAAAAAATAATAATACAAAAAATACACAAAAAACCCCAACAACAGGCAAATGTTTGGTTTGTTTTTAAAATATAGATATGGGCTCCAAAGTTTGGGACTTTAAAATTTTCATTTTTATTTGGTGGGCTTTTAAAATTGAGATTGGGTCGTTTGATAAGGAACTTTTTAAACTTTTCAAATATATTTTTAGATACAATAATACAGAGGTAACAAAATTTTGAGGCCTTTTTAAAAATATTTTTGGGAGCCCAAACTTTTTTGTGGACTTTGCCCCAAAATTGGGTCTGTCTGGCATCTGGTTTTTGGTGGAAGGTTTTTTACATTTAAAATAAATATAAATAATGTTATTATTTTATATTATAATTTATTATGTTAAATTCAGTTTTCTAGTTCTTATGACTAAAATTTGAGAGTTATTTAAAGTCTTGTTATGAAATGAAAATAAAAAATAACAAGTTATTTAATAAAGGAAAAATTACCATTGAAGAGAAGTTTTTAAAAATTATTACACATTAGTTAAAAAAATTTATGATTTTAATTATTAATATTTTTATTGTTTATCAATCTTTTATTAATATTTTTTATGACCCCAATGATGTGTAAATATATTTTGTTATAGATTCAAAATCAAGACTATACTGTATGAAAAATAAGTAATAATAATAAAAAAAAAGAAGAAGATGAAACCTAAACTTGTAAAGTTTATTCTAAATTAATGGAGACATTTTTTAAAATGGGTCTTCTTAAAATAATAGATTGGATGTGTTTCAAAATATGTAGAATTTTTTTTTTCCCTTTTTTTTTTTTTTAAATACGGGTATTGTAAATAATAATAATAAAAAAAAGTGAGTGCTTTTGAGAAATATATACCAAATCACTGACGGAGGCCTTTTTTTTTTTTTTTCCCCCCAAATTTGTAGAACATGTATTAGCTCTAGAGTGGTTTTTTTTTTTTTTTTTGAATAATTTAATAAGGTGGACCTTCTGAAGAAGAATAAAAAAAGTTGTATTATGAATTTTTCTTATGTTTAAAAAGTTTGGGGCATTTTCTAAAATGAGTCTTAAAATCATAATTTTGATGGCTTTACACTTAAGTTGCTTATATTGGCTCCATGCTATCCCTAAAGTGTAATTCATTTTTACTACTGCAATATTTGTGACATTTTTGACTTTGCAAATATTTTTTTTGCATCCCCTCTTTGTTGGCACCATGAATTTTCTGGTAGTATAATGTAATTTTTTTTTAATAGATAAGAACAACCATATATGATTAGTAATTGCAATTGACTATATTTTCTATTATATCTTATTTATTATTTTATGTGTCACAATTGTATTGAAAATATACACAAATTATGAAACTTATTAAATCAATGCAGTTGTGACATATGAAATTATAAATAAAATATAAAAAAAATATATATATATATATATATATATGATTTGTAAATAAAAAATGTGCCGCCTATTTTTAAAATTATACCTGGAATTTATTTATTTTTAAAAAAACATGATTTGGCTATTAATATCGACTCAATTTAATTTTTTTCATAAATGATGTATACCGAATACACTAAAAAATAAACAATCTAAATCATCTAGGTGGACTCGAAGTAGGCCCACAATGGCCCAAGATGGACCTTCCAGACCAAACAATGAATTGGAGGAAAATAGCCTCCTCCTTTAAACTATGTTGAATTTACCAAAAATATATATATGGTTAATTATATTTTTCACCTATATAGTTTGATTTAAATTTTAATTTAGTCAATATAATTTTAATTTGAATAATTTGGTCCTTACACTTTAAGTCCAGTTTTAACTTTATCATTTTGTCCAAACTGAAGGTTAAAATTAACAATTTTGGGACACTTGTCATTTTAAGTCTGGTTTTAATTTGGTTATTCCGTCAAAATTGAAGATTAAAATTAACAATTTTTGGACACATATCAATTTTCTAAGATGCATACATATAGACAAAATTAACAAAAAAAATTAAACAGGAATTACCAAATTGAAATTATGCTTTAAGTGTAGGGACCAAATTGTTCAAATTAAAATTATAGGGGTTAAAGTGAAATTTGGATCAAACTAGAAGGATGAAAAGTGTATTTAACCCAAAATTATAATAAAAATGGTTTCTTTTTCTATAGGTGTGTTCAATTATTGTAAGAAAATATAGATCCCATCAAAACTGTTTTCTTAAAAAAAATATTTTTCATTCAAATCATTTCCAAGAAAGAATACAGAGAAAGTTTAAATTGTTTGGGTGCATTCACTTTTTTTATTATTGTATAAATTGAACAATTAATAGAAAAATAAATCATTTATACTCTATTTTCTTTTCTCTCCTGTAATTCATTAAAAAAAAAAACTTTTCTATAGAATATTATTGACAACAAGGATACATGTGCAATGCAAATGTTACGTTTATAAAAATGTGCACAATTCTCCCATTTGACTATAAATATAAAAGTATTATATTTAATTATTAGTTTTAAATTTCAAAATTTTAAATAGAAACCATACATATTACGGGTTGAAAATTAGTTGAAAAGTTATTTTGGAATTGATCTTCTTAAAAGATAATTTGATTTTTTTAAGTAAAAAATTAAGGTGTTTGAGAATTAGGTGTTGGACTTCATTTAATAATTTTTTACTTTAAAAAAAATTAATTTTTTTATTGACTTTTTAATTTTTTTTCAACTGAAAATTAAAAGGGAAATTTTTTCATAAATCCTTTTTCACCTACTTATATTTCATTTAGTCCACATTATTTTTCTTATGTTTCAATAAGTCCTATGGGTGACATAGTTATCAAAATACCCCTAATAATATTCACATTTACATTGTGAATATTCCTTGAATATTCACATTGTAAAATATGAATGTTCACATCACCAAATTGCTAACCGTTCAAAAAATATTTGTAAGGGTAGAAATGTCCATAAAATACCTTAAATATGAGAATTAAGATTTGGTAGATCAAATGTCCAAATAATATGACTTATTAGAATATAAAAATATCTTAAAGACTAATTGAAATACAAACAGTTAAAAAAAGATTTTCTAATAAATTTCCCAAATTAAAATTTCTAACACTACTAAACACTCAATCTTCAAAATGTTTTGATTTGTGGGGTATACACAATTGATATTGCCAGTTTCCATATAGTTCTCTCGTCTGTTTGGTACAACTAAGCTAAAAATTGACATTTCTTCACCAAAAAAAACAAAAAAACAAAAAAACAAAAACAAAAACAAAAAGGCTAAAAATAAGTAATAAAAAAAAAAGTGAAAATTATTCCTTTCTCAACTTTTAGGCTTTGTTTGGTTACAATTCTTAGAATTTATTTTTAGATGGATTTTCATTTGTTTTTATTGAACTTTATTCTTCATAGTTTAGTAATTTATTTTTACTTTTTACATATATTAAGGTTAGATGCATCTAAAAAGTAAAAAATTTTAAATAACATATCCCAAAAAAAAACTAAAAATAAATGAACACCCAAATAAAAATTTACACAAATTTTTATTTGAATTTTTGTTTGTTCTTAGTGAATTTTTTTAAATATTTTAGTTAATTTGTTTTACTTTTTAGATGTATCTTGATTAAATATATCTAAAAAATATGAAAAAAAATAATTAAAATATCAAAAACAATTTATTAAAAATAAACGAGAATTCATCTAAAAATAATTTTTGAAAATTAAACTAAACAAGCACTTACTTTTTTTCCATCTTTGTAAGTTATTTTTGTTGATTGAACTATAAACAAAATTATATCAAACGGCCTGACACAATTATCAAATTAAAATAAATTATAAACGATTCATATAAAGGCATCTACAACGTTTAACCCTTTTTTCATCAAATTTGAGTAAAAATTTCATTTGATATTGCGTGTTCCAATAGAGTTTTATCAAACCATCAGTTGACTGGGTGGACTATCGGGGGGATGTTTGGCTGGTCGATCAGTCAGCGTAATTTTTGCATAGATTTTTACAAGGAGGTGGTCCTTCGGGGGGACAACCAGCCCGTCATTTGGTGTCTGCAGTTCCAACGGTTATGAATAGTGAATTGATGAAAGCCACAATAATTCTCAATTTGATGAAAAATTTAAAATATTCTAAATTTGATACTGATTTGATGTAAGGATTGGAGTAATTAAAGTTTATACTTTTCTTCAAATTTAATTTGATAATATATTATATATATATATATATATATATATAAATATCGGATTGGAGACGGCCTAACCAGCTCAAATAATTCAAAGGGACGGCGACAAGGTGGCCCATGCTTTAGCTCGCTTGGCTGGGTCAATATCTGTCCCTTCAGTGTAAATTGAAGAAGTCCGTTTAGAAGTTTATTCCTTTATCACTTCTGATATAGGCTTAGTTTAGGTACACTATGTAAGTATATTTTTTTATTTTTTTTAGTTAAATTATTTTTTTTTTATTTTTTTGCAAATCTATATAATAAGGGAGCTCGGTTTTTAAATTGTGATGTGACTTTTATACCTGTGTCAAAATTTGGATCGTTAGATCGATTTAATCTAATGGCTCAAAAAATCCCACCCCATTTGTCTCCCATTTTCAACAGTTTCTCACTCCCTCTCACTCCCATTTGTCTCTTTTTGATTCAAATTTTGAAAACACGCAGCCCCTCTCTCTCTCTCCCTCTCTCTCTCTCTTCTCCATCAGAGCCCAACCTTCCCTGTCGGAGCCCATTCCCTCTCATCATCTTCTCTCTTCCTCCCTCCATCTCTCCGACGGCACCCCCTCTCTCTCTCTCTACCTCCAGCGGAGCCCATTCCGCCAAACCCTTGCCAGCGACGGACCCCCAAACCCCGTATTACTCTCTTCATCTTCTCTCTTCCTCCCTCTGTCTCCCAATCTTCATCAGCAATGGCATTGCAAAAGAGGAACAGGGAAGAGGCAGGTGAGCAAACCCAAATTCGTTGACGGCACGTGACTTGCGTTAACCTCATACACAGAAGCGAAGAGGCAGCAAACCCAAATTCCGAAAGAACCCTCCAAACTCCAAGGTAAATAATTAGATATATATCTCACCTCTTTATATTTTTTTTTATAAGGTTCAATTTTAAACCTGCACTGATGATTCGATGAGGTAGATGATTCAGATGATCAGTACGATTTTAGAATTAAGCCCCATAATAAGAGTGTGGAGATATATAGATAAATAAGGTATAAAGGAGAGTCTATCTCTGAAAAAATAGCAACAGACATACTATTAATTTGTGATTGGTGTGTGAAATGTGCCATATGATGTCTCATGGGTACCAAATAATTTTCTTTTATGCTATGTTTAGGCGATGAATTTGAATAGAGATTTGGAATGTAAAATAGAAATGAAAAAAAAATTAATTTATATTTTATTCATATTTATCTCAATTTTTTTTTAATTCTTATTTAAATTTATGATCCAAACACAATTTAATAATTCTATTTTCACGTCCAAACATGGTTTACTTCCTTCCAATTGCTAATCCAATGAAAGTAATGAAACATGGCCATTGGCCTCTATCTCTACTGACTCCGAAGTTGTTAAAGTGTAGGGAGGCTTAGACAGTGACCATTTCATAAAGATTTTATTAGGCAAAGGTAGATAGATTTAGATAGATAGATTAAATTATTACTGACAACTGAAACATAAAGGGTCAACAAACTTATAAATATGTTTTGTTTTATTAACAAAGGGTATTGCTTTAAATCATCTATATAATAAGGAAGCTCGGTTTTTGAAAGTTTTGTTTATTAATTATTTGAATTTTGAAGTTTGTTTTTAGAATTTACATGTTTTTAAGTGTGTGATTGATTTAAAGCAATTTCATGTTTTTTTTTGTGTGTGTATATAATTTACGATTGATTTAAAGCACAAGCTAGAAACATGCTATGCTGTTATTGGTGCATGCTTGCATAAACAGCTGTTAGAATACAGAATTCAGAAACGACTTTGAATTAGAAATGCACATCATCAAATCATGCTGCTCCTCCTACATCACGCTTTTCATAAGGATTGTTCCTACTCTCATCCAATTTCAATTTTTCTAAGGATGCAATTTCAGCCGACAATGCAAACCAACTCATGAAGTTGTGACTATATTTATTTTGCAAATAAATGAAAGGAGTTATTAAATTAAATACACCAATAATAACAAGAAGAGTACAAATAAATATAGTCACAAAACAAAGAATATTTGGATGAAAGACAGGTTGACTCAATTCGGTACATACATGTTGTGTAGCTCAAGACTAGGATTTTTTTATAGTTGTGTAGCTCAATTCGGTACATTCTGGATATTTAATGGCTCATACTAAAAACATAGTGCTATCAGCAGAAACACCAAAATTCACCTAAATTTAAATAAACATATTATGGAAATTGGAAACATGCCTGACAACGTTTCCATGCTTCATCTCTTTCAATAGAGAAATTTCTCTAATTGCCGTGCTTGGTACACCCTCATCTTCCTGCTCCAAACGAATCTTCTTTAAAGCTATAGTTTCATTGGTCACTCGGTCCTGAGCCTTATAGACCACACCATAGGTTCCTTCACCAATCTTCTCAACTTTTTCGTACTGCAATGTTCAAAAACATCAGTCTAATAAAGTACAAGGTAAGATTTCGAACTCTCGAACTCGACTCTGCTCTCCAGTCTCGCAAGGTAATATTTCTGCCTCCCCCTTCTCTCTCTGTCTGTGTCTGCCTCTCCAGTCCTCGAACTCGCATTTTGGGCTATTTGATTGTAAGATTGATTGCTATTTGATTGTTATTTTGATTTTGAAATCACAAATTCGGATGATTTATTGATTTATTGTTACATAATCTATTGTATGCCCAGATGGGATTTATTGTTACATAAGATTTCTACGCATAATTGATAGTACGTATAGATGTTAGAATTTCTGGGTTTTTCTGGGTTATGTGCATTGAGACAAGTCAGTTCCCAAATTTATGGGCATTGAGACAAGTCATAGTAGTTCTCAATTCTTTCTTCCTTCCCTTAGGTATGCTGATGTTTTCGTCCAATGCATAAGCATGGTATTTCACCTATTTTGACGTAAAAACGTAATGTAAACAACATATTAATGAAGATATATACAATTATATGGTAAACTTAAATTTTCAAACATGCCTGTTGGGTGCATGTCTAACTAGAATTGTTGGACAAAATCTGACACGAATACTCCCCATGTTTGTTAGTGTTCATGTAACATAGTTTTTTTGAAGCAGCGAAGAAGGAAAATTTATTGATAATGATCATGCGAAGATACAATGACAATCATCAATAAAGAAAGAGGGGAGGCAGAGAGACAACTCCGAAGTTGGTAAGACACCAACACAAAAAGCAAAGCAAACTAGAAGACAAAGGAACAGCAACTAGAGAGGGACTACAGCAGCAAGCAAATAGCTTCAGCCATAGTAATCAGCCTCGAACCTCAGCCCAGGACCTGAGCAGGTGACAACAGAAAATTCATCCCAAAACCTCAGCAGCAGCAGAGGAGACTCAGGAGCAGCAGATGAGCCTAACCAGCAGCAGAGGAGCCTCAGCAGCAGCCCAAAATCAGTCTACTCCCCAAGCTGCCTCTGATTTGTCTGAAGTTGAACAAGTAGTCGTGAATTGTGAAATGAAAATCCTTGAATTTGTGATTTAGCCAAAGTGCAACTCTAGTCTTAATCAAGTCACACAAGTCCTCCACCTTAGGAGTAATAGATTGGAAAATGCACTCATTCCTAGCCTTCCAAATTTGGATTTTTTTTTTCTTCTGTAAACTGTTAGTTATTTATCCTTTTTTGATGATGTTGAAATAATGAAGTATTTGACTGGTTTTTTTTTGTTCAGCCCACACAAAAAAGAGAAATATGTATTTCTGTGAGTGCCCAATGGTTTCTGCCACTTGGTGTAACGTCTGCGGATAAACATGCAGCACAGAGAGCATGGGACTTCATGACTGGATGGTAATTGAACTGTGCTATTCAAACTTTTTCAGGTTTTTGTTTTTTTTTTTCTCATTTTTGGAAGCAAAAACAATGAAATTTTGAAAACACTTGCACTGTTAGTGTTATTGCTTTTAATGTAATATCAGACACCAGTTTTTTTCCTTTTTCTTTTTGGGAACATGACAAATATTTCTGGCTTAACAAGTTGTGCTTTTTGGCCCCTTGGTATTTGTTAGGTTTTTAGATCCATTGTTAGGTTTTGGCCCCTTGGTATTCTGAGGGATAGGCTTCCAACATTCACTGAAGGTCAAGAAGAAATGGTTAAAGAGTCCTTTGATTTCATTGGCCTGAATTACTACACATCAAGATACACAAAATCCCTTAAGCTATCTTCCAATGATGTGCCTACCAGCTACGAAAATGACCAATATGTTCAAACACTAAGTATATTCCCAACAAACCATCAATTTTTTTTTTTTTTTTTTTTTTTTTTTTCCGTACACATTAAGTGCATGAGTTATATTAACCTAAATTATTTTCTTTCTTCTTCTCAGCGGAGAAAAATGGGGTACCTATTGGTGAACAGGTACAATTTAACTTTGTCAGAAAAGCTACAAATCCATAAAAAATGGGTACCTATGTGTATGGTGTAAACTAAAATTTGCTGTGGTGTGAGTTATATATAGAATGAATTTGGTATAATTTTGTGAAGTCTCCTTGCGTTTCATGTTGTGAACCCTGATGAAAAGTTGTAATAAATTGAGACATATATATGGAGTTGTTTTGCGATCTGATTTGTTCATGTTTGACTGCATTAATTATAGGCTGGAGGTTTCGATGCGATTTTTGTTTACCCGGAAGGACTGGGTGAAGTTCTATTACATTTGAAGCTTGCATATAACAACCCCACCATCTACATTACTAAAAACGGTTAGTTAACCAGCTACATTTAACTATTTGAACTGTTTACCTATATTTTTATTCTTTTATTGCTTTTTTATTTACTCTTTTAACTGTTTGAACTGTTTACCTACATTTAACGGTTAGTTACTCTTTTATAACAACCCCACCTTCTAATAAATATAATTTTGATGAGGCACTTTGAAAGTGGTGCTGCTCACTGCCAGTATTGTTATTAATGCAGGGGATGGTCCAGGACAGCATCCAACTCAAGTAAGCATGACTTTTTTTGTTTTAAATGCAATCCTCTGGTAGATAATTGAAGTTGTTTGCTTGAATTTGAATTTAAAAAACCTGCTCAAGCAGTTCAATATTACAGAGGATGCCCTGCTCAAGCTCAATGGCCTTGCTTCTCCCAAAGATCTACTTGCTGGTGCTGTTTTGGATGTTCCTATCAAAGGTTTGACTCTTTTTTCAATCTCTTTATTTATTTTACATTTACATACATAAATGTTTAATTGATGAGTTTTCTTTATATAAAGATGTTATTGTGAATGATGTGATGGTGGCGTTGAGTTTTTTAATTAAATTTTTCTTTTTTTGTTTTTTATGGGTATACAATCAGTTGCACTAAATCTGTCTCTAATATGATTAAATTAATCAAATCACATGTATAAATATTTTTATTTGACAAAATCCACAAATGTTTTTATAATAAAGCGGATTAATGTCAATAGTAACTTTTCAGTACATTGGAGAGGAGGTAAGGTTTTAACGACGTAGACTGATTTTTATTATGGGATTAACCTAATATTCATTTTTTTTTTTAATTTTTTAATTTTGAGATCAAAGATCATGAGTTATACATGAGCAAAAGTGAAAAGGGAAAATTGAGATCATACGGTCAAAAATTGCTTGGATTGTTAATGATATTTATTTATTATTTATTATTTAGTAAAATATGTAAAATATCTCAGATTGTTTAGATTGAAAACATGCAAATATTTTAGATTGAAAATAAATCAGAAATTTAATATTTAAATTTATAAAATTAAAAACTCAATAGTTTATTTTGTTACAAGTATTAAATTTTAAGTTTTTTTTTTTTGGTTAATTTTTCCTAAATTTTAATGATATCTACAATTATTCAAACAAAATTGGCTTATATTCATATTCTCCATGATTAATTAAATGTTGAGGATGCATTAAATTAATTAATTAATTGACATTATACGTAGAAATTATAACTACATTAATATCCCAACATTATTTATACCAAACATTATTTACACCGTGCCTTCAGGCACGGGCATACGCTAGTTATTCTTATAAATAAACTCATTTTTATAAGTGTTTTGTTTTAAAATAAAAAAATTTATATTAAATCATATCATTCTTTAAAAATTTTCTATTTATATATTATTTCTGAATAAAATTTCAAATTCAATAATACCTTGATGGGTCATTTCTTACCTTTTTTATTTTTTTTTAGGGTACTCCTTGAAGTTGATGCGTCATCATCATCGCTTACCATCTGGGTTAGTTTGGGAAGTGGGTTAGCTTTTAGATTTTTTAGTTTTTTTGGTTATTTTAGTCTGGGCTAAAAAGTTTGGTTTGAGAAGAGCTTTTTGGCTTTTTTGATTTTTTTTGTGAGAGAAGGGTGTAATGGTTATGGGTTGGATGTATGTTTTGTTTGTTGTGGCTAAAATAGCCTATTTTGTCTTTTGTGGCTAAAATAACCAAAAAATCCTACAAAATCACTTCCCAAACGGTGAGTGAGAGCTCCTCTTTTTAGAGGTCATCACAATTTCTAAAGAGATTCATATCATTCATAATGTGTGGAGTCAATTTATGTATGTGTGAGTTTCATATTATGAGTAGTGTGGATTATTTTGGGGGTTGGGGGTCTTTCAAAAAAAAATCTCTATCATTGTTGATAGTCAAATGGGAGAATTGTACACATTTTTTTTAAGGCCTGTTTATTTTGGGAGATAGAAAGGAGGATTGGGATTAAAATAGAAGAGAGGTCAATTAATGTTGTATTTTTTTGAAAGATGGAAATGAGATTCATAATCCCCCAATTAAGATGGGCTTTAGAGAGGGAATTAGGATAGAGGCTTGGGATTTAGTATTAGAAAATAATCTGTCGGACTATTTTTTTTTATTTTTTATTTTTTACATGTTGGATATGTTTTTTAAACATTAGTGTTTAATTTTTTGTATTTTTTTTAAAGTAAAAATCATAATTTTATTTGTTTTATTTATTTTTATTTTATTGTATTTTTTTATTTTTTACATGTTGGGCCTTTTTTTTAACATTAATGTTTAATGTTTTTATATTTTTTTATTTGTTTTATTATTTTATATGTATTTTATATAAAATAATTTAACAAACTTTACACTAACAACTATCATCAAAATAAATTCAATTTTACTTAATCCTTTTACCATCAATCCCCTCACTAACAATCATCTCACTACGAATCCCCTCTATTCTATCTTTAAAAACAAATGGGCCTTAAGGGTTGTGCATATCTTATACTGAAATTTTAGTATGAGAAAATTTGAAAAATTTATAGCGCCTATTATGGATGTTATTTCAATGATCTACACTGTTATTTTGTAGGGCTCTCAATATATATCATTTATGAAAAAATTTAAGTCAATTTAATAATCGTAACAATTTTATTTTATCATATTTGTCTCTAAAAAAATAGATGTATATTTCAAATAAATATTTATCTTTCATTTTTCCTGAGACAAATGTGTTAAAATGAAAATGTTATAATTATTTGATTGAACTAATTTTTTTCATGAATAATATACATTGAATGTTCTAGAAAATGAACGGTCAGAATTATCAAAATGAAATCCATAATAGATACTATAAATCCATCAAATTCTCTCATATTAAGATCTCAAATACGAGAAAAGTCTAAAAAAAATTTTAAATCGTATCACTTTTTATAATTTTTTTTTTTTGTTTATATATTATTCTTCTGAATAAAATATCAGTTTTCAAATAATATCCTAGAGTCTGGATCCTCTCCAACCCTTCTCTCCGGCCCTCTCTCCGGTCAACGGCCAAGATTTGGCCACGTCACTCCTAACAAAATTTACGGCTCAGATTAGTTTAAAAAAAAATTTGAATTTCAAAGAAGCTTGCTTGCTCTCTCTCTCTCTTCGCTTCTCTTCTATCTCTTTCCAACGGTGGACAACAACAACCGGTCTACTCTCGCTGCAAATCATCAAATCCTGGGCTGTTCCAAATTTACCACCAATGTTTCAAATCCTGGTGTCCGTCCAAATGTTGGGCTGTTCCAAATCTCTACAAATTTACCACCAAACATTGATGATGTATTGAAAAAATTTCTTCCAACAGTGAGGTATTGAAAAAATTTGCACCAATGTAAATCATCAAGAAATTGGTGGAACACACCCAAGTGTTCTTCCAAATTTACCACCAATGTTTCAGAGATTTGGAAGAACACCCAACAAATCATCAAGCCACAAATGTTAAAATCATCAAAATCTAATGATTCAGGCTAAAAAATAAAAAATAAACAAAAATTAAAATTCAAGCCAAATTTTGAAACAAACCCACTTTCTCTCTCTAAAATTCAAGCCACATAAATTATCCAAATTCAACACTCTAGTTTCTTTTCTTTGATTTTTTCATTTCTTTTTTTGTATTGTTTTTGGAAGGTTATTGATTTGTACATGGGTTTCACTCTGAAAAAATAGATCTGAAAATTTCAGATCTGGAAGAGGAGTGAGGGAGGGTCCTGTTGGATCGGCCGAAGCTGGTAGGGGTGGGGGTGGGGGAGAGGAGTCCGGCGGGTGTTGCTGTCGCGGTGGTGCGTGAGGGTCGCTGAAGGGTTTGGAAAATTGAAGACCCAAATGGGTTTGACGATGAGTTTGTTATCCTCTCTATGCTTTGGTTTGTTGTTCTGCTATTCAACATTCAGAAGCTTTGCTATTTCTGATGGGTCATTGCTAATTTCTTTCTAGCCACTTCTTAAAAGTTGATGGGTCATTATTGCTCACCCTTTTTTTTTTTTTTTTTGGTTAAAAAAAAACAAAAAAACACGTTTTTTAGAAAAAATAGGCTTGATTTTTTTTCAAATGGGAGAATTGTTTCACATTTTTTTAATGGGGTGGTTTGATTATGATGTTTGAATAGGCTTGATGTTTTGGAGAAATTCTATTACTATAAACACGTTTTTTTTTTTTTTGAGAGGGATGTATTATATATCTTTTAGTTATGTTTTTTTTTTTTAAATTTTAATTATCATCAATTTTTTTAATTATAATAATATTTTAATTATAACTCATAAACTATTTAGTTGTGTTTCCTATAGTGTTTAATTTTAATATTTTTAATTATAAGTTAAAAATATATTATTATAATATTTTTTTAATTATAATATGTATATGATAAAGCCGTGTACATAGTGTTTTCGTAACTTGCCAAAAAAATTGCATTTTGCAGCCCTTTCCAAAAAAACAAAAATGGCTCTTTACCATTAAAACCGTTTGGGGAGATATATCCTTCATGGATCAAAATAATGAGTCATATATAGGTGAAATTATAAATTTACTAAATTGAGTGAGAATATTTTGGTCATTTGATTGTGATGTGACAGTATAAACAAATATTAATAAAAAAATTTAAAAATAATTTTTTACCAACTTTTAAATGACTTTCTAAAAAGTCAAAAACTTGATAAAATTATAATTTTCATGTAATTTTTTTTCACCTTGCCGAATCACTTCTGGTGAAAAACGCCAACGTAGTTTTTTTTTTTTTTTTCCAAGTTGCAAACGCAACTTTTACCAATATTACCAAAAGAGCCCCCATAATCTTTTCCTGGTACATAAAAAAAGTAAGCTTGATGGGACTTGACACGTGCTCCATTCTCATTTTTTGATATTTTTTGGATAAAGATTACTAGATAATTCTTAAGTGTCATTTGTGATGTGAATTGAATTTTTAATTTTTTAGTTTTTAGGCTTATTTTGAAAAGATGGTAAAAAATAGTTTTTTGGCTTTTAATTAAGTTTTTAACTTTTTAGACAAATGATTTGAGAAGTTGGTAAAAAGTGACTTTTAGCTTTTTCGATTAATATTTGTTTATGATGTCAAATCATAATCAAATGACCAAACTATCCCTATTTAGTTTAAAATATTACAGCTTCACCCATGTAGCATATTTTAACTCATGAGGGATAAAATTGTAATTTCATCCTTGGCTAAAAACCACCTTTCCAAATGAAAAAAAATTTAAAAAAGCCAACTTTTAATTTTTGCTACAAATCAAAAAAAGTGGCTAAAAGCCAACTTCCCAAAACAAGCCTTAGTTATTTTACGTTTGAGTTAAAAAAAATTGTTTGGGATATATTTTTTTTATTCTTTTAACTTTTGTGAGAGAAAAAATAAAATAATTATGATTTAAATGTAAAATTTTTAAAAAGATCAATATTTTGAGATAATAAAAAATAAAATAAAAAACTAATATTTTTAAGATGAAAAAAGGTATAAACTTGGGAGGTTGGCTAGGCATCAGGGGCGGAGGCACTCAAGGGCCTTGGCTAAAAACCACCTTTCCAAATGAAAAAAATTTAAAAAAGCCAACTTTTAATTTTTGCTACAAATCAAAAAAAGTAGCTAAAAGCCAACTTCCCAAAACAAGCCTTAGTTATTTTACGTTTGAGTTAAAAAAAATTGTTTGGGATATATTTTTTTTATTCTTTTAACTTTTGTGAGAGAAAAAATAAAATAATTATGATTTAAATGTAAAATTTTTAAAAAGATCAATATTTTGAGATAATAAAAAATAAAATAAAAAACTAATATTTTTAAGATGAAAAAAGGTATAAATTTGGGAGGTTGGCTAGGCATCAGGGGCGGAGGCACTCAAGGGCCATGGTTGTCACGTGTCCCCCCTGGGTTTTTGGAAATTTTTTTTTTTTTTTCAAACATAAAAAAATATTTTAAATAAAAAAATTTATAAAAATATTATTTAAAGTGAAATGTCAATGACATTTTTAAAATTATGAGAACAATAATGGTTATTTTGATTGAAAGTAAAGAGGCTATGATAAGTTATATTATTATTTATAAAATTTTCAATATAATGGTGATGTCTATAATTATTGACATGCAAACATAATTAACCTCAATAAAGATATATGAAATTTATTAGATTGTTATGTACATTTGACATGCAGAGTTTGTCCTCCATATGTTTTTTTCCATTCATAACTAAAATGACCACTATATAAATTATAATCAAGTAACACATCTTCAATTATAAAAAAAATAAATAAAAAATTACAATAGGTTATAACTAATATCAAAATGAGTCATAACTATCTAGGGTAAGCTACCAATAGGTCCTACTTGAGAGACTTATTACCCAATAGGTCCTACTTTGAGATTTATTACCCATTAAGTCCTATTTGATATAATTTATTAAGTGATAAAGACAAATTTATTAGTCTTTTTTTTTTATGAATAATTTTATAGTGATAAATTTATCAGTCTCTTTTTTTATGAATAATTTTTTAGTGATAAATTTATCACTCTCTTATTTTTATAGTGTTAAATTTATTAGTTAGGACCTGTAGGTAAATAAGTCTAGTGAATAGGACTAATTGGTAAGTACCCCAACTATCTATTACTTGATATATAGTAATAGCCAAAATAACAACCACAAGAAATTACAACTAAATTATATCTAACACTATAATGTGTCATAACTAAAGACCACGAAGATCATAATATGATAGACACTTTTTTTATGGTGTGTTTTATATAATTTCTCTACTAAAATATATTATTTCTATCTCAACTTATCTTCTTTTTTAATTTTCCAATCTACCTATAAATAGTTACTCCCCAATATTTATATAAAATTTAATCTCAAATCCTATAATTTAAAATTCACATTTATCCAAATGGACTCTTAATATTTAAATTTAGTAATATCTCATTGTTGTTTATTATAAAATAAAAAAAATTAAAAAAAAAAATTTGTTTGCTTAGAGTTTTCCAAAAATACTTTTTAGAAAATTCTACTTTCTTGTTTTTTTTTTTTTTACTGAATTTTTTTAATATTTTAAGCACTTTTTTTAATTTTTAGACATATCTAACATAAATATACCTAAAAAGTAAAAAAATTATGAAAAAACCTTTTAAAAATTCACTAAATACCAAAAATATATGAAAATTCTGTACATTATTTGTATTTTTTTGTATTTATTAATTTTTTAAAATATTTTTTCACAAATATTTTACTTTTTAAATACATCTACGTAAAGTGCATATAAAAAAGTAAAAAAAATATTTAAAATTTTAAAAATATTTAGTAAAAACAAAAAAATACGAAAACTAAAAAATTTAATTCTCAAAAAACTTAATCCAAAAAACTCAAACTAAACAGATTGATATTATCATTAATTTGTGCCTCCTCTCTATCAAATTCCTAGCTACGCCAAGGCATTATGCTTTTATCATAGTTATCACATTCCAACCTCAACTACCTACCCAACAACATGAGCCCTTGCACACTTGCCATTCTCTTCCTTCTCTTTGGAGCCATTTGGTGGTCATTCCTCCACCATCTCTGCTGTCAAAAAAATAGTCGAAAAATTTTACCACCCGGTCCACAGGCTCTACCAATCATCGGGAACCTCCACATGATAGGCACGCTCCCCCACCGTGCCCTCGAAGCCCTATCCAAAAAATACGGCCCAATCATGTTAGTCCAACTCGGCAACATCCCAACCATCGTAGTCTCATCCCCATACGCTGCCGAGCACTTCCTAAAGACCCACGACATGACCTTCGCTAGCCGGCCGAATATCCAAACGGCCAAGTACTTGTCCTATGGGAACAAAGGCATGACTTTTACAACGTACAGGTCATATTGGCGTAATGTTAGAAAATTATGTACTTTAAAATTATTGAGTGTGGGGGAAAATTGATGGGTATGGAGCGATGAGAAGGGAGGAGATGGAAGCGTTAGTGCGGTAGTTAAAGGTGGCGGCGGCAGCGGCAACGCATGAGGTAGTGGATTTGAGTGAGAATGTGGAAGGGGTGATGGAGGACATGACTTGTAAGATGGTGTTTGGGAGGAGTAGTGATGAGAGGTTTAATTTGAAGGCTATTGTTCAGAAGTCTCTGGTATTAGTGGGAGCTTTCAATATTGCAGACTTTGTCCCTATCTTGGCTCCATTCGACCTCCAGGTATGTTCACTTTTCTATGCTATGATAAATCTAAGATGATGTTGGCTTGTCAAAAGTTAGGATTCTAGTGGTTTAGGGATAAGTTTTTTTCTCCTTTCCGAAGTACCAAAAAAAAAAGTAGGGCTGAGCAAGGAATCCGTGAAATCCGTAATCCGATCTAGTCCAGTCCAATCCAATAGGTTTGAATTGATTTTTTGAATCCGTGGTTCGGTTCCAGATTGAAGAATTAAAAATCCGTAGTCCACGGATTGGTTCCGGATTGAACCCCACGGTTCTGGATTGGAACCAATCCAGACTGTATACAAACAGTCTATATTTTTATTATACATCCTCCTTCCATAGTATCTTCTCTTATTCCATATAAAACCTAAACTCAAACCTCAACCCGCATAATATCTTCTTTTATTACTTTTGTTTGTTAGTTTTTAATTTTAATTTGTAATGGTCTAAATATTTATGGTGAAACCAATTTTCTTATGGTTGTTTAAATTTTAGAGCAGGATGTCGCTATTATAGAAAGACATATTGTTATTGTGGAACTAATATAGCGCTATGTTTATGTTTTTATGAAATTAAAGTGTTATATATATATTTTTTGTTATTTAATTATGTAAATCCGTGGTCCTAAATTGATCCAATCCGTGTTTAAATGGATTGGTCCGAATTGGTTCCATGATTTAAACGGATTGGATTGGTTCCAATTTTTCAAGAACTGTAAATAATGGATTAGTCCTGGTTTTACCCCAATCCAGTCCAATCCGGACCATGCTCACCCCTAAAAAAAAGGGATAAGTTATTTAAGTGATTTTTTTATTTTTTATAAAAAAATGTGTAGAAAAGTAGAAAAAAATGATATGATAATTTATAGTGACTTTTTAGCTTTTTAACTAAAATAGTTACTCCTCAAATGAGGCCTAAGATTATAAGAATGAAAATTATAGTGCTCGTATGGCATGAAGAAGCTTAAGGCTTTTTGGCTAAAATAACCACAAAAAGATAAAATAGGCTAAAAAATCAATAAAACAAAATATCACATCAAAATTATAATAATTAGGGTTGGACATAGGGTTATTCGACCCGCCCAAACCGCAATACCCGATCCGACCTGCACACGTATGGGCGATTTCACAAATACATTAGGGTCGGGTGCGGTTTGAATTCTCACTAATTTTCGAGTTGTGGGCGGGTTGCGGGTTTAAATCACACCCGCCCAACCCGTCCGCATTAACCTTTTTTTTTTTTTAAATGCTGATTTCCCTAGTAATTTTGTTGCCAACACTTTTCTTTATGCTTAGGTAAATTTCATTTTCAAATTTTTTTTTTTTCTTTCTCTTCCTTTTCTTTAACTTATTCATTTGTTATTCCGTTCCAGTCTGTATAGATGCATTCATAATTTACATATATTATATATGTGTATTTGATTTCTATGAATTGAAGATCGCATGTAATTAAAGTTGGTGTTTGCAATGAAACAGTACAATTGATAAGGAGCTGGTGGTGGTGTTGATTTTTTTTATTTATTTATTTTTGAATAATAAGTTTTAATCTTATCGTGTTAGGAATTGATTTTGTTGTGTTTTTATTTTTATAAGTTTTAATTCATTAATTAATATGTTGGAGCATTTTAGTAAAATTTGAAGAAAATGACCCAAAATAATATTTACAAAATGGCCAAAAAAACTCAAAAATTAATTTTTAAAAGAAAAAATCCAAACCGCACTGTGGTTTGACTTTTTCTCAAACTGCATAGATGCGGGAGGGTCAAAACCGAACCGCAAATCGCACAAATCCGATCCGCGAGCACCCCTAATAATCATTTCATTTTTTCTCCCATAAAAGTTAAAAAAGTTAAAAAAAATCTATCACAAACGAGACTTTTTAGTCCTAGGCTAAAATAGTCAAAAAGTCAAAAAGCTAAAATGCTAACTTACATCCCAAATGAACCCATAGTATTGTGGTATTAGGTTGAAAATTTAAGATAAATTATATTTATTTGTGCATTAACGTGAATAAGTTTAATTTTTTTTGTTAAAATATGAAGTGAAAAAAATTAGTACATTTTGAATAATTTTTTAAATTTTTTACGAAAAAAACATATAAAAGTATTAAAATTTTTTTTTTTTTGACTTTTTTAAATAGTTCTTTGATTTTTTAACTTTTTGATTTTGTTAGTAATTGTTTTGCTAATGTAAGAAGTTTCCAAACCAACCCTTATGTGCCCGTTTGGCAGCTTTATCTTTTAAGTGAATTTTTTGAGTTTTTTATTTTTTTATGAAGTGACAAAAATTAAAAAATTAGTGCGTCTGAAATAATTTTTGTAATTGAATAGAAAGTAATAAGGAAAAAAGTCACTGATATTACATATGATATGATATAATTTTTTTCCCTGTAACTTTTATTTTGATTTTTTTTTAGTCAAAAAACCTACAAATCAACATAGCCATAATTTTATGAAATTAACTAAACTCGCTTTACATAAAATGTGAAATTATTATTTTTATTATTTATTGAAAAAATTAAATTTATCTAATAATCGTAACTTTTTATTTTATCTCGTTTATCTTTAAAAAAATAAACAATAAATATGTTTTTAAAAATAAACTTCATTATTTTTGAAACAGGCATGATAAAATTAAAAAATTATAATATTGGATTAATCTAATTTTTTTCATGGATAATAAATACGGAGGGCTTCGAATCTGGACATGTGGTGGGCCCTAAGCCCATCCCTTTCTCTAGATTTGGATTGAAGGATTTTGTTTGTACCCGTTACTGCATTCATTTTTGATAATTTAAATGGTTCATTTGATAATATATATCATTAAAAATAATAATAAATTGATTTAATAATTAATTTATTACATTTATAAAAAAATAATTGACAACAATACTAAGACCTTGTTTGTGAATTTAGAAATTAATTATTTTAATTTTTTATATAAAAAATATATATTAAAAAAAATAAGAAGAGTAATGTGAATAAAAAGCGAACATGCCCCACACGATTTTGTGTAAGGAAAAGATGTCATAAACTTATGGGCCGTTAGACCCACTATTCAAGTTGTAACTTTGGACGTATAGCCTTACTTTTCTGAAAGGAAAAATTCTTCGAATGTGGATTAATTTTTGATTTTTTTTGATTATTTTAATTTGGAGTTAAAATAATTTTGTTTGGGATAGATTTTCTGATTTTTTTAACTTTTATAAAACAAAAAATATAATGATTATAATTTAGATGTGATAACTTTTAACATGAGATTAAAAAACTTATTTTGTTTTTTTTTAAACCTAAAATAGCCTCAACCTATGCCAAACTCACATGCGAAACGAGTGGTTAGTTACTTCTAGAGTGTTCATGCTTCTTTATCAATTATTATTTAACATGTTCTTTTATATTTCATAATAATTTCACATTTTTCATCAATCATAATATCATGGAATATTACGTGACCGTGCTCCAGTAGTACCCACAAGTGTCCTGTAGCACAAGTAAAAAATAAAAAAATTTAAAAATACAATCCATTTGTTAGATTTTTTTTTAGTGAAATTTTAAAAAAAAAAACCTTTTTTGGGTTCTATCTGACTAGACGAATTGAGGAATTTTGATTATTATTATTTTTTTTTAACATTTTAGATTTGTTTAAACATTTTATTTGTATGATAAGCAAAGGCTCCCTAAATTCCAACTCCACTTTTAAAAAGATGAATGTCATATATCACGGAAATATGTCATCAAAACTTCTCACCTCTTATGCAATCTTTCCAAATGTCATAAACTCATAATATTTTTTTAAAGTGTTTTTAAAATTTTTAATATTTTCATATAATCAGCACGGATAAGAAAAAAAAAACAACATAATTTTAATAAACTTCTTAATCAGATGTGATGTGTAATGAATTTTCCCTTCTTTTATTTCCATTTTTTTTTTCTCTTGACCCAAAATAAATGAATAAATAAAAGGTAAAATACATTGACTACTATTGAAATTTGGAAAAAAAATATAATAAATTACAATTTGATATAATTACTGACCTCTATTTTAGTAAGTTTAAATGGACTAAACCTAACGTAGATATTGCGAAAATATAAAAATAAACAATGTAAAGTGTACAGTTTCATGTAAAAAAATTGACGACAACATTTTTTTATCAATATACCTAACAAATTATTGTTGAAAATGAGACTAAGTGTTATATAAATTAAAATTACAAGAGACTTAATGTAATTAATTATGTTAAAATTGTGAGATTTATTGTATTTTTTTCCCCCAAATATTAAGAGAGGTCCGTCTAATTAACCCATAAATAAATAAACAAAAGTAAACTCTAAACACACACACACACACACACACACACACAAAAAAAATGTTAACATTGAATAATATGTCAACCATATGGCTTCTAATTATTGCATTTGAATTCAGGGTTTGACTCGAAGCTTCAAGGAAACCAGAAAGGCCATTGACACAATCTTGGAGATCATCATCACCGAGCACAAACAAGACCCTTCTAGGATTCACCAAACCCATGAGAAAAAAGACTTCATTGATGTAATGTTGTCATTAATGAACAACAAATCCTCAACAACAACCCACGATGAGCTCTTCTACTTCATCGATCGCAACAACATCAAAGCAATCGCAATCGACATGATTGTCAGAGCGATCAACACCTCGACCACTGCAATCGAGTGGGTCATGTCAGAGATCCTGACCCAGCCAAGGGTAGCCCAAAAGCTCCAACAAGAACTCATGAGTGTCGTTGGAGGAGAGAGAATGGTGGCAGAAACGGATTTGGTAAAGTTGGAATACTTACAAATGGTTATTACAGAGACATTGAGGATCCATCTGGTCGCTCCATTATTGATCCCACGTAAATCGATGGAGGATATTGTCATCGATGGCTATTTCATGCCTAAGAATTCACGGATTTTGGTGAATTCTTGGGCTATGGGCCGAGACCCGAGTATCTGGTCCGATAATGTTGGGGAGTTTTTACTCGAGAGGTTCATGGATGGGTACGTGGACATCCGGGGAAGGGATTTTCAACTTATACCGTTCGGGTCAGGTCGGAGGAGGTGCCCCGGGATGCATTTAGGGCTAACTAACATTCGGTTGGTGGTGGCTCAGTTGATGCATTACTTTGATTGGGAATTGCCTAATGGGATGAAACCAAATGAATTGGATATGAGTGAGAAATTTGGCTTGTCATTGCCAAGAGCCAAACACTTGCTTGCAATTCCAACTTATCGCTTATAGAAATGTGCTCTCATGTGAGCTTTAAATATGTGTGCAAGTATTATTTATTTATTTATTGCTTTGATATGCAATTTTATTAGTTGTTGTGTCTTATTTCTTTTATATTTGTTTAGATTATATGTAAGGATTACGCTTCTCTTTATTTTAGAGAGAAGCAACTATACGGTTGAATTTACTTTGTAAAATTTATCATGTGTGTTATTTTGATAATTCAAATCATTCATTTGTTCTTATTTTCTCTTGATTTTTTCTGTAATTAGATACTTGTCTTTGCTTATATTCACATTTTCTGAAGTAGGAGGTGGCACCTCCTTAAGTGAGATGTGTGCATATTTGGCTGTACTAATTACACCACTAATCTAAATAATATAGATCAACACTAATTAAATTAGATTGAAAAAACAAATAAATAAATCTATCATATAATTTTTATCATAACAAAAAAAATGTGAAGCTGTAGATTTTAAATCTTTCCTATTATTTCAGTATCCAAACTACAGAGAGAAAATCCATAGATTTCTATTGCTTAGATATTTGAAATCTATTGACTACAAATCCATTCTCAAACAAATCTAAATTAAAGTAGTGAAGGATGATTTTAGTCAAGAGGTATAAATGTTTTCTTTTAAAATAAATAAATTTAAAGAGAATTACTATTTGCAGATTGGAATCAAAACTAAATAAATATGAATTAACCTTATATTTAAAATTTTCCTCAAGGGCAAATTACATAGGCTAAAAAATGTATTTTGCCCCCACTCCGTCAAGGCAAGTTCAACTTCACAGAAACTATACAATTCAAGTGAGATGTATACCTGTTGCATTGCTTACAATTGTAAACCCGGTGGTTCGGGTCTCTTCCTTTCTTACAAGCATCGCATATGACCTCTTTTGAGCCATCTTGGACTTGAAGAGGACGAGTAAGGGTGAGAGCGTGTCTATGAGGTCGGTATTTTAGGCTAAGATGTAGCAAAACACAATTAACATGCATAATTAATGAGCAATCAAAACAACTATAGAAGACACCTTTGCATAATTAACATCCATTGTCAATGTTTGAGTGGAAATGGCAACTATACGTCTCTGGAAAAGAATATTCGAGTGAGGATGGGTCGAGGAAAGGTAGACAATCGAAAGGTTCAAGTTGCGCATTGCGGGTTTTCTTGGCACAAGATTTGTGGAGGATTAGATCACATTGGGTACATTTGTATTAAGTTCGAGATGGATGACCCTAGATGAGTTTCTGACGCTTTGTACAAGTAACATTGTTGCCATTGTTATCCTCATCCTTGATCTCTTCACTTAAATGATGCAAGTGTATAGATTGCTTGTCTTTTTGCTGCTCGCATTTTTTTTATTCATGACTGGAAATTTAGATTCTTCCTCTCCTTCAAGGGTTCTAAAACCGCTATTTATCCACTGATTGAAGTCGACGCGGTGGCTTTATTGGTTGATAGAAAGACGAGACACAGCATGACTGACACGCTTATTAATGTGGGCAATAGTTTCCATCGTGAGTGAGCTTGCGGATGTCACCAATGTCATAATCAAAGGACTCATTGAACTTTTCCAAAAACATCTTAAGATCATCCCATGTTGAAGGCATGTACCAACTGCTGACACCATCAACAACCCCTTGTTGTCTCTCTAGACGTTTCCTCCATTCTACTTTATCACTTGATATGCACTCAATGATAAATAAGATGGGCTCCTGTAAATAGGGACAGATGCAGAATTCAACATAGAAGGGACGAACATATTTACTAATAGATATATATATATATATATATGTATATATAAAATAAAATAAAATAACAAAAAAGAGAGAAGTATGAGCTACAATATCAGTTTTTACACATATAAAAAATATAATGATATGAAAGCATATATAAATTTGTTTTCTTTAGCAACTATAAAATAGTTTATTTATTAAAGTGATATATTCTAAATTGTATTTAACACTCTTTCATATCATTGAAAACATATGTGATAGAATTGACATAAAAATTTCAAATAATGTTTCTCGATAAATTTAATCAAGTAATTGGACAACTTATCTTTTGATCAACAGAAAAGTAATCTTTATTGATGTAGTCAGAGTACAATACAGCAGACAAAACGTCAATAAAGAGCATGAGTGCAAGAAGTATCAAAGCACAACTAAACGATCCCAACTAGGTTGGCACTGAAGAGCTCACCCAATCATTTGCTAGCACATCACAAGTTGGTGAGAAACCAACAACTAAGAACAACTTAAAAACAAAGGAGCTTAACAATATTCGAAACAATTGATTGACAACAAACAACTAGAACTACACTCTAACTGCTATTGAGCTCACATTGTATCCAACATCACCCAGCAAAGTGCTTCAGCAGCAGTAGCAAACACAAGCAGATAACATGAGTGTTGAACCCAAACACAAGACCTGGAAATCAGGCAGCACCCTTTCCTCCTAGACACAATCATACCTGCAAACAGAGCTAACTACAAACACCATGGCCAGCACCAAATCTAATTTGCTCCAAGTTATACATGAGATCATGAATAGAGTATTAGTAATACTACAAACCCAGACTTAACTACCCAAAAATTACCCAGAATTATCATCTTGTGGTTTGGATTCATTTTACATAGACCCTACATTACATAAATTCAATCTTAACCACACATTTCCATTTGGGGTAAATTCAGGAGCCATAGATCTGGGTCCATACACTTATTCATAGAGTATGGCTGCTCTTTAGATGATGATCTTACCCACAAGGCAACTCTCAATTTTATCAAATCACATAACTCTAGCATATCAAGCTGACGTTCATTAAAAACACAATCATTTCTTTGTTTCCAAATGGGCCAAAGAACAGCGAAGGAAATAACTCTCAAGATTTTTCTTGCCAACCTTTTGACTCTTAACCCCAGTCACCATTGAAACAAACTCTCCACTGACCCTGGTTGTACCCACTGAATTTCCATCAATTGACCATATATATGACCAAACTTTCCAAATTAGAGGACAAGAGAGGAGAACACGATTACATGACTCCTCTTCATCTTTACAGAACACATAAAGAGAGCTCACATTATCCCCATGAATACCAAAGAAAGACACCAATTCTAATTTTCCCCTTCCAATCTAACCACCCAAAGAATTGGGCTTTAGGATTTGCAATCGATCATAGTTTTAATAAATTAATTTCTTTTATTTATTTTAACCAAAATGGTTTCATATTTTTATACATTTCATAAATATATAGAGATGATCATTTAAATTTTGAGCCACATAAATTTAAAAAATAAAAAATAAAAAAAAGAGCAAACTTGTATAATTTAGAGATAATTATCAATATCCATTCTTACCTGTAGAAGTTGAAAGTTGAAGCAAACAATCTCAATGGGAAGTATGAGAGAGGGGGGAGTCGAGGACGACTGAGAGGTCCAAAAAAAGCTGGATCAAAGTTGTTTGGCAAACTACTTCAAACGATAACATGTTGAGGTGTTCTGAGGATCGGCTCATGAAAGTTGATGGCAGCTGCTAAAGCGTTGTGATGCAACTGCGAACATTATTTAGCTTGAGAAGAACACAACCCAAGTCTTGTGTTAGTAACTCTGCCAAAGTGCTTTTCCTTGTATATGGATGACCCTCCATTGCTATGATCATTTGGGGTTGTACTAACCCCATCTCTCTCTCTCTCTCTCTGAAGTTTGATGACTCTTATGATCCAAAAACAATCTATTCACAATCTTCACTTTAATATATTCATTTTAATTTATTTTTTTTTTAATCAGGTATCTAGCCAATTTACATACATCCTAACTAATTTTCGGATCAGAGCAAATGTCCTGTATGAATTGACTCCAAAAAAAATTATTGCAGTTAGTGAATATTGAACATGAGACCTTGTGAAAGTACACCTCAAGTCCCAAGTTATGCCACTAAGCCAACCCATTGAGTTACTTTAATGTGTTCATATTGATGTTCTTCATATCCATTTTGAAATTGGAGATATTTATTTATTTATTAATTATTATTATTATTATTTTTAGGGGGATTTGGATCCTTTTCACTCATAGGTTGTAGTAGGTGTGATGTAGAGGTGTAAAAATGGCCCATGTCCCGTGGGCAGCCCGAAGCTCGTCCGCGACCCTGTGGTGAAGGCATTGGCCTTCCCCAGCAGAGAGTCAAGTTCGACTCTTGGGGGCGCGAAATGTTGGGTAATTTCTAGTAGTTCTTTACAGAGACCTCGCGCTATTCCGATCGAAACTTGACCCTGCTGAGGGTGGTCGATGAGCTCCATTGATGCCTCGGTGGTGGGTCTCTTCTTATGGGTTGGATTAAATCAGGCCAACAACCGATTATCCCGAGACTTGGGCCTACGGATGCCATGATGACACCTTAGAGCATCCTCTTCTTCTTGATAAAAAAAAAAAAAGACTTGTTGAAAAAACATTAATTACTTCTCTGCAAGCAAGTGAATTGATTCCAAAAAATTCATGCAGCTTAGGTGACATGTAAACTCACAATCTGGACAGTAGTACATCATGTGCTTTGGGTTTCTTTTTTCCTCGCAAACGTCTGTAACATGCCCGGGGGGTACCCGCGCGCGTTAAACAGTTCGGACTCCCGAGATCTCTTTGATCTCAAGTTTCACGAGTGCCATGTGAAACATAGATGAGAGTCCAGATTTGGCAACTTTTATTGAAAATCCATTTTGTGGTAGCCGAATAGTTGGCGGGGATAAAAGTAGTATATTTCAGAAGCTTGACGCTAGCCGGCAGATATCCCGCAAAGATACGGGGCCAAATACGATGAATAGGCCGAATGGGGAAGGATCCCTAGAGCCGAACAATGGAAAATGTGGGAGCCGAATAAATAGAGGAACGAAATCTGGTACACTCGAGGAGCCGGAAACTGAACGGCTTCATTCCGCTCAACTGGGACGCCGAATACGTTCTTAAGGCCGAACAGACTTGAGAAGGCATATCAGGACAAACGAAAGAATAATAAATAAAAAGTAGACTCTGGCCCCGAGGCCCAGAGAATGGATATAAATACAAGAGCTTCAGATTTGTAAAGGTATGTAAGAATCACTTCTAGAAATTGAGTAAACAAGCTTTCTTGAGTAGGAGAACTGACTTGTCCGTCGGAGTGCTAATTCCGGCACCCCCGACCGGAGCATTTGTGTCTTTGCAGGTGACTAGTTGAGGATCATTGGCGTCTTCCAGGATCTGAAGAGTATTTCCAAACTACATCCCCACAATTGGCGCCGTATGTGGGAATACTCAAATACATCCATGGAAGGCGTGACCGAAGATCCCCCGACAGCCACCAACGAGATAACACAGGAAGACGACTTCACCCCAGCTAATATGCTCGGAAAAGAAACCATCCCGGCACGACGCGTCTTGAACTTCGATTCGCCAACAACTTCAGCACAAGAAACAATGCAGGCTATCATAGAACAGGCCAAGCAGAACGAACAAAGGCTCGAGAACATGCTCGCTGAGAACGAACGACTCCGTCAAGATTTGGCCCTGGAGGTAGCAAAATCTAGAGAGGCCATGCGCCAGGAACCGGAGCGACCCCCTAGGGCAGATGGACAAAGACCCCGGACTCGACCAAAGGATACCGATAGCAGCTCCAGCTCATCATCCACGGAGCTCGACGCAAGGAGACGATCCGAGACCTCCAGCTCCTCCGAAAGAGATCTGCGAACGAGGAACAAGCGCAGGAGAAGCAGCTCGAACGAAGAAGACCAGCATGATCCTTTCGTCCGACGGATCGCAAGGGCGTCCCTACCCAAGAAATTCAAAGCTCCCCCGTTCACTCTATACGACGAAAAATCAGACCCAACTGATCATATCCGACATTACAAACAGGCCATGACGCTGCACGCAGACAATGAAGCCCTCATGTGCCGAATATTCCCTAGCAGCCTAGGTCCACTAGCCGTTAGGTGGTATTACAAGTTGGAACCAGCTTCGATTAAAAGCTTTCGACAGCTGCAGAAATCTTTCAGGGCCAGATTCATCACCAACAAGGTGCAACCGAAACAGGCCGACTCCCTCTGGGCTATGCAGATCCAGTCGGGAGAGACGCTCAGAGCGTACTCGGCACGATATTGGGAGTGCTTCAACCTTGTTGACGACGCTTGCAATGATTCCATGGCCATCACCGCCTTCAAAATGGGTTTACATCCTGACAGTGCTCTGCGCAGTTCCCTGACCAGAAGGCCCCCCAAAACAGTCTGGGCGTTAATGAAGAAAGTTGAAGAATATTGTAAAGTCGAGGATGATGCCCTGAGGATAAAAGCCGGACAAATCTCCAGTAAAACGGCCCTTCCAGAAACCGCTCGACCGATAAGCTCCGTGCCGCCACCGAGCCCTGAACCCCGACAACGGACCAAGCGAGATAAGAGGCGAGACTCCCGCCGATCAAGCGATCAGTGCCCCCACCGAACGAATGAACAGCTTCAAATCGACAGTAGGCGCTCAAGGCGAACAGACAAGAAGTATACGGAGTTGACAGAGCCGATCGCGGCAATAATGACCAAAGTCCAGCACCTTCCATTTTTCAAGTGGCCGTCGAAGATGGTGGGGCCTCCCGATACACAGAGGAGGGACAGACGATGCGAATACCACAAAGATCACGGCCATGAAACCGAGAGTTGTTATGCGCTAAAGGATCATCTGGAGGAACTGGTGCAAGATGGACGATTGCAGCAATACGTGAGCAAGGGGAAGCCAACCAAAGCATTAGCCTTGAGACAGGATTCACCCCCGCTTGGCATGATTCACATAATCTACGGTCTGTCGGCACCCCCGACCGTGCATACGATCCAATCGCACCCAATTCCCCAAGAACATAACTTGCCAACTGGCAGGCCCAGAGGAACTCCGAAAATTAAGTTTGATGACTCCGACATCATCGGAACGGCGGCCAGCCACGTCGATCCTTTGGTCGTCAAATTACGCGTGCGACAGTTCAGCGTTGAACGCATTCTCATAGACCCAGGAAGCACTGCGGAAATCTTGTACTACAGAACATTTGTCGAACTCGGCCTCAACGAGTCGGACCTGTCACCGTCGTCTCAGCCACTGTTCGGCTTTAACGCGAATCCAAAGTATCCGTTGGGAAGGGTCGTGCTGCCTGTTCGAGCAGGCTCAAAAACAGTCGACGTGGAATTCTTGGTTGTGAAGCTTCCGTCGCCATATAATGCCATCATGGGGCGCCCCTGGTTGCATGTCATGAAGGCTGTCCCAAGCACCTACCATCAGCTTATGCGCTTCCCGACAGACCGTGGCATCGAGGAGATCCGCGATTCACCGCAATCCGCGCGGACGTAGACTCTATGAAGATCCATTTACGGACCCGACTTGTGGGAGCTGATGTTTGTACTGGTACCACGTTTTAATGAAAATCGATTTTCTCACCCTCCTTCAGGCCTCTTGGTCCAAATCAAGTCTCCGGATTCGGAGCGCCCTTTGGTGCATGACACCTTAGGGCCGAATAAGCCTCCGGATTCGGAGCGCCCATCGGTGCATGACACCTTAGGGCCGAATAAGTCTCCGGATTCGGAGCGCTCTTTGGTGCATGACACCTTAGGGCCGAATAAGCCTCCGGATTCGGAGCGCCCTTCGTGGATATCACGATTGGCCAAATCAAGTCTCCGGATTCGGAGCGGCCTTTGGTGCATGACACCTTAGGGCCGAATAAGCCTCCGGATTCGGAGCGCCCTTCGTGGATATCACGATTGGCCAAATCAAGTCTCCGGATTCGGAGCGCTCTTTGGTGCATGACACCTTAGGGCCGAATAAGCCTCCGGATTCGGAGCGTCCTTCGTGGATATCACGATTGGCCAAATCAAGTCTCCGGATTCGGAGCGCCCTTTGGTGCATGACACCTTAGGGCCGAATAAGCCTCCGGATTCGGAGCGCTCTTTGGTGTATGACACCTTAGGGCCGAATAAACCTCCGGATTCGGAGCGCCCTTCGTGGATATCACGATTGGCCAAATTAAGCCTCCGGATTCGGAGCGCCCTTTGGTGTATGACACCTTAGGGCCGAATAAGCCTCCGGATTCGGAGCGCCCTTCGTAGATATCACGATTGGCCAAATCAAGTCTCCGAATTCGGAGCGCCCTTTGGTGCATGACACCGTAGGGCCGAATAAGCCTCCGGATTCGGAGCGCTCTTTGGTGCATGACACCTTAGGGCCGAATAAGCCTCCGGATTCGGAGCGGTCTTTGGTGTATGACACCTTAGGGCCGAATAAACCTCCGGATTCGGAGCGCCCTTCGTGGATATCACGATTGGCCAAATTAAGCCTCCGGATTCGGAGTGCCCTTTGGTGTATGACACCTTAGGGCCGAATAAGCCTCCGGATTCGGAGCGCCCTTCGTGGATATCACGACTGGCCAAATCAAGTCTCCGGATTCGGAGCGCCCTTTGGTGTATGACACCTTAGGGCCGAATAAGCCTCCGGATTCGGAGCGCTCTTTGGTGTATGACACCTTAGGGCCGAATAAACCTCCGGATTCGGAGCGCCCTTCGTGGATATCACGATTGGCCAAATTAAGCCTCCGGATTCGGAGCGCCCTTTGATGTATGACACCTTAGGGCCGAATAAGCCTCCGGATTCGGAGCGCCCTTCGTAGATATCACGATTGGCCAAATCAAGTCTCCAAATTCGGAGCGCCCTTTGGTGCATGACACCGTAGGGCCGAATAAGCCTCCGGATTCGGAGCGCTCTTTGGTGCATGACACCTTAGGGCCGAATAAGCCTCCGGATTCGGAGCGCCCTTCGTGGATATCACGATTGGCCCAATCAAGTCTCCTGATTCGGAGCGCCCTTTGGTGCATGACACCTTAGGGCCGAATAAGCCTCCGGATTCGGAGCGTTCTTTGGTGTATGACACCTTAGGGCCGAATAAGCCTCCGGATTCGGAGCGCCCTTCGTGGATATCACGATTGGCCAAATCAAGTCTCCGAATTCGGAGCGCCCTTTGGTGCATGACACCTTAGGGCCGAATAAGCCTCCGGATTCGGAGCGCCTTTGGTGCATGACACCCTAGGGCCGAATAAGCCTCCGGATTCGGAGCGCCCTTCGTGGATATCACGATTGGCCAAATCAAGTCTCCGGATTTGGAGCGCCCTTTGGTGCATGACACCTTAGGGCCGAATAAGTCTCCGGATTCGGAGCACCCTTTGGTGCATGACACTTTAGGGCCGAATAAGCCTCCGGATTCGGAGCGCCGTTCGTGGATATCACGATTGGCCAAATTAAGCCGGAATTACCAGTATGGTTCGCCGGACAAGGCGTGACTTAGCCGGCCCGCGAGTACGACCCATTCCAGTTAAACTCGCATCCCGCCTAAGGCAAGGGCCGATCCCTGAATACAGGAAAAATATTTAAGCTAAAATATTTAAACCACACGAAATGGCTTACTTAACCACTAAAAGTTGGGATCAGGAACATTCATCCGCCATGGCTAAACAGAAGATTTTCAGAATAAGACTCAACTATATGAAATAACATTTTTCATTTGATTAAAAAGTCGTTACATAGATGCAATTCGCGTTCGAATATTACAATATCTATCTCTAACTTCTAAGACAAATCAACCCATCGACCCAACTCCTGCCATTTGAGCAACCCTCGCGCCTCAAAACGCATCGATCTAACCGCGCCCGAATCGACATGTCGCCGGGCCTCTGACACCGTCGACAATGTCAAGGCCAAGATCGGGCCTCTGACACCGCCGACAATGTCAAGGCCAAGATCCAAGACAAGGGAGGTCAGGGGCGGCGGTCGTTATGTCTCCTTTCGGGGCGATCTGCTTCAACGACTTGGAGCCTGACGTGTTTCCAGTTTCTCCTTTCAGCGGTCCACCTCCCACACCGGAGAATCCTCCGCCGCAAACCATCTGAGCGCCAAGTTCGGCCGGAATTTGAGCTCCTGCAACTATCATCACCATCTGATGGTGAGAACTCTTGATCATCCCACGTAATATATGCTGGAGAGCCAAGTATGTCTGATTGCATGAAGCGCCTATCGCTTTTATTCTCAGTAATGACCGCGATCTCGAGGCCCAAATCCCAAAGTGATTTTATCAACACTAAACCCCACGAAGACAGGCGTCGGTCAACATTCTCCATGACCCAGTTAACCCAATGATTGGCTAAAACGCGGGCGCATAGGCTGCGCAAGGGCAAAAATTACCTAGCCCAATCGGCTAGACATTTGGCATTCGAGCCAAGTCAAAATGCCGCAGCCCCAGCCGTGATAAAATCAACATATGCCGCAATGGTTTTATTTAAAAGTAAACGGCCATTACATGTAGGCCGATCACGCACAACGAATCGGGGCATCGATTTAACATGCTGAGTCCGATTGGTGTATTTACGACTATCCAAATATTTATGCAATCAAATTAAACACGCACATGCCAAATGCGGGAGACAATTTGATATTTTCAATTTTATTCAAAAAACAAAACCAAGAAATTACATAATTGCGAACGCAACTAGCGTTCGGACCCTACAATAGTTAAAGTCATACGGCGTCGCCCTCATCCTCACTCTTCTCGACCTCGAAAGCAGAAAACAGAAAGTCCTCATTGTGGTAGAGAGGTGACGCCGAATCGATGCCTGACAAACGAAGAGATTCGGCGACCTGAGACGCCTTGATCCAACCATGCCTAAACCCACGATTTTCACATCGGCAAACCTCTTCGGCAAGCCTCTCCTTGGTCTTTTGGATTCCAACCAAGCGCCCTTCGTGAAAACCTTTTTCATAAGACCTCCCCTTGGCGGACTCCAATGCGAACATGCTCGCCGTGTCACGATCGGCAATGGCAGCGCTTACAAGCCGACTGGTAACCCTCTCTTCCACGATTGGATTCACCTGCCCTGCTGGTTGTACTTGAGCCGCTTTGACCTTCCTTAGCTCACGTTCAGCCGCCTCCACGCGAGCCTCCAAACTGCGGATACGCTCATCCTTTTTCTCCATTTCTCGGCGGGCGGCGCGCAATCGCATGCCGACTTCATAAGCCGTATAGAGCCCTCTCACCGCCCCATGAATGCCCTCGCGAAACACTTCGTAGTCCTGACGACCAACCATTGACTGCTGAACTTCCGGAGGAAATATTTGTCGAGCAAACTCGACCGCCACGTCTGGATCTCGCACGATCGAGTCCGCTTCCGTCATGGGCCTATTCTTCACGAATACTGCAAAACTTAACGGGCACGGATTCGCGTCTGATCTCCTTTCGACTTGGGCGTGTGGCGATCTCCCCTGGGACTGCCTATCCCGTTTGGGCGACCTACTACGACGTCGAGGAGATTGACGCCTCTCTCGACCCATAGAACTCTTACTCCCAGTACGCAAGGGCGCACCACGGTGTTCACTTCGATTCATATCACCGCCAAGCTCAGCCAATGTCTTGGCTTCCCCTTTGCTGTTAAAGAAGAGTTTGTTCGACATTCGCACAATAGATTTTCTCTCAGGAATCTGAATCAGATACCTATCAGACTATTAAAAGCTGTGCCTTTGATCATTTAACACTCGCAGAGGCAGCACGATCGAGGCAAGCTCATTAATCGCGAAACCCAATCGCTTGTCGCCGACTAGGTTGACGACAGGACAAGCTTTTGGCCCAAGATCTTCAGCCTAAGTGCGTAGTACCCCAACCGGCTCCCAAGCCGATTCGGGCAAGAGCAGATTCATCAATCTGTTCGGCTAAACTACCCCAGCCGGCTCACGAATGGTCCCTCAGCCAGAGTTCTTACCATGAACCCACTGGGGCAAGGGCAGATTCATCAACCTAAGGGTCCAAGATCAGTAGGCAGTGAAATTGCAAATGGTGATTTTGACGGGATATGTATGAAATCTGCAGAAACCCAGATATTGACCGATCTTTTCCTCTCTACCTTCAGTGGTTAGCGACCTTAGATTCAAGTAAGGAAAAAACTAAATTCTGGACAAACGATACTCTATGTACGGCTTGTTTAGAAGAGTTCTAGATAAAATCATTCGTGCCACAGAAAAATCATCCAAGAACAGATTTATCGACCTATTCGGACCAAGTACCCCAGCCGGCTCACAAGTTGATTCACAGCTAGAATTCTTTTTATGAACCAACTGGGGCAAGGGCAGATTCACAAATCAGGGTTTCCCCACATTATATGCAATTCCATTTTACCAAATGCATTGACAAACACAGAACTTTTTCATTAAAATTAAACCACAGAACTCTTTCACACAATGTGTGTAATGGTAACAAAAATTACAAGAATCCTTTCATACAAAGTGTGCGGTGGTAGCAAAAATTACAAGGAAATTTTCATTAATAAATTGCGCGCAGACGCTAACCAATTTATACATGAAAACTACCCTGAACCAACAAAGCCCTATCCAAAAGAAGAAAAACAAAAACAAAAAGACGCCTGCTCAGTAAACGGCTCCCAGATCATTCGTCGGTATCAGATTCAAGTGGCTCAACGTCCACCTGCTCATAAGGGATTGGCACATCCAACGTAACCTCAGCGGCAGCAAGGGCTTTGAGCCACCCATGTTTGAACCCGCGATTCTCAAATTTGGACACTTCTTCAACATATTCCGTCAGAGCGGCGCCTCTTCCTGCCTCAAAGGCCTCCGACTCGGCTTTGTCGCGGGCCGCCTTAAGCTCCTCTAACTGAGCTTCCGCTTCAGCAAGTGCTTCCTTGGAAAGTTTGAGCGATTCTTCGCTCGCGTTTGCCCTACCTTCAGCATCAACACGAAGCTGTTCGGCGACGCGAGCCCTCTCTTTTTCCGCTTCGGCTCGCGCGCTCTCCATTTCAGCTCTCATAATTTCGAACTCGGCCCTACTTTTCTGACCCTGCAACTCTGTTTGCAAATGGTCAATTCTCCCGAGAGCGTCATGCAGGCGGCGACCCAAGTCGGCGATCCTTCCGATCGTCTGCAAAACAATTCGGTATGATTAGATGCCTTTAACAAACAAGAGCGAGATTAAGACGACCTACCAGGAGTGCCGATTGAGCAGTTAGGGCAACGGCCATAATATCAGGCACGGCACCGAAGGCTTTGTTGTCAGCCGGCAGAGAAATTGAAGCCGCCAGGCTCAGAGCCACGGCTGGATCCTCGACGGCCGAAGCGTCGGATGAAATCGGTATATCCCTGATCTTTGGCCGAATAACAAACGAAGCGACCACGTCCGGTTCTCCAAGCCGAGGCCGTTTGCTGCCAGGGCCAGCTTCTGAACTCGCTTCTCGCTCGACACCACGTTTTTGGCCTTGCTCCGGAATCAGCCGTTCCGCACCGGCCTGTTCTCCACTCTCTTTTCCCGTATCGGACGCAGCAACCTCAACCGTCCCCTCAGAAATGGGTACGAAGGGCTTGATCAAGCTGGGATCTGATGCGGCGCATTCAGCCTTCTTTCGGGCGGCCATCCGCTCGGCATTTCTTTTACGTGCCATCTGCGTTAGGCTTTCCTTCGCCATACCCTCAAAGAAATCGCCGGGTAGATCCCCCAAATTTGCAAAAATATCACCGGAAGAGAAATCTGTTCGTCCTGAGGCGGATGGCTCAGTGGCCTCAAATGACGAACGTGCAGCCTTGTCGCCCTCTACAACCCCCTCAGTAGACTCCCCAGCCGGATCGGCAAGCACCCTTACTACCGGCTCGGCGTCTTCCCCCGAATCAGAATCTACGAGACCGATCTGCCTAAGGTTTTTGAAGCTGGGGAATATAAGGGCCGAGAGCTGTTGATTGCCGGCTGGAATCGGAATGTTATCTGCGGCCGAGAAAGTAGTGTAAGTGGGTTCGTACCGAAGGAGAATATGGGCGGCTCTCCCTTGCTGTTGTACGTTTGGGCGGCCGAAATATCTGAGTGCGGTCTTGATTTCCCCAAGAACCACGTCGTCAACCGAAGTCAGGATTTTCTTCAACCTGTTACCTGCAGAAGATAAAAACTGATTTAGGAAAAGGAGCCGAATAAGAGATACTCCAACAAACAAGACATTGCGTGGCAACCTGGGTCACCCTTATGTCTGGGAATAGGGTCCAAGCGATCCTCCCCTTCAACGAACTCCCAATTACCTCGGACGTTGACCATCACGTCGTCAACCCATTTACCAGAATTGGCAAGCATGGTCACCAAGTGATGGTCAGTATCTTTGGCCCTGAGAAAATATCGCCCCAGCCGACCGGAGGATTTGGCTAAGGCGTAACAATGCCGAATGGCCGGAACCCCAAGGTTAATCCTAAGGCGTCGATTCAACTCTACCACCTCCATGATAATTCGAAAGAAATTTACATTGGGTTGAGAAGGGATCAAACCCCAATAGCGGAGAACGGCCCTAAGAAGTGGGTGTAGGGGGAAACGAACTCCGCCCTCCGCAATGGATAAAAGAGGGAATACGATCGTGTTTTGATCTTCCCTCTCCATGTCGAGAGCGTTATCCGTTACAAGGGATAGATGGACGTCGTCAGGAATAGAAAAATGTTGCCGAAAACCAGAAATACGACCCTCAGAAAGGAGGTCTTTCAAATGTTTGGCCATCTTAGCAAAGAATTAAGTATTCGCCGAAGCCAAAATAGCAAACAGAAAATAGGATTGCAAAGAAGGGATAAGGAAACTTACGAAGAGCAGATGAGACAAGGGAAGACGGGAAGAAGTTGCAGAAAACGCGAGTCACGGAGGGATATGCACTGGCGATCCAAGAGTCTCAGAAAATCGACGAAATGAGAAGTCGAAAGGACCGAAGTTTCAAATCGCAATAAATGCTGAGATACACATGAATAGAGCGGGAAAGTGTAATGATGAGCAAAAAAGGTGCGCGCCTCCTGACATATATTGGGGCACGCGAAGCCGCCTGACGCTAAACTTCTCAAACTCTGAACCAAACACGCCGATTAACTGCCGTCAACAGGGAGTTTGGGGGGCAATTGTGGTAGCCGAATAGTTGGCGGGGATAAAAGTAGTATATTTCAGAAGCTTGACGCTAGCCGGCAGATATCCCGCAAAGATACGGGGCCGAATACGATGAATAGGCCGAATGGGGAAGGATCCCTAGAGCCGAACAATGGAAAATGTGGGAGCCGAATAAATAGAGGAACGAAATCTGGTACACCCGAGGAGCCGAAAACTGAACGGCTCCATTCCGCTCAACTAGGACGCCGAATACGTTCTTAAGGCCGAACAGACTTGAGAAGGCATATCAGGACAAACGAAAGAATAATAAATAAAAAGTAGACTCTGGCCCCGAGGCCCAGAGAATGGATATAAATACAAGAGCTTCAGATTTGTAAAGGTATGTAAGAATCGCTTCTAGAAATTGAGTAAACAAGCTTTCTTGAGTAGGAGAACTGACTTGTCCGTCGGAGTGCTAATTCCGGCACCCCCGACCGGAGCATTTGTGTCTTTGCAGGTGACTAGTTGAGGATTATTGGCGTCTTCCAGGATCTGAAGAGTATTTCCAAACTACTTCCCCACACATTTTATTGCAATTTTGTTAAAAATGGACTGCGTCATCAGAACTCAGAGTCGCCACCTAATATTTTGGGAAATTAGGAAACCCATGACTCGGTGCCAAAGGCCACTGTTCGTCGTAACCAAGGATGCTTGGCTCGGAACCTTAGGTATGAGAGGGGAAGGTCAATAATGAGCACCCCCACTCACCTGATCAAAAGATCGGCCTCTACTAAACCATGATATGACTTTTATTTTCTTTATATGTTCATGTTCTGATTTTAGTAAATCCTAAAATTTACTATGTGAAGCATACAAGTATAGACTAGTTTGCTCAAATTGGAACAATTCAACTTCATGTTTGTTTTTCGAAAAGGGTTTGAATTTGCCACTTGACAAAGTGGGCTTAAGACGTACATTTATTGAATTATTCCAATTCAAACAACAAGCCTTCATCCACAGGCATTCATACAGTTATATCACTTAAGCAAATAGCCGCATGGTAGGATGCTAGACATAGTAAGAAAATCACACACAAATGGGATGCTAAAGCATAAAAACTCACAGATTGACCGACGTCCCTCGAACAACTACAAAAGAAAAGTTAGTAAAATATGCATGATCTTATATACAGAATCCTAATGCAATTCACTCATGAGATGCACTAAAGATTCAGCTTTTAGAATATGGCATGTGAATCATCTCAAAACATACGATAGCGCATAGAATCACAGAAGAATTGATTAAATCCACACATGTAAATGTAGCCGAATCTTAATGCATGAGGCATAAATATAAAGCATGGGTATGCATGGCATGTCAGATATATACATACACACAGTTAGGAAAGCGATAAAAGAATGGGATAGAAAGAAGCGGGGTGGGGGAATTATTACAACACTTTAATTATTACAGATCCGAATGAGGGAGAGAGGAGAGAAAAATAAAATAAAATAAAACCTCACAAACACTCAAAATAAAAATAAAATAAACAAACTAAAAGCCCACAATTAATAACCCAGCTCAATAGTCCACTGACACGTTCCACACCGTAACTTGAGCCCAACAAATGAGCCCAAAATTGTCGAGCCCCACAATTTTCAGCTCACTCCACTGACAACCCATCAACCCAACTTATACTGACCATAGCCCACATGGACCATTGACTTGGACTGAAGCAAAGCCCTGCCCAACCACCCTCTCCAACACCACAATCTCGAGGTGATACTGAAAATGTAAGCTTATCAACATCTTTACCACTAGTATCCAACTTAGAAACAGTAAGGTGACCATAAGAGTCCACACTTCCCAAAATCAAGTAACCACTGCTCTCTGTTTCAGCAAGTGCTATGCTCTGAATTTCTGACCGATGAGGGCAGTGATTAACTAGTGAAGAGCTCATAACTTGTGTTTGCTCAGGAATCAAGAGGCTTTCTTTTCCTTGATTGACCAAAGAATCTTGCATTGATATATGGAGTTTGTAAATACGGCAACCAGAAGCGATGTAGACCCAGCACGAGGAATGGTCGGCATTAACATGGAGGGCGAGCCGAGTAGACTGAACGCTTCCGGGAGAGGTGTGTCTGGTAAGTCTCTCATGCATGTGAGTGAGAGAGGTGTGTCTCCTCTAGAGAGAGAAGAAGGATAACCAGTGCATGTCTTCTCCAAACCGTGTGTGTCAGTCCCATGTGCATGCATGTGTATCAATGAGGGAGAGTGCCGTGTGCATGGGTAGGTGCATGTGTGTGCATGTGGGTTTGGTGTATCAGCGGGGAGAGAGAGAGAGAGAGAGAGGTGCTGAGGTGGGTTTGGTGTGTCAGCGGTGAGAGAGAGAGAGGGAGGTGCCGAGGTTTGTGGGTGTGTGTAGGTGTGTGGGTGTGTGTGTTAGCAGGTAGAGAGAGAGAGATGCCGAGAGGGAGAAGAGAGAGAGAGAGTTTGGTGGTGTATCATCCATCTGTGTCTGTGTGTGTTTGTGAATCTGCATGTGAGTGTGGGTTTGCCGAGAGAGCCGTGTAGTGTGTGTCTCATGCCTGGGTGTGTGAGTATGGTGGTGCTGCTGTGTGCATGTGTCTCTGTGTGAATATGAGCTCGTGTGTGCATGTGTCTATGGAGAGAGCCGAGAGGGAGAGGAGAGGGAGAGAGAGAGATCAGCCCATCCCTCCCCCCGTGTGTCCCTCAAGCCATGTATGTCATCCTTATGTCTATGTGAGCTGTGTGTGTGTGATCCTTGACAGTGCCGAGTGTGTTCTCACGGCTGTGTGTGTGGGTGGTGTTATCCCCGTGAGAGATGGTGATACACCCTCCTCCTCTCCACCCGTGTGTGTGAAAAAGTTGCAGAGCCGTGAGGGCCGGGGGAAGAGAGAGCTTCCGTGGGTCTGTGGTGAGGCTGTGAGGGAGAGTCAGATCAGTGTGTAGTGTGTGTTAGTGTTTAGTGTGTGGGTGTGTATGTTAGCAGGTCCAGAGAGAGAGAGTGGGATGTCTCCTTTTTCATGTGTGCATGTGCTCCCCCTAAACCGTGTATCCTTCTTCCCTCCCTCAAACCGTGTCTGTCTTTTTTTAGCTGTAAAGCACCCCTCTTCTTTTTAACACTCAAACCCGAGCCCCTTCCACCTAACCCATCTCCCCTCTTTAAAAATATATCCTCCTATTCCCCCCCTTTCTCCTCTCCTTTTTTCCTCTTTCCCTTATTCTTTTTTATTCCTCCACGAGGCCACCCACGAGACCACTCAAAACAACCAACAAACATAATCATTTTATTCTTAATCCTTTCTTTTTCCTCTTTTTTTTTTATTTTTATTTTTATTTTATATATACTTTTTTTTTTGTTTTTAATTTTCTTTTGTTTATTTATTTTTTTATTTTCTTTTGTTTTTAAAAATAGTTATCAATTATAAAACACACTTAAAAGTTATGCACACACCTAATTTAATACACACACATAAAATTATAAAATACTACAAATTACCAAAATATTAGTGATGGCCAAAATGGGTGAGGTTTGGGATTAAAATTTCAATTTGATTTTTCTGGTGAGGGTGGTCAAAATAAAATGCCCAAGTCTTAGGGCCGGTCAAAATGGGGTGTCTACAGTTGCCCCTCTTTGACAGAGCTCGAAGTCATGAAATGATGTGAGTGAATGTCAAAGCCCGAAGACGACCCTTTTGACAAGGCCGTAAGACTTGGGCAATCACACAAAATGCAATGCATGTGGTTGAACCCGAAGGTTGCCTACGTATCCCTTTGCAAGGAATCAAACCAGCGTAGTTCAGGGGCAAGATGCAAATGATATGCTTAAAAAATAGTTTGAAAGTTGGACTTACACGCTTCGCGAAGCCGGTTTGTTTGAAAATTCATGATCATGCAAAACAAACTAACGCGTCTCACGCGAAAGGAGGAATGATGGTGTGAACTCCAGGCACACCTGAAGTTTTTAACCGAGTGAATCAACAACCTAACACGTCTCACGCGAGAGGAGAATGGGTGGTGTAAACAGACAGGCGCACCTGCTGTTTTTAACCGATTGGGTGGTGTGAACAGACAGGCGCACCTGCTGTTTTTAACCGATTTGGGTGGCCACGGGTGCCGCTTTTCTGATCATATTTACAACTTTCCCTATTCTCCAACGGGGTGACAGACTAGGTTGGTTCAGTTTCCAGAGTTGAGGCGCATACAAGCTACCTCAACCTATGGGGCTGCCATACAGATTTCAAGCCGAGAATGCACCCCTGGATGCACCTCTGGGTATTTAAACCAGACTTTAGTCTCGGAAATCCTGAACCTTTTGCATTCTAGGTCTCGGCCATTCGAACTCTAGTTTCCACCGTCGCAGTTGGTCTCCTAGGAACTCATTGCAATCACAGGCAGGTGACTATACCAGACCACCTAAAGTCATTCGGGCACGACAAACACCAAAGGAATTGCACCTTTATAGGATTTAAGGTCTCCTAGACCACAAAAAGGGGTTGCATCGCATACAAATGTGTATACCGCACAAATGAAAGGGGGGTTGCATCGCATACAGATGTGCATACCGCACAAATGAAAGGGGGTTGCATCGCATACAGATGTGCATACCGCATAACTGAAAGAGGGTTGCATCGCATACAGATGTGCATACCGCACAACTGAAAGAGGGTTGCATCGCATACAGATGTGCATACCGCACAACTGAAAGGGGTTGCATCGCATACACATGTGCATACCGCACAAGTGAAAGGGGGTTGCATCGCATACACATGTGCATACCGCACAAGTGAAAGGGGTTCTAGACACTGTAGGATTTAAGGTCTCCTAGACACCAGTAGGATTTAAGGTCTCCTAGACACCAATAGGATTTAAGGTCTCCTAGACACCAGTAGGATTTAAGGTCTCCTAGACACCAATAGGATTTAAGGTCTCCTAGACGCCAGTAGGATTTAAGGTCTCCTAGACACCAGTAGGATTTAAGGTCTCCTAGACACCAGTAGGATTTTAGGTCTCCTAGACACCAGTAGGATTTAAGGTCTCCTAGACACCAGTATGATTTCAGGTCTCCTAGACACCAATAGGATTTAAGGTCTCCTAGACCAATAGGATTTAAGGTCTCCTAGACACCAATAGGATTTAAGGTCTCCTAGACCAGTAGGATTTAAGGTCTCCTAGACACCGTAGGGCTATTGAATTTGATGCACATGACAGTGCGATGCGCAAGATAGCGCGATTGAATGGCGTAACCAACAGGCGTATCTCAACATATTTTATACGAAGAGAGGGAAGGTTTTACCAGGGAGAAATACAATGGTATGACCAACAGACGTATCTCAACGTATTTTATACGAAGAGAGGGAAGGCTTTAACCAAAAAGGAATACAATGGTGTAACCAACAGACATATCTCAACGTATTTCATACGGAGAGAGGGAAGGTTTTAACCAAGGAGAATGACAATGGTGTAACCAACAGGCATATCTCAACGTATTTCATACGGAGAGAGGGAAGGTTTTAACCAAGGAGAAAGACAATGGTGTAATTGAATGATTTTTTTTTTTTTTTTTGAGTCTCTGTAATCGGGGATGTCCTCCCCTGACTTCAATAAAATCAGTTTCTTTTTTTTTTGCTCATCAATGGCGTGACTGGCATATCACTTTGAACTTGAAAACATTTTTGTTTGATTGAATTGAGAGTGATTGAATTTTGAACTATGAATTGAACATTGATTCTATACTGACCTGAATAAAAAATGACTTAACGAAAGAAGAACGAAGCAAAACGATCCAAACACACTTATATACACTGACTAGTATAAATACACCGACTGGTATAAATATACTGACTGGTATGAATACACACTTATATACACTGATTGGTATGAATACCTTGACTGGTATGAATACACACTTATATACACTGAATAGTTGACTCAAGCGGTGGAGAAGACAGAATCTCTAACTCGACTATGCCCCTAGTTCATTGCCTTGACCCTTTTTTGTCTCTTGATTTTTTTTTTTGTAAAAATGTTTTGATCAACATGAGAGTTAGATTAGCATACTTATTCCATTTTCTGTTTCAAATCATGTAAGCTAAATTCTGAGCACTGAAAATTTTCCCTTTTCAAATCCAAAGAATGGTCCAAGTTTTGCAAAAATGGAACAATTTTTGAGAAAAATTAGTCAGCTTCATTCAAATTAATCAAAATCTATTTTTGCAAATGGTCACTACTCAACTAACATGGAATCAACTATTGGGGTGCATAGTCCCAAGCCAGATAATCAAAGGTGATATCTGAACCAAGCCAACCGAACCGAGCCAAACCGAACCGAGCCAAACCGAACCGAATGAAGTCGAGCAAAAACCGGACCGGACCGAACCGAACCGAACCGCCAAACCGAATCGAACCGAACTGAACCAAGTTAAATCAAACCAATTGAACTGAGCAGAACGAAGATACACCAATCAAACACGGATAGGACAACCAAGTCGACTAAAGATACACCAATCAAACATGGACAAAATGAATGAGTTGAAAAATTATTAGGGGCCGAATTTCAAGATGAAGCTACCTACATATCCCAAAGATAGGAATCAGGCCATCGTAGTTCGGGCAAAGGTTCACTCGGGTATTGACACTCTCCTTTTGTGCTCTAACTTTTGCCAAAGCCGCCCTTTTGGGTTTTCAACCTTGCGAGCTTTTTATCATTTTTTCATTTTTCTATTTTTTTTTTTCATTTTGTTCATTTCATTTTTTTTGTTTTTCATTCATTTTTTTTTGAATTTTTTTTGAATTTTTTTGAATTTTTTTTTTCTGCTCTAACTTTTGCCTGGGTCGTCCTTTTGGGTTTTCAGCCCAGCGAGCCTCTCAAGGATGGTACTTTTGGTTTTAACTTGTCCATGTTGATTGATTGTGAAATCTCTAGGCCATCTATGAACGACTGCTACACTTGACCAGTAGATATGATGATGTAGGGACTAGGCTAATTGGGTCTGAATTTGCCCCTAGTGTTACCCCTAGTGTAGTAGATAAGAACTCGACTGTCCTTCAATAATAAAATTCATTCTCTCAAATTCTGTTTTTTTTTCTTTCTAGGCGGTCTTCATTGGAGACGATTCAGTTTTAACTCTTTGATCACATCCAACTTTTTGCCCCTAGTTCAAGGGCTGCTTCAAATCACATCTGACCTTCTTGCCCCTAGTTCAACGGTTGCTTCCAATCTGAATCACAGGCCCTACATAGTTTTGGCTAAGGTTCACTCGGTATTGACACTCTCCTTTTACGCTCTAACTTTTGCCAAAGCCGCCCTTTCGGTTTTCAACCTTGCGAGCTTTTCATTTTTATTTTTATTTTATTTATTTATTTTTTTGTGCTCTAACTTTTGCCTGGGTCGCCCTTCCGGGTTTTCAGCCCAGCGAGCCTCTCAAGGGTGATACTTTATTGCCCCTAGTTCAAGGTCTACCTCCATTTCAGCTATGCAAGCCTCACACTTTTGCCCCTAGTTCAAGGGCTGTTTTAAATCGAAATCACATTCTCTGCCCTGAGTTTAAGGTCTGTTTCCAATCTGGATCACATCATTGCCCCTAGTTCAAGGGCTATTTCCAATCTAAATCATATTCGACCTTATTGCCCCTAGTGAAAGGCTGCCTCCATTTGAATCACATCATGGCCCCTAGTTCAAGGGCTATTTCCAATTCAGCTATGCAAGCCTTACACTTTGAATGATCATTGAATACTTCGAATCAAGGTTTGAAAGCTAAGGAGCTAAGGAGGTCGGATCTCAAATCAAGAGGGATCCTATGCTGTATAATCAATTCCAGGCATGTCTTCGTAGGACCACACAAAAACAGTTTTTGAAATCTTTTCACAAAGTGACTAATCACTCGTACTTTCACGAAGATAAGATAGAACCAATTTGGACCAAGCCAGGATCCTTCTCAGTACCCACATTAACAAAAATGATTTTCTTCATCAAAGGCTTAGCACACCTCTCTTCCTCTCAGTTGATCAAAATTTGCAAATCCCGAGGAAATTCTTCCTCTTTGTTTTTTTATCAGAGTTTTGGAAAAAGTTTTGAAAAACTTTGGTCAATGCAATGATTTAAAGGCACAGAAAAGTAGGCAGACTCTATGGCATTTTTTTTTTGTTTTTCTGTTTATTGAAAAGAGACTATGACTCAGCAATGACAACAGACTTTTGACGACATACTCAAAAGAAAATGACAAAGAGGACCTAGACAGGACATAAATGTCTAGGTTAGCACTATCAAAATCAACAGACTCTGACTCATTAGGCTGACTCGAGCCTGACTCTAACTCTACAAACTTGGTGGAGTCAAACTTAGACTCAATACTCAATTCAGAACTCAAAATAAAAACCATTCTCAAATTTTGCCAGTCAAAGTGTGCGCCAGCCACAACACTCAAAATAAAGCTCGTGCAATCAACGGGTAGTCACTCCCCAATCACAGAGATGGTCGAAATTTTATTTATATTTTTTTTTGATTTTATGTTTTTGTTATTTTTTTTGTTTTGAAGTAATGGTGCTAAACTGAACAACCTGAACCACTTATTCGAATTTGAGAACCCCTGTATAGATCCAATACATTGCACATAACACATAGCAGGAAAGAGAACAAACACCCCTATGGAGGGTAGGGTTATCCTGTCCTAGCTTTTGAAATGATCTAGGGTTCACTATTCAGACAAGTGGTATCACACATCCTAGAAATGGGAAAGCATCCTGTCCTAATTTGAAAGGTACTATAGCTCACTATATGTACAAGGTTAGCTTACTCTAGGGTTGAAGTCAAGGTGACGTTACCAAAGAGTCCTTTGGGTCATAACCAATAAAGATCCAGGAAATCAGAAGAGTCAAATAGCCTCTCTTCGAAGTCTGAGAACCTTAGATAGCAAAGCTAGATAGCAGGGCTACATAGCAAAGCTACCCTTTTGACAGATCTCAAAAGGTTACAACATAAGGCCTGTAAAGTAACGTAGAGATAGGTGTAGTGTCACAAAAAGTGTGCTTGTGCTCCCACCAGCATCTGGGCAACACAAGGACTTTAAGTGCACCAATGCATGCAATGCAATAAACATATAATTGAAAATAAAAGTCATATCATGGAGTTCGAGTCAAGGTTTCATAAATCCCCAGCAGAGTCGCCAGAAACTGTAACATGCCCGGGGGGTACCCGCGCGCGTTAAACAGTTCGGACTCCCGAGATCTCTTTGATCTCAAGTTTCACGAGTGCAATGTGAAACATAGATGAGAGTCCAGATTTGGCAACTTTTATTGAAAATCCATTTTATTGCAATTTTGTTAAAAATGGACTGCGTCATCAGATCTCAGAGTCGCCACCTAATATTTTGGGAAATTAGGAAACCCATGACTCGGTGCCAAGGCCACTGTTCGTCGTAACCAAGGATGCTTGGCTCGGAACCTTAGGTATGAGAGGGGAAGGTCAATAATGAGCACCCCCACTCACCCGATCAAAAGATCGGCCTCTACTAAACCATGATATGACTTTTATTTTCTTTATATGTTCATGTTCTGATTATTTTAGTAAATCCTAAAATTTACTATGTGAAGCATACAAGTATAGACTAGTTTGCTCAAATTGGAACAATTCAACTTCATGTTTGTTTTTCGAAAAGGGTTTGAATTTGCCACTTGACAAAGTGGGCTTAAGACGTACATTTATTGAATTATTCCAATTCAAACAACAAGCCTTCATCCACAGGCATTCATACAGTTATATCACTTAAGCAAATAGCCACATGGTAGGATACTAAACATAGTAAGAAAATCACACACAAATGGGATGCTAAAGCATAAAAACTCACAGATTGACCGACGTCCCTCGAACAACTACAAAACAAAAGTTAGTAAAATATGCATGATCTTATATACAGAATCCTAATGCAATTCACTCATGAGATGCACTAAAGATTCGGCTTCTAGAATATGGCATGTGAATCATCTCAAAACATACGATAGCGCATAGAATCACAGAAGAATTGATTAAATCCACACATGTAAATGTAGCCGAATCTTAATGCATGAGGCATAAATATAAAGCATGGGTATGCATGGCATGTCAGATATATACATACAAACAGTTAGGGAAAGCGATAAAAGAATGGGATAGAAAGAAGCGGGGTGGGGGAATTATTACAGCACTTTAATTATTACAGATCCGAATGAGGGAGAGAGGAGAGAAAAATAAAATAAAATAAAACCTCATAAACACTCAAAATAAAAATAAAATAAACAAACTAAAAGCCCACAATTAATAACCCAGCTCAATAGTCCACTGACACGTTCCACACCGTAACTTGAGTCCAACAAATGAGCCCAAAATTGTCGAGCCCTACAATTTTCAGCTCACTCCACTAATAGCCCGTCAACCCAACTTATACTGACCATAGCCCACATGGACCATTGACTTGGACTGAAGCAAAGCCCTGCCCAACCACCCTCTCCAACACCACAATCTCGAGGTGATACTGAAAATATAAGCTTATCAACATCTTTACCACTAGTATCCAACTTAGAAACAGTAAGGTGACCATAAGAGTCCACACTTCCCAAAATCAAGTAACCACTGCTCTCTGTTTCAGCAAGTGCTATGCTCTGAATTTCTGACCGATGAGGGCAGCGATTAACTAGTGAAGAGCTCATAACCTGTGTTTGCTCAGGAATAAAGAGGCTTTCTTTTCCTTGATTGACCAAAGAATCTTGCATTGATATCTGGAGTTTGTAAATGCGGCAACCAGAAGCGATGTAGACCCAGCACGAGGAATGGTCGGCATTAACATGGAGGGCGAGCCGAGTAGACTGAACGCTTCCGGGAGAGGTGGTGTCTGGTAGGTCTCTCATGCATGTGAGTGAGAGAGAGGTGTGTCTCCTCTAGAGAGAGAAGAAGGATAACCAGTGCATGTCTTCTCCAAACCGTGTGTGTCAGTCCCATGTGCATGCATGTGTATCAATGAGGGAGAGTGTCGTGTGCATGGGTAGGTGCATGTGTGTGCATGTGGGTTTGGTGTGTCAGCGGGGAGAGAGAGAGAGAGAGGTGCCGAGGTGGGTTTGGTGTGTCAGCGGGGAGAGAAAGAGAGGGAGGTGCCGAGGTTGGTGGGTGTGTGTAGGTGCGTGGGTGTGTGTGTTAGCAGTAGAGAGAGAGAGATGCCGAGAGGGAGAAGAGAGAGAGAGAGAGTTTGGTGGTGTATCATCCATCTGTGTCTGTGTGTGTTTGTGAATCTGCATGTGAGTGTGTGGGTTTGCCGAGAGAGCCGTGTAGTGTGTGTCTCATGCCTGGGTGTGTGAGTATGGTGGTGCTGCTGTGTGCATGTGTCTCTGTGTGAATATGAGCTCGTGTGTGCATGTGTCTATGGAGAGAGCCGAGAGGGAGAGGAGAGGGAGAGAGAGAGATCTGCCCATCCCCCCCCCGTGTGTCCCTCAAGCCATGTATGTCATCCTTATGTCTATGTGAGTTGTGTGTGTGTGATCCTTGACAGTGCCGAGTGTGTTCTCACGGCTGTGTGTGTGGGTGGTGTTATCCCCGTGAGAGATGGTGATACACCCTCCTCCTCTCCACCCGTGTGTGTGAAAAAGTTGCAGAGCCATGAGGGCTGGGGGGAGAGAGAGCTTCCGTGGGTCTGTGGTGAGGCTGTGAGGGAGAGTCAGATCAGTGTGTAGTGTGTGTTAGTGTTTAGTGTGTGGGTGTGTGTGTTAGCAGGTCCAGAGAGAGAGAGTGGGATGTCTCCTTTTTCATGTGTGCATGTGCTCCCCCTAAACCGTGTATCCTTCTTCCCTCCCTCAAACCGTGTCTGTCTTTTTTTAGCTGTAAAGCACCCCTCTTCTTTTTAACACTCAAACCCGAGCCCCTTCCACCTAACCCATCTCCCCTCTTTAAAAATATATCCTCCTATTCCCCCCCTTTCTCCTCTCCTTTTTTCCTCTTTCCCTTATTCTTTTTTATTCCTCCACGAGGCCACCCACGAGACCACTCAAAACAACCAACAAACAATCATTTTATTCTTAATCCTTTCTTTTTCCTCTTTTTTTTTTATTTTTATTTTTTTATTTATATATACTTTTTTTTTGTTTTTAATTTTCTTTTGTTTATTTATTTTTTTATTTTCTTTTGTTTTTAAAAATAGTTATCAATTATAAAACACACTTAAAAGTTATGCACACACTAATTTAATACACACACATAAAATTATAAAATACTACAAATTATCAAAATATTAGTGATGGCCAAAATGGTGAGGTTTGGCATTAAAATTTCAATTTGATTTTTCTGGTGAGGGTGGTCAAAATAAAATGCCCAAGTCTTAGGGCCGGTCAAAATGGGGTGTCTACAACGTCGCAATAATACTCGCCAGAACCATCGTCTTCATAAAAAAACACAAGGCGGAGAGGGTGCCAATGAATTTTGTTCTTAAAGCTAAAGGGTAACAAGGCACAGCCGACATCAAATTGAGTCTTGCAGTGACGGCAAGAGTAGAATGCCATAGTATTACTTATGTGTAAGTCCTAATAAGTGGACTAATTGTCTAATAGGTCCTATGATAAAAATTTGTCAGAAAAAAAAGTCACTAATTGTAAGTTTTAGCGACAATTTATAAAAATCATGACAAAAAAAGTTACTAATTGCCAATTTTTAGCGATATATATAAAAAATTGTGACAAAAAATTATTTTTAGCGACAATTTTATCAAGACTTATTTTCAATAGGACTTGATGGGAATTAAGTCTAACTATTAGGACCTATTGGTAGTTATAACATGCCCGGGGGGTACCCGCGCGCGTTAAACAGTTCGGACTCCCGAGATCTCTTTGATCTACTCTCACGAGTGCAATGTGAAACATAGATGAGAGTCCAGATTTGGCAACTTTTATTGAAAATCCATTTTATTGCAATTTTGTCAAAAATGGACTACGTCATCAGATCTCAGAGTTGCCACCTAATATTTTGGGAAATTAGGAAACCCATGACTCGTGCCAAGGCCACTGTTTGTCGTAACCAAGGATGCTTGGCTCGGAACCTTAGGTATGAGAGGGGAAGGTTAATAATGAGCACCCCCGCTCACCCGATCAAAGATCGGCCTCTACTAAACGACGATATGACTTTTTATTTTCTTTATATGTTCATGTTCTGATTATTGAATAAATCCTAAAATTTACTATGTGAAGCATACAAGGTATAGACTAGTTTGCTCAAATTGGAACAATTCAATTTCATGTTTGTTTTTCGAAAAGGAGTTTGAATTTGCCACTTGACAAAGTGGGCTTAAAGTTTGTGAATTTGCCACTACAAAGTGGGCTTAAAAACGTACTATCGTTGAATCATTCCAATTTAAGCAACAAGCCTTCATCCACAGGCATTCATATAGTTATATCAAGTAAACAAGTAGCCTCATGGTAAAATGCTAACACATAGCAAGAAAAACACACACAGATGGGATGTTAAAGCATAAAAACTCACAGATTGACCAACGTCCCTCGAACAGCTACAAAACAAAGTTAGAAAAATATGCATGATCTTATATACAAAATCCTAATGCAATTCACTCATGAGATGCAACTAAAGATTCGGCTTCTAAGATATGGCATGTGAATCATTGCAACACTTGCGATAGTACACAAAATCATATAAGAATTGATGAAATCCACTCACAAAGATACAAACTTAGCCGAATCAATATGCATAAAACATGGTTGCAAAGCATGGATATGCATGGCATGTCAGATATATACATATGTACAGTTAGGGAATGCGATTAAAGAATGGGATAGAAAGAAGCGGGGTGATGAGATTATTACAACACTTTAAATATTACAGATACAAATAAAAGAGGAGGAAGAAATAATAAAACAAAATAAAACCTCACAAAACACTCAAAATCAAAATAAAAAATAAAAGTTTGAAATCCCCGGCCATTCATCAACTTGCAAATAACCATCGGTCCTCATGCCTCGGCCCATGTATTCATCTTCAATGGAGGCCCCATCAACACTCAAACAAAACCAGCCCACTGTCAAGCCAGCCCACCGGCCAATCAAAAATGCACCAACCCAACGTGAATGACATCCACATGGGTTATTAATCTGCAGCACCAAAATCCCACAACTTTACGGCCCAATAACCATGATTTTATTTTTCTCCAGCGAAGGAAAAGTAAAACAGGGGCTGCTTGTTACCGAAGCAACAGCCGCACTTCAGAACAAAAATGCACATGGTATCACTAGAAACTGGGCAAAACCAACACCTGCAGCAACACTAAGAAGCAACAATTATATCAACTTGATTCAAGTATGTATGTCTAACACCATCACAAAGTTTCCTGGGTAAGAAAACCGACTACTTGTGCATGAGAAAGAGAGAGAGGTGCCGAGAGGGAGAAGATGAGAGCCTTTCCTTTCCGTGTGTGTGTGTGTGTGTGTGTGTGTGTGTGTGTGTGTGTGTTAGATAGATAGAACCAGAGAAAGGGAGAGTTTGGCGGTCTATTCGGTCTTGCAGTCCGAAACCCGGAGAGAAGATAGAAGTTGGTTTTGCATGGAGAGAGAGAAAGAGAGATATCTATTGGTCTCGGCTAGAGAGAGAGAGAAAGAGTACCCAGATCATCCAAGAGAGAGATCCATGTGAGTCGTCTCCTCTGTGTGTCTGTCTTCAGTGTATCTATGTGTCGTGGGTGCATGTGTATGAAGCTGTGTGTGTGTGCTGCGTGTGGGAGAGAAAGCTGTATGTGTGATGCATCTACTGGGTGTCTCTCTTGGGTGTGTGCTCTTGGGTGTGTGAATGTGTATCAATATGTATACATGTGTGTGTGTCGTGTTTGTGTTCATCTCCAACCCAAAACTACCGAGAGAGTGAGAAAGCCCGAAAGCAAATGCATGTGTGTATGTGTGTGATCTCTTCATCTCCGAACCAGTTCATGCCAGAGAGAGAGAGACCAGGTGCCGAGAGAGATCATGCATCTCTTGTGTGTGTGAGCTGGTCTGTGGTCTGTGTGAACCGTGTACATGTGTGTGCCTGGTGTATCGGCTGTGTGTGTGTGTGGTGTGTAGCAGTGTGTCGTGTGTGTGTGTGTGTGTGAAGCTCTGTGTCTATGGTAGCGTTATGAAGCTCTGTGTGTATGGCCGTGTCTGAGTGTGTGCTCAGCTTCTCCTCTCAAAATGCAACCCGACAGAGAGATAAGAGAGAGTGTGTGGATATGGGTGTGTGCCATGTGAGTATGTTCATCAGTGTGTGCAGATGAAACTTCCCTCCCTCTTAATCTATCTCTAGAAAATTCTCTCTCAAAAAAACATATCACTCCTCTCCCCCTTTTCTCATGAACCCCGCTCTCCTCTTTTTTCAATCTCAGATTGTCTCCCCTCAAATAATACACCACCCACCCCCTCTTTTCTGTCCCTCTCTTTTTAATATTTTCCTAACTTCTCACCAGCTCTCTTCTTTTTTTTTGATTCTTTCTCCCCGACCACGCATGCTCCCTCCCTTTCTAAAAAAATAATTGTTCTCCACCGTCCCCACACAACCTCACCAAAAATCTTATCTTCATCCCCCCACTCATTCATCCTCTTCTTTTTTTTATTTTTTTATTTTTTATTTTTTATTTGATATATATATATATATATTTTCATCATTTTCTTTTTTATCAAATATCAAAATTATTTATTCCAATTTAGATAAAAACATCAAAAATTATGTACAATACATAAAATTATAAAATATTATGAAATACTAAAAATTAATAATTTGGCCAACATGGGTGAGGTTTGGGATTAAAGCTTTTTGATATTTTCTGCTGAGAAATTCATAAAATAGTATATTCCAACTTTCATCATGAGGTGTTCAAAAGAAAGTGCCCAAGTCTTAGGGCCGGTCAAAATGAGGTGTCTACAGTTGCCCCTCTTTGACAGAGCTCGAAGTCATTTCATGACGTGAGTGAATGTCAAAGCCCGAAGACGACCCTTTTGACAAGGCCGTAAGACTTGGGCAAACAAACAAGATGCAAATATAAGTGGTTGAACCCGAAGGTTGCCTACGTATCCCTTTGCAAGGAATCAAACCAGCGCAGTTCAGAGGCAAGATGCTAATGATATGCAGAATGCTAATGATATGCAAGAAGATTGTGAGAACTGGACTTATACGCTACGCGAAGCCGATTTTTTTTGAAAACCTTATGATCATGCAAGAGAGGGAAGACCTCAACCAAGAGAAATCAACATCCTAACACGTGTCACGCGAAAGGAGGAAAGATGGTGTAAACAGCACCTGATGTTTTTAACTGAGTGAATCAACGACCTAACGCATCTCACGCGAAAGGAGGAAAGATGGCGTAAACAACAGACGCACCTGATGTTTTTAACCGAGTGAATCAACGACCTAACGCGTCTCACGCGAAAGGAGGAAAGATGGTGTAAACAACAGGCGCACCTGATGTTTTTAACCGAGTGAATCAACAACCTACCGCGTCTCACGCGAAAGGAGGAGGGGTGGTGTAAACAACAGGCGCACCTGCTGTTTTTAACCGAGTGAAATCAACTACCTAACGCATCTCACGCGAGAGGAGAAGGGGTGGTGTAAACAACAGGCGCACCTGATGTTTTTAACCGATTTACAATCCTAACGCGTCTCACGCGAGAGGAGGAATAGTGAACTTGAGATCCAAATGCATTTTACGCGAGTGGAGGAAAATGAACACAAATCCTAACACGTTTCATGTGAAAGGTGCAAAAATGGTGTAACCAACAGGCATACCTAACCGTATCTCATACGGAGAGGGAGAAGGTTTTAACCGGGGAGAATAACAATGGTATAACCAACAGGCGTATCTCAACGTATTTCATACGGAGAGAGGGAAGGTTTTAACCGAGAAGAAAAATAATGGTGTAACCAACATGCGTATCTCAACGTATTTCATACGGAGAGAGGGAAGGTTTTAACCAAGGAGAACGACAATGGTGTAACCAACAGGCATATCTCAACGTATTTCATACGGAGAGAGGGAAGGTTTTAACCAAGTAAACGTCACATCCTAACACGTTTCATGTGAAAGGAGTAAAGGTGGATTCGAAATCCAAACGCGTCTCACGCAAGTGGAAGAAGGTATGGTAGAATGACAAGGGGTAACCTCTACATGTAGAAGCCACTGATGTCGTTTTTCTTTTTGATTATATTCACAACTTTCCCTATTCTCCAACGGGGTGACAAACTAGGTTGGTTCAGTATCCAGAATTGAGGCGCATACACGCTACCTCAACCTATGGGGCTGCCATACAGATTTCAAGCCGGGGATACACCCTTGGGTATTTAAACCAGACTTTAGTCTCGGAAATTCTAAACCTTTGTGTTCTAGGCCTCGGCCATTCGAACTCTAGTTTCCACCGTCGCAGTTGGTCTCCTAGGAACTCATTGCAAACACAACCAAGTGGCTATACTAGACCGCCTGAAGTCGTTCGGGCATGACAAACACCAAAGGAATTGCACCTCTAGAGGATTTAAAGTCTTCTAGACTCAGGAGTGCACAAGACAGTGCGAGTGAGGTGCACAAAACAGTGTGATGCAGGATGCACAAAATAGTGCGATACAAAGTGAATGCACAAAACAGTGCAAATGTGGGTGAATAAACGCACAAAACAGTGCAAATGTAGGTGAATAAACGCACAAAACAGTGCTATATGAGTGCACAAGATAGTGCGATATGGGTGAATGCGTAGGATAGCGCAATGCAGGTACATAAGACAGTGCGAGTGAGGGTGCACAAGATAGTGCGATGCGCAATATAGCGCGATTGAATTTGAATTGCACAAGACAGTGTGATGAAATTCAAATTGCACAAGACAGTGCGATGGAAGTGAAATTGCACAAGACAATGCGATGCGCAAGATAGCGCGATTGAATTTGAAATGCACAAAACAGTGCGATGTGCGAGATTGTGCGGTAGGTGCTTTATTGTACAATAGATGCACAGAATGTAAGGAGGAAAGATGGTGTAAACACCAGGCGCACCAACTGTTTTTAACTGATTTGCAATCCTAACGCGTCTCACGCAAAAGAGGAGGGGTGGTTTAAACAGACAGGCGCACTTACTGTTTTTAACCGATTTGGGTGGTGTAAACAGATAGGCGCACCTGACTGTATTTTAACCAAGGTGGTGTAAACAGAGAGGCTCACCTAACTGTATTTTAACCGGGGTGGTGTAAACAGACAGTCTCACCTGACTGTATTTTAACCGGGGTGGTGTAAACAGATAGGCTCATTTGCTGTTTTTAACCGGGGTGGTGTAAACAGACAGGCGCATCTGACTGTATTTTAACTGGGGTGGTGTAAACAGACAGGCTCACCTGCTGTTTTTAACCGTGGTGGTGTAAACAGACAGGCTCACCTGACTGTATTTTAACTGGGGTGGTGTAAACAGAAAGGCGCACCTGACTGTATTTTAACCGGGGTGGTGGAAACAGATAGGGTCACCTGACTGTATTTCAACCGGGGTGGTGTAAACAGACAGGCGCACCTGACTGTATTTTAACCGGGGTGGTGTAAACAGACAGGCTCACCTGCTGTTTTTAACCGGGGTGGTGTAAATAGACAGGCTCACCTGCTATTTTTAACCGATTTGGGTGGTGTAAACAGATAGGCTCACCTAACTGTATTTTAACCGGGGTGGTGTAAACAAACAGGCTCACATGGCTGTATTTTAACTGGGGTGGTGTAAACAGACAGGCGCACCTGACTGTATTTTAACTGGGTGGTGTAAACAAACAGGCGCACCTGATTGTTTTTAACCGATTTGGGTGAATGCGCAAGATAGCGTAATGCAACACAATGTAGGTGCACAAGACAGTGCGATATGGATGAATGCGCATGATAGCACAATGTGGGTGCACAAGACAGTGCGAGTGGGGGGTGCACAAGATAGTGCGATGTAGGGATGCACAAGATAGTGCGATTGAATTGGATGCACAAGACAGTGCGATGCCCAAGACAGGGTGATTGAATTTGTGATGCACAAGACAGTGCGATGCCCAAGACAGGGCGATCAAATTTGAAATTGCACAGAACAGTGCGATGGGAAAGGATGCACCAGATAGTGTGATGTAGGGATGTGCAAAATAGCGCGATTGATTTGAGATGCACAAGCCAGTGCGATGCGCAAAATAACGCAATTGACTTGAGATGCACAAGACAGTGCGATGCGCAAGATAGCGCAATTGAATTTGAAATTGCACAAGACAGTGCGATGCGCAAGATAGCGCGATTGAATTTGAAATTGCACAAGATAGTGCGTTGCGCAAGATAGCGCGATTCATGCACTAGAGAGTGTGAAATACAGACATATATATACGGATATATACACAGACATATACAGTATATATACAGGTATATACAACACAGACATACGGACCTATACACAAACATATACGGATATATACACAGATGGAGAATATTCTGTTTGCAGCCATCAACGGGAAGATGCCGTTACTGAGAAGGCATATTCCGTTTGCTGACGTCAACGCATGTACGCAAAACACACAAAAAAGAAAGAAAAAACGCAAGATGCATGGACACGGGGGTTCGACCCTCTGATTTCAAGTTTGGCCTCCGAGTCCTCAACTACTGAGCTATGCCACTCTTGTGACAAAATATTCAAACAAATATATATATATATATATATAAGTATATGAGACATATATATACATAAAACCAAAACAAAACAAAAGAAACATTTGTTGTGGGGTTCGAACCCCTGACCTTGGGCTTAGCCTTCTAGCCTTACACTACTGAGCCAAACCACTGAACCCAAGCCACTCTTGTGACCAAATATTCAAACAAATATCTATAATACATAGATGTACAATACATATACACATATATATACATACACAACTCTCCCGCCTCTCTCTCTCTCTTTATTTCTCTCTTTTTGTCTCTGTAATCGGGGATTTCATCCCCTGACTTCAATAAAATAAGTTTCGTTTTTGCACATCAATGGCGTGACTGACATATCACTTTGAGTTTGAAAACAATTTTAATTGAATTTGAGAATGATTGAGTTTTGAACTCTGACTTGGACATTGATTCTATACTGACCCATACTGACCTAAATCAAAGAATGACTTAACGAAAGAAAAACGAAGCAAAACAATCCAAACATACTTATATACACTGACTGGAATGAAAGGAACTTAAAAAAACAAGACTCTGGAACACAACCATTGAGCCTAAGTGATTCTGCAGTTTATCCTGATGGGTTGAAATTGAAACTAATGGGCCGACCAAAAAGTTGGTCGACGAACTCATGATCTAGCCAAAGAGTTGGCCAACGAACTCATGACGCAAGTGGTGGAGAAGATAGAATCTCCGATTCGACTATGCCCTTAGTTCATTGCCTTGACCCTTTTTTGTCTCTTGATTGATTTTTTTTGTAAAAATATTTTGATCAACATGAGAGTTAGATTAGCATACTTATTCCATTTTCTGTTTTGAAATCATGTAAGCTAAGCTGTGAGCACTGAAAATTTTCCCTTTTTAAATCCAAAGAATGGTCCAAGTTTTAAAAAAAATTGAATAATTTTTGAGAGAAAAATTAGTCAGCTTCATTCAAATTAATCAAAACCCATTTTGAAAACAGCCACTACTCAACTAACATGGAATCAACCATTGGGGTGCATAGTCCCAAGCCAGATAATCAATGGTGATAACTGAACCAAGCCAATCTGAACCGAATGAAGCCGAGAACTGAACCGAACTGAACTGGAGCCAAAATTAATCGAACCAACTGAGTCGACCAGACCGAAGACAAACCAAGAAAATGCAGATAGGACAACCAAGTCGACTAAAGATACACCAATCAAACATGGACGAAATGAATGAGTTGAAAAATTATTAGGACCGAACTTCAAGATGAAGCTACCTACGTATCCCAAAGATAGGAATCAGGCCATCGTAGTTCCGGCTGAGGGTCACTCGGGTATTGACACTCTCCTTTTGTACTCTAACTTTTGCCAAAGCCGCCCTTTCGGGTTTTCAACCTTGCGAGCTTTTCATTTTTTCATTTTTCTATTTTTTTTTATTTTTTTTTCATTTTGTTCATTTCATTTTTTTTTGTTTTTCATTCATTTTTTTTTGAATTTTTTTTGAACTTTTTTTTTCTGCTCTAACTTTTGCTTGGGTCGCCCTTCCTGGTTTTCAGCCCAGCGAGCCTCTCAAGGATGGTACTTTTGGTTTTAACTTGTCCATGTTGATTGATTGTGAAATCTCTAGGCCATCTATGAACGACTGCTACACTTGACCAGTAGATATGATGATGTAGGGACTAGGCTAGTTGGGTCTGAATTTGCCCCTAGTGTTGCCCCTAGTGTAGTGGATAGGAACTCGACTGTCCTTCAATAATAAAATTCATTCTCTCAAATTCTGGGTTTGGCCTTTCTGGGCGGTCTTCATTGGGAAACGATTCAGTTTTAATTCTTTGATCACATCCAACCTTTTGCCCCTAGTTCAAGGGCTACTTCAAATCTAAATCACATCCAACCTTCTTGCCCCTAGTTCAAGGGTTGCTTCCACTCTAAATCACAGGCCCTACATAGTTCTGGCTAAGGTTCACTTGGGTATTAACACTCTCCTTTTACGCTCTAACTTTTGCCAAAGCCGCCCTTTCGGGTTTTCAACCTTGCGAGCTTTTTAGTTTTCTTTTTTTTTTTTTTTTTGTGCTCTAACTTTTGCCTGGGTTGCCCTTCCGGGTTTTCAACCGAGCAAGCCTCTCAAGGGTGGTACCTTATTGCCCCTAGTTCAAGGGCTGCCTCCATTTCAGCTATGCAAGCCTCACACTTTTGCCCCTAGTTCAAGCGCTGTTTCAAATCGAAATCACATTCTCTGCCTTGAGTTCAAGGTCTGTTTCCAATCTGGATCACATCATTGCCCCTAGTTCAAGGGCTATTTCCAATCTAAATCATATTCGACCTTATTGCCCCTAGTTGAAGGGCTGCCTCCATTTGAATCACATCATGGCCCCTAGTTCAAGGGCTACTTCCAATTTGGCTACGCAAGCCTTACACTTTGATTGATCAAATCAAGGTTTGAAAGCTAAAGAGCTAAGGAGGTCGGACCTCGAATCAAGAGGGATCCTATGCTGTATAATCAATTCTAGGCATGTCTTCGTAAGACCACGCAAAAACAATTTTTGAAATCTTTTAACAAGGTGACTAATCACTTGTACTCTTACGAAGATAAGATAGAACCAATTTGGACCAAGTTAGGATCCTTCTCAGTACCCACATTAACAAAAATGATTTTATTCATCAAAGGCTTAGCACACCTCTCTTCTTCTCAGTTGATCAAAATTTGCAAATCCCGAGGAAATTCTTCCTCTTTTTGTTTTTTAGAGTTTTGGAAAAAGTTTTGAAAAACTTTGGTCAATGCGATGATTTAAAGGCACAGAGAAGTAGGCAGACTCTATGGCATTTTTTTTTGTTTTTGTTTATTAAAAAGAGATTATGACTGAGCAATGACAACAGACTTTTGACAACATACTCAAAAGAAAATGACAAAGAGGACCTAGACAGGACAGAAATGTCTAGGTTAGCACTATCGACATCAACAGACTCTGACTCATTAGGCTGACTCGAGCCTGACTCTAACTCTACAAACTTGGTGGAGTCAAACTTAGACTCAATACTCAATTCAGAACTCAGAATAAAACCATTCTCAAATTTCCAGTCAAAGTGTGGGCCATCGACAACATTCAAAATAAAGCCCGTGCAATCAACAGGTGGTCACTCCCTAATTACAGAAACAAACGAAACTTCCAATTATGCCCTCACTAAAAACACACTGAACCCCACAAACTGAAATGCCTGAACCACTCACTTGAATTTGAGAACCCTTGTATAGATCCAATACATTGCACATAACACATAACATGAAAGAGAACAAACACCTCTATGGAGGGTAAGGTTATCCTATCCTACGCTTTTGAAATGATCTAGGGTTCACTATTCAAACAAGCGGTATCATACATCCTAGAAATGGGAGAGCGTCCTGTCCTAATTTTGAAAGGTATTATAGCTCATTATATGTACAAGGTTGGCTTTACTTTAGGGGTTAAAGTCAATATGACATTACCAAAAAGTCCTTTAGGCCATAACCAATGAAGATCTTAGAAAATCAGAAGAGTCAATATAGCCTCTCTTCAAAGTCTGAGAACCTTTAAATCTCAAAAGATTATAACACAAGGCCTCCAAAGTAACGTAGAGATAGGTGTAGTGTCACAAAAAGTGTGCCTGTGCTCCCACCAGCATCTGGGCAACACGGGGACTTTAAGTGCACCAATGCATGCAATGTAATAAACATATAATTGAAAATAAAGTCATATCATGGAGTTCGAGTCAAGGTTTCATAAAATCCCCAGCAAAGTCGCCAGAAACTGTAACATGCCTGGGGGGTACCTACGCGCGTTAAACAGTTCGGACTCCCGAGATCTCTTTGATCTACTCTCACGAGTGCAATGTGAAACATAGATGAGAGTCTAGATTTGGCAACTTTTATTGAAAATCCATTTTATTGCAATTTTGTCAAAAATGGATTGCGTCATCAAATCTCATAGTCGCCACCTAATATTTTGGGAAATTAGGAAACCCATGACTCGTGCCAAGGCCACTGTTCATCATAACCAAGGATGCTTGGCTCGGAATCTTAGGTATGAGAGGGGAAGGTCAATAATGAGCACCTCCGCTCACCCGATCAAAGATCGGCCTCTACTAAACCATGATATGACTTTTTATTTTCTTTATATGTTCATGTTCTGATTATTGAATAAATCCTAAAATTTACTATGTGAAGCATACAAGGTATAGACTAGTTTGCTCAAATTGGAACAATTCAATTTCATGTTTGTTTTTCGAAAAGGAGTTTGAATTTGCCACTTGACAAAGTGGGCTTAAAGTTTGTGAATTTGCCACTACAAAGTGGGCTTAAAAACGTACAATCGTTGAATCATTCCAATTTAAGCAACAAGTCTTCATCCACAGGCATTCATACAGTTATATCAAGTAAACAAGTAGCCTCATGGTAAAATGCTAACACATAGCAAGAAAAACACACACAGATAGGCTGCTAAAGCATAAAAACTCACAGATTGACCGACGTCCCTCGAACAGCTACAAAACAAAGTTAGAAAAATATGCATGATCTTATATACAAAATCCTAATGCAATACACTCATGAGATGCAACTAAAGATTCGGCTTCTAAGATATGGCATGTGAATCATTGCAACACTTGCGATAGTATACAAAATCATATAAGAATTGATGAAATCCACTCATAAAGATGCAAACTTAGCCGAATCAATATGCATGAAATATAGATGCAAAGCATGGATATGCATGGCATGTCAGATATATACATATGTACAGTTAGGGAAATCGATTAAAGAATGGGACAGAAAGAAACGGGGTGAGGAGATTATTACAACACTTTAAATATTACAGATCCAAATAAAAGAGGAGGAAGAAATAATAAACAAAATAAAACCTCACAAAACACTCAAAATCAAAATAAAAAATAAAAGTTTGAAATCTCCGGCCATTCATCAACTTGCAAATAACCATCGGTCCTCATGCCTCGGCCCATGTATTCATCTTCAATGGAGGCCCATCAACACTCAAACAAAACCGACCCACTATCAAGCCGGCCCACTGGCCAATCAAAAATGCACCAACCCAACGTGAATGGCATCCACATGGGTTATTATTCTACAGCACCAAAATCCCACAACTTTACGGCCCAATAACCATGATTTTATTTTTCTCCAGTGAAGCAAAAGTAAAACAGGGGCTGCTTGTTACCGAAGCAACAGCCACACTTCGGAACAAAAATGCACATGGTATCACTAGAAACTGGGCAAAACCAACACCTGCAGCAACACTAAAAAGCAACAATTATATCAACTTGATTCAAGTATGTATGTCTAACACCATCACAAAGTTTCCTGGGTAAGAAAACCGACTACGTGTGCATGAGAAAGAGAGAGAGGTGCCGAGAGGGAGAAGATGAGAGCCCTTCCTTTCCGTGTGTGTGTGTGTGTGTGTTAGAGATAGATAGAACCAGAGAGAGGGAGAGTTTGGCGGTCTATTCGGTCTTGCAACCCAAAACCCGGAGAAAGAGATAGAAGTTGGTTTTGCATGGAGAGAGCGAGAGATATATTGGTCTCGGCTAGAGAGAGAGAAAGTACCCAAATCATCCAAGAGAGAGATCCATGTGAGTCGTCTCCTCTGTGTGTCTGTCTTCAGTGTATCTGTGTGTCGTGGGTGCATGTGTAGGAAGTTGTGTGTGTGTGCTACGTGTGGGAGAGAAAGCTGTATGTGTGATGCATCTGCTGGGTGTCTCTCTTGGGTGTGTGAATGTGTATCAATATGTATGCATGTGTGTGTGCCGTGTGTGTGTTCATCTCTAACCCAAAACTGCCGAGAGAGTGAGAGAGCCCGAGAGCAGATGCATGTGTGTATGTGTGTGATCTCTTCATCTCCGAACCAGTTCATGCCAGAAAAAGAGAGACCAGGTGCCGAGAGAGATCATGCATCTCCTGTGTGTGTGAGCTGGTCTATGGTCTGTGTGAACCGTGTGCATGTGTGTGCCTGGTGTATCGGCTGTGTATGTGTGTGGTGTGTAGCAATGTGTCGTGTGTGTGTGTGTATGAAGCTCTGTGTCTATGGCAGTGTTATAAAGCTCTGTGTGTATGGCCGTGTCTGAGTGTGTGCTCAGCTTCTCCTCTCAAAATGCAACCCGAGAGAGAGATAAGAGAGAGTGTGGGTGTGGGTGTGTGCCATGTGAGTATGTTCATCAGTGTGTGCAGATGAAGCTTCCCTCCCTCTCAATCTCTCTCTAGAAAATTCTCTAGCAAAAAAACATATCACTCATCTCCCCCTTTTCTCATGAACCCCGCTCTCCTCCTTTTTCAATCTCAGATTATCTCCTATCAAATAATACACCACCCACCCCTCTTTTCTGTCCCTCTCTTTTTAATATTTTCCCAACTTCTCACCTGCTCTCTTCTTTTTTTTTGATTCTTTCTCCCCGACCACGCATGCTCCCTCCCTTTCTAAAAAAATAATTGTTCTCCACCACCCCCACACAACCTCACCAAAAATCTTATCTTCATCCCCCCATTCATTCATCCTCTTCTTTTTTTTATTTTTTTATTTTATATATATATATATATATATATATATTTTATCATTTTTTTTTTTAATCAAATATCAAAATTATTTATACCAATTTAGATAAAAATATCAAAAATTATGTACAATACATAAAATTATAAAATATTATGAAATACTAAAAATTAATAATTTGGCCAACATGGGTGAGGTTTGGGATTAAAGCTTTTTAATATTTTCTGCTGAGAAATTCATAAAATAGTATATTCCAACTTTCATCATGGGGTATTCAAAAGAAAATGTCCAAGTCTTAGGGCCGGTCAAAATGGGGTGTCTACAGTCGTTTACCCATCTAGTTTCACCGCAAGTAGTACACATGCATTCAGTTCGCACACAACGAAAAACTCAAAGGTCCGAGCCATTCTCAATCCAATCCCTCTCTCACAACTTTGCAACAGTTAGAGAGAGAGAGAGAGAGAGAGAAAGAGAAATTGGGTGTATTGATGTATGATAATAAGGATTTGCCTCATATCTAAGTTTTATGGGTTTTGATCTCTACTTGTGACTTTCTGATCAAAATGCTTGTGAATTGACCAACATTTCTGATTGAGGTTCTGAAATATTGAAGGGAGAGAGAGAGGTGGTTTGATGTTTCTATGTTTTGAGTTTTTGGGTAACCCATTTTCCATGTTCAAAGATCACCATGGATACCGGTCGGGTCGAATAAAACACATGCATGGTTCGGGCAAAAGGAATTGGCCTGATACATTAAGTTGGGTTTGGTTTTAGATTTTTTTTTTTTAAAATTTAAATTGATGGTAAAATTTATCAATATTAATAATTATAATTATAATTTTTTACAATTATCATTTACAAGTAATTTTTTCATTACATTTTTGGTGATCAAAAAACATGAGTGGAGTCTGTAAAGTATTAATTTTGTCCATCAATCCTGAGTCATCAAGTTTTGACAAGACTGAGTATGATATTTTTGAAATCTAAAGCGGACTTTAAATGAGAGGTGTTTTATAAAAAAAAAATGTAATTAAAAGATTATGCTTTTTCAACCATTTCAAATCAAATAATCAATGAAATGAAACATATAAATAAATAAATTTAAAAAAAAAACCAACCATCATGTCATCACAAAAAAAAATTGTATAATCATTAAATAAATATTTAATTAAGCAAAAACCCGTATTTATAATAGAGTATCTTGAAACCCTACTTTTATATTACAAATATGAGACTTTCTATCATAACGGTCTCATTTGACAATATCATTTTTTAGTTTAAAAGTTAAAATATAACTAAAAAAATTAAAAAGCTAACAACATATATTAAAAAGTCAAAAATTCATTTTTCATTATATTTTTTGCATATATTTTCGTAAAAAATCAAAAAATTATTTCAAATATACTATTTTTTTTACATTATATTTTAGTTAAAAAATTAAAAAGTTATTAAAAAAAGCCTGTTCCCAAACGAATAATAAATAAAAAAATAATACAAAAAATACACAGAAAACCCCAACAACAGGCAAATGTTTGGTTTGTTTTTAAAATATAGATATGGGCTCCAAAGATTGGGACTTTAAATTTTTCATTTTTATTTGATATACAATTTTATTAGTTATTGTGTCTTATTTCTTTTATATTTGTTTAGATTATATGTAAGGGTTACGCTTCTCTTTATTTTAGAGAGAAACAACTATACGGTTGAATTTACTTTATAAAATTTGTCATGTGTGTTGTTTTGATAATTCAAATCATTCATTTGTTCTTATTTTCTCTTGATTTTTTCTGTAATTAGATACTTGTCTCTACTTATATTCACATCTTCTTAAGTAGAAGGTGGTACCTCCTTAAGTAAGATGTGTGCATATTTGGTTGTACTAATTATACCACTAATCTAAATAATATAGATTAACACTAATTAAATTAGATTAAAAATAAATAAATAAATCTATCATATGATTTTTATCATAACAAAAAAAATGTGAAGTTGTAGATTTTAAATCTTTCCTATTATTTCGGTATCCAAACTACAGAGAGAAAATCCATAGATTTCTATTGCTTAGATATTTGAAATCTATTGACTACAAATCCATTCTCAAACAAATCTAAATTAAAGTGGTGAAGGATGATTTTAGTCAAGAGGTATAAATGTTTTCTTTTAAAATAAATAAATTTAAAGAGAATTACTATTTGCAGACTGGAATCAAAACTAAATAAATATGAATTAACCTTATATTTAAAATTTGCCTCAAGGCCAAATTACATAGGCTAAAAAATGTATTTTGCCCCCACTCCGTCAAGGCAAGTTCAACTTCACAAAAACTACACAATTCAAGTAAGATGTATACCTGTTGCATTGCGTACAATCGTAAACCCAATGGTTCGGGTCTCTTCCTTTCTCACAGGCATCACATATGACCTCTTTTGAGCCATCTTGGACTTGAAGAGGACGAGTAAGGGTGAGAGCGTGTCCATGAGGTCAGTATTTTAGGCTAAGAGGTAGCAAAGCACAATTAACATGCATAATTAATGAGCAATCAAAACAACTATAGAAGACACCTTTGCATAATTAACATGCATAATTAACATCCATTGTCAATGTTTGACTGGAAATGGCAACTATACGTCTCTGGAAAAGAATGGGTCGAGAAAGATAGACAATCGAAAGGTTCAAGTTCCTCCTTGTGGGGTTTCTTGGCACATGATTTCTGGAGAATTAGATTACATTGGGTACATTTGTAGTAAGTTCAACATGGATGACCCGAGATGACTTTTTGACACTTTCTACAAGTAACATTGTTGCCATTGTCATCCTCATTCTCGATCTCTTCACTTAAATGATGCAAGTGTGTAGATTGCTTGTCTTTCTGCTACTCGCATTTTTTATTTATGACTGGGAATTTAGATTCTTCCTCTCCTTCAAGGGTTCTAAAACCGCTATTTATCCACTGATTGAAGTCGACGCGGTGGCTTTATTGGTAGATAGAAAGACGAGACACGACATGATTGATACGCTTATTAATGTGGTCAGTAGTTTCCACCGTGAGTGAGTTTGCGGATGTCACCAATGTCATAATCTAAGGACTCATTGAACTTTTCCAAAAACTTCTCAAGATCATCCCATGTTGGAGGCATGTACCAACTGGTGGCACCATCAACAAGCCCTTGTTGTCTCTGTAGACGTTTCCTCCATTCTACTTTATCACTTGATATGCACTCAACGATAATAAGATAGGCTCCTGTAAATAGGGACAGATGCAGAATTTGACATAGAAGGGACGAACATATTTACTAATATATATATATATATATAATTAAAAAAAGAAAGAAAAGAAGAGAGAAGTATGAGCTACAATATCAATTTTTACATATATTAAAAATAATAATGATATGAAAGCATATATAAATTTGTTTTCTTTAGCAACTATAAAATAGTTTATTTATTAAAGTGATATATTTTGAATTGTATTTAGCACTCTTTCGTATCATTAAAAACAAATGTGATAGAATTGACATAAAAATTTCAAATAATGTGTCTCAATAAATTTAATCAAGTAATTGGACAACTTTTTTTTTGATTGACAGAAAAGTAATCTTTATTGATGTAGTCAGAGTACAATACAGCAGACAAAACATCAATAAAGAGTGTAAGTGCAAGGAGTATCAAAGCACAACTAAACGATTCCCACTAGGTTGGCACCGAAGAGCTCACCCAATCATTTGCTAGAACATCACAAGTTGGTGAGAAACCAACAAACAAGAACAACCAAAAAAACAAAAGAGCTTAACAATATTCGAAACAATTGATTGACAACAAACAACTAGAACTACACTCCAACTGCTATTGAGCTCACTTTGTATCCAACATCACCCAACAAAGTGCTTCAGCAGCAGTAGCAAACACAAGCAAATAACATGAGTGCTGAACCCAAACACAAGACTTGCAAATCAGGCAGCACCCTTTCCTCCTAGACACAATCATACCTGTAAAAGAGCTAACTACCAACACCATGGCCAGCACCAAATCTAATTTGCTCCAGGTTATGCATGAGATCATGAATAGAGTATTAGTAATATTACAAATCCAGACTTAACTACCCAAAAATTATCCAGAATTATCATCTTGTGGTTTAGATTCATTTTACATGAACCCTACATTACATAAATTCAATCTCAACCACACATTTCCATTTGGGGTAAGTTCGGGATCCATATATCTGGGTCCATACATTTATTCATAGAGTATGGCTGCTCTTTAGATGATGATCTTACCCACAAGGCAACTCTCAATTTTATCAAATCACATGACTCCACCATATCAAGTTGACGTTAATTAAAAACACAATCATTTCTTTGTTTCCAAATGGGCCAAAGAATAGCGAAGGGGATAACTCTCCAGTTTTTTCTTGCCAACCTTTGACTCTTAACCCCAATCACCATTGAAACAAACTCTTCACTGACCCTCGTTGTACCCACTGAATTTCCATCAATTGACCATATATGTGACCAAATTTTCCAAATTAGAGGACAAGAGAGGAAAACACAATTACGTGACTCTTCCTCATCTTTACAAAACACACAGACAGCTCACATTGTCCCCATGAATACCAAAGAAAGACACCAGTTCTAATTTTCCCCTTCCAATCTAACCATCCAAAAAATTGGGCTTTAGTCGGCAAAAGTGCTTAGGTTTGGCGACAAAACTGACTTTAGTCGCCATTTCTACTACTTTTAGTGACGAAAATGCTTTTTTTAGTCGCCAATTGTGCATTTTCTTGTAGTGAATCGATCATAGTTTTAATAAATTAATTTCTTTTATTTATTTTAACCAAAATGGTTTCATATTTTTATACATTTCATAAATATGTAAAGATGATCATTTAAATTTGGAGTCACATATAATTTTTAAAAAATAAATAAAAAAGAGAGCAAACTTGTATAATTTAGAGATAATTATCGATATCCATTCTTACTTGTAGAAGTTGAAAGCTGAATCAAACGATCTCGATGGGAAGTACGAGAGAGGGGGAGTTGAGGACAATTGAGAGACCCAAAAAAAAGCTGGATCAAATCGGTTTGGCAGACTACTTCAAACGATAACGTGTTGAGGTGTTTTGCGGATCGGCTCATGAAAGTTGGTGGCAGCTGCTGAAGCGATGTGATGCAGCTGCGAACATTGTCTAGCTTGAGAAGAACACAACCCAAGTCTTGTGTTAGTAACTTTGCCAAAGTGCTCTTCCCTGTGTATGGATGACCCTTCATTACTATGATCATTTGGGGTTGTATTGACCCCATCTCTCTCTCTCTCTCTCTCTCTCTCTCTAAGTTTGATGACTCTTATGATCCAACAACAATCTATTCACACTCTTCACTTTAATGTATTCATTTTAATTTTTTTTTTTTTTAATCAGGTATCTGGCTAATTTACATACATCCTAACTAATTTTTGGATCAAAGCAAAAATCCTGTATGAATTGACTCCAAAAAAATTTGTTGTAGTTAGTGAATATTAAACATGAGACCTTTTGAAAGTACACCCCAAGTCCCAAGTTATGCCACTAAGCCAACCCATTAAGTTACTTTAATGTGTTCATATCCATTTTGAATTGGACATATTTATTTATTAATTATTATTATTATTATTATTATTATTATTTTTAGAGGGATTTGGATCCCTTTCACTCATAGGTTGTAGTAGGTGGGATATAGGGGCGTAAAAGTGGCATGTGCCCTGTGGGCAGCCCGGACCCAGTGGTGAAGGCATTGGCCTTCCCCAGCAGAGAGTCAAGTTCGACTTTGGGGGGCGCGAAATGTTGGGTAATTTCCAGTAGTTCTTTGCAGAGACCTTGCACTATACTTTGATCAAAACTTGACCTTGCTAGGGGTGGTCGATGAGCTCCACTGATGCCTCTGTGGTGGGTCTCTTCCCATAAGTTGGGTTAAATCAGGCCGGCAACCGATTATCCCAAGACCTGGGCCTACGAATGCCGTGATGACACCTTAGAGCATCCTCTTCTTCTTGATTTTTAAAAAAAAAAGAAAAAAAGAAAAAAGACTTGTTGAAAAAACATTGCTTACTTCTTTGCAAGCAAGTGAATTGATTCCAAAAAATTCATACAGCTTAGGTGACATGTAAACTCACAATCTAGACAGTAGTACATCATGTGCTTTAGGTTTCTTCTTTCCTCGCAAACATCGCAGTAATACTCGCCAGAACCATCGTCTTCATAAAAAAACACATGGCAGAGATGGTGCCAATGAATTTTGTTCTTAAAGCCAAAGGGTAATAGGGCACAGTCGACATCAAATTGAGTCTTGCAGTGACGACATGAGTAGAATGCCATGTACTTTCTAGTTTCACTACAAGTGGTACCCATGAATTCAATCCGCACACAACGAAGTACTCGAAGATCCGAGCCATTCTCGATCCTTTCTCTCTCTTACAACTTTGCAACAGTTAGAGAGAGAGAGAGAGAGAAATTGAGTGTATTGATGTATGATAATAAGGATTTGCCTCAGATTTGAGTTTGATCAGTTTTGATCTCTACCTGTGACTCTCTGATCAAAATGCTTTTGAATTGTCCAACATTTCTAATTGAGGTTCTGAAATATTGAATGGGAGAGAGAGAGAGAGAGGGGGGAGGTGGTTTGATGTTTCTATGTTTTGAGTTTTTGGGTAAGCCATTTTCCATGTTCAAAGATCACCATGGATATCGGGTCAGGTTGGATAAAACACAAGCATGGTTCGGGCAAAAGGAATTGGCAAAATACCGCCAAATACGCTAAAACCGCACCGATCCGCATCTATCCGCACCACTCTACCCGCTAACCGCGGTTTAAACTTTAAAATTTATAATCCGCCAACCAAACCGCTCCGCTCCGCTATAGTTAATACATATATATTGTTTAACCTCCAATGAAATATCAATGTAAAAATAAGTGTGAGAGAGATTTAAGACATAAAATTTATTATAAATTAGTAGTTATATATATGAAACATATTATTTAAAATTACATTGTGTTATATATCTAAAAAATATTATATAAATTAGTGTTATATATTATGCAAATGTATGATAATTAGTTAGAATATTCTTCAATCCGCCAATCTGCCAAAAACCGCCCAAACCGCAAATTGTCAATCCGCCAACCCGCCATTCAGTTTGTAATTTTACTCTCAAACCGTCCGAACCGCACCGCGCACACCCCTAGGCCTGATACGTTAAGTTGGGTTTGGTTTTAGATTTTTTTTTTAAAATTTAAATTAATGGTAAAATCTATCAATATTAATAATTATAATTCTTTACAATTATCATTTACAAGTAATTTTTTCATTACATTTTTGGTGATCAGAAAACATGAGTGGAGTATAGAGTATTTTTGTCTATCAATCCTGAGTCATCAAGTTTTGACAAAACTGAGTATGATATTTTCGAAATCTAAAGCAAACTTTAAATGAGAGGTATTTTATATATATTTTATAAAAAAGAATGTAATTAAAAGATTATGCATTTTCAACCGTTTCAAATCAAATAATCAATGAAATGAAACATATAAATAAATAAATTGAAAAAAAAAAGAACCAGCCACCATGTCATCACAAAAAAAAAATTGTATAATCATTAAATAAATATTTAATCAAGCAAAAGCATGACAAACTCGTATTTATAATAGAGTATCCTGAAGCTCTATTTTTATATTACAAATATGAGACTTTCTATCATAATGGTCTCATTTGACAACATCATTTTTTAGTTTAAAAGTCAAAAAGAAATTACAAAAATTAAAAAGCCAACAACATATATCAAAAAGTCAAAAATTCCCTTTTTTCTATACTTTTTGCAAAATATACAAAAAACCCCAACAACAGGCAAATGTTTGGTTTGTTTTTAAAATATAGATATGGGCTCCAATGTTTGGGACTTTAAAATTTTCATTTTATTTGGTGGGCTTTTAAAATTGAGATTGGGTCGTTTGATAAGGAACTTTTTAAACTTTTCAAATATATTTTCATATACAATAATACAGAGGTAACAAAATTTTGAGGCCTTTTTAAAAATATTTTTGGGAGCCCAAACTTTTTTGTGAACTTTGCCCCAAAATTGGGTCTGTCTGGCTTCTGGCCTGCCAAGGTTGGCCTATGCCTCGATAAGGATTAGGGCAAAATTTTGGTGGAAGGTTTTTTTATATTTAAAATAAATATAAATGATGTTATTATTTTATATTATAATTTATTATGTTAAATTCAGTTTTCTAGTTCTTATGACTAAAATTTGAGAGTTATTTCAAGTCTTTCTATGAAATGAAAATAAAAAATAACAAGTTATTTAATAAAGGGAAAATTACCGTTCAAGAGAAGTTTTTAAAATTTATTACACATTAGTTTAAAAAAAATATATGATTTTAATTATTAATATTTGCATTTTTTATCAATCTTTTATAAATATTTTTTATGACCCCAATGATGTCTAAATATATTTTATTATAGATTCAAAATCGAGACTATACTGTATGAAAAATAAATAATAATAAATACAAAAAAAAAAAGAAAAAGAAAAAAGAAGATGAAACCTAAACTTGTAAAGTTTATTCTAAATTAAAGGAGACATTTTTTCAATTGGGCCTTCTAAATTATAGATTGGATGTGTTTCAAAATATGTAGAGTTTTTTTATTTGATACAGGCATTCTAAATAATAAAAAATAAAAAAATAAAAAGTGAGTGCTTTTGAGAAATATATGCCGAATCACCGACGGAGGCTTTTTTTTTTTTTTTTTTCCCAAATTTGTAGAACATGTATTAGCTCAAGAGTGGGGATTTTTTTTTTGGCACGTGTTGAATAATTTTATAAAGTGGACCTTCTGAAGAAGAATTTAAAAAGTTGTATTATGAATTTTTATTATGTTTAAAAAGTTTGGGGCATTTTACGGTTTTGTAAAAGAATAATATTATAGGGTGGTGATTTAGACCCCCTTTTTTAGACCCCTTTTGACCCCCTCTCTTCTCTCATTGGTCCCCCTTTCCTGCACATCCAATCACCCCCTGACACATGGCAAAGGGGGGTGAGGGGTGCCCCCAAAAGGGGGTCTCAAGTATTATCCTAATATTATATGTACTAATTAATATATTAATTAGTGTATCAATTGATGATGTGACATAATTGAAGAGGAAATATACTAACTAGTATACTAATTGATGATCTGACATAATTTAAGGAGTTTTTGGTATTTATAATGTAATTAATTAGTGAGGTCAATAATAATATCATAACTAGTGTTGATATACTAGTTAGTATACTAATTAGTGCATATAGTATCACCGTATTGGATCCATGCTATCCCTAAAGTGTAATTCATTTTTCCTACTGCAATATTTGTGACATTTTTGACTTTGCAAATATTTTTTTTGCATCTCCTCTTTGCTGGCACCATGAATTTTCTGGTAGTATATGTATTTATTTTTTTATAAATAGATAAGAACAACCATATATGATTAGTAATTGCAATTGACTATATTTTCTACTATATCTTATTTATTATTTTACGTCACAATTGTATTGAAAATATATACAAATTATGAAATTTAGTAAATCAATGTAGTTGTGACATATGAAATTATAAATAAAATATAATATATATATATATATATGATTTGTAAATAAAAAGTGTGCCATCTATTTTTTAAATTATACTTGGAATTTATTTATTTATTTATTATTTTTTTAAAACATCATTTGGCTATTGATGTCGACTCAATTTATTTTTTTTTCCCATAAATGATGTGTACAAAATATACTAAAAAATAAACAGTTTAGATCATGAAGGTGGACTCGAAGTAGGCCGACAATGGCCCAAAATGGACCTTCCAGTCCAAACAATGAATGTGAGTAAAATAGCCTCCTTCTTTAAACTATGTTGAATTTACCAAATATATATATATGGTTAATTATATTTTTCACCCATGTAGTTTGATCTAAATTTTAATTTAGTCACTATAGTTTTAATATGAATAATTTGGTCCTTACACTTTAAGTTCAGTTTTAATTTTGCCATTCTGTCTAAACTGAAGGTTAAAATTAACAATTTTAAGACACTTGTTACTTTAAGTCTAGTTTTAATTTGGTTATTCCATCAAAATTGAAGGTTAAAATTAATAATTTTTAGACACCTATCAATTTTCTAAGATGTATACATAGAGACAAAATTAACAAAAATTTAAATAGGAAGGACCAAATTGAAATTATGCTTCAAGTGTAGGGATCAAATTGTTTAAATTAAAATTATAGGGGTTAAAGTGAAATTTGGATCAAACTATAGGGATGAAAAGTGTAATTAACCCAAAATTATAATAAAAATGGTTTCTTTTTCAATAGGTTTGTTCAAGTATTGTGAGAAAATATAGATCCTATCAAAACTGTTTTCTTGAAAAAAAAAAAAATCATTCAAATCATTTCCAATAAAGAATACATAGAAAGTTTAAGGGCTTGTTTAGTTTGTATCTTAAGATATAATTTTTGAGAAAAACTTTCAAAATTTTGTTTGGTTCAAATTTTTTGAACAAAATTTCCAAAATCACTTTCTTTCTTCTACACATCAATCAATCACTTTTTCTCTCTCCTATCTCATTATCAATCATTTTTTCTTTTACACACATCTACTCAACTACAACAAAATATCAAATCATTCCAAATTTCAAAATTATTTTCAAATTATGCAACCAAACACACCCTAAATTGTTCAGGTGCATTCACTTATTATTATTATTATTATTATTATTATTGTATAAATTGAACAAGTAATAGAAAAATAAATCATTTATACTCTATTTTCTTTTCTTTCCTTTAATTCATTGAATTTTTTTTTTCTATACAATATTGGTGTTTTGGGAAGTTGGTAAAAAGCTGACTTTTGGCTTTTTACCAAGCTTTTTGGCTTTTTTGGAAGTGATTTGAGAAGTTGGTAAAAAGTTGGCTTTTTTAATTTTTGGTTTAATATTTTTTAAAAGTGTCACATCACTCTAAAATAACTAAAATATCCTTACTTTTTTATTTTTAAATTAATTAACTAAAATATTCTAAATGGTAGTTTGGTAAATTGGGTGCTGCGTTTTTGGTTGTTCCCAAATGCTCCTGTTGGCGTTTTTGGCTTGTTCACGTTTTCCTTCACAAGCCAACAACGTGGCGTTTTTGGCGTTTTTGGCTTGTTCCCAAAATGCCACATTATTGACAACAAGAATACATGTACAACGCAAATGTTATATTTGAATATAAAACAATAATGATAGAGAATTTTAAATTTTGAGTTTTAAAGAAAGTTCTAGTGATGTAATAGGGAAAAAAAAAGTTAAAATATCACATTAATAGAGTAGAGCCTATCCTAGAACTCCGTCTCATGCTTTAGAGTTCAAAAATATTTTTGAATATAAAAATGCGTACAATTTTCCCATTTGACTATAAATACAAAAAAATATGATATTTAATTATTGAGAAATGTTTTTTTCCCCGAAATCCCCCCCGAATAGCCCGAAATATAGAAGAGAGAGAAGAGAGGGAAAGAGGAGGAGCTCCGCCCGCCGTCGCCTCGCCTCCGCCCGATCATCGCCCGCCACGCCTGATCGTCGCCCGCCGTCGCCTCCGCCTCTGCCTCGCAGCGCCCCCTGCCTCTGTCTCCGCCCTCCGCCTCCGCCTCCGCCCTCGCCTCCGCCTCCAGCCCAATTTGTTGGCCCCCTCCAATCCTTCTTCTTCCCTCCTCTTTCTTCTTCTTCCTCCTTCTTCTTTCTTCTCTTCTTCTTCTGATTTTCTTCCTTTGAAAAAAAAATCAAAACGACGTCGTTTCTTCGTTTCGGGGGATTCGGGGAAGGCAGATTCGAGCTACCAATCACTTCTGTTAATTATTAGTTGTAAATTTCATATTTTTAAATAGAAACCGTACATAGTACTGGATTGAAAACTAGTTGAAAAGTAAACTCAGGTGCTCATTTTGAGATGGAACCATAGTCCAAAGAGGGAGAGAGGGCAGAGCCTCTCTCTGTCTAAGTGATTTTTGGTGAAGCTCCGGTGAAGTTTCAGTGACTTTTCGGCAATTTTTTTTCTACTTTCAAAATGTATCTATTATTTTCGAGTCTAGATCTGGACTTTTTATATACGAAATAGGAGTTTTGAGTGTTTTCTCCTCTGATTTCGACATAGATTTTTGATATTTCGACACCCACAATGGTTCCCTCCTCTCTACACCCCTCTCTCATACCATTGTGGTTGTGGGTGTCCTCCCTTCTCCGGCGACAATGGCGGCGGCGTTGGGCAGCAGTGATAGGAACGTTGTCGACAGGGACGACGGGCTTTCTTTCAGACCATATCTTTGAAAAGATCGGTGGTTTTCTTTAGATCATAACTGTTTTTTTGGTGAATTTGCTTTTTGTTGTTGTTGTAGTTGTTTTTTTTTCTTTCTTTTGTTATGTGGTTGGGATGACCTTTTGAGATTTTTTTTTTTTTTTTTTAACTCTAAGGCTTTATCAATATATTGTTCCCATGTCCTAAAAAAAAGTGCTCGTTTTGAAATTGATCTTTTCTTAACATTTTCTTTTTTTGATTTTTTTTTAAGTAAAAAAAAAAAATAAGGACTTACATATAGGTCCTACTAAATAGACTTATTATTTAATAAATACTATGATAATTAATAATATTTTTCACCAAACACTATCAAAAAATGTCACTAACTGTTAATTTTTAGCGACACAAAAAATGTCACTAATTATAAGTTTAGCAACAATTTTAAAAAATTTGTCACAGAAAAACGTTATTAATTGTAAGTTTTAGCGACAATTTATAAAAATAGTGACAAAAAAATTACTAATTATCATTTTTTAGCGGCATGCAAAAAATCGTCACAAAAAATTATTTTTAGAGACAATTTTACTATGATTTATTTTCAATAGAACTTAATGAAAATTAAATCAAACTATTAGAATTTATTGATAGTTTTCAATAGGACTTGATGAAAATTAAGTCAAACTATTAGGATTTATTGATAGTTTACCAAAAAAAAAAAAAAACCTGTTTGAGAATTAGGTGTTTGACCTTCTTTTAGTAATTTTTGACTTGAAATTTTATTTTTATTTTTTTTATTGACTTATTAATTTTTTCAGCTAAAAAATCAAATTTCAAACACCAACTAACTCTCAATCTTCAAAATGTTTCGATTTGTGGGGTATACTGTACACAACTGATTTTGCCGATTTCTTCAAAATACAAAAACAAAAATGCTAAAAATGAATAAGCAAAAAACAAAAGTGAAAAATATTGCTTTCTCAAGGCTTTGTTTGGTTACAATTTTCAAAATTTATTTTTAGGTGGGTTTTATTTGTCTTTGTTGGACTTTATTTATATTTTAGTAATTTTACTTTTACTTTTTAGATACATCAAGGTTAGATACATTTAAAAAGTAAAAAAAAGTTTAAATAGCATATGAAATAAATGAAAACCCAAATAAAAATGTACACATATTTTTATTTGAATTTTTGTTTGTTATTAGTGATTTTTAAAAAATATTTTAGTTAATTTGTTTTACTTTTTAGATGTATTTTGATTAAGTATATCTAAGAAATACCCAAAAAAAATTAATTAAAATATTAAAAATAAACAAGAATTCATCTAAAAATAATTTTAAAAAAATCAAACCAAATAGACACTTCTTTTTTTTCCTACTTTTTAATAAGGCTGAGCAAGAAATCCGTAAAATCCGCAATCCAATCCGGTCTAATCCAATCCAGTAGGTTTGGATTGGTTTTTTGAATCCGTGGTTCGATTCTGAATTGAAAAATAAAAAATCCGTAGTCCACGGATTGGTTCCGGATTGAACTTCACGGTTCCGGATTGGAACCGATCCGGACCATATACAAATAACCTATATTTATATTATACACTCTCCCGCATAATATCTTCTTTTATTCCATATAAAACCTAAACCAAAATCTAAACCCGCATAATATCTTTTTTTATTACTTTTGTTTGTTAGTTTTTAGTTTTAATTTGTAATGATCTAAATACTTATGGTAGAACCAGTTTTCTTATGGTTGTTTAAATTTTAAAACAGTATGTCGCTATTATAGAAAGACATGTTGCTATTGTGGAACTAATATGATGCAGTGTTTATATTTTTATGAAATTAAAATGTTCTATATTTTTTTATCATTATTTAATTATGTGAATTTGTATTCCTAAACCGATCCAATCCATGTTTAAATGGATTGGTTCGGATTGGTTTCAATTTTTCAGGAACTGTAGATAACAGATTGGTCATAGTTTTACCCTAATTCAGACCATGCTCACCTCTACTTTTTAAGTTATTTCTGTCGATTAAACTATAAGCAAAATTTATATCAAACGGTCTGACACAACTATCAAATTAAAATAAATTATAAATAATTTATATAAGCAGCTCAAACAATTCAAAGGGATGGCAACAAGGTGGTACATGCTTGAGCTCGCTTGGCTGGGTAGGGTCAAGCTTTACCCATCCTTACTGCGTTTAGTTGAGAGAATTGAGAATAGATTTGGAAAAAAAAAAATATGGGTGAAACTAAATGAAATGTAACTATATTTTATTCACATTTTACATTCTTTTTCCATTTCTCTTTCCAATTATATCAAACGGTCTGACACAACTATCAAATAATTTACGACAATGCTACGTAGCTCAAATTTTGTGGCTCAAAAGTGGCTCAAATGGCCAAAACGACGTTGTTTTGAGTACAGAACAACATAAAAATGGCCAAAACGACGTCGTTTTGGCCATTTGAGCCACAAAATTTGAGCTACGATGGTGTTTGGGAAGCTTCAACCCAAATTTTTTATCTCATTTTTTCCACTAAAAACAAAAGTTTTACAAAACCAAAAAAAACACATCCAAACAAAATATCACATCCAACCCCATAATCATTTCACTTTTTCTCTCACAAACATCACATCCAACCACATAAAAACCCAACTATCTTCCCAAACACTAAAATTTTTTTATCTCATAAAAACCTACATCTCCTAAAATCTACATAAAAACTCACTTCCCAAACACCCACATTTTCCAATAATTTAAAGGGATGGCAACAAGGTGGCACATGCTTTACCTCACTGGGTCAATCTCTACCCCTTCATACATACTATGTTTAGTTAAGAGATTTGGAAAGATATTTTTTTTAAAAAAAGAAAAAATATGTGTGAAATTAGATAAAATGTAATTATATTTTATTCATATTTTATCTTCCTTTTTTTATTTCTTTTTCTAAATATTTTTTCAAATCTCCCAATTAAATACAGTGTGAGTGTAAATTGAAGAAGTCCCTTTGGAAGTTTATTCTCTTATTGCTTCTGATATTTAATCGCCCTTATTTTGGGCTTTAAACATCTAGAAAAAATAATCCCATTGTCTCATTGATAAAAATAAAAATTATTTATATATCAAATTTATATAAAAAAAACTCTATCAAAATTATGTAATAATACTATTCTTATAAATAAACTAATTTTTATGAGTATTTTATTTTAAAATAAAAAATTTATATTAAATCACATCATTCTTTATAAATTTTTTATTTATATATTATTCTGAGTAAAATTTCAAATTTCAATCTCTGTTTGGTTTTAATTTTAAGAATTTTTTTTTCAGAAAATTTTACTTTTTCTTTTTTCGTATTTTTTTTGTTTTCACTGAATGTTTTTAATATTTTAAGAAATTTTTTTAATTTTTAGACACATCTAACATAAATACACTTAAAAAGTATAATATTTGTGAATAAAATCTTTAAAAAATTCATTAAACACAAAAAAAAAAAAAAAATCAATATATTTTTCGTATTTTTGTGTATTTATTAATTTTGAAAAATATTTTTTTCACAAATTTTACTATTTAGATGTATAAGTTGCATCTAAGTAAAAAATTATTTAAAATTTCAAAAATATTCATTAAAAATAAAAAATAAAAAATTTAATTTCTAAAAAAATAAATTTAAAAATATAAACCAAACCTACGAATAATATCTTGATAGGTCATTGCCTACCTTTTTTGGGGGGCACTTGTTAAAGTTAATGGTTCATTGCTTACCACCACTAACGCCTGTTTATTTTTAGGGATAGAAGGGAAGGGATTGATAGTGAAGGAATTGTAGATAAAAGAATTAATAGTGAGAGAATTAAGTAAAATTATATTTGTTTTGATGATAGTTGTTAGTGTAGGGATTCTTAAATTATTTTTATATAAAATAAATATAAAATAATAAAATAAATAAAAAAATACAAAAACATTAAACATTAATGTTTTAAAAAAACAATCGCGATTGGGACCTCGAATCCGAGGTCCCCCGAATCCCCCGAAACCATGAAACGACGTCGTTTCATGGTTTTAATTTTTTTTTTTTTTTTTTTTTTTTCAGCAGACGGAGACGAAGATGGGGGAGGGGGAGGGGGAGGGGAGGGGGAGGGGAGGAAGAGAAGGAGGTGGAGGGAGGGGAGGGGAGGGGGCCAATAAACTCGGGGATGAGGCAGGGGCGGAGGTCGGGCGGCGAGGTAGAGCCGGAGCTGCGGCGAGGCAGAGCCGGAGCTGCGACGAGCTGGAGCTGGGACGAGCGACGGCGGGCGATGATCGGGCGGCTGCGACGAGCGTCGGCGAGCGACGATCGGACGGCGAGACGACGCCTCTCTCCCCCCCTCTCTCTCTCTCTCTCTCTCTCTCTCTCTCCCTCCCTCCCTCCCTCCCTCTTCCTCTTCTTCCTCTGCGTCAAAAATGGCAGAAAAGAAGAAAAAAAAAAAAAAAAAAAAAGCCTAAGCCCAAAACGACGTCGTTTTGGGCTTAGGGGGGATTCGGGGCCTCCCAGATTCGAGGTCCAAAACATTTTTCTTAAAAAAAATGCCCAACATGTAAAAAAAATTTAAAAAATAAAAATAAAATAAAAAATTTCAAGAAAAAAATAAAACAAATAAAATAATGATTTTTACTTAACAAAAAATACAAAAAATTAAACATTAATGTAAAAAAAAAAAAATGCCCGACATGTAAAAAATAAAATAAAAATAAAAAATTTCTAGTCCGCCGAACTATTTTTCTAATACCAAGTCTTGGAGGCCCATCCGAATTCCCTTGGGGAGGCCCATCCTAATCCAGAGCTCACTATCAATCTTCTCCCCATCTCTCAAAACAAACGCAATATTAGTGGGTCCTCCCCTACTACCAATCCTAATCCCCCCTCTAACTCTCTAAACAAACGGGGCCCTATAGTCAAATGTGAGGATGGTACACATTTTTAAAAAAGCATTTGGTACAAGGGAGTGTGTGTGAGAATAAAGGATGTTTTAGAAGATGGTTAAAAATTAATTTTTTAATTTTTATTAGTTTTTCTATTATTTTATGTGAGAGATAATATTATAAAAATGAGTTAAAAGTTGACTTTTGACTTTTAACTCATGTTTCTAAATAGTCTCAGAATGTCTATTTTAATTTTGTATTCACTTTCTCTTATTTGGTATATTAGCATATCACTCATGTTATGTACGAGATAAAATAATATATTATTTATTAAAAATATGATAATTATATTAAATTTTTTTTATATTTTGTCTATCGTAAATCAAATTATATATATAAGTTTAGGGGTTTTGTTTTAAATGTTCCTTTACTATAACATATAGTATAGATAGATTAAAATTGTTGTATTGACTATTAATAATCAAAATTATGCTTTGTTATAAAAAAAATGACATAGTTCTAATATTTCACTATTTTAGAATAAAAATATATGAATTTTAAAAAATTGTCATATTGGTTTTTGAAAGGAAAATAATTAAAGAAATTTTAAAAACTTAATGAGTAAGAAAGAATTATCGTAACATGTAAAACCGCTATAAGCACGGTTAAACCATCAAATCATTGAAATCAAAAATAGTTTAGCTTAATCAGTTAGGTCAAAAGACCAACCAGCTTACACAGAAATTAATTAATTAAAATTTTTAAATTTTATTTTATTAAAATTTAAACTGTCACTAAATATTAAAATCAATCTATTAATTTAAATTTAAAATTGACACATTATAAATTTAAAATTATAACAATCTATCCCATAATTTATAAGTTTTAAATACAAATTTAAAATTATCATAATTATCTCATAATTTTTGTATTAAGAAGTAGTAGTAAGAGTAACATTGAGATTATCAACATATCTATATATTTTACAAAAGAATACTTTTAAAGAGAGATATTATGAGAGTCTTAAAATCTCATACAAAATTATTTTTAGAATCAAAACCTCTATGTGAGATTGTAAAATAAAAATTAATTGGAAGCTAGCTAATTGAGATTTTTTTAATTGTTTAAAATTAAGAAAAATAAAAAAATTAGTATGAGATATTGATCGTAAGGCTTTTCACTAAAAATCTCATTTTACTTATATAAATGAAAGTATAAGATTCACTTGATGTAAGTGAAATAATTTACTTTTTCCTTCCTTTTTCAATGTGAATTGTAAAATAAAAAATAAATGAAAGTTAACCAATATCAATTTTCTTAATTATTTAAAATTAAGAAAATTCAAAAATTTATATAAATGAGAGTATAAGATTCACTTTATGTAAGTAAAACAATTCACTTTTTCCTTCTTTTTTCAATATTGTAAAATAAAAATTAAATAGAAGCTAGCCAATGCGGATTTTTTTAATTGTTTAAAATTAAAAAAATTTAATAATTTTCGAATGAGGGTTTGGAACTCATAGAAATCTTCTATCTAAAAATCCTATTTTTCTTATATAATACAAGTGAAATAACTCACTTTTTCTTTCTTTTCCTGATATGAGATTGTGTAAAATAAAAGTAAAATACAATTGTTTTGGCGAGAATATTATTTTGAATCAAGCAATCTTAGCCGTTTAAGCTTTAATTAGATCAATCTTTAATTTATTTCGAATCAAACAAATCTAAATCAGTCAAATCGAAAACGGTTCACCTTATCGGCCAGGTCAAAGGACCAATCAACTTATACAAAAATTAATTAATTAAAATTTTAAATTTTATTTTAATTTTAAAAATTAAAAATTTCTTGAACTGAAATATACACAACACTACAATATTAAATGTGAGAATAAGATTTATATAATGAAACAACTCATTTTTCCTCATTTTCCTGGTGTGAGGTTGTAAAATAAAAGTTAATAGTTGTTTGGATGAGAAATTCATTTCTAATCAAGCAATTTTAATCGTTTATTTTTTAATAAGGTCAATCTTAGTTTATTTCCAATCAAACAAATCTAGACAATATATTTTGATAAAACAACTAAAACCGAGGTTAAACCAGCGAATCAGTCAAACCGAAAACAATTCAGCTTAATCAGCTAAGTCAAAAAACCAACCAATTTACAACAAATTTAATTAATTAAAATTTTTAAATTTTATTTTAAAAATTAAACCATCTTAAATTAAAACATGCACAATATTACAATTTAAATGGGAGTATAAGGTTTATTTTATATAAGTGAAACAACTCACTTTTTCTTTCTTTTTTCGATATAAGATTGTAATTATTTTAAAGTTAAATACTATGAGAGTTTCAAAATCTCATACGAAATTATTTTTAAAATCAAAACCTCTATGTGAGATTGTAAAATAAAAGCTAAATAGAAGCTAGTCAATAGGGATTTTCTTAATTGTTTAAAATTAAGAAAAAAAAAAACTTGGTATGAGATATTGATTATAAAGTTTCTCATTAAAAATCTCATTTTGTTTATATAAATTGGAGCATAAGATTCACTTTATGTAAGTGAAACAATTCACTTTTTCTTTTTTTTTCCCTGTGTGGGATTGTAAAATAAAAGTTAAATGAAAGCTAGCCAATGGAGATTTTTTAAAATTAAAAAAATTTAATAATTTATATAAATTGGAGCAGCTTAAGATTCACTTTTATGTAAGTGAAACAATTCACTTTTTTCTTTTTTTCCCGATGTAAGATTGTAAAATAAAAGGTAAATGGAAGCTACCTAATGAGAATTTTCTTAATTGTTTAAACTTAAGAAAATTCAATAATTTTAGGATGGGAGTTTGAAACTTCTAAAAGGTTTTTCCTTCAAAACCCATTTATAAGATTCACTTTATATAAGTGAAACAACTAGCTTTTTCTTTATTTTCCCGATATGGGATTGTAAAATAAAAAATTAACAATTATTTGGGTGAGAAGTTTATTTTTAATTAAGCAATCTCAATTCTTTAGTTTATTCCGAATCAAATAAATCTAACAAATATATTTTGATAAAATCGCTAAAATCGCAGTTAAACCAATAAATCATTCAAACAAAAAATAATTTAGCTTAATCAGTTAGGTCAAAAGACCAACTAGCTTACACAAAAATTAATTAATTAAAATTTTTAAATTTTATTTTATTAAAATTTAAATTATCACTAAATATGAAAATCAATCTATTAATTTAAATTTAAAATTGACACAATATAAATTTAAAATTATAATAATCTATCCCATAATTTATAAGTTTTAAATACAAATTTAAAATTATCATAATTATCTTGTAATTTTTGTATTAAGGAGCAGTAAGAGTGACGTTGAGATTATTAATATATCTATATATTTTACATAAGAATATTTTTAAGGAGATATATTATGAGAGTTTCAAAAACTTCATACAAAATTATTTTTTTAAATCAAAACCTCTATGTGAGATTGTAAAATAAAAGTTAAATGGAAGTTAAAAAATGGGGATTTTTTTAATTGTTTAAAATTAAAAAAATCAAAAAAATTAGTATGAGATATTGATCATAAAGCTTCTCACTAAAAATCTCCGTTTGCTTATATAAATGGATGTATAAGATTCACGCTATGTAAGTGAAATGATTCACTTTTTATATCTTTTTCCGGTGTGGGATTGTAAAATAAAAGTTAAATGAAAGTTAACCAATGAGAATTTTAATTATTTAAAATTAAGAAAATTTAATAATTTGAGAATGAGGGTTTAGATCTCCTAGAAGGCTTTTTCTTAAAAATTCTTTTTTCCTTACATAATATATAGATAGATAGTGAAACAAACTTTGTTTTTCTTCTTGTCCAGATGTGTGATTATAAAATAAATCATAAACTAATTAGAGTTTTATTTTGATATGGTTAAATGAAAGTTAGCCAATGAAATTTTTTTAATTGTTTAAAGTTAATAAAATCAGTATGAGAAATTACAATTAAACAGGCGAATCAGTCAAATCTAAAATGGTTTAGCGTAATTGGTTAGGTCAAATGACTAACCAACTTATACAAAAATTAATTAATTAAAACTTTTAAATATTATTTCAGTTTTAAAATTTAAATTGTCATGAATTGAAATATATACAATACTATACTATTAAGATTTACTTTATATAAGTGAAATAACTCACTTTTTTCTTATTTTTCTGATGTGGGATTATAAAATAAAAGTTAACAATTATTTGGACGAAAAATTTATTTCTAATCAAATAATCTCAGTCTTTCAATATTTAATTAGATCAATATTTAATTTATTACGAATCAAACAAATCTGATCAATATATTTTGATAAAACCATTAAGATCGCAGTTAAAACAACGAATCAATCAAATCAAAAATGATTTAGCCTAATTGATTAGGACAAAATTAATTAATTAATTAAAACTTTTAAAATTTAAATTATATTGAATTGAAACATGTACAACAGTACAATATATATTGAATTGAAACATACAAAACATTATAATATTAAATAGGGTGAGAGTATAAAATTTACTTTATATGAATAAAATAACTCATTTTTTTCATTCTTCTCCCGATGTGGAATTATCAAATAATAGCTAATCAATAGAGATTTTCTTAATTGTTTAAAATTAAGAAAATCAAAAAAATTAGTATGAGCTATTAAAGCTTTCACAAGGCTTTTCATTAAAAATCTAATTTTCCTTAGATAATATATAGATTTTATTTAAATAAAAATAATTATTCCATTAAAATAGTTATTTCAGCAAAATACGAGAATATCAATTCCTTCCTTCATCATGAAGAATAGCCAAGAAATTACCATTAAAAAAATGTATTATTTTTTTTATTGACACTTTAAAAAAATATGACTATTATTTAATTACTACTACTGTTCAATTCTCCTATCACCTTATTATCACTATCACCATCACCACTACCGCCATCCTATTACATCACAATCACTGTCGCCACCATCTCGATCGCCACCACAACCACCACCACCCTACTACCAATGTCAAAATAGAATTGCTAAGCAAGATGTTTAATTAAAACTTCTCTTGTATTAAAATATTAAGAAAAAAATATGAATCGCCTTCTGTGATTTTAAAAATTACATTTCACTTTTTGGGATTTCTAATTCATAACAAATCACCGATTTTATTAATAAATTATTAAGTCAATTAACAGTTTTTAATGATGTTAGAAATATGTTTCAATTAATAATTTAAGTAATTTTATTATTACATAGGAGAGTAATTATAAATTTTATTTTTTTAGTTAATACTGTTAAATAAAAAATTCTAACAATAAGGTATTTATAATTTTTCAAACTACAGAAAATCATTCAGTGTGTTTGGTTTGAGTTTTTTGGATTAAGTTTTTTGAAAACTGATTTTTTTGATTTTCGCATTTTTTATTTTATTTTTAGTGAACATTTTTAAAATTTTAAACATTTTTTTTCGATGCACCTTACTTAGATGTATCTAAAAAGTAAAAAATTTGGAAAAAATATTTTAAAATTAATAAATACATAAAAATATAAAAAATATATTGAATTCTCATTTTTTTTTTGTATTTTTAGTATTTAGTGAATTTTCAAAAGGTTTTTTTTACAAATTTTTTACTTTTTAGGTATATTTATGTTAGGTATGTCTAAAAATTAAAAAAAATTGCTTAAAATATTAAAAAAAATTTAGAAAAAATAAAAAAATATGAAAAATAAGGAAGTAAAATTTTTTTAAAAGTATTTTTAAAAAACTTTAACCAAATAAAGTGATTTGTATTTTAAAGAGATATATTTATAATTTATCAATATGAGATAATTTGATAAATTCATAGGTCCATTATTATTCTGAATAAAATGTCAGTTTTCAATAATATCCGGATTGGTCATTGCCGACCTAACCTATCTTTATGGGCACTTTTTTTTTTTTTGGGTAGAAATGATGGGTCATTGATTGCGTACCATCTATATAGACTACAGTCAAACGGGAGAATTGTACACATTTTTCAATGGGGGTGGTCGGTTAAACATTTGATTATGATGTGTGCAAAAAGTAGGCTTGATTTTTCTTGAGAAATTCTATTACGTCTTCGTTTGGTACTATTTTTTTAACTTATTTTTTTTGTTAGAACTTTTTTATTTGGTTTTTTTAGTTTTGTTTGGTTTGAATTTTTTAATTTTTATGAGAAAAAAATGTGATGATTATAGTTTGGATTTAATATTTTATTTTATTAGCTTATGTAATTAATTTTGTCTTTTAATATTTTTTTAGTCAAAAATTTAAAACCAAACGAAACTTACATGTATCTTTAGTTATGTTATTTTTTTAATTATAATTAATTTTTTTAACTATAATAATATTTTAATTATAATTTATAAATTTTTTAGTAATACTTTATGTGATATTTAATTATATTATAACTTTTTTTAATTAAATTATAACTTAAAAAATATATCATTATATTATTATTTTTTTAATTATAATTTACATATGTACACGTCTAAAATGTGTACATGATCTTTTCCCCCTAAAAAAAAAAATAGGCTTGATGGGACTTGATACGTGCGCCATTCACATTTTGTGAATTTTTTTTTGAGAAATGCTAGAGAGTACTAAATCTAGAGCTCTAATTTGAGCTCTAGTGATGTGTCAAAGCAAAAAAAAAAAGAAAAAAAAAAGAGCAAGGTACAAACATCACATCAGGGTGGGTCTTACCTTCCCATTAGAGCTATTAGAGCTCCTATATTAGAGCTCTAAAGCATTTTTGTTTTTTTTTTGAAAAAGATTACTAGATAATTCTTAAGAAAAATTGTGAAACAATAGACATGTTTTGTATATATATATTTTTTAAATTAAAAAAATAAAAAATAAAAATGTATTTTCATCTGTTTTTAAAACTTTTAAAATTATTTCTATCTCGGGACTTGATATGTGCCCCTATTTACATTAGATTGAAAAGTAAGTTCAAAGTTAATTTTTTAATTTTTTTTTGTTTTTTTTAAAAAATATGTCAAAAAATAAAAAAGTAAGCTTGCTTTGTTTTCATTTTTCAGAAAATACTTTTCAGAAAATTCTACTTTCTTATTTTATGTGTTTTTTTGTTTTTACTGAATTTTTTTAATATTTTAAGCAATTTTTTTACTTTTTAGACACACCTAACATAAATACACCTAAAAAGTAAAAAAAATTGTATAAAAAATCTTTTAAAAATTCACTAAATACCAAAAATATAAAAAAAAATATAAGAATTCAGTACATTTTTTATATTTCTATGTATTTATTAATTTTTAAAAAATATTTTTTTACAAATTTTTTACTTTTTAGTTACATCTAACTAAGGTCCATTTAGAAAAGTAAAACACAAAAGAATACGAAAACAAAAAAACTCAATTTTTAAAAAACTTAATCCAGAAAACTCAAACCAAACACACTGTGTGATTCTTAGCTAAGTTTCCGAAACAGGCCTTTGTGAATTTTTTTTGAAAAAGATTATTAGATAGTATAAGAAAATTGTAAAACAGTAGACATGTTTTTTTTTTTTTTAAATTGAGAAGATAAAAAATTAGAAGCATCTATCGGCTTTTAAAAAATTAATTAATTAAAATTATTTTTACTTCATCAATTATAAGTAAAAATTGTACCAAATAAATGACACAAGTACCTATAATAAAAAATAAAAACTATAAACAACCATATAAACAATACCAATAGCTCTTTTTGGTTTTGAAATTTCCAAAACCAAATTTTAAATTTTCAATCCGTATTTTTGTATTTTTAGTAAATTTTAAAAATATTTTAATCAATATTTTTTTACTTTTTTATCCACTTAATGAAGTTGCTATTTTAGTTATTTTTTTACAAAAATACTTGTAAAAAAGTAGCAAAATAGTTGACTTTTTTATGGTGACTTTTTACTATGAATCAAAAAAGAAAAGAAAAGTAACGAATGCAGATTTTTCTCACAAAATAATATAAATGAATATAGAGAACAAAATTTGCCAAAATTTACTTAAAGTTAAACCTTATTTCAAATAGAGATCAATGGCTGACCTTGCGGATATGATTATGATTAATTAATCTAACTCACATTTTATTATTTGGTTTGTTATCTAAATTAGATTTTGATAGATACTTACTCAACAAAATTGACGATTTTTTTAAGCCTACAATTAATAATAATACAAAAGAAACATATAATTAAGATTATATATTTTCATATTCATTGCAAAATAAGCGTGGATAAAATAGAATTATTTATTTCACTAATTTAACTGGATAACTAATCTCATACTATCCCATAAATTATTAATTTACTAACTATTAATCACACTAATAAACATAACATTAAATTATTAGAAGGATGAATAATTTTAATTAATATTCATATTATCAACATCCACAACGTGCTTCAACTATGTGCTCCTATTATGTATTTTTAAATATAAAATCATATACAAATCTTAAAATATGATTCATGATTAGATATATACTAGAATACAAGGATTAGAAAATTTAAAAAACAAAAAATCTCTGCTAAAGGGGATTTGTTGATGAGTTGTGAAGAATTTTTTAAGAAAAATGATTGAGAGCTCTATAAAGAAAGCTTTAGAGGAGCTCTAAATAAGTGGGATTTACCTGTAATGTGATGTGTGTGCCTGTGTGTTTGTTTGTTTGTTTGTTTTGTTTTTCCTTTGTCACATGTGTAGAACTCTTTTTAGAGCTCTCTATCATTGTTGATTTTTTAATGGGAAAAACTATGGTACATGCTCCTCAAAGGGTGTGTACCATATGTACTCTATAATCAAATAAAAAAATAACATAATTTTTTATTTTTTGAGTTATAATTAAAAAACATGTCATAATTAAACACAACATGAGATATAATTAAAAATCTTATGAGTCATAACTAAAATAATATCACAACTAAAGAAGAAAATTGATCATAACTAAACAAAAAATAATATAACTAAGAGTGTATATGGTACACTCTTTTTCAGTGGATGTATATTAGAATTTCCATTTTTAAATTTCTAAACAAAAATTGGTGTATTATGGCCTTGTTTGGGATTGAAAATATTTAAAAAATTCATTAAAAAGGTCAAAAATATGGATTGAAAATTCAAAAATTGTTTTTGAAGAATAAAAAACAAACAATTTTTTTTTTTTTTTTATTACTTGAATATGGTACATGCTTTTTTAGTGTGTATATCATAGCATTTTTGTAACAACCCAGATTTTTAATTATTCTGTAGAATTTATACTAATATTATTTAATCTCAGTTCGGAAAATATATAATTTATTATATATTATTATGTGTAATTTTGTAAAATAATATAATTATTAAAAGTTTAGGGGTTAAAATATAAATAATAATAATATAGATAATATAAATAATAAATAATTAATATTCTGTGATAGTAAAATAAATAATTAATTTTCTGTTACTATACGATAGAGTATAATTTAATTAGAAATTAAATTATTTATATAATTATATTAAAAAGTTGGGTCAAAAGTAATTATCTTAAATATAAATATTAGATAAGAACGAATCTGAGGCAGATACGGCAAGGATTGGACTCGGCCATGTGGTGGCCCTCGAATGGTTTCCCCTCCCTATTTATAGGAGGCGCTGATTAACTGGAAGGAAAAAAAGGGGAAAAGAAAAGAAAGAAGAAAAGAAAGGAAAGGAGAAGGAGGAGGAGGAAAGGAAAAAAAGAAAAAAGAGGAAGAAGGAAATTATAGTGGGAGCTAAAAAGGTTTTTAATAGTGGAAAGAAAATGTGAGGTATTAAAGTTAAGATGAGTTATATTATACCTTGAGTCACCAAAATATATTTTACGTATGTTTTGACTTACCAAAATCTATTTTATACAAGTATGTTTTATTAGTATATTAATAAAAGTTATGTTTTATAAAGGTTTCAGTTACGTGGTTTAATTTCTGAACCCTATTTGTTTAAAAGGAAACCCACGGATATGTTTGTTTTACTTTTAAAGAATATTTGGCTATGACCTTATATATAATTATGTTTTGTAAGTATCACCACGGGAGTCCCACGCCTTGGGGACTTAAATAACCATTGGCCTCTGTTTGGTTACTTTGTGGCCCTCTGATCCATTGACCTCTGTTCTGTGCGGAACAAAGTGTTGTGCGGAGCTAAGTGCTACACTATTGTGGGAGCCACCTCTAGAATCCGTACGAGCCACCTCTTGGATCCGTACCTCTGTTCTGATTGTCACTTCTGTGACCTTTGTTTTGTTCTGTTCGGTACCGTGGTTATGGTTATATATTTATATAATATCTATATTTCAGTTTCTTTTACTTAAATGATTTGTTTATGTAAATGTTTTCGTGTCCCTTATACTCTTGGTATAATATTTCTCACTCTGCCATATGCTTATAGTTTTTTACCAATTTTCAGGAAACATGCAATTCAAGAAATAGCTTCTGGAAAGTCTTAGATGCGAGGCTACGAAATAGACACACACAGTATTTTTATGATATTTTTATATGTAAATAACGACCTTTTTGGTCAATATAATTTTGTAATAAAAATAGAAGTTTCGATGATTATTTTGGTACCCTCATTTAAATATTTCTCTTGCTCGCGTTTATTTATTTGTTTAAGAATTGGCCGGAGGTAACCTCAATTACTAGCCATCACGATGCTTAACCCTTGAATACGGAGAGCGGGTCGTGACAATTTTCCTTTCCAATAATGCCCCTTATCAATAACTATCAAATTCTGACTTGTTTTGAAAATTAGTTATTTTGGTTGATATTTTGACTTTTATAAAAAAAATATATTACAAAAATTGACCTTTTGATAATTTTTTAAAAACTTTTTAACTAAAATAACTCATTGCGGAACTTACCATCAATAACTATTGTTACCGTCAAGTTGTCAAATGTTGCCCTCAATGACTACTGTTACCGTCAAATTGTCAAAAAAATATCTTTTTTTTTTTTTTCTTCTCAGACTATTCATAGACATGACTTTTATTTTTTTTTAAAGAACATTCAAAGAAAGTGTTCACAACCAGCACTAGTTTTATTATAAATTTGTGAGGTTGGCTAGGCATTATGCATTTATCATAGTTATCACATGCCAACCTCAAACTACCTACCCAACATGAGCCCTTATACACTTGCCATTCTCTCCCTCCTCTTTGGAGCCATTTGGTGGTCATTCCTCCGCCAGCTCTGTCGTCGAAAAAATAGTCGAAAAATTTTACCACCCGGTCCATGGGCCCTACCAATTATCGGGAACCTCCACATGATAGGCACACTCCCTCACCACACCCTCCAAGCCCTATCCAAAAAATATGGCCCAATCATGTTAGTTCAGCTCGGCAACATCCCAACCATCGTAGTCTCATCCCCACGTGCCGCCGAGCTCTTCCTAAAGACCCATGACACCGTCTTCGCTAGTCGCCCGAATATCCAAGCCGCCAAGTACATGTCCTATGGGAATAAAGGCATGGCTTTCGCAGCGTACGGGTCGTATTGGCGTAATGTTAGGAAATTGTGTACTTTAGAATTATTGAATGTTGGGAAAATTGATGGGTATAGAGCGATGAGGAGGGAGGAGATGGAGGCATTAGTGCAGCGGTTGAAGGTGGCGGCAGCGGTGCGTGAGGTGGTGGATTTGAGTGAGAAGGTGGAAGGGGTGATGGAAGACATGACTTGTAAGATAGTGTTTGGGAGGAGTAGTGATGAGAGGTTTGATTTGAAGGCTGTTATTCAGAAGTCTCTGCAATTAGTGGGAGCTTTCAATATTGCAGACTTTGTCCCTATCTTGGCTCCATTTGACCTTCAGGTATGTTCACTTTTCTATGCTATGATAAGGTTTGGTTTGGGATAACCTATATAATCCATCTTTTTATCTTTTTTTCATCACATCACCTCTCTAATTTTCTGTACATCTTTTCGTAAAAAGACAAAAAATACACTTTTGGTTTGTCAAAAGTTAGGATTAAGGTGGAATGAGGTTATTTTAGTAATTTTTTTTTATTTTTTTTTATGAAAAGATGTATAGAAAAATAGAGAGGGTGATATGATATGACTTTTTAACTTTTTGACTAAAATGATTACTCCTCAAACGAGGCCTAAGATTATAAGAACGAAAATTATTGTGGTACTAGGTTGAAAATTTAAAACAAATTATATTTATTTGTGTATTAACGTGAATAAGTTTAATTTTTTTTGTTAAAATATGAGATGAAAAAAATTAATATATTTTGAATAATTTTTTATGAAAAATGTATAAAAGGTCAAAAAAAGAAAAAAAGAAAAATTTTGAGTTTTTGGCAGCTTAAGTGCCCGTTTGGCAGCTTTTATCTTTTTAGTGATTTTTTTGAGTTTTTAATTTTTTTTTATGAAGTGACAAAAATAAAAATAATTAGTGCGTTTGAAATAATTTTTTTAATTGAATAAAAAGTTGTGAGGAAAAAAGTCATTGATTAATACATAACGATATGATATCATTTTTTTTCTTGTAACTTTTATTTTCATTTTTTTTTTCAGCCAAAAAACCTACAAATCAACCTAGCCATAATTTTATGAAATTAACTAAACTCGCTTTACATAAAATGCGAAATTATTATTTTTATTATCAATTGAAAAAATTAAATTTAGGGGGATGCACCAATAAATCCCAAATTAATAACTTATACATTGTTTAGTCTTAAAAGTTTTCTTATAGACTGAAAGGTCCCATTACAATGTTTTGAACATTAGATTAATGTTTTGAACATTAGATTTCACACATCTAATGTTCATCAGATTTCAATAATGTTTGAAATTATAGGATGAATGTTTCAAATATTAGATTTCACACATCTAATGTTCATCAGATTTCAATAAATTTTGAAATTATAGAATGAAACATCAGATTCATTTACATCATGATGATGTATAAATGGGACTAAATGGAACATAAGAAAACTTTTAAGACTAAATGGTTCAACTTTTCAGAAACTAGGATTTATGGGTAAATTTTCCTTAAATTTATCTAATAAATGTTTTTTAAAATAAACTTCATTATTTTAGAAACAGACATGATAAAATAAAATAATTATAATATTGGCTTAATCTATTTTTTTTTTTTTTGTGGATGATAAATACGGAGGGTTTCGAATCAGACCTGTGGTGGGCCCTAAGCCCATCCCTTTCTTTAGATTTGGATTGAAGGATTTTGTTAAGTCCATCCCGTTCTCTATATTTGGATTGAAGGATTTTGTTCGTACCCGCTATAAGATTCATTTTGATAATTTAAATCGTTCTTTTTGTAATATATATCATTAAAAATAACAATAAATTGATTTAATAATTCATTTATTACATTTATAAAAAAATAATTGACAACAATACTAAGACCTTGTTTGCGAATTTAGAAATTAATTCTTTTAATTAATTTTTTATATAAAAATATATAAACAAAAATAAGGAGAGTAATGTGAATACAAAGCGAACATGCCACACATGTGAACTCTATTTTTGTGTAAACAAGGAAAAGACGTCATAAACGTATGGCCCACTAGACCCACTATTCAAGTTGTAGCTTTGGACGTATATCTATGGAGCCTTACTTTTCTGAAAAGAAAAATTCTTGCATGTGGATTGATTTTTTTGTTTTTTTAATTATTTTAATTTGGGTTAAAATAGTTTCATTTGGGATATATTTTTTAATTTTTATAAAAAAAATATAATGATTATAGTTTGGATGTGACAATTTTTAGTATAGGACTAAAAAGTCTATTTTATTTTTTTGTGACTAAAATATCCCCAACTCATGCTTAACCCACATGCCAAACGAGTGCTTAGTTACTTCTAGAGTATTCATACTTATTTATCAATTATTATTTAACATGTTCTTTCATATTTCATAATCACTTAACATAAAATTACAATATCTCATATTTTTCATCAATCATAATATCATGGAACACTACGTGACCGTACTCCAATAGTATCCACAAGTGCCCAGCAGCACAAGTAAAAAATAAAAAAAATTTGAAATATACATTCATTTGTTAGATTTTTTTTAGTGATTTTTTAAAAAAAAATCTTTTTTGGGTTCCATTTGCCCAGCCGGATTGAGGAATTTTTTATTTTTTACATTTTAGATTTGTTTAAACAAGATATATCAAAAAAGTAAAATGTTTTGATATAATTTAAAAAAAGATTTTTAAAGACACATTTTATTTAAAGAAAAATATGACTTTTTTTATTTGTATGATAAACAAAGGCTCCCTAAATTCCAACTACACTTTTAAAAAGATGAATGTCATATATCACAAAAATACTTCTTCAAAACTTCTCACCTCTTATGCAATCTTTCCAAATGTCATAATCTCATAATTTTTTTTTAAAGTGTTTTTAAAATTTTAAATTTTATCATATAATCAGTACGGGTAAGAAAAAAAAAAAAATCAGTGTGTTTGATTTCAATTTTCTAAATTTAGTTTTTTGAAAATTGAGTTTTTTATTTTTGATATTTTTTATTTTTAGTGAATATTTTTAAAATTTTAAACATTTTTTTTACTTATTTAGATACACCTTACTTAGATGTATCTAAAAAGTAAAATACTTGTGAAAAAATATTTAAAAAATTAATAAATACACAAAAATATATTGAATTTTTATATATATATATTTTATATTTTTTAAATTTATGAATTTTTTAAAGATTTTTTTCACGAAAATTATACTTTTTAAGTATATTTATGTTAAGTGCGTTTAAAAATTAAAAAAATTGCTTAAAATATTTAAAAAATTCAGTAAAAATAAAAAAATACGAAAAATAAAAAGTAAAATTTTCTGAAAAATATTTTCAAAAAAGTAGAAACAAACATGATGAATAATTTTAATAAACTTCTTAATCAGATGTGATGTATAATGAATATTCCCTTCTTTTATTTCCATTTTTTTTTCTCTTGACCCAAAATAAATGAATAAATAAAAGGTAAAGTACATTGACTACTATTGAAATTTGAAAAAAAAATATAATAAACTTTACAATTTTGATATAATTACTTACTAACCTCTATTTTAGTAAATTTAAATGGACCAAACTTAATGCAGATATTGCAAAAATACAAAAATAAACAATGTAAAGTACACATTTTCAAGTAAAAAAAATTGCCAACATCATTTTTTTTTTTATCAATATACCTAACAAATTATGTTGAAAATAAGATTAAGTATTATATAAATTAAAATTACAAGAGACTCAATGTAATTAATTATACTAAAATTGTGAGATTTATTGTATGTATTTTCCAAATATTAAGAGACGTCTGTCTAAATTCTAATTGACCCATAAATAAATAAACAAAAGTAAGCTATAAAAAAAAAAAAACACACACACACACACACACAAAATGTTAACATCGAATAATATGTCAACCATATGGCTTCTAATTATTGCATTTGAATTTAGGGTTTGACTCGAAGCTTCAAGGAAACCAACAAGGCCATTGACACAATCTTGGAGATCATCATCACCGAGCACGAACAAGACCCTTCTAGGATTCACCAAACCCACGACAAAAAAGACTTCATTGATGTAATGTTGTCATTAATGAACAACAAATCCTCAACAACAACCCACGACGAGCTCTCCTATTCCATTGATCGCAACAACATCAAAGCGATCGCAGTCGACATGATTGTTGGAGCAATCGACACCTCGACCACTGCAATCGAGTGGGTCATGTCAGAGATCTTAACCCACCCGAGGGTGGCCCAAAAGCTCCAACAAGAACTCATGAGTGTCGTTGGAGGAGAGAGAATTGTGGCAGAAACGGATTTGGTAAAGTTGGAGTACTTAGAAATGGTTATTAAAGAGACTTTGAGGATCCACCCAGTCGCTCCATTATTGGTCCCACGTGAATCGATGGAGGATATTGTCATCGATGGCTATTTCATACCTAAAAATTCACGAATTTTGGTGAATTCTTGGGCTATGGGCCGAGACCCAAGTATCTGGTCAGACAATGTTGGGGAGTTTTTACCCGAGAGGTTCATGGATGGGCACGTCGACATACGGGGAAGGGATTTTCAACTTATACCGTTCGGGTCAGGTCGGAGGGGGTGCCCCGGGATGCATTTGGGGCTAACTAACATTCGGTTGGTGGTGGCTCAATTGATGCATTGCTTTGATTGGGAATTGCCTAATGGGATGAAACCAAATGAATTGGATATGAGTGAGAAATTTGGCTTGTCATTGCCAAGAGCCAAACACTTGCTTGCAATTCCAACTTATCGCTTATAGAAATGTGCTCTCATGTAAACTTTAAATATGTGTGCAAGTATTATTTATTTGTTTATTTATTGCTTTGATATACAATTTTATTAGTTGTTGTGTTTTATTTCTTTGATATTTGTTTAGATTAAATGTAAGGGTTACGCTTCTCTTTATTTTAGAGAGAAGCAACTACACGGTTGAATTTACTTTATAAAATTTATAATGTATGTTATTTTGATAATTCAAATTGTTCATTTATTCTTATTTTCTCTTGATTTTTTCTATAATTAGATACTTGTCTCTAGTTATATTCACATCTTCTTAAGTAGGAGGTGGCACCTCCTTAAGTGAGATGTGTGCATATTTGGCAATACTAATTACACCACTAATCTAAATAATATAGATTAACACTAATTAAATTAGATTAAAAAAACAAATAAATAAATCTATCATATAAATTTTATCATAACAAAAAAAATGCAAAGCTGTAGATTTTAAATCTTTCCCATTATTTCAGTATCCAAACTACAGAGAGAGAATCCATAGATTTCTATTGCTCAGATATTTGAAATCTATTGACTACAAATCCATTCTCAAACAAATCTAAATTAAAGTGGTGAAGGATGATTTTAGTCAAGAGGTATAAATGTTTTCTTTTAAAAAAAAAAAATTTAAAGAGGATTACTATTTGCAGACTAGAATCAAAACTAAATAAATATGAATCAACATTATATTTAAAATTTGCCTCAAGGGCAAATTACATAGGCTAAAAAATGTATTTTGTCCTCACTCTGCCAACACAAGTTCAACTTCATAGAAACCACGCAATTCAAGTGAGATGTAAACCTGTTGCATTGCGTACAATTGTCAACCTAGTGGTTCGGGTCTTTTCCTTTCTCACAGGCATCGCATATGACCTCTTTTGAGCCATCTTGGACTTAAAGAGGACGAGTAAGGGTGAAAGCGTGTCTATGAGGTCGGTATTTTAGGCTAAGATGTAGCAAAGCACATTAACATGCATAATTAATGAGCCATCAAAACAACTATAGAAGGCACCTTTGCATAATTAACATGCATAATTAACATCCATTGTCAATGTTTGAGTGGAAATGGCAACTATACGCCTTTGGAAAAGAATATTCGAGTGAGGATGAGTCCAGGAAAGGTAGACAATCGAAAGGTTTCAAGTTCCTCCTTGTGGGGTTTCTCGGCACAAGATTTGTGGAGGATTAGATCACATTGGGTACATTTGTAGTAAGTTTGACATGGATGACCTGAGATGAGTTTCTAACACTTTCTACAAGTAACATTGTTGTCATTGTCATCCTCATCCTTGATCTCTTCACTTAAAACGATGCAAGTGTATAGATTGCTTGTCTTTCTGCTGCGCGCATTTTTTATTCATGACTGGAAATTTAGATTCTTCCTCTCCCTCAACGGTTCTAAAACCACTATTTATCTATTGATTGAAGTCGACGCAGTGGCTTTTTTGGCAGATAGAAAGAGGAGACACAGCATGACTGACACGCTTATTAACGTGGGCAGTGGTTTCTACCGTGAGCTTGCGGATGTTGCCAATGTCATAATCTGAGGACTCATTGAACTTTTCCAAAAACATCTTAAGATCATCCCATGTTGAAGGCATGTACCAACTGGTGGCACCATCAACAACCCCTTGTTGTCTCTCTAGACGTTTCCTTCATTCTACTTTATCACTTCATATGCACTCAACGATAATAAGATGGGCTCCTGTAAATAGGGATGCATGCAAAATTCAACATAGAAGGGACGAACATAATTACTAATATTTAAAAAAAGAAAGAAAGTATGAGCTACAATATCAATTTTTACATATATAAAAGATAATAATGATTTTGTTTTCTTTAGCGACTGTAAAATAGTTTATTTATTAAAGTAATATATTTTGAATTGTGTTTAACACTCTTTCCTATCATTAAAAACATATGTGATAGAATTAACATTAAAATTTCAAATAATGTTTCTCAATAAATTTAATCAACTAGACAACTTCTTATCTTTTGATCGGTAAAAAAGTAATCTTTATTGATGTAGTCAAAGTACAATACAGCAGAAAAACATCAATAAAGAGCGTGAGTGCAAGGAACATCACAACACAACTAAACGATCCTAATTAAGTTGGCACCAAAGAGCTCACCCAATCATTTGCTAGCACATCATAAGTTGGTGAGAAATCAACAAATAAGAACAACCAAAAAACAAAGGAGCTTAACAATATTCGAAACAATTGATTGACAACAAACAACTAGAACTACACTCCAACCGCTATTGACTGACAACAAAGAATTGGGCTTTAGGATTTGCAATCAATCATAGTTTTAATAACTTAATTTCTTTTTTTTATTTTAACCAAAATGGTTTCATATTTTTATACATTTCATAAATATATAGAGATGATCACTTAAACTTGGGGCCATATAAATTTTTTTTTAAAAAAAAAAAGAGAGCAAACTTGTATAATTTAGAGATAATTATTAATATCCATTCTTGCCTGTAGAAGTTGAAAGCTGAAGCAAACGATCTCGATGGGAAGGACGAGACAAGGGGGAGTCGAGGACGACTGAGAGACCCAAAAAAAGCTAGAACAAAGCGGTTTGGCAGACGACTTCAAACAATAATGTGTTGAGGTGTTATGTGGATTGGCTCATGAAGGTTGGTGGGAGCTACTGAAGCGTTGCGATGCAGCTACGAACATCGTCTAGCTTGAGAACAACACAACCCAAGTCTTGTGTTAGTAACTTTGCCAAAGTGCTCTTCCCTATGTATGGATGACCCTTCATTGCTATGATCATTTGGGGTTAAACTGACCCCATCTCTCTCTCCCTCTGAAGTTTGATGACTCTTGTGATCCAACAGCAACCTATTCACACTCTTCACTTTAATGTATTCATTTTAATTTTTTTTTATAATCAACTGTTTAAGTTAATTTCCGTATATCTCAATTAATTTCCGAATCAAAATAAATGTTTTAGACTGATTTTAAAAAGTTTACTGTATTTTGTTGGCGTCATAAATTTGCAATTTTATTATTATTTATTATTTATATAATTGCAGGATATGTGACACCCTCCTACTCATTTGGAAGTTATGGGAAGTTATGAAATTTAGAAAGATGATGGAGAACAAAGAGGAGAACATGGAGCATGAAGTAGAGGTTGAAGAAAGTTATGGAAGTATGAAATGGAGGAGATGGAAGAATAAGGTAGTTATTAGGTAGTTTTTTTCTTACAAATGGTTGTCTAGAAATATGTTTGCTTATAAATAGCCATTCATGGCTATATTGTAAAAAGATCCATAACTCAAATCAAAGACAATTGATTTCTACTTTTCTTGTCATTTATATTTCCTGCACTTAATTTTTCGCACTTCCTTTTCGAAGTATAGGAATAGAGGTAAATTAATGGTTAGTTTGATTGTTCACTCAATCACCCCGATTATTCACTCAATCATCTTTCTCTGTCTCCCTCTTTTTTTTAATTCTCTTTTCTTTACACCTAACAATTTTGAAGTCCTCTTCATTGAGGCAAAAGAACAGTTAGCATAGTCACTTGATAATTAACTTGAATTTAATCTGTAAGGATTTTTTAATCTTTGCTGGCACGCTCGCATTTATGATATTTTCCTTAATAGGAAAAATAAGCCAACAATTTTTGGCATGCCCGGTGGGACGTTAAGTATAAGAAATGAAAAATGAATTAGATTCGTCTATTCCAAATAGCTTAGATGAAATCTTTTGGTGTAAACAAAAAATTTTGAATTTTCAAGAGAGATCCATTTTCTTGATGAAATAAACTTTCATCCCTTACAATATTATTTGGTGGAAGAAAAAAGACACCATTTAATTGGAGAAATTCATCAACTTGATATGGAAATTCGCTAATGGAATGATGAGTTGTTAATTCTCACTACCAAGTCTTTAACTTAAGCTTTAATGGCCGGAATTGGTGAATTTTTTCAGATTTTTTTCCATGGTTGAAAATAGCAAAAGCAAATAGTTGATTTCATCAATGGCTTGAGGGGTCAAAAAACTCATTTTTAAAGAGCCAATTTATGAAAATAACATGGCTAAAAAGCGCGTTATTGAGCCAAGCATGGTTAAAAATAATGTTCCATATAAGACTCGGGGGGTTTAAAAACCCAATCTTAGAGAGTCAAATCATAGACATAAGATGTCTATGAAAGATTTTCATAAGCCATTAATGGCTAAAATAGAACAGCCAAGCCAAAAAATGATGAAACTTATATGGAGGATTTTCTTAAGCTATTAATGACTAAAATGGAACGATCCATTAGACCAAGAAATGATGAAACTCACATAGAGGATTTTCATAATCTATTAATGCATAAAATAGAAAGACAACCCCATTTGTCAATGAATGATGAAAGTTATTTGGCCAAAGAACATGTTCTTAAGCCTAGTTCAAGATAGCCCGCTCGATAAAAAGCTTGGGCTGTCAAAAATGACAATTTGGATTTGAGACTAAAGGACTAAAGGAAACAACTTCGCAAAAACAATACCAGAGGTTAGTTCAGTATAATGTACACTGCTCCCAACACTCCACATAGGTGAGACCAACATGAGTGATGTTCCGTTCCTCAGAGATGAATACAAACAGTAAAGAATAATAATCTGTAAGGAATATTGAAAAAATAAGTTAAATGATTCCTCCATTATTTCTAGCCAATCTCATATCAAGGAGATATACAAGTGAGCTAGAATGCAATATTTCTAAGGAATCTAATATGTTCCCTCTCCCAAAGAATAAAGGGGTCCTCGGTTGGGACATATTTTAACTAATTTGCATACCACACCCACGGTCCCAGTTCTCAACTGAAATCAATACACTCATTTGCTGCCAAAACTACATCCAAAATTTGCCTTCTCACCACAAAAGTATTTTGCGATTCTGATACAATCCCCCCCAAAACTCTCTTCAGCATCATAGCCAACACTTTTATAAGCAGCTTATATATCCACCTAACAAACTCATAGGACTAAAATCTCTTATTTCTTCTACTCCTCCTCTTTGGAATGAAAACAACAAAGAGACATTCAAACTCTTCTCAACAAAATCATGCTCAAAAAGGGATCGCATCAACCCATCATTTCCCCCTAACCACCCCCCAACACCAGTGTAAAAGTCTAACATCATCCCATCTGGGCCAACAGCCTTAAACCCCATTAAATGTTTTTAAAGTTGCTCCCACATCCTCCTCAGTCAGGCCCTCCCAACCAAGCCTCATCCACAAATGAGATAGAACAAAACTCTATCTCATCTAGTCTTGGACGCCTCGCCTCGCTGGTCTCTAAACATAGAGTTTCGAAAAAATCTACCACACCCTACTGGATCTCCTCTCACCTTGTCAAAACTTTTATCCCTAACATTAATACTAGCAATGATATTATGGCATTGGTAAGCATTAGTCATCATGTTAAAAACAATGGGTATTTTAGTCACCATTCTTCAGGCAAAGAGATTTCAACTTCTGCCACCAAACAATTTCTTCCATCTTAGCTATCCTACCAAACACTCCTCATCCTTCTCTCTATCCTCATCCTCCGCATCTGAAATCAGTCTCGTCTCTTTTAACTTCAAACTCATCAATTCAACGAATCTCCTCCAACACTTTAGCTTTTTGAACCACTAACTTCCCGAATTCAATCCCTCATTTAAGATTCTTTTTTTTTTTTTTTTGATAAATAAAAGTAACTTTAATAGAAAAAGCCCTCATCTAAGATGGTTCCCATCCTCCTAATGAAAAGGATTTGAAAGGAAAGCGTACCCCACACCAAAATTTCAAAGCCATTGCATACTTGGCAGCCCATAGTTGACAACTACAATCTAAAAAGCAAGGATACATAACAGACAGAGGATATATATGATATGATACAGACACTCTGCATGGTTACATATACATGAATTTAATAACAAATTCTTTGTTAAAAATACATTTATATTTTATACATCAAAATAGAAAGAAATCATTTTTCAAACTCTACAAGTTGAAAAGGAAATATGAACAAAAGATCATACAACTATTGTAAGAAGCTCCAATCCCAATCAAACTATAAATTTTAGGCTTTTAGGTTCGTAAATTTAAAAGTCTAAAGAAGGAAAGGAGGGATTAATAGATATAAACAACAGGATTTATTTTAGGGATTATTTTTATTTTAATCATTGGTTGTCAAATTATTTTATTCAAAATTGTGATGTTTTAATACATGTCAAACCAATAAGCATGTATCCCATAAGTTTCCAAAGGGTCACCATTTCTATAAAATATATATAAAATAAAATTTTTTAAAAAAAGGAAGTAATTAGACACATTTGAACAAGCATCTAACACGTTTTGGGAAATGTTAGTTTCAACATCTATAAAAAACACCTTCTTAGAAGTGTTCGTAGTTCTTAGACTATAATGTCTATTTTGTAGGCTATTGCAAAGGAAAACACACTAGAATTCTTAAAACAAATATCTAAAGAACGTGGACTCTCCAGACCTGTCAATAATAGCTATTGTCATCCAAGGAAAAAAACTAGAGTTGCATTAGAGTATTTGCCAAGCAAGAATCATGGAGTATATACATTGATGGTAACATGATGCTGTTGAGAGTCATCACTAACTCTCCTCACTCTCTAGAATCTTCTAGAAGTTTCCATATGAATCTAGAATACTCAGGAAAGATCTAGAAGATTCTAGAAAGACCTAGAGAAATCTGGAAGATTCTAGAATATCCTAGAAGGTTACGAAACATTAAGAAGTTTGGAGAAAACTAGAGAAATCTAGAAAGTTCCGGAAAGTTCTAGAATATTTTAGAGAAGAATAGAAAATCTCTAATATGTACTAAAGTAATCTAGATTGTTCTAGAGTGTAGGGTAAGTATGAGTGTATTTTAGAAAGTTCTTCAAGTAGCGTAAATATGAGACTATGAAGCACCGGTACGCCTAAAATGTTGCCGTACGAGTACCGGGTACGTACCTGGTACGGGTACGCGTACCGGTACGGCTGCATGCGTACCAGGTACGGCCAAAGGAGGTCTGGTACGTCTGGTACATTTGGGTACGGCATGGGTACGGAGGGGTTATGGAGGGGGTACGCCGAACACGGAAGAGAAGAAACAGATATAGATAGACCTTCGATCGACGACCTTCGACGGCTATAGAACCAGATATAGAAGAAACAGGTACAGATATAGAAACAGAAACAGAGAAGAGAGGAGAGAAGAGACGAGTACCTGGTTTGAAGCTCCGACGGCTCCGACGACCTTCGATCGACCTCCAACGACCTTCGCCTTCTCTTTCTCTCTCTCTCTCTCTCACTTCGCCTTCGCCTTCGCCTGTGTCTCTCCTCTCTCTTCGACTCTGTTTCTCTCTTACTGATATAACCTAGATATAGATATTATATATAGATATATATATAGTATAAATTATAAATTATAATATATTATTATAACTTTTTATTTTTTATTTTTTTTATTATATATTTTTATTTATGTTTTTATAAATTATGCTTATATATGTGTATGATATGTTTTTATTATATATTATATATATAGCCTTTATAAATTATTTAAAAAAATAGATCAAAAAAATTAATAAATTAGAACACAAAAATTAATAATCAATCATACTTATAAAATGTTAATAATCAAAAAATTAATTAGAACAAAATTATAAAAATTAATTAGAACAAAATTAATAATCAATCATACTTTTTAGTTTTGATATTTAATTTCAATTTGTAGATTGGATCTTTTAACCATAATTATAAAAAATAAAAATAAATAAAAAAATATCGGCGTACCGCAGCCGTACCCGTACCCTACTTTTTTGAGATTTTGCCGTATCGGCGTACCCGTACTCGTACCCGTACCGTACTCGTACCCGCACCCGTGCTTCTTAGATATGAGATGAGTGCATGTATTAAGCAATTGCACAATTGAACAATTGGACAATTGAGTGAAAGAAGAGTGAGTCCAAAGTAAGTGGTTAAGCACTATCTAGTATGAGGTGTCTCAAAGTCTTGTGTAAGGAAGACACAAAGTGTGAAATGCTTGAATATATGTGTGAGTGAATAAGTGAAGTGTATTAGTGTGTGATTGTGTACAAGTGTTTTGTGTACTAGAGTGTCATCAATAAAGGTTGTATTTCTGGGTCCACCAGTGTGTCAAACTCAACAATTTGGTATCAGAGCTTGGTCGTTCGGGGACCGACATGAAGAGCGATTGAAATTGATACAAGAGATTGTTGAAGTCAACAAGCACAATTATTATGGCGGATTTCGGAAACTTCATCGGTGTTATGGAGAAATTAAATTATTATAATTATGATTATTGGCGAATATTCATTGAGGCATATCTTCAAGGACAGGATCTATGGGAGATTGTTGACGGCAAGGAAACTGCGTCACTTGGTGAAGAAAATGAAGAGGCCTTGCGAAAGTGGCGGATTAAGGCTGGAAAAGTGATATTCGTGTTAAGGACAACCGTTCAGAAAGAGTTATTGGAGTATGTTTGGGAGGCTACTCCAAAAGCAGTCTGGGACACATTTGTGGCGTTATTTTCGAAGACAAACGATGCACGGCTTCAGTATCTAGAGAACAAGCTTGCAACGATGACACAAGGATCAATGACTATCAGCCAATATTTTCTCAAGGTAAGGACTCTTTGTAATGAAATTTCACAACTTGATCCCGAGTAAAAAATTAGCGAGTCAAGAATGAGGCGCATTATTACTCGAGGTTTAAGACTCGAGTATAGTGGGCTTATGGCCGCTGTTAGAGGATGGTCCACTCAACCATCACTGGTCGAGCTTGAAAGTCTATTGGTGAATCAAGAAACTCTAGCAAAGTAAATGACTGGAGTCACATTGAAGAATGAAAGTGAAGAAGAGGCGTTATTTAATAGCAAGAAAAGAGATGAACCGAAATGGCATGAATATGGAAAATCGAAGAAAGAAGAAGATGAACAATCACAAGATGATCGAAATTATCAACGAGGGGGAGTTCGACCAGATGAAAATGATCGAAGAGCTACTAGATTTGGACAACGCAACATAGAGTGCTTCAAATGTGGCAAGACTGGTCACTACGCAAAAGATTATCGGTTAAGAAGAAGACCAATTGAAGGTAATGTGGTAACATCTAAGGGTTACCAAGATGAGAGAGAAGAAGAATGGGATTTCCAAGCTTCATGTGCAATGTTTGAGACCGTGGAACTAGATTACTTAGAAGAAGAGCCAGAATTTGAAGAAGAATGGGATTTTAAAGCATCTCCTGCAATGTTCGTGGTTACTGAAACAGATTTAGAAGAGTAGATAGACTTCGATGAAGGCGTACATGAGTAGTGCAATGCAGTTACCTAGGAAGCACGGATACGGATACGGGATACGGGTACGATACGATACGGATACGGCGATACGGCAAAATTCGAAAAAGTAGGATACGGATACGGCGGGGATACGTTCATAAAAAATATTTTTTTTCATAATTTTTAGTAATGTAGCATACACAAAAATAAAACTTCAGCAATTCAATTAAATTTCATCAATTTTAACAATATAACATCACCCATAACAACCATAATGCAATTCAATCCCAAATTAAGGGGAAAAAAATTTACAAAGTTTATTTATTTATCAATAAGTTTATTTATGTATTTATTAATAAATTTTTTTTACCTTATTTGATTTATTAATAAGTTTACAAAGTTTATAATTTTATAAGTTGACAAATTTTATTTTTAATAGTTTATTTATTTATTTATTTACTAATAAGTTTTTTTACCTTATTTTATTTATTTATTTATTAATAAGTTTATTTATTTATTTGTTTTATCATATATATATTTTTTTTATCAGTGTTTTATTTTATCAGATTAGCCCTTTTCTTTTTTTTCTTTTTTTTTTTATCAGTGTTTTTTTTATTTAAGTAAATCGCAGAGTATATACAATACAACAAATTAAAAATAAATAAATAAAGACAGACAGATCGAGTCGAGAAGGGGGGGAAGATGAGATCAACTCGAGATCGAGTCGAGGGGGGGGAGATGAGATCGACTCGAGATCTCCAGCCAACAGACAGACAGATCGAGCTCGAGGGAGAGGGAGAGAGAGAGAGAGATCGTGAGATCGAGTGTTGTTCGAAAGGGAGAGAGAGAGAGACGAACCTGAAAGACGATCGTGGACTCCTGTTCGAGAGAAAGGGACGACCTAGCTGCTGTTCGAACTGTCCTCCTTCGACCTAGCTGCTGTAACCTGTTCGAACTCCTTCGACCTAGCTGCGGGTTCGATCTCTCCTCCTCCTCCTCTTTTTTGTGTTTTATTTCATTATTTTTTCATATTTTACAATTTGACCCCGTTCTTAAAGTTTTTAAATTATTTTTTTGCCCCGCCGTATCCATACCGTATCCTGAACGTATCCTTACCGTATCCTGACGTATCCTAGCCGTATCCGAAATTCAAAAATTAAAAAAAAAATTCGGATACTTCATTTCCCGTATCCGATACGTATCCAGCCGTATCGGACGCGTATCCGTGTCCGATACGTATCCGATACGCGTACGGGGGCTCCTCCTCCTCCTCTATTACAGATGAGTCGACTCCTACAGCTAAGTCTCAATCTTCAAGAGTTAAAGATCCAAAAGCTCACCTACCAGAGAAGTTGGGGGAGCAAACAGAAGAAGAAGTAGTTGAAGAAGTGATAAAGTTACAACATCCAATATCTGCAAGGCAATGCCAACCTAATCCAAGATACATTGATGCAACCTTTTCTAAGATGGATGATATAAAGGAACCAATAACATTTCAGGAAACAACAAAATTTAACAATTGGAGGAAGACAACAAAAGAAGATATTGATGCATCAACACATATTCAAACGTGGCACTCACTATCTAAATTGGAGGATGAGAATCCTACAGCTGGCCAAGGACGTGGTGTTCCATGGAAGAATAAATCACTTCAAAAGAGAGAAGTCAATATTGGAAGAGATAGAGACCAAGTTTATCGTGGTAGAGGACCAGGATGCAAATATACTTACGAAGAGTTTCTGAAACAACGTGGCATGGTTACATAATCCAGACAAGAGAGTTAGTGCTGAGGGAGAGTGTTGAGAATCATCACTAACTCTCCTCACTCTCTAGAATCTTCTCTCTAGAATATTCTAGAAGTTTCCACATGAATCTAGAATACTCCGGAAAGATCTAGAAGGTTCTGGAACATTAAGAAGTTTGGAGAAAACTAGAGAAATCTAGAAAGTTCTGGAAGGTTCTAGAATATTTTAGAGAAGAATAGAAAAGCTCTAATATGTACTAAAGTAATCTAGATTGTTCTAGAGTGTAGGGTAAGTATGAGTGTATTCTAGAAAGTTCTTCAAGTAGCATAACTACGAGATGAGTGCATGGATTAAGCAATTGGACAATTAGACAAGTGAGTGAAAGAAGAGTGAGTCCAAAGTGAGTGGTTATGCACTATCTAGTGTGAGGTGTCTCAAAGTCTTGTGTAAGGAAGACACAAAGTGTGAAGTGCTTGAATATATGTGAGTGAATAAGTGAAATGTATTAGTGTGTGATTGTGTACAAGTGTTTTGTGTAATAGACTGTTATCAATAAAGGTTGTATTTCTAGGTCCACCAGTGTGTCAAACTCAACAGATACTACCTAATTCTTTAGGGTTGGTCAAAGGAAGAGCGATGAGGGATTTAGAGATACAATCACCATAACAATGGGATAACAAGCTAAGCTAAATGTCAAAATGTGAAAATTCAATTGAACATTTAAAGTGACTTCAAGGCTGAATGAAAGACACGTGCAACCCTCATGCACCTAGATGGCATTTCTATCACCTTGACTTGGGCTGCATGAACATTTTAGCTGGTTTTTGTTTTCTTTCTTTCCCTTTTCTATCTCCTTGCAATCTTATATAGGTGTGCCATCTCAAGGAAATATGCCTTATTCTTCCTCTATACTTCCTCTTTCTAATATGCTTCATTTTTCTACTAAAAAGAGGATCTTCAAGCTCCATTTTCATAATTTCCCATGCTTAAAAGAACAAATTATTAAAGAGATAAAAGGGATATAAATCCTCAAACTTCAAGGTTGTTTTCTTTTGTCTTATTTTATATCATTTAAATGCATCAGAAAGATGGGTCTTTTCCTGCTGGATCGTCAACATCGCCAGCTCCCTTTAGGGTGGCCCTTTCATGTGGTCCCCTAGTGATACAGTTGGACATTTTGATACTAAGAAACAAAGAACTGTCTTCCTGTTAGCTTTTTGGCTTTCGAAGGGTATTTTTGTAAATGCGAGCGTGCCAGCAAGGATCAATCAGTCCTTACAGAAATTATAATTGCCAACCAATTATCAGACGATTGTGTTTTAGTTCTTTCAGCCTCAATGAAGAGGACTTTTACTGGTGGCTTGACTTAGGAGAAATTAAGCAAAATAACAGATAAATGACGAACAATTGAAGTATTTCATTAAGATGAAAACTTATAATGATCCAAACTCAGCCTCGTAGAGGTTTACAGACAACTACGACAATCTACTCGAAACTACTCCTATGAACGAAGTGCAGTGCAGGAATTTAAAGTGCAGGAATGTAAAGAACAGGTAGTTAAAGTGCAGGAAATGTAAAACTGGAAAAGAAAATATGAAGTAAATGACTGGTTTGTTAGATTTGAGTCTGGGGGATTTTCTGGGAGCTTCCTTGCTATTTATACTCCTTAAGGATGACCATCGAACTGCACTTCAAACCGTCGAACTGCTCCTCCATGATTGCTTGATCATGCTGCCTTAGAAGTAGTTCCACTATGCCATTACTTGCAGTTGGGCTTCCCTCCTATATTTGAATTTGAATGTGAGTAACCGTTGAAGCCACGTCACCTTGTATCTCTTCGCTGATCCAATGCTACTCAAACCACGCAAGAACCAATATTAACCGCCACGTGTACGATCATGATCGAAGATTACACATTCTTCCTGTATTGCCCTTACTTCGCCACGTGTCGAACTGTAACTGGCTTTTACAAAATATGTAGCCAACATTACCCCCCGCACTAATATGTCCAATACTTGGTGATATTAGTGGATCAAAGCCTTTTCCGCGCTTTTTGGAATGTGCATGGAGTCTATATTCTGGAAACACAACCGCTATCCATTGATGATTACTTGCATTAATTTCGTTTCCGACCTTTGGAACATCTCCACCACCTTAGTAATCGAACGGACTAATATCTCTTTCATGACTGAACCAAACTTCTTCTCTATTGATCAAGTACATGAAGAGTCATCTGATGATGTCGTTTTCTCTCGAAAGAACTTCCATACATTCATTAGCCACCTTTACCCGCCTTTCCATATTCAGATCATGGATGCCTTTGCAAATTACCAACCTTTGGATTACGAACATATTGCCCTTAATCCTTCGATTCAGAAAGTTGTAAACATGGACATGGGAAATTCTTCTTCTGATTCACCCTTGGATTGTGAACAAACTGCCCTTAGTCCTTTGATTCAGAAGGTTGCAAATATGGACATAGGAGGCCCCTCTCCACAATCCTCTGCATGGGATAAGGCTGTGGCTTCAAATTCCTCCGGGGCTTCAGGCTGGTCAAGCTGGTCAGAACCTGAGGTCTGGGAATTAAGGGAGCGAATTAACCATCACTTTGTCGAATTCACCGACCCGTTGGACTTTCCTTTTTATGCGCGAAGCTCGGTGGTTTATCCTTACATGCCTATCGACTGTCGATGCAGTTTAGAGGACAATCTACTCGTGGCATGGTACACATCATCCATGCCTACAAAAATGGTACGATCTGTTCCTCGTCCAGAAGAGGCACAGGGGTATAACCCTTCATTTTTAGCCAGAGAGGCGAAGCTTCGTCCTTCTGACTGGCTTGATTGTGTCAATGCTCCTCAATTTCCTCTTTTCTTTCGAAATAGGGACCTTTATACCTCCTCCTTCGCAAAAACTTTCCTGGATAGAGAAGTTGAGGCTTACCCTTTCGGCAGAGAAAGTTTTCCCTCCTTACGAGCCTCCACCTTCTCCTACTCCAGCTCAACAAAAGCAAGCCCAACTCCTGCTTGCAGCCTTTTCTCACCTACCCTTCAATGTTCTTGAGGAAGATGTTCCCCTTAAGAACTTTCGATGGGCTTGTAATATTTTGACTCAGGGCCACGTTCTCAACCCCATTGCTCAAGCAGAACTTCACACGTTTTTAGACCAACTTCCATCACTTCTCTATTGGCACCGCACTTCTTTGGCCACCACTCAATCCTTGGATCAATTTTCATCGCTCCGAGTTCATTCTCAATATGAAGCAGAGAACCTCGTCGAAGAATACAACGACTTTCAAAATAAGGATTCTGCGTACTGGGATGATTTGGAAATGGATGAGTTGGAACAAGGACTAAGAGAAACGGCGTTCGAAATAAAGGCTGAGGAGCTTTTTTATGAAGTGAGAACAAGGACTAAGTTTCATGATCTTGTTATTTATTTCATTCCCTATTTTTATGAGCTTGAGTTTGTACCCAAATAAGGTTATTCGATGTAATCACTTCTGCTTAAATATAATTAAGACTTTTCCTCTGTTCGGCATTGTCTCTGTTTGCCTTTAAAAGCAAATTCAAGACTTTGAACTGAACAATCTCATCCTTCGAACCTAGACTCAATTGTCTTAAATGAAACACTGCAAAGAACCAATTATGAACTTTTCCAATTTATGGAATAAAGTTAACAGTTTTTTGCTGATTTTAACATAGAATCAGTGTTTCGAATCTAGTAACTTATCTTAGCCTTTTCTTTTTCAACCATAATCAACATCTGACCATGGTTAGTATGATCAATTTAGTTTTAAATTGACCATCTTTTGTTTCGAACAACAGTTCATGCTGCTTTAGTTCCACATACAACTTTTCTGTGAACCAACCATTGGTTTTGATGTTTCGAACACCAAATCCTATCCTTAAAGAGTCTCAAGTTTTGCCTCGAAGGACATTACCTTCGTTAAGAAACCTAAAACAGGTCTTTAAACCTTTCGGAGTAAAACAAACACTTGAGTATTCTTATATATATATATTTTTTGATATGAAAGTGCTTCGAAGCTTCTGCTTCTCCGTTTCTCAGCCGTAGCCGTTTTGGTTTTTGGCTTTTAGCACCAAAATTGGCTTCAAAGCCAATTTTTTACTTCGAAGCTAACCTCAGTATCTGGGCTTCCCTCCAAAAGTATCAATATTGAAGAAAACTCTTCGTATTCGTACTTCTAGTACTTAACGACTTACGCAATATATTTTTCGGACACAAAAAGCTTTTAAACACCCCTTTGTTTTGTGCTCTGAAATCACTTGCTCTTTTAACACACAAACCCTACCGATCTTCTGTTAACCCTCTCTTCCTTGCTACTTGCTATCAATGGATCCTTCCTCGCTGAAAGTGCTCGCTGGCGACCGTATCAGCCCTACCATGGCTTTGAAGAAATCGCCATCTAACAACTGGTGGGTCAAGTGCCATTGATGGACGTCTCTTTGTTCCTCGCCACAGAAACCAACAAGAGTACGTCCTAGGTCCCATCTTTCGGGAGGCCCCTGACCAACTCCCAGCTTTATACCCTCGTTTGGAGGACCACTTTCTTCTCTACGAAGGAGGGCTTGACTGGAGCAATTGGAGAATGACCCGGCCTCATCGCTGCTGGCCGACATTGAGAACCGAATGGGAGGAATGGTATGACAGGGTTGTGCCTGCGAGAGAAGATGACCTACAGGAGCTCTGCATCCTCCTCGACGCTCTTCGTCTTTCCAGGTTCATCATTCCTGAGGACCCCTTTTTAATTCCTGCTGCTCTACTTTTTTTTGAATATGGCTTTTAATTTCTTCAATTTCAATTTCGGTGCGGCATGATGGCCCCCACCGTTTTGATATTTGCCATCTTTTAGGGCTTTCACCCCATGGCTCTCCTTTTACTTCCCCACCCACGGACCTCCCTGTCAAATTTCTCTTCCTTCCTTAAACTCTTCTTACAGTGACTTCGTAAAGGCTGAAAATAAAAGGGAAGGCCCCGTGAGAGACAGAGAACTATTTTCTCTTTTCCATTTTATACTGATTGTGCAAATTTCTCTTTTGCACCTCATCTCAGAGGATTATGCCTGAGTTCGCTCCACTTGCGAAGGCACTTGTCTTGAAAAAACACATAGCTCTTGCCCCTTATCTTTTAGGTCATGTCTACAGAGCTTGCTCCCAATTTTGCGAAAAACCTCTTGATGTTAACCAAGGAGGTCCCCTCTGGGTGCTCCAACTCTGGCTCTTTGCTTATTTCACTGATTTGCATCAAAAATGCCTAAAATTCCTTGTTCAGGATCCTAGCACCTATGGGGAAAAGTATGCTAGGATTGTTCTTTACCCTGCTTCTTTTGCTTATTACTTTGCCTTCTTTTATCAACTCCCTATTTCTCCTCCTGCTTCCCTTTTTTGTCCTTTTGATGCCAATAAAGGTCCTGCTTGGCTGCAAACTTTTCTGGCTGATAAAGAGTGCTCCACCTTACCACACAAAGATATGTGGGCTTCAATTTTGCTACCGAGGGAGTTGTTCATTGGCACTTTAAACCCTCGAGGTTATAAATGCATATCTGAGGTGTACTGCCCTTCTTAGTTTGCCAGACAATTTGGGCTCACTCAAGGGATACCTGTTCCACTTTGCAGTCTCTCGAATGTCCACCTTACGGCCAGAGACTTGAGAATATCTAAATCAAAGCTAGAGGCGGCAATATTCAAACTGCTGAAGGAATTGAATGAATTTCAATTTGTCTCTTTTCTCTCATCTGGCTTAGTTTTGAAAAGATTCCAGAACTGGTGGACAGCCAATATGGAAGTGCGCCTATCTGTACACCCTCATAACTTGCTAATAGGGTTAGGAGTGCCTTCGAAGGCTAAGTCAGCAACAGTTGAGAACATTCCTCCCTTCTCTGCAGCTACCACAACTTCCCCTGCAGCCTCACCTCCTTCAGCTAGAGTTACCAGAGCTGCTTCGAAGAAAGGTAAGCATTTCTAAGTTCCTCTTTCCTTCAACTCTTTTGTTTGTCTCCTCTATATTCACATATTTTGGTGCAGGGTCTCCACAAGAAAAATCTCCTAAAAGAGCTGAAACTCTAGCTGCTCTCAAGGCTAGACAACAGCAGAAAAAGAAAAGAAAACTGGTACTCACTCCTGAAGAATCTGAATCTCAAAGAGAGAGAGAGATTGAGCAAGAGCAAGAAACACCATTACAAAGAAAAAAGAGAACAAGGGTGGCTGCCCCTCTTCTGATTTGGTCGAAGATCCTAATTCCGAGACAGTTGACAAAGCAATGGAACAGGAGCTTACTTCTGAAGAACTTGATCCCCAAATTGAAGAGAGAGAGAGATTAGAGAGAAGTATCATTCCAAAAAGAAGAAGGAAGAGAAAGAAAGTGACTGTTCCTGCTACTGACTTGATTGAAGATCCTATCCATGAAGCTGCTGCCAAGGTAGTATAACAGGAACATTCCAAAGCAATGATCGTCTTTGAGAGGGCTGAGAAGAGACAGCAGCAACAATTTCTAAGAGATGAAGCTGCTGCTGTTGATGCACTACAAAGGGAAACTGCAAGAAGGCAACAAACTGTCGAGCATTACTCCCTTCGTAGCTCTCCCATTACTGCCAACATCTCTGAAACAAGTAATTTCTTTCATGCTTCTACTGTTTTGCCTTATCAAATTTCGACACTAGAGCTTGACCTTACGTTTCTTCTTCTTTTTGCAGCAACAACTACTGAGGCTATACTTCCCAATGAGGACTCCCTCAATTTCAGTTGAAGTTGATCAGATGCAGAATGTGAAAGCCATTCAGATAATACTTCCACTTCCTAGGCCCACATTTCATGTACCCCTTTGAGTCCTAGCATTCCTTTAACTCTTTCTTTTGGTTTGACTCCATATCTTCCTCACTTGACCCTTGACACTTCTCTTTCGAGCCTTGCTCCTCCTTCTTCTCCAAGGAAATTCCAACTGCTACTCCTCTTCTACGATGGCTTGATTCCCTATTGAGGGTGCTGGTAGTCTCCAACCCGTGGTTTATCACCTTTACCTAACTCCAGCCCCCTTCTTCACTTGATTCATTGGTGGCTAGGACCAAGGAGACTGCTAAAGATGCTCCATCCACTTCTCCTATCCCTATGCGGTCCTTTATGCCTTCCACCACAACTCTCTCTGCACTCCTCATGTCTACGGATGAGGTAGACATCTTCGAAGCCAGACTAGCTAGTCTCTTCGACGTACCCTCTACCTCTCCAACATTAAATGTTGAAGCTGAGCCATTAGTTTTGGCTGACTCCTTGTTGGAAATTTTTGAGATCTCTTCTTCCTCCAGCAGCAAGCCTTCTGCACCTTTGATAGACCTAAGACACATGCCTGGATCTGTGATTCTTTTTCTTTCGAGGATCCCCTTCGAGGCTCTACAAAGGCCTATAATCAGAAATGGGTTCCTCCAATGCTGCAAAGTTGCTGAGCAGTCCGGCATGAATGTTTCAAGTCATCTATCTCAGGCAGCAGCCACTGTCGATTTTTACATTAGCATTTGTCAGGCTGCCAAGGCTGAGGATGAGAAATTGGCTGGCGACCAGAGTTTTGTTTCCCACGTACATACTGAAGTGTCAAAGCTTAAGGAACAACACTCCTCTGCCTCCCACTTTCGAGTCCAGTTGTTGGAGAGGAAAGCTCAACTTGAAGAGGAGCTATCTGCAGTGAATCAGGCCTTAGTCCGAACTGACACTAAACTGCAAATTACCAACCAAGGACTGGCTGATCGAAAGGAAGAAATGGCTGCAGCTATTCGACTGTTTTCACAGCATTTACCAATAGGAAATCTGTTGTACAAAAACAATTAAGACACTGTAATGATTTTTGGGCCAATTTGTGGCAAAATGTACTTAATTCTTTATGAAAAAGCAAATTTTTGTCTATCATTTAAGCAATCTTATGTTCTGTGTACTTGGTGTTTACTTTATTCCTTGTGTTCCCAAATGGTTGGAAAATAAGGCTTCAAATATCTACCATTAATCTTTTGGGATGTATATACCCATTCAAATTTCTCAAATGGTATGCTCCAAAAGGCAGAACTCTATGAATTTGATATGGTCCTTCCCAGTTAGGTGACCATTTGCCAAACTTATGGCTTTTAATTCTATTGGGAGTACTGTTTTCCATACCAAATCACCTCATCAAAGCCAATGTGTTTGACTTCTTATTATAATTCTTGGCTGCTTTCTTCTTTTGCAAGAGAATGCTGTTTAATGCCCAAAATTCTGGCTTCATCTATACCTTCTAATTCCAAGCACATACTCTGATGGTATTGCTCAGGATTTAACTGGTCTTGGCATCTTACCCTCAAAGACTTAACATTAATTTCCACAGGTAACACTGCATCATGCCCATACATTAAGGCATAAGGAGTGACTTCTGTGCTTGACCTTGGGGAAGTTCTGTAAGCTCACAAAACATCCAACAACAGGTTATGCCAATCCCTAGGATTATCTTCCACAACCTTTTGTATTCCCTTTTTCAAGGACTTATTGGATGATTCAGCTTGACCATTGGCTTGTGCATAATAGGGTGTGGAATTAACAAGGCTAATTCCAAATTCTGGCGCAAAGGACTTCACCATATTCCCATCGAACACAGTCCCATTATCCACAGTTATAGTTTGTGGGATGCCAAATCTATGGATCAAATCTTTAATGAACCCAATTACCTCTGTCTGGTCTACAGCCTTGTATGGCTTGGCTTCGACCCACTTAGTAAAGTAATCAGTGGCCACTAGAATGAAACAGTGATGCTTCGAGGAAGGTGGGTGTATTTTTCCCATCATATCCATGGCCCATCCTCTGAATGGCCAAGACTTCATTACTGCATGTAGGTCAGTTATGGGCACATGCCTTATTGTGCCATGCTTTTGACATGCCTGGCAACCCTTTGCATACTCTATGCAGTCTTTAAGGATAGTTGGCCAATAGTAGGAATGCCTTCGAAGCAACCATCTCATCTTCACACCAGGCTGATGAGCACTACAGATGCCTTCATGAACCTCAGCCATAGCTGTTAATGCTTCTTTTGGGCCTAACATTCCAGCTAAGCCATCTCCCCCCCCTTTGTAGAGAGCATTACCATATATCATATATTACATAGACTGCAATTTAATTTTCCTGCTGGCCTTCGAAGATGGACCAGCCAAGTATTGCATTATTGGATGCCTCCAATCTTGTTCTTGTAAGTCATTATGATTGACTTCTAAGACCACATTCCTTTTATTCAAAGGTGGTATCAATTTCTGATATGTTGTTTGGCTTATGTCCCTTTGGGCATTATCCCTTCTCTTGAAGTTCGAAGCTTTCTGAGCCACATCATTAGCTCTATTATTCAAGAACCTTGGAACATAAGTTACATTTGCTATTTGAAATTGAAAAAGTAGATGTAATGTAACAACTAGTATGGTAAAATGCTTATGCTTTGACACTTGAAAATCCCTTTCACTTGGTTAACCACCAATTGAGAATCTCCGAAAATGTCAACTGCATGAACTTGTAATCAATAAGAATTTTAGTCTCACATTAAGGCTTCGTATTCAGCTTGGTTATTAGAACAGGTAGCTTCATCCACTCTGAAACCATGTGTGGTTTCTACCCCTTGTGGAGACCTAATCACAATACCAATTCCAGTTAAGCCATTGGCTTTCGACCCATCGAACCACATCTGCCATAACTCAACACTAGCCATACCAAGTTCCATTATCTTTTGGCTCTCTGTTTGAGATGGATGGTCTGCTAGAAAATTGGCTAAAACTTGCCATTTCACTGCCCTTTGAGGGACATATTCTAGATGAAACTCTGATAAGGCTAGTATCCACTTGCCAATTCTTCCCCTCAACATAGGTCTAGATAACATGTACTTAACCAAATCTGTGGTTGCAATTACCAAGACAGTTGTAAGTAAAAGATAGTATCTTAATTTCATTGCAGCAAAATACAAAGCAAGACACAGCTTTTCAACAGCTGAATATTTATATTCACAAGAATTTAAAAACCTACTAAGGTAATAAACAGCTAGCTCCTTGCCTTCTTCATTATCTTGGGCCAAGAAAGCTCCCAATGAATCTTCTGCTGCAGCTATGTACAACTTCAAGGGTTTATCACCCTTTGGTGGCATCAGGACTGGAGGGTTGGCCAAGTAGGCTTTGATACCTTCGAAAGCAATTTGATGCTCTGTTGTCCACACAAATTCCTCTTCATCTTTCAGCCTTAACAAGGAAGAAAATACTTTAGTTTTCCCTGCAGTGTTAGAAATGAACATTCGAAGAAAGTTAACCTGTCCAATGAACCTTTGTAATTCTTTCTTACTTGATGGAGGCCTGGCTTCAATGATGGCTTTGGCTTTATTCTGATCAATCTGTATTCCTTTCTTGTGTACCACATAGCCCAAGAAGTTTCCAGATGATACGCCAAAAGCACACTTAAGAGGATTGAGCTTCAATTTGAACTTTCTCATTCTTTCAAAGCTGCTTCTAAGTGAAACAGATGCTCCTCCATGGATTGGGATTTAACTACAATGTCATCAATATAACACTCTAATACCCTCCAATGAGGTCATGAAAGGTAGTGTTCATAGCCCTCTGATATGTAGCCCCAGCATTCTTCAGGCCAAATGGCATTTTAACCCATTCGAAGGTGCCAATATTTCCAGGACATCTGAATGCTGTCTTGTGGACATCCTCCTCTGCAATGCAGATCTGGTTATAACCAGAATGCCCATCCATCATTCATAAAACTTGATGCCCTGCCGAACTGTCTACCAACAGATCCACTATAGGCATAGGGTACTCATCTTTTGGAGTTGCTAGATTTAAGTTTCTAAAATCAATGCATACCCTCATTTTACTATTCTTTTGACTACAGGCACAATATTAGATAGCCATTCAACATACCTGGCTGTCCTGATAAAGCCTGCCTTGAGTAGTCTAAGAATCTCTTCCTTGACTTTCTGAATTACTTCTGGACTCATTCTTCTTGGTTTCTGCTTGTATGGCTTGAAATTAGGCTTCATAGGGAGCCTATGTTCCACTAATGACCTATCCAATCCTGGTAGTTCATTATAAGATCATGCAAAGCAATCTTTATATTTCTTTAGAACAACCAATAACTAGTCCCTGTCCAGATCATTCAAACAAGCACTTATATAGGTGGGCTGTTGCATAGAACCTTCCCCTAAATTTACTTCTTCTAAGGGGTCTTGTGTCTGAGAACTTATTGAAGCTTCTTCCTTGGTTTCTTCTACCTTCAAAGCAACCTTCTCACTTTGTTCTGCTCCCAGGTTCTTAAGTTCAACATCTTTGCCCTCCTCCTCATAGACAAAATCTGTCCATAAGACATCCTCTTCCTGTATCTCCTGGACTTTTGTTTCAATGTCCAATGCACAGTATTTACCAAGGGTCAAAATTTTGGCCTGTTGCTGCTTCTGCTTGCAGCCAATTATCATGGCTTCTCTCTCTTGGCTCCTGTACCTTTTCTGGACTATTGATTTTACATCCAATGTTAGAATTTAATTAGCCAAAGACTTTGGCTTTTTTCTTCATCTTTTTGCCCTACAACCAGGCATATTGTCATCCTTAATGACAATCTCTTCATCAGCACTTTCTGGACTATAGGTGCTTCAGGTGTGTCACTTCTCTCTATCAGCGTCACTTCGGCTGAACATCAGCTTTCCTCAGTATTACTGAGTGGTGTCACTCCCTCATATACAACTTGGCCTCTGCAAAGTCTGCACAGGCTATAAAGGGTTGAGATCTGCATCAATTTCCTCTGTCTCTCCATTGCCTAAGGCCATCATAATTTTCTGATGCAAAGAGGAAGGCACACATTTGTTAATGTGGATCCAATCTCTCCCAAGTAAAACATTGTATTTAGCATTACTATCGATTACGAAGAATGCTGTCATGCAGTCCCTGGTTCCCACACTCAAGTTAATGGGTAGAATCCCCTGAGCCATCTGTTTGTCTCCAGCAAAGCCATCGATAGTTGTGCTGGTTGGGATCAACCTGAGATCCTTTTTCCCTAGTTTCTTCAAAGAAGATTTCGGTAGTAAGTTTACTGCTGTCCCATTGTCTATCAGGACTCGGTTCAGTTGTATTCCATCGAAGAAAGCCTTGATGTACAAAAGCTTGACATGTTGTGTCATAGAATTCGAGGGATACTCAAAAGGATACGAGAGGTTAATGCTCACCTCTTCTTCACTTTCATATTCAGTTTCCATTGGGGTAGCCATTTCATAATCATCTTGTACCATACTTACTTGTGAGTCTTCACTAGAGACAGGAATAGGATCCATGTCTTGGTCATTTTGGTCCTCATCTCCAGCTTGGAACTCATGAGGCAGTATGTGTACCATATTGACTGATACTGGAGGAAATGAGCCAAATTGGATGGCTGACTGTACCTGCTTCCTCCCTTGGCCACCTTGTTCAGTTACTTCAGCAGCATCCTCCAGGCTGCACTCTGGCACTTCGTTGTTAACTGATTCCTTCGAAGGATCTTTCTCAACTGGTTTTTCAACCAAAAATGTTTGCTCAGCCATGAAGGCTTCGAACATTTCTTCCTCCACCATTCCTTTCTTTTGGCTTATGCCAATTTCTTCTTCTGTTTCGCTATCACTCTCCATCAGAGCTTTCTCCAATCTTGCTAAGCTAGACTTCTCTCTGGCTTTTAGTTCAGAATGAACTTTGGCCAACTGTTCTCTGCTACAACCCACTTTGCTTTGTAGAGTTGGCTTTGGAGTATGGTCTGACTTTGGAGTCTTCTTTCTTTTTGTCTGGACCAATGAAGAGCTCTCTCCATTTTCTTTCATATCGTTCTGGTACTGAGTGTACCTGCGCTGAATCTTTTTCCTTTGTGATCTCGAAATGACTGGGACCATATCTGGTTCCTTTGTCTTTGGGTGTTTAAGCAATACCCAATTGTTTAGAGCCACCAAAGGAGGCTTGACCATCCTGCCTTGGATTCCAACATCTCTCCGGGCAGACAAACCAGTCTGGAACTCCAGGTACCCACGAACTTACTGATTCAGATGTTGAACCGCTTTTTTACCTTCGAAGCCATCTTCGAGCTGGCTGTGAAGGTAAGTGCTTGGCCCTGACCTCATGTTTCGAGCCTGATTCAGACCTTCGATGAAGGTAGCCACTTTCTGTCCTGCGTGAGGCTGGTCTAGGGGGCCAATCTCTGGCTTTGATCCCATGAACTGAGCCTTTCTCCAGTCTTCTTTCAGAATGACTGCTCTCCATTCTGTAATAGTTAGGTGGCCTGGATTCATATAAGGGCCTCTTGCCTTTAGCATGAATTTTGTCCACTGCAGGCTCAACCACTAGTGGTCGCTGCCTATCACTAGCCGGATACGCCTTTTGTTGTAAGCATTGGTTGATCTAGGACGTCTCTGTACATCCCTATAATATTGCTTCCCATCAATTGGAAGCCCCTTCAACCATTTATAACTCAGTCTGCACCTGGGACACATCCTTTGCATCACTGCTGCCTCTAAGGAATCATCATCCAGTGATTCTTCATCAGAGTGTTCCCTCTGGTGTGAGAAACCTTGTCCAATAGCTGGTGGGTTTCTGGTGTCCTTCTTGATGGTTGTCTGGTTAGCAACATGCATCTGCACATTGACTTCTTCCAATTCTGTCAAGGACAAGTTCTGGAAGTCTGACGTAATGACATTGGCTGCCGCCTCTCCAACTTCTGGAAATGGATTACTGTCGATCCCTATGGCCTTTTCTGTTTTGGCTGGGAACTTCAAACTTCCTTTCCGAATTTGTTCTTGGATCCTGTCTCGAAAAACAATGCAGTTTTTAGTCGAGTGAGACCAAGAGTTATGCCATTTACAATATACTTTTCCCTTAAGTTCATCTGGAGATGGCAATTTTACTCCTTTAGGTAACTTAAGGAAGTTGGCCGCGAGCAAATGATCAAAGATGTCATCTGCCTTTGTTAAATCGAAAGAATACTTTCTGTGAAAGTCTTTTTTTTTAAACTGCTGGTCAATTGTTGTATCCTTATGAATTAATGCCTCACAGACAAGGTTTTAAAAAGCGGCCGCAACCGTTACGTAATGCAGTTACGTAACGGTTTTGGCGGTTACCGCCACCCGTTACGGCCGCTTTTGTAGTGTGATTGAGATTCATAGGTGTGTCGGCCGAAGCGGTCGTAATGGTGCCGTAACAGCCATAACGGCCTGTTACGCACCGTTATGTAACGGTTTCAAACTGTTTCTTTCGAAAAAACACACAAAAAAAAGTTGAAAATGAGAGAAGAAGGATAGAGAGAAGAGGGAAGATAAAGAGAGAAAATAGAAGAGCAAGAGATAGAAAGAGAGAGAGAGAGAAGAGGGAAGATGAAGAACATGTTATTGATTTGTTGAAACTATAAGACCTATGCTATTCTATTCAGCTGCTATCACTAAACCATTTTGTTTGTGTGTGTCTATCTATATATTGTTTGAAAATAATAATAATAATAAGTGTGGTTATTATCTATTTGGCTTAGTTAAAATATGTATATATATATTTAGGCTCTTATTTATTCTCTTACTTTTGTCATTATTTATCTTATATATAATAGTTAGTGATTAATTTTTGTAAAAATATAAAGTCATTAATTATTAAAATAAAATGTAAAAAACTCAGTTTATAGTAATTTAAAAATATGAAATATATTGAATCATACTTAAAAATTTACAAAAATTGAACAATATTTATTTTTAACCCAATAAATATGATCATTGAAAAAAATATATGCGTATCAGTAAGTTTTTTTCAAATTGTGCAAAAAATAAAAAAATTCACGGTTCCGGTTACCGCAACCGTTACACTACGACCTTTACACCCCGCAACCGCAACCGCAACCACAACCGCGTCACCGCCACCGTTACGACGACCGCAACTGCTTTTCAAAACCTGCTTACAGATCACAGGTTCTTTGCCCACAATCTCTGCTGCATCGATCTCATAATTAGGATCTCTATAATATGTCTTGTACGATACATTATTTCGATCTTGTTCCTCCTCTAGTAATGCTTCGTACCTAGACACCTTATAGGTTAGTTCCACCAAATCTCTGAATTCAGTTGAGTCAAAATTCTTTCGAAGCTTGAACTCTAGGCCATTTTGAGCCAATCTTACGAATTCTGGCTCTGGCAAGATGACTCTACATTTATTTCGAGCCCTTTTAAATCTGGCAATAAACTGAGTAGCCTTTTCTTCAGGCCTTTGACTCAATCTTGCCAAGTCTGCCATGGATACCTCTGGCTCCGATTGGAAGAATTGGGCTTGAAATGCCTCTTCCATTTGTTGCCAATTTTGAATGGAGCCAGGTGTAAGATTGATGTACCATACAAATGCTCCCCCAGTTAGAGAATTTGAGAATAATCTTAGTTTCATATAGTCATGATTAGTAAATTCACCGCATTGAGCAGCAAACCTAGCAATATGCTCTATTGTTGACTGATTTCCAGTCCTATAGAAAATGGTAAAATCTGGTATCTTGAACCCCTTTGGGTATTCATGTACCCTATCTACCCATTCTGGGTATGGTTTTCTGTATACAGGAGTCTGGACCCCCCGAGCCATCGGTCCACACATCTCCCTAACAATATCAGCAATTTGGTCCCTAGGGACCATATTTTGTGCCTGCTGAACTACTACTGGAGGAACAAACACAGGGTTTGGTGGACAAACTTGTGCCTGTGGTCCTCTTGGTCCATAAGGTGGTACATTTGGGACTGATTGCCCCTATGGTGCAGGTTGCTGTTGGGGGTATGGGTAACCCCTTTGAGCCTGTCCTGCGAAAGGACCTGCGAAAGGCGCTGGAACAGGTGTTGTGTCCCTTCCATTTGTGGGAAAACCTTCCAACCCCCCAGGTATAAATTCGAATAAGGGATTATTATACCCCCTAGTGCCAGGTATGGCTTCGAACATGGGATTTGTAACAATTCTTACGCCAGTTTCTTGTACTTGACTAGATCTACCAACTTGTGTAGCTTCATTGTTGAGTACTAAGGCATTTTGGCCTGCTATAGGCCTCGAAATGGGTTCATACCACGACTGAGGTGATGGTCTTTCATAGTTCTGATTATTAGTTTGACCATTAGAATGTCCATTAACTTGCATAGGCTGTTTATCTCTAGCCAATCTTTGCTGAGGGCCATTTAAAACTTCCTCTGTGTGTCTTGTGTTTGTTGGTTGGTGGTTATTCATTCGATCCAAAAAGGATGTTGCCCACCTTTCCATTGTGTTCATTAATTGTTGTCCCATAGCATCTACTAGGCCATCCCATGGATTTGTTGGCTGAGTAAATGGAACAGTAGATGGCCCAATTCCTTGGTTTTGTCTAATATTATGAACATATGGTTCTTGTCCCGAAGTACTGGTCTGTTCGACCATAGGTTCTGATAACATGGGAGTTTCCACAGGATGTGTTACCACATTATCCTCTGGATTAGATATTTCTACCTCTTCTTCTACGCCTTCTTCCAAGCGTTCATTTTCTCCTTGTCTTCTTCGTTTAGCCATTTCAATTAGTCCCACTGGGCGTGCCAAAAATATATGTTGGCTTTTTGGCTTTCGAAGGATATTTTTGTAAATGCGAGCGTGCCAGCAAGGATCAATCAGTCCTTACAGAAATTATAATTGCCAACCAATTATCAGACGATTGTGTTTTAGTTCTTTCAGCCTCAATGAAGAGGACTTTTACTGGTGGCTTGACTTAGAAGAAATTAAGCAAAATAACAGACAAATGACGAACAATTGAAGTATTTCATTAAGATGAAAACTTACAATGATCCAAACTCAGCCTCGTAGAGATTTACAGCGACAATCTACTCGAAACTAGTCCTATGAACAAAGTGCAGTGCAGGAATTTAAAGTGCAGGAATGTAAAGAATAGGTAGTTAAAGTGCAGGAAATGTAAAGACTGGAAATATAAAACTGGAAAAGAAAATATGAAGTAAATGACTGGTTTGTTGGATCTGAGTCTGGGGGCTTTTTTTGGGAGCTTCCTTGCTATTTATACTCCTCAAGGATGACCATCGAACTGCACTTCAAACCGTCGAACTGCTCCTCCATGATTGCTTGATCATGCTGCCTTGTTAGAAGTAGTTCCACTATGCCATTACTTGCAATTGGGCTTCCCTCCTATATTTGAATTTGAATGTGAGTAACCATTGAAGCCACGTCACCTTGTATCTCTTCGCTGATCCAATGCTACTCAGACCACGCAAGAACCAATATTAACCGCCACGTGTACGATCATGATCGAAGATTAAACATTCTTCCTGTATTGTCCTTACTTCGCCACGTGTCGAACTGTAACTGGCTTTTACAAAATATGTAGTCAACACTTCATTTGTTTCCTTTCCATCAAAGGAGACATGGAGGAGGTGTCACGTTCAAACAGGTAAATGAGGGGGTTATAGTCTCAAAACATTCTAGAGTGCTAAGCGGCTTGCACACATTGGCTTGTATACGAGAAGGTGGTTGGCACCACAAGGGCCATGATTCCCTCTTTTTTTCTCTGTGAAACAATTTTGGAAGCCCATTTAACCATTTGATAAATTTGAAGAAAAAGGGCACATTTATCACTCTATGTTACACATGCGAAGGGCCTAGAAAGTGTTAATCACTTGTCATTGCATTGTGTAGTTTCTTGGGGGATGTGGAGCATTCTTATTGTTCGGAATTCGGTGAATTGTCTTCCCTCCAATAGGGACTAAGTTTTATTAGCAGGCACTTTGAGAGGGTGCTGCAGCTGCTCCCTGGTGCCTTATGTAGACCTTTGATATGTATAATTGGGTTGTGGGGTGCACTATGGTTATTCTCCTTCTTGAGCATGTTAGCCGACTCTTCTATATCTTGTGTACATGTGTGTATCACCAATTTTTCTACGACTTTTAAATACAGCCCATCCTAAATATTGACAATTATTATGGTCAAAAAGGGAAGGGGATATTCCTAATCATCATAATTCTTGTAAAAGCCAAATGGACTACCTCCCTACCCCTTTTCAACGTTCTCATACTCAAAGAAGCTTCTGGGGGTTCAATGGAATTAGTTTCGAGAGCAGCCGAGAATATATACGATTGCCTAACAATTCAATAATTTTGTGCTTTTTTTTGTGGGAGTGGGGCTCTTTCTTTCAGCATTTTGTAACTACCATTCAGACAAGCATATAAAATCACATATATTTCTTTAAGAAATCCCAGTTCAATCAGAGTTCCAATAACCCATTATTCAACCATCATAAAATCAAATAATAATAAAATAAAAGGCTATTGAATTGAATTGCTTACAGTGGGAAGCTGGGGAGGTGGAGGAGGGTAGAGAGTATGATTTGAAGGAGGGTACTGATCAAGGAGAGAAGGCAAGTACATAACCAGTGTTCCATGAAACCCTCTGTTCCCATCTAACGTTCGAATCTCCGGACCCAGTCCGCACACAACGAAGTACTCGAAGATCCGAGCCATTCTCGATCCTCTCCCTCTCTCACAACTTTGCAACAGTTAGAGAGAGAGAGAGAGTGAGAGAAATTGGGTGTATTGATGTTTGATAATAAGGATTTGCCTCAGATCTGAGTTTTATGGGTTTTGATCCTACCTGTGACTCTCTGATCAAAATGCTTGTGAATAGATCAACATTTCTGATTGAGGTTCTGAAATATTGAAGGAGAGAGAGAGAGAGAGAGAGAGATGGTTTGATGTTGCTATGTTTTGAGTTTTTGGGTAAGCCATTATCCATGTTCAAAGGCCACCACGGGTTGGATCGGGTCGGAACAAATACGGGCGTGGTTCGGGCAAGAGGAATTGGCCTGATATGTTAGGTTGGGTTTGGTTTTAAATTTTTTTTTTAAATTTAAATTAATGAATATTAATAATTATACACGTGTAATAATTTTTTCCAAATCCCACTTATTGGTAATATTCCATTATATTTTTGGTGATTAGAAGACATGCGTGGGGATCGTTTAGGAAGTTGACTATTTTAGTTTTTGTCTTTTTAGTAGGTTAAAATATTTATGTTTTAAAAAAATTGTTATATTTTTTTTTATAATTAAATGTGACATTTATGACAGAAAAATGTGAAATAATTATGCATTGGATATTTTATTAACTATTTTAATTTTTTTTTATGAATTTTAGATAAAAAAATCAATTTTTATGAATCATCAAGTTTTGACAAGACACACTATGATAATTTCGAAATTTAAAGTGGAAATGAGAGGTGCTTTATATATATTTTATAATAATAAAAAAATGTAATTAGAAGATTATGTATTTTCGGAATCAATGAAATGGAACATGTTACTAAATAATAATAAAAGGGCCTGGCTTTGGTCCAGTCCTTAATTGAATTGGACGGTGCTGTTGAGTCCGTAGGGGCACACCACGGATTCCGTTTTGAAAATTTGAACCATTGAATGTGTAGAACTCGTCGAGTACTATATGCTTATAAAAAATCACGTTGATCGGATATCGATAGCTATGTGATCAAATCAGTTTTGTATAAAAAAAAAATGGACGGTGAATAAATTAACGGTTGATAAAAAATTGATTTGATCACATAGCTATCGATATCCGATTAACGTGATTTTTCACATGCATATAGTACTCGACGAGTTCTACACATTGAACGGTTCAGATTTTCAAAACGAGACCTGTGATGGACCTCCACAGATCCAACAGCACCGTCCAATCCGATTAAGGACTGGACCAAAGCCAGAGCCACAATAAAAAAACAAACAAAACAACGAGCATGTCATCATACTGACAACAAAAAATTGTATAATCATTAAATGAATATTTAATTAAGCAAAAGCATGAAGAACCCGTATTCATTAATAAAGTGTCTTGAAACTCTATGTTTATATTACAAATATGAGACTTTCTATCATAGTTTAGTAAATAATACAAAACAAAAAAATAAAAATAAAAACACAAAAAACCCCAACAACAAGCAAGGGGCTGTTTGATAATGTTTTTGTTTTCAGTTTTCAATTTATATTTACAAAAAAATTAAAAAAACTATCATAAAAACTTGTTTGATAATTGTTGTCTCAGTTTGTAAATTTGAGAAAAAATTGTAAACTCAAAAAATGAGTTTACATTAGTTTTTAAATAGAAAACAGAAGCCCAAAAACGCGGAGCTATAGTAACATAGACCATGGTTCGAATATGCGGATGAGCATTTTTCAATTTCCCAACTACAACGATAATATATACATTATCTCTAACTCTACTCATCTTATTCCTTCATTTTGTTGTTCAAAGAATCCAGAAGAGAGAGAAAGGGAGAGGGGTACCATCGATCGAGGCCGAATGAGTCATGATCAAGGCAAGTGAAGTCACGATTGAGGCTGGAGGAGAAGGATCAATGTCGGAGAAGAAGTATCAAGGCCGGGGGAGGAGGATCGATGCTGGAAGAGTCATGATTGATGCCAGATAGCTCTCTCTCTCTCTCTCTATCTTTCTCTCTACGAACAGCTCTCCTCTGTCTCTCTCTCTCTCTCTGTGTATATGTAACAACTCTTGAATCTTTTTACAACTTCCAGCAAAGAGGACCTTCTTATCAAGAAAATTGAACCCTCACTCTCTTTGTATTCTCTCACTCTCCTTGTTTTCTTCTCTCACTCTCGCTCTCTCTCTGGATTTTCTTTCTTTCCTTTTGTCTTTCTCAATTGTTCCAGCAACTTCTCCTTTTTGACTTCACTAATCTCCTTTATTATTATTATTATTATTATTATTATAATAATGAGATATTTGTTTCCATCAACTAATCCATGTGATTGTAGATTGACTTATATATATATATATATATATTCTTTTATGAGTTAATTAATAAATCTAAATATTTTAAGCCTTAACAAACATGTTTTTTAGTTTATGTTTTTAAAATTTTTCAAACATTTTGTCCAAACCAAACACGTTTGTAATTTATGTTTTTTCAAAAATAAACAAAAATCAGTTTATAAAACTTTTGTAAACATAAACAAAAAATGTAAACGTGGTAACACATAATGAACTTGTATTCATTAATAAAGTATCTTGAACCTCTATCTTGAAGCTCTATGTTTATATTACAAATGTGAGACTTCCTATCATAGTTTAGTAAATAATACAAAACAAAAAAATAAACATAAAAATAAAAACACTGCAAACCCCAACAATAGGCAAATGTTTGGTTTGTTTTTAAAATATAGATATGGGCTCCAAAGTTTGGGCCTCTTAAATTTTTCATTTTTATTTGGTGGGCTTTTAAATTGAGATTGGGTCCTTTTATAAGGAACTTTTTAAACTTCTCAAATATATGTTTTTATACAATAATACAGAAGTAACAAAATTTTTAGGCCCTTTTTAAAAATAATTTTTTTAAGTCCAAAGCAGTGATTTTGTCGACTTTGCCCCAAAATTGGGTCTGCCTGGCTTCTGGCCTGCCAAGGTTGTCATATGCCTCGATGAGGATTAGGGGAAAATTTTGGTGGAAGGTTTTTTTATATTTAAAATAAATATGAATAATGTTATTATTTTATATTATAATTTTGGAATTTTTTTTTAAGATTCCTGGTATTAAGATTTTATAGCATAAAGTACATATAATATTTTTATAATGTCTAAGGTCCCTCAAATCAAACTACAGAAAATTCAATCCAGAGAAACTCTTGGTCCAAACTAGAGAAAATCTAATCCAGAGAAATTCTTTGGTCCAAACCACAGTAAGGGTATGTTCTTAAATCTGTTGTTTAATCAACAGTTGATGTTGATTTATTCAAATGATTGTTGTTGTTGAAGACAGAGAAAATGGTAAACAAATAAGAGAAAATTATAAGTAAACCAGAGAGAATTTTGTTGGTTTGGAGAGAATTTATCTGGTTTGGACTAGAGAAATTGAAAACTAAATGGTTGTTGTTGTTGAAGGCAGAGAAAATGATAAACAATTTCTTTGGGTATCTACAAAGCTATGTCCTCATGGGAAACCACTGATCTTTCTCTCATCTTTGGATTTTTGATTTCTAAATTCTTACACTAACAAACACACTACAGACACATTCATTGGAACAAAAAAAAATTCCTTTTTTCTATTAACCTTTTACATTTAAATGCAAATACTAAGTATCAATTTTGAAAGTTTTAGTGATTTGGCTTTTGCAACCCATTAGACCAAATTAAGCAAGCACTGAACAATCTTCCAAAGGGAGAAGAAGAACTGTTTGAAAGCTGGATATTGAACCAGTCATCATCATTATGTGGTGGAGATTTTGTAATGGCAAAGATCTGTTGCAGAGTAGTGAGTGATAGCGAAGCATCAACGACGTGCGAACTGAGTTCACAAGTGGCGAGGCGTCGGGGAATGGAGATCCAACGCTTCAAGTACGTCGCCGATGTGGCGTTGCCTGAGACTTCAAAAGGACAGAAGCATCAGAAACTAGAGCACGTTAACGCTGTCAACAACAGTTCGTCGGATGGAGGAGAACAGTTTTTAGAGTCGAAAAACGAGAGATCGAAGACGAAAGAGAGCTCGATTTCAGATCGCTCTGAGAATTTGTCAAGTCCGAGTTCGTCACTGTTGTCTAGTTCAGCGAATCAGGAGGTGTATCCAAAGTTTGGTGTGGCGTCAATTTGTGGTAGGCGGAGAGACATGGAGGTCAATTGATTTAAGATAGTCAAATTTCTTTGTGATATATGAATATGGGGTTGAGGGATCTTAGACATCATAAAATAATATTGTGGATCTCTTCCATTACTAAAATTGGAAGAGGGACCTTAGACTAATTTATTATGTTAAATTTAGTTTTCTATTTCTTATGACTAAAATTTGAGAGTTATTTATAGTCTTGCTATGAAATGAAAATAAAAAATAACAAGTTATTTAATAAAGGAAAAATTACCATTGAAGAGAAGTTTTTAAAATTTATTACACATTAATTAAAAAAATTATGATTTTAATTATTAATATTTATATTGTTTATCACTCTTTTATAAATATTTTTTATGACCCCAATGATGTGTAAATATATTTTAGTATAGATTCAAAATCAAGACAATACTGTATGAAAAATAAATAATAATAATAATAATAATAATAATAATAATAATAAGAAAAGAAGATAAAACCTAAACTTGTAAAGTTTATTCTAAATTAATGGAACATTTTTTAAAATGGGCCTTCTTAAAATAATAGATTGGATGTGTTTCAAAATATGTAGTTTTTTTTTTTTTTTCCTTTTTTAAAATACGGGCATTCTAAATAATAAAATTTAGAATAAAAAAAAAAAGTGAGTGCTTTTGAGAAATATATACCGAATCACTGATGGAGGCCTTTTTTTTCCCCCCAAATTTGTAGAACATGTATTAGCTCTAGAGTTTGTTGTGTTGAATAATTTTATAAAGTGGACCTTCTGAAGAAGAATAAAAAAAAATTGTATTATGAATTTTTATTCTGTTTAAAAAGTTTGGGGCTCTAAAATGAGTCTTAAATCATAATTTTGATGGCTTTACACTCAAGTTGCTTATATTGGCTCCATGCTCTCCCTAAAGTGTAATTCATTTTTGCTACTGCAATATTTGTGACATTTTTGACTTTGCAAATATTTTTTTTGCATCCCCTCTTTGTTGGCACCATGAATTTTCTGGTAGTATAATGTATTTTTTTTTTGTTAAATAAATAAGAACAATATATGATTAGTGATTGCAATTGACTATATTTTCTATTATATCTTATTTATTTTTTTGTGTCATAATTGTATTGAAAATATACACAAAATATGAAACTTATTAAATCAATGCAGTTGTGACATATGAAATTCCTAGCGTATGCCCGTGCCTAAATATACGGTGTAAATAATATTAAGATTAAAATGCAGTTATAATTTATACGTATTATGTTGTAATTTGTGAAGTTTGTGTCATTTTTTGATAAAGATACTGAAAAAATATATTGAAATATTTTTTTTCTTAAAAAACTTGTAACAATTTTACTTATATTACACGCTCTATAAAACTTAAATAAAATATTAACTCCTCCTAATCTTAATACAAATTAAGAAACAAACATACAAGATTTATAATATTCACCAATATTGCAAATCAAAATATAAGAGTAAGTAAAAAAAAAATTGTAAATATTGAACAAAAAACAGAAATGAAAGTTATTGTATACTTGTTAACGTTTTATAATAAAAAGAAAAAAATTACTAAATTTATATAATAAAGCACATCAGTAAGTGCTCTAATATCTCGACAAATTAAATTGAAAATTAAATATCAAACAATATATAACAGCATGGACTCTACAATTCTAAACAAATCAAATATAAAAAAATTAAATATCAAATAATGCATACCACACTACAACAAATTGTACTTTTGGGGACCAAATTTGGCGACTAAAAAAAATTTAGTCGCCAAAAAATTGTGGAATTTACAACCAAAAATTATATTAGTTGGCAAAAGTACAATATTTAGTGACTAATTTTTTTTAGTTGGGTATATTGATTATTGGCAATTAAAAAAAAATTTAGTCGCTAAAAATGTCACAATTGGCGACTGAATTTTTTTTTAGTTACTGTATAGTTAGTTTTGGCTACTAAAATTATTTGGTCACCGAATGAAAATTAAAAATTTACTTTTTATCTTTGGCGACCAAAAGTTAGGTCGGCAAAAAGTTATTTTCAGCGACTAAAAAATATTTTAGTAGTTGTATAGTTAGCTTTGGCTATTAAAATTATTTAGTTACCAAATGAAAAACTTTTTATCTTTGGCGACCAAAAGTTTGGTCGCCAAAAATTTATTTTCAACGACTAAAAAATATTTTAGTCGCTGTATAATTAGTTTTGGCTACTAAAATTATTTAGTCGCCAAATGAAAAACTTTTTATCTTTGGTGACCAAAAGTTTGGTCGCCAAAAATTTATTTTCAGTGACTAAAAAATATTTTATAGTTAGTTTTGGCTACTAAAATTATTTAATTGCCAAATGAAAACAAAAATTTACTTTTTATCTTTGGCGATCAAAAGTTTGGTCACCAAAAATTTATTTTTAGCGACTAAAAAATATTTTAATCACTGTATATTTTGTTTTGGCTACTAAAATTATTTAGTCACCAAATGAAAAACAAAAATTTACTTTTTATCTTTGACGACTAAATGTTTGGTCGCAAAAAATTTATTTTTAGCGACTAAAAAAAATTTTAGTCGCCAAAAAACTAAAATATTTGGAGGGAGACATCTCAAATTTGGAGAGATTTATAAAATTAATTGGCTACCAAAATGTTTAGTCGCCAAATAACCAAATAATTATTGTTATTAATTTTTGGCAACCAAACTTTTGGTCAACATATATTTATATTTTGTGACAAAAAAAAATCTAGCCGTTGTATACCAAATTTTGCCTACTAAAAAATTTAGTCTCCAAATATTAATGAAATTTTTTTACTTTTAATCTTTGCCGACCAACCAAAAATGTGGTCGGCAAATAGTTATTTCAGTGAACAAAAATAGTTAGTCAGCAATAAAACCAAAAAAATTTATAAAACACACAGATTTATTCTTTGGTGGGAAAACTTTCACATTGCTGCCCACTTTATTAATTATGATTTTTTTTTTCATATTTTTCTCTGTCTTTACATACGCCCAAACAAGTTAAGCCTCTTGCTCTTTCTGTCTTTGTCCCTCTCTCTCACGAACTCACCATCGTTGATTCGCCGTTCATAGTCACTGTTGGTTTTTCATTGTTAGTCTTCCACCGTCGCTCACCGTCGATCTTCTACAATCGCTCACCGTCGATCTTCTACCGTCAATCTTCCACCATCGAACATCATTACATCGCCACTGTTGCTTGCATCGCATCGCTCCAACATTGAGGTTTTTCTCTTCATCTCTCTATTTCTCTTCTTCTCTTTATCTTTGTCCCTCTCTCTCTCTCTCTCTATGTTTCTCTGTTTCCCCATTGCCCTCTAGCTCTAGTGTATATATATTTATGAATGTAGAAGGGAAAGAAAAAAAAAGAAAGAAAAGAGTTGTTCCATGTGTACATATCTGTTTAACAGATTTGGGAAATTAAATAAATTCGATTTTCGATTCTTTGGTAGAAATCAGAATAACTTTCCATGCGTGTATATATATATATATATATATATATCTATTTGTAGCATCTATGAGATTTGTAAAATAGATAGTGTTCTGTTTGCATTATCTTGAACATAATTATATTGTTGTATTTGTATCTTGTTATTGTTTAATGTTTATCCATTATAAGGATGTAGTTCTTATCTTGAAAGAGATAACTCTGTATATATAGAATAGTCCAAGAGGTTTTGTTTTGTGCAAAAATCATTTTTCCTTAAAACCGTTCAAGAGTTTTTAGAGCTGGAAATAAAAATATATAACTTTATTTTTATATCACAAATTATCGTAACTTTTTTAAAAAATTATTTAACAAAGTGCATATATATACCAAAGGAGTTCTCTACTATCTTAATAATGTTAATTACGAACCATTGTGGTGTGATTGTAAAAGTTGATTTGATATGCACTTTTCTTTAGAAATGTGGCCCATAACATTATTCTATTAACAATTGTCCTAGACAGTTATAAACTATTCGGTTTCCCATCTTTGATCCTCAGTGAGGACATTCTTTGTGGTGACTAAACCTCCTTGATATGGCATCTTCACTTGTGAAAGATGTCTACAAGTTCTTGGAAGTATGTAGTCATTTTTTCTCCAATTTGTCTCTCATAGTTTACACTTGAAAATTATCTTAGTTTAATACTCTTGAGTTAAGTTAAATCGAATTAAAGTTATTGGCTTGAAAATCGAATTATTTATTTATTCTTAAATGATGTCAGCTTGTTTAATTTTTAATGTATTTCCTTCTCTATAATATGAAGGTTGTGTCGATAGGACGCACAGTTAGATATGTAGACAACAAAATGTTATGGAAAAAAGGCGAAAACGGGCCGTTTGGGGGCAAAAATTGGAAATAGCATCAAAACACCCCCGAGATCATAATGGTCACCTTTGTCTAGATTAAAGAAATTGTGAGAGCAAGCGGTGCGTCAATAGGATGCATGGTTAGAGATTTAGACAAAAAATTGTGAGGAAAAAATGCAAAAAAAGGTTGTTTGGGGGACCACAGATGAAAAACTCCGAGGATGAGGCCAATACGATTGGTATTAAAAGTAGACGACAAACAACATTAGATGGATGAACTCATGCACGAAGCTGAATTGTACAGGACTAGTTGGCACTTGTTACATTTTTTGAAGAATTATATATTTTTTGATAGATGTTTTAGTGGAACATATTTGGGTAGAATAGTAGTTAGATTTTTGGATGGATGTGTATGGAACATATTTGGATAGACTACTAGTTATATTTTTTGATAGATGAGCATAGATAAAAATGTAAAACATAATAACAAGTACTTGTTATTGAAAAATCTAAAAAATCCCTAGATATTGATTTGTGATTATGTATCAATTTTAAGCAGAAAATAACAATCCCAATCAAACAATCAAGATAAATCGACATAACGATTTTACGTGGAAAAGCTACGGGCAAAAGCCACAAAATAATCCACTAAGAAGATATAAAGAAATTACACAAGTGTACTCTTAATTACCTAGCGAATCCACGCCTAAATTGAACTGACCCCTATGTGCCTCTTCCAGTCTCGTCTTCACCTCAAAATTGTCTTGTACAATGTTGAATCCACAACGCCGATGTCGAATCTACGACAATGAGCCACTCCAGAATCCAACAAAGCTTCAGGCCCAAATTCCCCGGAATCCACTGAAGAATAACTCTCTCTTTTGTATTGAATAAATAAAACAAATAAACCCTTTGATATAATCCACTCAATTCATGATTAAAACTCTCACAAATATCAAAGGAAATAAGCAAAGAAACTCCAGAAGTAGACCCTAATACCAAGAAGAAGATTTGGAAGCCGTAACCCTAAAATCTGATAGAACCACATATTTATAGAAAACAGGGCCGCGATATCCGCTCGAGCGCAAGAATGGCCGCTTGAGCAGAGTGACTAAAACATGTGTGACTAAACAGGGTCTACGCTAGAGCGTAGGAATGGCCGCTCGAGTGGAAAAAACAACTCCCAGTACCTTTGCAGGCGAGTGAAATTTCTGAAAGGTCGTGATCTCCGCTCGAGCGCAGGAATGGACGTTCGAGCAGAAAAACAACTTCAATTGCAAACATGATAGGATTAAGATCAAGATCACAAACTCCTCAGCGAAGTGGCAAACATGATAGGATTAAGATCACAAACTCATCTGCATAGGCACAATTTGGGTTGATTCGCATCTAAAACTCATAGCCTCACTGAAATAAAAGAACGAATACAATTACAACTGAAAGGAGTTTTGTCAAACGGGATTGCCAAGAATAAAAACCTAACAGTTATGTTTTAAATTTTTATGCTAGATAGATGTGACTTGTATGATTATATATATTACAAGTGGATTTTTAATTGGAGGATTGTAGTTTGGAATTACTTGTGGATGAAAACTTATAATAGTTGTTAACTTTCATTAAACATGTTAAGGATTAGATGATTTATGTATTTTGTCGAATTTTCATGATTCAGTTGATTTTAATGATTCTTGCAAATTACAGATCATATTGAATGGATTATTATGAATTAAAGGTTTATTTCGTTGGATGTTGGCGACCAAATTTTGGTTTTGTTTTTCCAATTTTGGCAACCAAGTGATTAGTTGGGAAAAATAAATAATACTTTTGCCAACGAAATAAGGTAGGTGAGAGAGTACATTTGGTGACTAAACATTTAGTCTTTAAAATAATTAATTTTGGCAACCAAAGGATTTGGTAGCTAATAGGTCTATTGCCGACCAAAGTTTTAGTTGCGCAAACATTCCTTTTGGCGACTAACATATTTGGTCGTGGAATGTGACAATTGGCGACCAAACTTTTTGGTCGTGGAATGTGACAATTGCCAACCAAACGTTTTGGTTGTTAAATGTGACAAATGGAGACTAACATGTTTGGTCGGGAAAATATGACTTTTTGCGACCAAAGTGCTTTAGCTACTAAATGGATTAGTCGTAGTAATTATATGTTTAGTGACCAAAAATTTTGTCGGCAAATAGAACTTTTTTCCCGACTAATTTTTAGTGGCTAATTACTTTTCGCGACCCTCAATTGGTGACCAAAGTGGCGACCAAAAAAATTAGTCGCGGATAACTTTTGCCGACTAAAAATGGACTTCTGCCGACTAAATTTTTAGTCGGCAAAAGTGCGAATTCCTGTAGTGCCAGCTAGTGCTTTGCAATCTAAAAGAAATTAAAATTAAAATGCACACCAGTTAGTGCTACTGCTGCCAATCAAATTATAACTACATAAGAAAAACAAACATTATATTGTCATACACCAAAAGAGTGGGTTAAAACTTTACAAAAAGCGGGTTAAAACTTTCCAAAATATGTATGCTTTACAAAAGATGTGTCAATAACATGTCTTCAAATATGTGTTTGCCCAAACTTCCTTCTCATTACTTTCCAAAAAGTCTTTGTATCAACTTGTATGTATCCCTAATGAGGAACATGTATAACAATTTGGTAATTTGTGGAAACAAAAAAAATATAGATTAGTATATTTGTTGGAAATGTACATATCAAAACACTTTGAGATTGAAATTTCCTTATTATATCCCCATCGAAGCAAACTAGTCGTATTTCTTCTTTTAAGCTCCATAGATTTTTCGATCCAATCCTACAAAAGTCCATATTTCAAATTATTATTAAATTGAAATTTTATAAAAAGTTATATAATCAATAGAAGTAAATCTACATGGTTACCCTATGATAAAATATGATTTAATCTACATAGAACACTACAACAACACTTCAAGATAAATAATATTTGTAGTAGAATCCAAACTATCTTTAGGGAGGAGAATACTTATACGATCAAAGGATGTACATCTGGACAATGCCACATATAATTGCCCATGGCTAAACACTAGTATGCGCAAATCAACCCCAACAAATTTCACAGATTGTCCTTGAGATTTATTAATGGTCAAGGCATATGCCAATCGGACTGGAAATTGACATCTTGTCATTTGGAAAGGTATTTCTGAAAAAGATGGTGTCAAAGATATCCTTGGTATGAATGCCAAATTGCCAAACTGCCAAACTTTTCTCCAGTTAAAATTTGAGTTTCAATTATACGAGTGTCGCACCTAGTAACCATCAATCTTGTACCATTACATAGTCCATCTTTCGGTGCAATGTTTCTTAACAATATTATAGGACAACCCACTTTTAACTCTAACTTAAAAGTTGGCAACCCAGGAGGATCCAATGAATTTAAATATTCATTAGGATATCTATTTGTAATGGCTAGATCAATTTCATTATCTTCAGACATTTTATCTGCTACAAGATAAGTATATAATCTCCCTGGAAAGATATTCAACGCAGTAGTATTAATGTCACTGACATCATCATTATGTGTAGATAGAATTGTGCGTTCAGTTAAAAATGTTGGGGTTGACGTCTCTATTATATTCAATTGTGGGTAAACTGTAGAGAGTAATTCATTCAAATCTTAACATTTGTGTATTGTTGATGGAAGGTTGACGATTTCTTGAGGATTGGTCCCAATCTAAAAAAGTGAAATCAATAAAAAAGTAAGAGTGTAAATACAATTTATTAATTTAAAATAATTTATATAATAAGGAAAAAGGTTAAAGTAGTGTTACCTCTATCAAGAAATTTGCAAAATTAGCATTTTCATGGCCTTCATGATTCAAGCGCATATTCAAATATAAAGTTAAGATATGTATATGCTTCCATAGAATAGAGTGTCTTAATGATGCATTCATAATTTGCTCACGAACTTCTTTGGGTATAACTGGTAAGATTAGTCGACAGTCTCCACCAAGAACAATAGTAATACCCCTAAATGGCTTTTCACTATCATAAACATCCCTCAATGTACGATCAACCGCCTCAATACAATGTCTATGTTGCATAGGAATTTCATAAATTATGAGTTTTGTTTCTCTAAATAACTCATGTTGTAATGATTGTTTGCTAAACCCACAAAGTGAATTTTCCAAGACATCTAACAGAATAGAAAATTTTGAATGTGCAGTGCGACCTCCTACCAGTAACAATGATGCAATTCCAGATGAAGCCACAATAACAACGATATGCCCAAGGCTGCGACATTTTAATGCAATCGTATTGTACATAAATGTTTTCCCTGTTCCAGCATCCCTATTCAGAAAGAAACAGTTCCTTTATTTTGAAAAACTGAATAAGTGATTGTGTTATAAGCATTTCGCTGTCCATTGTTAAGATAATCAATTGTAATTTGTGGATCTGCATATTGTGCCTCGCTCTGCAGTTGTTGATGTTCGAATGTTAATCGATTACCAACTACTACACTTCAATTTGCAGTAGGTTATGGCATGGTTGGGAAGTCAATTAAACTTTTGCCTGATTCATGAAGCATTTGATTCAAAAGATGGAGACCATAATCTTCAATTTGAGCCTCAGTTGGGTTAGAAATGACAAACAATGTACGAATCTTATGTGCAAGATCATCACATATATGCATTGAGAATTGATTTTATAATGCACATGGATTTAGTGGAGAGCACTGAGTGAGAATAATACTAAACAATCTTCTCAATTGATATCTAGTTTTCATAACTGCAGCATTTTTCAAGCATTGTATCCATTCTTCATCATCTTCTAAAAGCCCCCTTGCAACACATGCTAATTTAAATGTCTCATGCACAACATTATCGACCGTGCGTAAAGACTGAAACGACTTTAGTCCTTTGACAATGGTTAGTAACAAATGCAGATAAAATCTTTCATCACAATTAGGGCTAGCAAAATACTTTCTACCAATTCTTTTGATTTCCATCTCTTTTCTGACTTGAGCCAAACAAAATGCTGTGAAAATTCTTGATAAGTGAATGGACATTTATCTTTACTGGCAGCACAATATGCAAAGAAGCCAGTAAGAGTTGACATTTGTTGACCAGCTCTAGATTGAATCATTTCTAATGACTTTTTTAGGTTAAAAACAACGCGATGTATTCCAGGTAAATGAAGTGCCAATCGTACAACTGTTGGCATCTCTGCATGCAAAGGATGACCAAATATTTGCCAAGTAGCTTTTGAAGATCCAATATACCTTGCATCAATATATTGTTGAATCTCATTTATCATTCCTAACACCATCGTTGTACGATCATAACCCTTATAAATGTACTTATGTATATACTTGACACATCTCATTCCGGTACAAACTTCCACATTTATATGACAGTTGAAAAGTTTAGAAAGATATGCATTGTATGGTACGACATCCCTGTTATCAACTTCTTGCCCCCTCATAGTATGTAGTTGACTATTATTACAACGACGATAGATAGGGCATCCATCTTGATCCATAGTTGTTGTTTCTGTGAAAGCTTGAAGGTATCTCTTAGTGCATCTACCATTTTCCATACATGGTGCTTGCGGATTTCAAGCACCACATGGTATGTACCATACAACATTTGATAGTTTCAAAAAGCATACACTACAAGAAAATCAAGTTTTAGCAGCATTTTTTATTGTATCGGCTTGAAAAATGCTACTATAGATGGGCTATTGTAGCAATTATTGGCCATAACTAAAAATAAAATTTTTAGTAGCATTTTTTTTTCCTAAAGCGCTGCCATATATTTTTTTTATAGTGACGGTTTGACCTTAAATGTTATAAAAAGCCAAGCAAAATAAAGGCCTGCCAAATAAAATTCTGATTTCACGTGAAATCAATTTTTTTTTATTTTTATTTTAAACATATCAGAATTTCAGTACAAAAAAAAAAACCATTTAACTCCTTCTCCTTGATTACAATTTGTGCCCTAGTCTATCAACACTTCTTTTGCTAAGTATCAGAGCCTTCGTTCATCCTCCACCACAGCGTGTTGACGACGTCAAGCTACAGCACCACTGTGATTTCAAGGTTAGTCTACTCTCTCTATTTCTCTTTCTCTATCCCCCTCTTTTTTCTGTCGCTCAATTTCTCTCTACCACTCTCTCTTTCTTCTACTGTCTCAGTTTTTCTTTTTCCATCACTGTCTTCAGACAAGTTTGGGTCCATGGAATTCATTGTGAAGATCTCCAAAACTTCTGTACTTTGAAGGATTTCATGAACACCGTGAACGATTTTGATTTGGAAAAATAATTTAGAAAATAGATTGATTAACATGTTTTGCATTCTGATTATGATATTCACACCCATACACACACACACACACACATATTTGATCATCTAATGTAATTAGTGAAGTGAATGGATTGTTGTTGATACTACATAGTAAAATCTCATGCTTGAGGAATCATTATATATGCTAGATATTTGATAAAATGCCACAATAGAGTAATAGTGCCTCCTTTTTTGTTCATTTTTTTTTTTGAGAAAATTATTGTCAATGAATTCAATGCACAATTTGTAATGTTTTGTTGGCTTAATAATGTGATTAGAGAAAATTGTTGCCTCTTTTTATTGTCATTCCTTTTTATGAAAGTAAAATAAAACAAAGTAAAATAAGAAGAAAAGGATAATGGAACCATACACCTGTTCAGAGTCCACATTTGAACTAAAATATGGTAATGAACAAGTTCAAAGCTCATACCTTCAAAATCTTACACAAAATAATAATAATAATCCTAAGGCCTCCCCACTTGTTTGCATAAAACAGAAAGTATATAGACATGGGGTTAGCCCAAATAGCACTAGCCAAAGCACTGTGACTAGCCTTCCGATAACTAATATTCCCAAAAAATTTTATTAACAAATGGCACTAGGAGCGCAATTTTACAGCTAACTTTTTTCCCGTATATATTATTTGCAGCAAATTTAGATTTTAGCATACTTGGTCCCCAATTAACACCAGGATGAAACTACTTTGTTAAAAAAACCCATACTTGCTAAAACAAACTCATTAAAAAATTCAAAAACTCAACTGGTTCTACAATAAAATAAAATCAGAATCTAATCAAATCAGCCCCTTACAACCTTTTTTTATTTATTTTTTTATAGAAATTGAGAACACAATTTGGTCTTCTATTTTAATTGCATAACTTATTCTATGAACTTTGGTGCTTACTATCAATATATTCCCTAGATAATGTATGTCAAATGACAATTCCAGAAACAATTTGGTTTTTGAAAAGTATTGTGTGACCTCTAAAGAACCCTGTTTTTCATCCCCCTTATTCAACAATTCTCCTAAAAAGAGAATATAGTTACCACTTCAAGAGGAACACTGAAGATTTTCCAGCACTCCACTAGATGGCTAAACCTCATGCTCATCGTGCTTGGAGCATTGTCTTTGGTAGATAAAAGAAGACAACCAAGCAGCAAACCAAGATGGGAACAACAACAGGTAATTGACATCATGGCATATACGACACCACTAAAAAAGGTAATGATCTCCTACACAGCCCGTATGGATAGGAATGGAAACAACTAATAACACCCATATATAATTTGTACGTAGCCCAAACAGATAGGAGTGTAGAACAAAAGTAAAAGTAAAGACATAGGATTTTTCATTGTGAAGATCTCCACTTGGACTGGCGCACCGTGGCTGCTTGGTCCTCCTAGTTCCTTCAGATAGTAACATGACAATTTGGGTAGCACATAGCTGGCCTCCACTTTGATTAATGCAGCCTGGAAACACCAAGAACATAGATGTGAAGTATATAAATAAACAATATACAGAACACTATTTCAAACAAGTCTCACAATGTAGGGGCTGCATCACTCGACCCACAATATATGCACCACTCAACAAAGAAAACAGTGTAGAGGCTTGAGGTAGAGCCCTGGTATAATAAGACCTGCAACAAGCCTCACTCATTTTGGTAGCTTGATCCCTCAACCCACAGTAGGATATAACTCTCTGAAATGATAGCAGGATAATGAGATTAAAGCAACCTAAAATAGCAAATAGTTTAGAGGCTCTATCACTCAACCCACACTCAAAGAATTCCCTATTGTTTGTACCAACCATGAGTACCTGTATCAGATAAGTGAGTATTCTGGGGGCTAGTTCACTCAACCCACACCTAACACCACTCCACTCAATATGTATATGCTCACCAATACTCAACCCACCATCCAAATAAAGGGCTAGCATGACAACATGTAGAACAAACTGTTAGGCAATGTCATTGAGAAACAAAGCAGTAGACCTCATTATAATGCTCACAGCACTCGACCATATGGGTTTTTTACACAATTCCTCCCATCTAACCATATGGATCTTTCTCTTTATGCCACAACTTTTCATGTATGTGATGTGCGTGTACAACTTGACTAAAGACTTAAAAAGAAGAGAAAACATTTGGATGGTCATTTAGACTATTGGATTAGATGGCAAGGATGCTCAAGGCAGGCCTAATATTGTAGGAGGAGTACTATCACTAGCTGTTATATTAAATATTGGACCCATGACCTGAGGGCATTCAAATCTGGGATCCAAGGTTAATTACACTACACATTGTCTTCTTGAATTTTTGTTTTGTTTTGTTTTGTTTGAGAGAGAGCACCTTTTAAATGGACCACATATGCTTCAAGCAGTTTTGGGGGTTTATATAAGGGATGAGGATCTTTTGCTGTGATTTATCATTATGCTTTTTATTATAGCAACACATGTTAGCAACACATCATTATACTTTTAAACTAGTAATTAACTTGAACTCTCCCTTCCTCTGGGATTGATCATTGATGATGGTCTTGAGCACAGATTCGTAGAAATATATATATATATATATATATTTTTGAGTTGAGAAATTAATTTTTATGACTTGAAACTATACCAAATAGTGATAAGGCAGATGAGCACTTGCCATCTTGCCAAGTCATGAAGTATATATATATATATCCATTATGTATTTTAATGGATAGGTATGTGACCTTCAAACTTTATATATGATATTAATGTGAATGTGTTGCAGTGCTAGCAATGAAGGTTTTATTTTATTTTTTTAGAAAACAAATTTTTAGACATTTTAAACATAAATATCAATCATGCAACTAAAACTTGGTTTACTTGCAAGTTTGATGTATTGGCATGCATAAATGATCAACAAATCACCACAGTGTGTTCTGTTCTTTACTTTCAAAGGTGACACTTGGTGTGTTTTTTAACTTAGGTGTTGCTTCTCCAAAAAAAGGTATTACATTAAACATAACCCTCTTATAAAATAGTTCAATTTTTTGGGAAAAAAATATAGGGAAGTCATACAAAAATAGTGTCTACCTTTTTATATGTTGTACTAGACTATACTGCCATTTTGTGTTTTCTACATTAACATTAGTTGTCCTATTTGAGCATATAACTTTTTCCCTTATCTAATTAGCTTGTTTCAATGGTTCTGAATCAGCCAATCATAGCATTGTCTTTAGGTTCAGTTCTGAACCTCCTGCTTCTTTGACTAATTCATCCTTTCATTGCCTTTTTACTTTTTTTTTTTGTTGAGAAAATTGTTGTCCATGAATTTAATGCATAGTACACTTGTAATGTTTTGTTGGCCTAATAATGTGATTAAAGGAAATTCAACATTCATGTATGCCTTTTGTTTGTTGAATCTAAAGACAATTAAAGAAGATTTACCATCAACATAAAAACTTTGAAATATTCCACCCCTTTAATTAGATTAGCAACCAGAAATCAAATATCCAAACTAAGTCTTAAGTTCTATCAAATGGGGTCGACAGAGTAAAAAATCATAACTCATAAAAATTAAAATGTTACATAAATTGTGAAAATGAAATCCAAGAAAACAATGAAAAATAAAATGAAACGTATAAATATAAAATAGTTCAATTTTAGGAAAAGATATATAAGGAAAGTCATATAAAAATAATTCTATTATGTGTACCTACACTAAATTGTGTAGTGCTTTTTTATGTTAGTATACATAACTCTTTATATAATATTTTTAACCTTTTATTTTGTTTCATGGTACTTCAATTTAGTTAATTATCAATCAATGGATAAGAGTTGAATGAAGAAGAGTAGATTGTCAAGAGATTATGTGCAAGGAATTAAAGAATTTTTGGAGTTTGCTTCTCGCAATGTATCTAATGATGGAACAATTCCATGTCCATGTATGAAATGTGTGAATTCATACATGTTGACCTTGGAAGTTGTACATGATCACTTGGTATGCTATGGAATTAGTCCGGGTTATAATTGTTGGTATCATCACGGGGAAATTATGTTTGCAACGACTTCTAGTAAAACTAGTCAAAGCCATGTTGAAGAAATACGACCTGAGTATGGTGATATACGTGACATGTTGTGGGACGTGTTTCCTATGCACACCCAAAATATGGATGAATAAGTAGAAGACAGTAATTTACCAGAACCATCTAATCAAGGTCCAAGCATGCAACGAGCTCAAGAAGATCCTAATAAAGATGCATAAAAATTTTACAACTTACTCAAATATGCTGAGAAGTCTTTGTATGAAGGGTGCAAGAATTTTAGCAAGTTGTCAGCGATTGTGCATCGGTATCACTTGAAATGTCTTAATGGATGGAGCAACCACTCATTCACAATGTTGCTTCAAATTTTGAAAGATATGTTTCCTTTAGATGCAAATTTGCTGAAAGACTCTTATGATGCCAAGAAGAATATTAAAGATTTGGGTCTCGGTTTTGAAAAGATTCATGCTTGTCCTAATGATTGTATGTTATTTTGGAAGGAATATACAAATGATGAAGTGTGTCATTGTGGTGCTTTAAGGTGGGCAACAAATGAGAATGATTTGAAGCATAATATGAGTACTTCATCTAAAAAGAGAAAGAAAAAGGCTGCAAAAGTTTTATGGTGGTTTCCCTTAAAGCCTCAATTGCAGAGGTTGTTCATGTCTTCAAAAATAGCTGCTTCTATGAAATGACACGTAAAAGGTCGTATAAATGATGGCATAATGAGGCACCCTGCTGTAGACACCCCATTTTTGACTGTCCTAAAGACTTGGTTGTCCTTGCAGGTACATCCAGTGACACGTTTGATCGCTCATCGAGCGCTCAAATTTCGCGACGGAACGCTCCAGGTTTGATCTTTCCAAACCCTATTTCCATTCTGTCTCATATTTGGACCATGTGTTGGTCTTTGCATAGTGATGTTCTTGATGGCCTGCCGGCCATCATTGAGGGCTGCCAGCCATAGACTTTGGCTTGCCGGCCATCAATGAGGCCCTGCCGGCCACCACTGATGGCCGACCGGCCACCAATGCATCAGTAGATATTTTTGTAGATATTTTGACAGCTGTTTGCACAGATGAACCCATCTGCTTGCACGTGGATGGTTGGATCTTTACAAGAGGCTTTTGTATCTTCTATATATAGAGCTCATCTATATGCATGCAAATGGTTACAAAATTTGGCTGAGCTATATTTCTCTCTCTCTCTCTCTCTCTCTCTCTCTCTCTCTAGAATCCTCTCTCTCTATATTTTGTGCTTGAAAGTGAGCTTTCTCTACACATTTGCACTAGCACCCTTAGCCAAACACCTTCACCTTGGGGCTGAGGTTCTTGGAGGCCTTGTTTGAGCTTCTTAGAGTGGTTTTAGCTTGGAACTCTTGCTGATTTGTTGCTGTGCTTCAAGGGCAAGGATTTACCTCTTTTAAGCTTTGTTTAGTTCATAGCTTGGCCAGCTTTGTATGCTACTTTGAAGCTGGTTTTAGCCTCTAAGAATTTCTGTTTTTAAGGTCTTAAAATGATGGTTTAAGCCTTGTGTGGTTAGGGGGTGGTTTCCACCATTTGCTCTTTGGCTTATAAAGCCTTTTGAGCCATCTTTTAAAGCTTTTGAAACACCCTTTGCTTGGCCTTTTAACCACTGAAACTCAGAGGAATTTCAGTGGTAAAAAGTTTGTTTTGAGGCCCAAAATAGGAGGGGGTAACCCTCCCTCCTTGTATCTTGTTTGTATGTATAGATGGCCTAATAGTTGAGCATGTTTTTCTACCATCTCTTGGCTTGATCTCAGCATGTTTTTGTGAATTTTTTGACCTGCTTTAGCTCTAATTTTGGCTGGTTGGGTCACTTGTTGCTTGCTTCTTACACTTGTAGTGTAATCATGCTTAGTAGCTTAATATGCTTGATGATTTAGTCTATCATTCTAGCTTGTGTTAGTTTGATTCCAGCATGTTTTTGCCATTGATTTACCACGTCTTAACTCTGTTTTGAGTGGTCTTGGTCATATGAGACTTGTTATGCATGGTTGTAGTGCAAAGGCCTTGACTAGCTTAGTGATTTAAGGCCCCTAACATGTTTTGCTTGAGTTGTTTGCATGTCATAGCATCATTTCACTCATGATTTCAGTGCATGTAGCCTTGTCACACTCTCATATATTCCACTCTTTCATTACTTTTGAGAGGTGTGCTTTGTGCCTTGTTTATGAGCCAATACACGAGCATGTCTTTCTTGCTTTTCATGCTACCATTTCAGTTTGTTTTGGCCACTGTTTTGGCATGTTTGAGGTCTGTCTAGGGCTGCTTTGGCCATTTGAGTTTGATATTGCATGGTTCTAGTGTAAAGCTCTTCATTAGTTTTAATGCTTAAGTCCCCAAACATGTTGTGCATGAGTTGTTTGCATGTTAGAGTCTTGTGTTTCATGCGATTTCAACACTGAAATTCTGCTACCTCCCTCATTTCTTCATTTTTCTATTTGTTTTGAGGGATGGTTAGTCTTAAAGTTATGTTTAAGCTTGGGATTGAGGCTTGTGCCTAAATGGCTTTAACCCTCATTCGAGGGTTCCTCCTAGTCAAAGGCATGGTCTCTCTCATGTCTTAAGTCATCTTTTGATTGACCTCTCTCTCATTAGAGGACTTTCACATTTGGACAAATCAATTAATGAATGGCTTGGTAATCTTAACATGTGTAAACAAGAATTGAATTAAGTAAAACATGGCCAAGATAAGCATGTTGTTTGCATTGCATTGTGTTCAATCGGACGTTATATTGAACACAAGGTAGATTGGTTCATTTCATACTCAAAGTGATGAAAATGAGCCAATCTTCTTTTGTCTCCATTACCCTTGATCATGCATGATAGGGTAGTGGTCCTAGAGTCTTGTTTTGTGCATTTATTGAATGTGTACAAGTTGGATCTTTGGCTATCATGCATTCAAAATGCTTGATTGATGGTTTTGGATCCAATGGCGCAACTCCTTTGATGTTTTGGGATGACAAGGAGGGGCATAGTACAAATATACCCTTGGGAGACCCTCAATTTTCTTCTGGTTTGAGCTCTGTTGTAGAATGGTGATGCAGCACACCAGTGGCCGGCAGTGCCTCACTGATGGTCGGCACTTCTTCATTCTTGGCCGACAGTGCACATATTTGGCTGGCAGGTGGCCGGCAGCAAGCTTCCATGGCCGGCAGGCCATTGGTGCATTCCTTAGCATTGATTTGGTAAGGTTCAGCAGAGAGTTCTTGAAGACACCCTGCAAACAGAGCCTCCCAAGAGCAAACCGGTGGGCTTCTCGAGGCGGAAAAAAACCGAGTGCATGCATATTCAACTTGCTGAGGCAGCATAGTTTGATGCTTTACTTGTTAGTTAGCATTTGAATTTGTAATTTGATTAATTAGTTTGCTAATTAGTTAAACTGTTGTAATAATTAGTAGTTCGCTAGTTATTCAATTTGGTTTGTAATAATTAGTCTAATTAGTTTAATTAGATTAGTTAGCTTAGCTTAGCTTAGTGTTAGCTTAGCTTATTCATTCGGACCCTCCTTCGAGAGGGCATAATGTTGTAATAAGGGTGCGTGTCTGTGTGCATGTCTTCGAACCCCACGTCTTTCTCCTTTTTATTTAACCGCTTTCGATGGTTAGATTAGGGCATATTTTGATTAGCATACCTTATGCTTGCATGCGTGCATCATTCATTTGTCTTGCATGCACCGAGGCTCGGCGCATCATTCAAACTGCATCGCAATTTCAATACACTTTCTTGAATACGTGTTTAAAAGCATGCTATCAAAGTGTTGCATTCATATGCCATCTTAGATAGCCGAGCTTGCTCAATTGCATTATTGCATGTGTTGCATTAGGCATCTAACATAGTTAGGATCATGCATGACTTCTAACTATCTTTTGTTTTAGCTCGGAGTACACTGTAAGTTTTACGCTTTAGCATACTTGCATGAGTGTGAGTGTTGCCAAGATAGCATGCTTGCCATGAGGCTATTTGCTTAAGTGATAAACTATATAAATGCCTGTGGATGAAGGCTTTGTTGCTTGAATTGGGACAATTCGACAAAATATGAGTTTTAAGCCCACTTTGCGAAGTGGCAAATTATCATGTTTTAAAGCCCACTTGAGGGTGGCAAATCCGCGCTTTAGCCCATTTGAGGGTGGCATTTTCAAACTATTTTCAAAAACAAACATGAGTTGTTTTGTTCCAATTCTTGCGATATAGTCTATACTTGTATGCTGTGCGCATCACATAGTAAAGTTAGCTAATAACAAGAATCAGAACACATGTGGTTATAAAACAACATATCATGCTTAGTAGAGGCTGATCCTTTGATCGGGCGAGCGGGAGTGCTCATTTCAGGACCTTCCCCTCTCGTACCCAAGTTCCCGAGCTGAGGCAACTTTGGTGATGACGAACATGTGGCCTTTGGCACGAGTCAGGGTTTCCTAAATTTCCTAAAAACAAAATATTTAGATGGCGACTCTGTAATCTGGCAAAGCAGTCCAGTTTTGGCGATATTTGATTTAAAACCGATTTTCCAAAATGATTTGCCGGATTGGACTCTTTGGTGTTTATCAGTCTCACATTGCACTCTGTGAGATTAGATTCAGAACCGTGATAGGAGTCCGAACTGTAGGACCAATTCGTGTCTTCTCCAAAAGGGAGGCGCGCGAAGAAAGTCGAACGCTACACCTGCCGATTCTATGGCTCGGAAAACATTTGACTCTCGATATGTAGATTTTTCCTTCACTCCCGCAATGTCAAGTTGTGGTTGGCATTAGATGGATTTAACCCTTATGGGAATATGAGTACTAGTTACAGTATATGGCCGGTCATATTGGTCCCATATAATTTGCTTCCATGGATGTGCATGAAAAGATCTTCTTTCATCTTATCATTGCTTATTCCTGGTTCGAGCTCCTCTTCGAATGACATAGATGTGTATATGCAGCTTTTAGTTAAAGAATTGAAGGAATTATGGGATGTTGGAGTATAAACTTATGATATTTCTTCCAAAGAGAACTTTCAAATACGTGTAGCTCTAATGTGGACTATAAATGACTTTCCCGCATATGGTGATTTGTCTGGTTGGAATACCAAGGGTGCTTTTGCATGTCCTTCTTGTAATTATGAGACTCATTCTCGATGGCTAAACATAGAGGAAAATATTGTTTTATGGGCCATAAGCATTTCTTGGATAAAGATCATAGATTTCGTAAAGATAGAACATCATTTGATGGCAAACAAGAAATAGAACTAGCTCCTAATATGCTATGTGGCTTTGAGATCATGATGCAAACAGAAGACCTTGATTACAAATTTGGGAAGACAGGCAAATGAAAAAAACAAAAAAAGAAAGAAACAAACGAATGGTGATGAGATACAACCATGGAAGAAAAGAAGTATATTTTTTACATTGCCGTATTGGGAAAATCAAAAATTGCATCACAATCTTGATGTGATGCATATAGAGAAAAATGTGATTGATACTGTATATGGAACATTGTTGAATTTAGATGGGAAGAAAAGGATAACTTGAAGGCACGTCTTGAATTACAAGAGATGGGTATAAGACGTGAACTTCACCCACAAAAGATTACTTCCAATAAGACATATTTGCCTCCAGCTTGCTTCTCAATGATTTTAAAAGAGAAAGATGAATTCTTGAAAGTTTTGAAAAGGGTAAAAGTCCCAGGTGGTTATGCTTCAAATATTTCACGTTGTATCCAACTTAGACAACGTAAGATTATAGGTTTGAAGAGTCATGACGGTCATATTTTGATGTAGCAATTCTTTCTATCACATTACGAGGAGCATTACCAAAAAAAGTCACTTCACCTTTAATTGAGTTATCTTGTTTCTTTAGGGAACTATGTTCCAAAGTCTTGCAAGTGGAAGTGCTTGACCGACTTGCATCTCAAATTGTAATGACTTTATGCAATTTGCAGTGAATCTTCCCTCATTCCTTTTTTACTGTTATGGTGCATTTAGTCATCCATTTGGCCATTGAAGCTAAAATTGCTGGCCCAGTTCACTATAGATGGATGTATCCCATTGAGAGGTTAGGCATGACGACTTGTATCCATTTGTGTTTTTAACCTATATCACATTGACATCCAATTTAGTCGATCTATAATTATACTATTTTTCATGTAGGTATCTCCAACGACTAAAATCATATGTTCGTGCAGCGGGATGCAACGGGATGCTGCTTGCCAAGTTCACTACAGACCATGGAGGCCCTGCAGTGGGATGCTGCTCGCCAAGCGGAGGTTAGAGCTCGTCAGACAGAGGTTGTAGCCCAGCAGGCAGAACTAATTGCTAGGCTTCAACAACAGTAGCAACCACAACAAGCCGGAGCTTCTGCTTCGCACCCGCCCCCACCTACGGTTCCAACACCCGGGGATACAGCTACTATCCAGGAGAATACAGACGTTCCAACAGGGCCAATCCCACCACCAGTCCTACCACAGACTTCAAAAGCACCGGCCTTCCCAACTGACACACCGTTTGAGTTTGAGGCTGATCCTACTGCTTTGAAAGTAAGCAAGCTTGAAAAGCTGTTTAAATGAGCTCAGGGACTTAACTCGATCCCGGACATAGAGGATGGCTATATAGATTCGGCGGTGACATTGCCGGATAGGTTCAAAATGCCTCACATAGATCGCTTTGACGGCTCGGGCGATCCTATGGTCTATCTAAGGCTGTTCTCGAATATTCTACGCTCGATGAGCTTGACTAGACTCTAGAAACTATCTCTCTCTAGTCGGACCCTATCGGGTATTGCGGCCATCTGGTATGCCAAGCTGGAGGATTTAGTGAAAAGAAGCTGGGAGGAGATGGTCGAGGCCTTCATCGCCCAATATGCTTACAACACCCAAATCGAGGTCACGACTCATGATCTCGAGGCGACCCGGCAGGAGCCAAAATAAGGCTTTTCTGACTTTGTCACTCGATGGAGGGCCAAGGCCTCCATGATGACAACTCGGCCACCCGAAAAGAATCAGATAAGAATGGTTGTTCGTAACCTGTAACCCAAGCTAATGCAGAAGATGATTGTCTTACCCCTTCCCACCTTTGCTAACTTGTGTGAGATAGGGGTACATATAGAAGATGCTATGAAACAGGGTCAGATCGACCAGGAAAAGGAGCAGCCTAAGAGGGCGTTTATATGCGGTTTGAATGCAGCTACAAGTAGCAATGCAGCCGCAAGAACTTCTGACGTCGGCATGGTCACCACCACGCCAAAAACAGCCACACCCTTCACCGGCACATCTGGAGCCACCATACAACCTGCAAAGTACCCGCCTAGGGGCCAGAGGACCTTCACCCCGCTTTATATATCCTTATCCGAAGCCCTGGGGGTTCTAATCAGAAAAGGGCACTTAAAGCCCTTGGAACCACGCCCACTGCCAAATCCCCTCTCTCTTTCACATAACTCGGCCAAATATTGCACCTTCCATTAGCAGCATGGTCATGACACCGACCTCTGCTTCAGACTCCATCATGAGATCCAGGATCTTATTGACAACAAGGTGATTGTGCCTCCCGAGAAGCCAAATGTCACCACTAACCCACTCCCACCACATAACAACCCCCCTCTTCCATCCAGACAAGTAAACCTGATCCAAACAGTGGCCGTTCCGTACGACCCTAGCATATACATCACTCCCTCCCACCTGTCTAAGCCTGAGGTGTTCATCCTAGAATGCACAGACTTGTGCATGATGAGCACGTCCCTACCCCAACCTGAACCCGTGGTGGTGGCTGTGGTAGAAGGCATGCCCGAGGACGCCGTAAGCATAATTGAGGAAGCATTCAACCCTTGTTGCTACATTGTGCCAGCGAGCCAGGCTAAGCCGAGGATGGAATTGCTAGTGGGAATGAAGGTACACGTTGTCCGGGAAGACGGGCCGAGTCAGGAATAAGATGACTTGGCCGAGTTGGAGGAGGATGTCAGCAACCTGCAGTTCTTTGATGAGCAGGACCTGGGAGATGTACAGGTTGGGTGGTTTGATATGAACAGAGCAATAGACAACACAGGGTGGCTCAGTGACGAGCCTAATATTGACGAGGGATCTCTACCAAGGTAGGAACTATCAGAAACAGAAGTGTCTACAACGGCCGGAATGGTCGAAAACAAGGAAGAGTCGTCGGAGAGCACCGGTGCTGAGAGTTTTGCTTGGGAATCGGGCAGTGTGTGTACAGCCGACACTAAACAGGAGGCCGTGTTGAGGCGGTTTGAACAAGAGAGAATCGAGACTGATCAAAGGGCTAGAAGAGCCAAGGGTCCTGTGGGGACAGAATGTGTTGTGAACACGGAAACAGATACAGTGGAGCCGAATAGTTGTCTGTCGGTTACCAAGGGGATATGGTGGGAAGATGATGATTTGCGTCTTGCTCATACTGATGAGGACTGGGGTTAGAATCAACCAGACGATACTTGGTACACCGAGGAGGTTGACCATATGACCCGGAGTGGGCGGTACTTCAAGCCCCCACACTTGGACCAACTAGAGGCGTCCGAGAAAGACAAGGAAGTAGAAAGGTAGAAAGAGAAACTGCTAGAGGAGGAAGCTGTATTGAAGCAGCTAAAGAAAATTCAAGCAGATATCTCCATTTGGGGACTGCTTATGGCCTCGCGGGTTCATAGACAAGTTTTCCTTTCAGCTATGGACAAAGCTAAGCTTTCGATTGATACAACACCCGAGCAATTGGTGGGGCTGGTGTTCCTGGGTGGTGCGTCACCAACTTTAACCTTCATAGACAAAGAATTACTGCCTGAGGGCTCTAATCATAACAAGCCGTTATACATCTTTGTGGAGTGTAAGGAAAAATGGATACCAGTTGTCCTGGTTGATACGGGATTTGCAATCAATGTATGTCCGTCGTGAACGGCGTATGCTATCGGGTTGAAGCCCGCAGATTTTGCACCAACAACCCAGGTGATTCGGGTCTATGATAACACTAGTCGGGAAGTGATGGGGACGGTACGGATTAAAACTCAGATTGGCCCGGGGCAGCAGGACACCGAGTTCCATGTCTTGGATGTTCCAGCCACCTTCAATCTACTCCTTGGGCGGCCGTGGTTGCACCAGGTGAGAGCTATCTCCTCCACTTTACATCAGATGTTGAAGTACCCCTATGGAAAGGGAGTATGTAGACACCCCATTTTTGATCATCCTCAAGACTTGGACGTCATTGTTTGAACACTTGATGATCATCCATGCTCGTGTTCATTTTGAGTTCCCGAAGGTCTTGGCTGCGCGCCTTGCCTTAGGATCTCTCAACTTGTTTGTTTTGTGCTTGGTTGTGGACCAAGGACTTGTGGTTTTTGCTTATGAGGGAAGAGGGTGGCTTGTTGGCAATCCCTACAACCCATCGGCTAAGGCCTTGTGCCATCGGCCTTGTTTTCTTTCCATCGGCCATGAGTGGTGGCCGATCGGCACTCTTTTTGGTCGATCGACACTCTTTTTGGTCGATCGGCCATATTTCTTGGCCGAGACCTTTTCACCTGCTTTTGCAGATATTTTTGTGCCAGCTATGACAGCTGGTAAGCACAGATCTCATCCTCCATACACGTGTATAGAGGGATTGAATCAAGACTCAAGCTTGTTCAACAAGCTTGAGAATTGAATTTCTATAAGAAGGGAGACCCCTCTCCCTTTCCAAAGGTTCTGAAAAGTTGATATACAAAACATATATCACTCTCTCTCTATATTTTACACCTCTCTCCATATTTACCCTAGTTTGTGCTCAAAAGTGTATTTTCTTCATACTTTTGCACTAAAGCACCTACTAGAACACCATCCTTTTGTTGCTGAGGTACTTAGGAGCTGGTGTTAGTGTTTTTGGACTGGTTTTGGTCAGAAAAGAGTGCTGGAGTTGTGTTCTTGAAGGTGTTCTTCAAGGGTGAGTCAACTAGCCTTTAAACCCTTGTTTTGGTTTAAGCTTTTGGACCTATTTGCATGCTGATTTAAGCTTAACTTTCTACTGTAAAAAGTTCTGATTTTTCATGCTTGTAATGTTTGTTTAAGGTCACTTTTGTGTTGGGGGTTGTCTACCCCCTCTTAGGCCTTGTTTGGTCTTGTTCTTGTGCCTTCCTTTTAAGCTATTGGGACCACCTTGTTTTGGCCTTCTCACCATTGAAATCCAGAGGATTTTCAGTGGTGGAAATGGTGTTTTGAGGTCCCAAATAGGAGAGGGTCATCCCCTCTCCTTATGTCTCATATGCTTGTATTGATGGCTCATAAAAGTAACATGTTTGTTAAGCTTGTTTTGGCTCCATCTTAGCATGTATTAGACCTTATTTCAGCATGATATACCTCTTTCTAAGGTTGGTTTGATAGCCTCTTGCATGCACCATGCACTTGTAGTGCAATCCTCTCTATTGCCTTAACATGCATCTTGTGTTTGGATCATCATTCTTGCATGTTTTGGCTCAACTCAAAGAAGCTTTCCCTCATGTTTTACCATGCTTGAGCTCTGTTTGATGTTATTTTAGTCATGCATGCATTGCTTTGTATAGCCACAGTGCATTCTAGCTTGTTAGCTTTGAGTGTCCAAGTCACTAGCATGCATTGCTTAGACCATTTTCATGATTTGGCATCATTTCTTATGTGATTTCAGTCCATATAGTGTGGTCATGCACTCACATTTGTCACCTTTTCCATGCATTGGGAGGTTTGTGTTTTAAGCCTTGAACATGAGCCATTATGCATGTCTTATTGCTTAAGCTTTTGGGATGCTATCTCAGTGGGTTTTTGGGCTTATTTTGACATGCCATAACTCTGATTTTTATTGGTTAAGTCATGCCATGCTTGGTCTTGGTAGGTGTAGTGTAACCCTCTTTATTGGCCTTGCATGCATCATGCCTTATGCCCTTCATGTTGGTTTGTTTTAGCTTTGGCCCATGCATGTTTTAGACTCATTTTGGCATGATCTAGGACTGTTTTGGTTGTCCTTGGCCCTTTGGGGTTTGATTCATGTGGCTTTGGTACAAGTTCCTATGCTAGTTTCAAGCTTTGAGCTTTCTTGCATGCCATACTTGTCTTGCTTGGTTGATTTGGCATCATTCCATACTTAATTTCAGAGCTTATAGTGTTGTTACACTTCCACTTTTGTCACCCTTTGAGTGCCTCTAAGGGTTGTGTTCTTGTTGCCTAGCTTGTGGACCAATATGTGTGCATGCATGTTTTGCCTTTTGGTGCCTTAGTTTTGGTGTTTTGGCCACTGATTTGGGCATGATTGAGATCTGTCCATTTTAGTTTAAGTCCATTTTGCATGTTGTTGCATGCTTGTCGCATTGCATGTTATTGCATCGCTTGGTACATTGCATGTTGTTGCATGCTAGTTGCATTACATAACATTGTTGCATACTTGTTGCATGCCATGTTGTTTACATGTTTAGGTTGCATTGCATTGTCTGCATGCCATTAGCTTTGTTAAGTTGTGCATGCATTGCATTGTGTTTGGTTTGGGTGTTAAGCCAAGCACGAGGAACGAGGGACGTTTCATACTTGAAGTGATGAAACGTGCCTCAATTCTCGGTCGCCGACCCTCTTGATCATGCATGATAGAGGTTAAGGCATTTATGTGTTTTTGTGCATTTCATCCATATTGATTTGTGCAACTTGGCCTCTTTAGCCGTCATGCATCGAAATGTGTGATTGATGGCTCGAGAGTCGAGCACTACACTCCTTTGAGCTTCAAACATGATAAGGAGTGTGGTTGTACAAACATTTTCTTGCAAATGTATTGCCATGCCTCTGTTTGTACTCTGCTACAGCAAAAGGAGGAGTTTGCAGGAAGAGATGGCCGATCGGCTATCTAGTGTGCCGATCGGCTACAAATATTTGGCCGATAGTCTCAAAATTGGTCGATGACCACTATCCATTGGCCGATGGCCACCCCTCTTGGCCGATGATCTCTCAGAATGTCCATGAGGTAGGTCAGAAGCATCACAGAAGTTGGCATAATTTTCAGAGGTGCAGAACAGTGCAAACAGAGGCAACATGAGGCATGGCAACGGATTTCCGAGCGAAGTCGATCGAGCATGCATATGCCCCTCTTCTCGAGGCCGTTTTAACTGCTTTGTATAGTTAGTTAATTTGTAATTAATTAGTTAATGTGTTAGCTAATTTAATTCATCGTTGTAAATTCTTAATTAGCTTAGCTTAGCTAATATTCAATTTGATTATGTAATAATTAGTCTAATTAGATCATTAGATTAATTAGAATAGCCTAGTGTAACTAGCTTGTATTATTCATTCGGACCCTCCGTCGAGAGGGCGAATTTTGTAATAAGTGTGCGTGAGTGTGTGAATGTCTTCCAACCCCACATTTTTCTCCCTTTTACTTAACCGCTTACGATGGTTAGTTCTAGGTCATGTTTTGATTAGCATCCTTATGCTTGCATGCACCGGGCTCGGCGCATCATACAAACTGCATTGTATTTCAATACATTTACTTGAATACGTGTTCAACAACATGTTATCAAGTTGCATTTCATATGCTATCTTAGAATAGCCGAGCCTATTTAGCTGCATTTTTGCATGTGTTGCATTAGGCATCTTAACATAGCTAGGATCATGCATTGATTACTAACTAGTTGTTGTTTTGGCTCGGAGTACACTGTAAGTGTTTATGCTTTAGCATCCCTGCATGTGTGTTATTGATTGCCATGACAGCATACTTGCCATGAGGCTATTTGCTTAAATGATATAATTGCCTGAATGCCTGTGGGTGAAGGTTGGATTGCTTGAATTGGAACAATTCGTTGAAATGCGAGTTTTAAGCCCACTTGAGAGTGGCAAAATCATGTTTTCTAAGCCCACTTGAGGGTGGCAAATCCACGTCTTAGCCTACTTGCGAGTAGCACCTTCAAACCATTTTCAAACAAACATGAGATGTTTTGTTCCAACTTAGGCGATCTAGTCTATACTTGTATGCTGTGCGCATCACGTAGTAAGCTAGCTAATAAACCGGAATAAGAACACATGTGTTTTCAAAAACAAAATATCATGCTTAGTAAAGGCCGATCTTTTTGATCGGGCGAGCGGGGGTGCTCATTGCATGACCTTCCCCTCTCGTACCCAAGTTCCCGAGCCGAGGCAATTTTGGTGATGACGGACACGTGGCCTTAGGCACGAGTCAGGGTTTCCTAAATTTCCCAAAACAAAAACATTTAGGTGGCAACTCTGTATCTGGCAAATCAGTCTATGTTTGGCACTTCTTTATTAAAATCAGTTTTCCAAAACGATTTGCCGGATTTGGACTCTTTGGTGATTTATCGGTCTTGCATTGCACTTTGTGAGATTAGATTCAGAACCGTGACATTGAGTCCGAACTGTAGTAGCTAATGAACAAAACGGATTTCGCGCCATTCGCGTGCGGAGTCGGGACGTTCGGCACGTCTACAATTTCTGGCGACTCTGCTGGGGATTTAGAGAACTTGACTCGAACTCATGATATCTTGTTTTGACTACACTTATGTGTCTCTTTGCATTGCATTTGCATTGGTGCGCTAAAGACATCGTGTTTGCCATATGCTATTCCTGAACGGTTTGCCGGAGGCCCGCTTTGCCGGAGGCCCGCTTTTGAAAAATGCTGGGGCTACTTATCAATGGGCTGCAACCACGATTTACACGATATGATCCACAAAGAGGTTGAGGTGTACGTGGACTACATGATTTTCAAGTCCAAGGAAAGGGAAGGCCACTACACCGCCTTGAAGAAATTTTTCCAACGGATCAGAGAGTATCGGTTGCGACTGAATCCTCAGAAATGTACTTTTGGCGTTACAGCAGGGAAAATGCTGGGATTCTTGATTACACAAAGGGGCATCGAAGTCGGTCCTTCCAAAATCAAGGCCATCTTAGAAATGCCACCACCAAGGACTGAAAAGGAGGTGCGAGGCTTTCTGGGTAAAGTGCAATTCATAAGACGGTTTATTACAAAATTAACCTTGACTTGTGCACCACTATTTGGTCTCCTAAAGAAAGGAAAGAAGTTCCAATGGGATGATCGATGCCAAGTTGCTTTCGAGCAGATCAAACAATACCTACAGAACCCACCCGTGTTGTCACTGCCAGAACCGGGGAAACCGTTGATTCTGTATCTATCAGTAACTGACATGACAATGGGCTACATGCTTACGCAGGAATCTAAGGATAAAGTGGAGAAGGCTATCTACTACTTGAGCAAGAAGATGCTGGAATACGAGGCCCGCTATACTCTGCCGGAGAAGGCTTGTTTGGCCTTGGTATGGGCTACCAGGAAGTTGAGGCACTACCTGTTGGCTCACTTCGTAATACTGGTTTCAAGATTAGATCCCATCAAATATCTCTTCGAGAAACCAGCGCTTACGGGTAGGCTAGCCCATTGGTTGCTTCTTTTCTCCGAATTTGATTTGAAGTACATGACTTGCAAGTTTGTAAAAGGGAGAGCGGTAGCGAGTTCCTAGCCGATCACCCAGTAGAGGGAGATGAAGCAGTAGAGTATCTATTCCCGGATGAGGCATTCTGCAGCTCGAAGAAGAGGTCTGGACTATGTACTTTGATGGAGCGTCTAATCAGTACGGGTATAGGATAGGGGTGTTGCTGATAGCACCCGACAATTCCCACATACCCTTAGCCTTCAAACTCCAGTTCAAAGTATCAAACAATGAGGCAGAGTACGAGGCATGTATTGTTAGCTTAGAAGCCGCCCTTGAACTAGGGGTAAAAATGTTGGATGTCATTGGGGACTCGAACCTAGTTGTGTCTCAAGCGAAAGGAGACTGGAAGGTTAAAGAAGAAAGGATGAAGATCTATCACCAAACCTTGGATGTCCTAATTCCCAGGTTTGAGAAGTTAACCTTCACCCATCTGTTAAGAGAGAGCAACAGGTTTGCAGATGCTTTATCAACTCTATCTTCTATGATAGACATCCCTTTGGGAGTCTGGATGCGTCTAATCATCATTGAACAGAGGTATGTGCCGGCCTATGAGCTGATTGCCGCCATAGACGAAGTATAAGATCAAAACCCCTGGTATCATGATGTCTGGAACTTCTTGGAAAATGAGGTCTATCCACCAGTGGCCAATGCCAAAGATAAGAGGGCAATACGAAGAATGGTTGCTCAGTTCATCATCTGTGGGGGTAAACTGTACAAACGGGGTCACCTTGGGATGCATAAACTGTGTGTTGATGCTGAAGAATCGAAGCACCTGATGGAGGCCATCCACGGAGGAGAGTGCGGAGCGCACATAAGCGGAGTGATGCTAGCCCAGAAAATTCTCAGACAGGGTTATTACTGGTCAACGATGGAGGAGGATTGTATTTCTTTTGTTCGGTGATGCCACAAATGCCAGATCCATGCGAAGCGCATGAACATTCTGCCGTCAAAGCTGTACAATATAACTTTGCCATGGCCATTTTCAGTCTGGGAGATTGACGTTATCGAGGCAGTTACTCTGAAGGGGTCGAACGGGCATGAGTATATCTTGGTGGCGATAGACTACTCTACAAAGTGGGTCGAGGCCCAATCTTACGCAGTGCTAAAGGCGTCACACGTTGCTAAGTTCATTAGGAACAACATTATCTGTCACTATGGGGTCCCGAATGAGATTATTTTGATAATGGTTCCCACTTCAAGAAGGAGGTGATCGACTTGTTGGAGAAGTACAACGTGGCTTTTCATAAGTCATCCACATATCGGCCGCAAACCAATGGAGCTGTTGAGGCCGCTAACAAGAACATCAAGTACATTCTACAGAAGATGGTGGAAACCTATAGGGACTGGCTAGATAAGCTGCCATTTGCTCTTTGGGGCTACAGAACATTAATTCAAACTTCTACTGGGGCAACTCTGTATTCCTTGGTTTATGGGATAGAGGCTGTTCTGCTGATCGAAGTTGAAGTTTCGTCATTGCGGGTTATGGCTGAGTGCCAGATAGCTGAGGCGGATTGGTAATAGAGCAGATTCGAGGAACTCATGCTGTTCGATGAGAGAAGGCTGAAAGCACTGTATCATGTCCAAGGTTATTAACGCAGAATTGCCAGGGCTTTTAACAAGAAGGTTAAGTCCAGGAATTTGAAAGAAGGGGATTTGGTACTCAAAGACAATTGAGCTTCCATTCACGACCCTAGGGGCAAGTTCAGACCTAATTGGACTGGTCCTTACATCATCAAGTCTATCTGGTCGGGTGGAGCTGTCGTTCTTATGGACCTAGATGGCCTTGAATTCTCCCAGCCAGTCAACATGGACAAGTTGAAGAAATAGTACCCCTGAGTGGCTCGCTAGGCCGAAAACCCGAAAGGGCGACCTAGGCAAAAGTTAGAGCATGAAAAATTTGAAAATAGAAAAACTGAGCTCGCAAGGTTGAAAACCCAGAAAGGGATGCCTTGGCAAAAGTTAGAGCACAAAAGGAGAGTGTTAAAACTTGAGTGAACCTGAACCGAACTACGTAAGGCTTGATTCCCATCTTTGGGATACGTAGGCAACTTCATTCTGAAGTCCAGCCATAAACACTTTCAAATCAACTATGTCCATGTGATTGTTTTGGCCATCTTTGTCTTTTCTGCTTCCAAGAGCTCGGCTGTGATCTCCAGTGCAGTGTTATTCAGACAAGGGGCAACTTTCCAGTTGTTGGATCCAGGATTGTACATCTCAGGGATAGTTCTCGGGCGTGTCCAGTTGTGATCCATATCAAAAATGATTTTGAAAAGTTTTAATAAAAGTTGATTTTGTTCAAATTAATCTTTTTACAACTTAGACCATTTTTGGACCAAACGGAAAATTTTCAGTACCCACAACCTTCAATTTCATTGATTTCAATACAGAGTTCTCCGACTCTTGATACAAATTGAAGTTGATTTTTTTATTACATTCGAAAAGAAAACTTGAAAGTACAGATTAAAGCAATAAACTTGGGGCATAGTCAGGTGTTCCTGCATCCCCTTCCAGAGCTTGTGGAAGCTTCAGATGCCAAAGTAAGCCCAGTTTGTGCCTCATCTTCAAGCCAAGCTATGCATTCGCCAGAAAGGGCACAACTGAAAGTGGGAGTGGGGGCTAGGAGTTCTCTAGTCCTTCATGTAGTGGAATACCGAGCTAGCTGTGTGCCTCGGATTGGAAATAAAGCTGGATACTCTATCCCCTCTTCCGAGCAAGTCTGGTCGTGCCCGAACTGACGCCAGAACCGAAATGGGAAGTAGAAGACACAGTGTGTCAAGCCAACCAACTGAATGCCAGGCTGCTGGGACATGCTGTAGCTCATCTCAGGCAGATCAAACCAGGGGCAACGCCAAGCGATATCAACAGTGGATATGTTGCACATCCAGTGGCACCACCGTCTCTCGTTCGGAAAGTCAACTAGCCGAGAACGGAAGAAATAGCCGTGTGCTGAGTATGCTGGACAAGCGTCCACTACCTTCAACTTGTCCATGAGCCATACCCGGGAAGGGATAAAAAATAAGAGAGATTAAAGAATAGAGAGGTGTACGTGGAGAGAAAAGTGAGAAAAGGGTTTTTGAGAGAAAAACAGAGCCTGAGGGCCAAGTGATGTGAGAAACACATGTGAGATGGGTGGGAAACATTACCTGCAAGAGTAGTGGACTCCCTGCAAACTTGGTTGTTTCCCGGCGGTGGAAAGCATCCAAACCCATCAAAGTTTCGGCTAGTGACAATCCGATGCAGCTTTTGCCCTCTTTCAAGCCTTGGGCAACTTCAATCAAGCGGATGCTAGACCCTCAAAAGGCCGAGGCAAGCAGAAAATGGGCTAACATACACAAGCAGAGGGCATGTTGCCGAAAACTTTGCCAAAAGTGGTCGCCGCGGTCGGAAAACCGATGAATCAAGCTTGGGATGTCCAATTCCCCATTGTGAACCAAAGACTGAGCATCATGTAAAGTGAGCCCGCACATCCTTCCTAAGGCTTGGATGTGGCCAAAACGCGATTGGGGCAAGATCTCCTCATCACACTGGGACTCCATCAAAGCTTGAAATTCTTTGATTGTGGGGCACAGCTCTTGTCTAAATACGTGTGTAATCGGATTCCAACATCTAGCCATGGCATGGAGGAATGGAAAACACAGCGGAGTATGGCTCAGCGGGAATAGTGCGTTTAGCCCGAAACCTCAAAAATTTAACTTTTACGAGCCATCTAAACTGGCAATCTAATTGGAGAGTTTTTCAGCGAAGAATGGTTCCATTTGGGACAAAAATGGAGCTGAAATGAAGAAACCACGAAGCTGGAACTTTTATAGAAGATAAGGTAGTGAGTGGAGGACATGTGCCCATGTTTCGGAGGTTCTGCCATTGATGGCCGGCAGGGGCTCATCAATGGCTGGCAGAGGCACATTGATGGCCGACAGAAGGAAGTGATGGCCAGTAGGCCATCCTCCATGGCCGGTAGCCTCTCTTCAGGCTCACTAACCTCCTCTGTGAAGACTCAGTTGCTTTCTGCAGTGGAATCTTGTTGTTTATACCTTCCGATGTCTTGTTTTGGTTTTTTTTGGGTTTGAGCATGTTTGTTCAAGTTGTAATCATTTGGTTTTGTTTATTGAGTTGTCGTAATTTGCTTATCGAGTTGTATGTATGTTGTTTATCGAGTTGTGGTGATTTGTTTATCAAGTTGTATTTAGGTTGTTTATCGAGTCGTTTTGTTCTTTCAATTGTTAGTTGGTTCACTACCTGATTAAGACCAATGCAATTTGAATGTGCAGTTTTCAAACAAAGATCAATCTCATTTTCATGCTGTGTGATGTTATGCGATGCTTAGAATGCAGAATGCAACACTTTTATAGCCAAAAACTGAATTTTCATTCCAATCATAGTTTCCTTTTTGCAAAAGAGTACAAGTTTTCAAAGAAAGTAAAGCTGTCTAAGGCTGTACAATGTGCTAACACTACTAGCAAAAAGAGAAACAAAGCAAAAACAAAACAAAGCGAAAAGCATCTAAGTCGGTGCCGACTATCTCAAGCTCAAGAGGCCCTCTTCGTCCTTTTCCTTAGCGAAGCAGACTCTAGAGCACTGTCACCATCGGCACTGCTGTCCGAAGCTGAATCAGAGCCTGAACTGGAACCCTCCTCAGCCCTCCAGCCCCACTACTGGTAGAATCCGAGCCGGCGTTGTCACCTCCCCATCAGATGACTCGGACTTTGAACTCGCTGCCTCAGCCTCTTCGCTCGTCTCGTCATCATCATCACCCAGAATGGGCTCTGAAGGGCTACTCTCACTACGGATACCTCTTGCTCTACCTCGGCTGCGTGCCTGAGCCTGTCTCCCTCTCTCTCTGTTGCTGGGGGAGGAACTGAAGGTCCTGCTGTGGCTCCTGCTGGGGCATCCGGTGGAGCTGGGGTCTGGAAAGGGATCTGAAAAGGGCAGTTTGTCAGAATATGTCAGAATGTATTAGCTGTGATGTATATCAGATGATGTATCGATACAATGTATGTGTGCAGTGTATCTATGCGGTGTTTTGATGTGATGAATCAGATCAAAGAAGTGTGGAACAGTTGAAATGCTAATGCAGTGGCAGAGACTTTCATGGCATGAAGTACAAACTGAAGAAACTTACCGGAATCCTGTAAAGGCTGAGCAAGTTCATGCTTGTCTGAACCATCCCCATCAGAGAAGCCGCTAGCTCGAGAGCCTGCCCGGTGTACTCAATGGATGCCTGCAAATGTGTTGAGATGATCAGTGGTCTATAAAGCATAATCGAAATGAATTGAATGTGCAAACTGTAAAGTATGGAACATACCAGGGTCGGGCCTCGAACTCTAACAAGCTCATGACCAGCAGGTGCGGGCTCTATGGGAATCTGATAGGTCTCTCCAGAACGTCCCCAGCAAGTCAGTGTAGTAGGCAGCTCTGGCCATCCCACTCTCTGCCTCTCCCCAGAATCTCTCCTGCTACGGGACCTGGTCGTTCTGGCCCCTCTACCTCTCTCTCTCGCAGCTGGAGCTCTTGCTGCCTCACCTCTGCAAATGCCGGTCAGAGGCGGCATCAGATGAGTCTGGATGAAGGTCGCGTAGTCGCCCGTTGCATGGAAGTAATCCGTCTCCAGCCCTACCATAAACTGGATCACCTGGTCGACAGATAGTCTGTGCGTCTCCCTCATCGACACTGGAGGTGCCATCGATATGAACGGGGTAGGCAGTCCTAAAGTTTGGCGTGTGAAGTGCTAGCTCAAGAACCAAGCACGGCAGATCGGGCCCTTGAGGAGAATATGATAGCGAACGATGACCCTAGCTGTCTCATACTGGGCTCGGAGTCCTGATGGTATCGCATCCCACGGCTGCCATGTGATCTGAGAATAAGAAAATGAACAGGTGATTAGTCGCCATCAAATGATTAATGGGTGTATCAAGTTGGTTGAAAGCAGAATAACTTCGTTTTGGGTTACCTCATGCGCCACCACCGTGTCGAAGTACTGGCGGAAAAACATGAAGTTCTCCGGGTCCTACGGCGAGCTGGCCGTCGTAAACCTGAGAAAACAGGACTGTCACTGGGGTCTCCTCTATAGGCTCTGGAGCAAGAGACGGGAAGTATGCGTACATCCACAACTGCAAGGAAAATGTGATCAGTGCAGTGTATGAGCAGATACAGAAAATGCAAAGCAGAAAGCATACAGTGTATGAGCAGATACAGAATGCAAAGCAGAAAGTACATGTGTTGAACAAATGTAAAGCAAGAAATGCTAAGCAGAAAATGTGAAGAGAAAAGGGGGAACTAAGCTGTGTACCTCCCAAGCCCGCTAGTAGCCGCCGATCAAGGTCCTGCTCATGCCAGAAGTCGAGCTCATGTATCCATATAGAGTGGTGAGGCAGGCTCCGCCCAGTCGTAGAACTGAACTTGATGGAGTACAACCAATGCGCTTAGAAAGTACAAGCCTACGGTATTCCACCTGTTCGAGAACAAGGTGGTACCAGAGAGGAACATGAGGAAGCCCCGCGCGTACTGCTCTGCCTCCTCGAATGTCTCAGGCTCAGACCCCCTGTACTCCTCCTCGAACCAGCTATATCTCACCATGCCCGCTCGGAGCATCGGTGGGTGTGTCCCAAGCAGTGTGGTCCATGCTGCCTCCCACTCTCCCATGTCAGGGTCGAGAGGGATCAGATCACCCCCTACGCCTAAGCCAGTGATCATGGCAAAGTCATAAGGAGTCATCGTCATCTCCCCTGTGGTGGAGAAATGGAAGGAGTTGGTGGTGTCCTACCACTTGTCCACCAAAGCCTCTAAGAGAAGGCGGCTCGCTACGACCCGTGTCAGACTAGAGCAGAACAGACCGAAGCCTGTCTCGTCGATAATGTCGCGAACCCTAGCCAGGAGCTCGCCGTACCAGTCACGAGCGATCGTCGTGTCGTAGCCTCTGAAAGAGCGAGATCCGTCCTGCAGTAATGCATGAGATGCAAGCAGATCAAGCAGTGAAAGTACAGTTGAATACAAAGTAGTAATGTATGATATGCAGTCAGATCAAGACAGTGCAAGAATGCCAACAGATAAGGGTAATACCGCGAGAAACAGTGTTCGTACCTCTACAGCGATAACCGACAAATGAGATGCTGGTTCTCTCAGTAAAAGGTCCTCAGACACATCCTCAGTGAAGTCAGTGAAGGCTTTGATGCCTCCTACTGCGGGCACTATGTGAGTGATAGGATGATATCTCGTTGGGTGAAAGGGACGTATGCTCGGTGGTAAAGGCTCAGGCTCGGCCTCAGGCTCGGCTGCAAAGTCTGCCTCAAACTCTACCGGAGGAAGCGCGGGGAGGGGCCCATCATGTGGGACATCATCAGCCATCTGAAACAGGTGCAAGAGGAGCAAAATGAGCAAAAATAAAGAAAATGGTGAAACTTTGAAAAAGTCAAACCCTAGGAGAGAGGAAAAGTCAAAGAAAGTCAAAACCTGGGAAAGTGTACTAACCTTGGGAGAAACTTGAGGGGAATCTACCTAGAACGGTGGAAATGACGAAAGCGGCGTCGAAACCAAATTTTGATCGGTTCAAAGCGAAGAGAGCAAGAGGGTTTTTGCGAAGAAAATGTTTTTAGGGTGTTGGAAAACGCGTAAGATGCGCGGATCTAGAGAGAAAGAGCACCTAGAGAGCAAGGGAGGTCAATTTTGTGCAAGAGGTTGTGAGGAAATGAAGTGGCTTTGCCTCTACTGAGAGACCTGTGGGTCAAAAGACCAAATTGCCCAAATCTGCCATCGATGGCCGGCAGTGACACATCGATGGCTGGCAGTGTTGTATTGATGGTCGGCAGGGGACCGGCAGCCTCCCTTGATGGCCGGCATGCTTCCAAAGGCTTCCCATGCCTCTTTTCCTTTGATTTGTGTCCTTGGATTCCGAGAATTGCAAAGTATGCTCAGGGTTTGACTCAGAATGTCTTTGCGGAAGTTCAGAATCGTATTTCTGATGCCCGATGGTCATCGCTCATCAACACAAACAAGGTGTATCCTTTTTAACATATTGCAACTCCTCCGAGAGGTAAATCGGAAGTTGCCTTTGAGTCGTCTTTAGTACACTCGCTTTTGTCGTTGCATAGAATATGCATTTTGAATTGTTGTATAGAACATGCATTATCATGTTTGCATAGACCATGCATTGTTGTTATGTTGCGTGGAGTATGCGTCATTGATTATTTAGGATAGAATATGCTTCTATTTCGTTTCTTGCATGTTGTGCATGGAGCATGTGTAGACACCCCATTTTTGACTGCCCTTAAGACTTGGGCACTACTGATGGTTTACTTGGTGGTGAAAGTTGTGCAGTGCAAGGGTTCGATTTCTTCAGCAAGGAGAGAGTCAAATCCCAACTTCACACCCCTTTTTGGACCAAAACTATTTTGAATGGTTTTTAGACCTTAAAACCCTCTCTTTCAAAACACTTTTGACAAAGTTCCTACGATGTTCCAAGGCTCGCATTTTGTTAAATGTTGCGCTTTCCGTAAACCGAGTAAGGACAAAGTGGAAATGAATGAAAGAGAGATGAAATCTTTGAAAAATCTTTCAAAACACCTTGTTTAGGGGTTTGGAGTTGAAGAAAATTGAAGAAGAGGGAAGAAACCAAGTTGGGGAAGAAGATGGGCATGAATCGTTAAGAGAGAGTCAAGCATCCCTCGCTAAATCAGGCCTATCATTTTGAATACTTGGAGTTCAGCTATGAGGCTGCCACCATTGGAAAGAAGACTTCCGGGGCTTCATTTTTCACTTAAGAATCTCCTCAAGCCGAGGCCAGATGAGGGAGATATGGCTGGTTGAAGTAGGGCATCAATCCGGTTGGACCGAAACTGAGCAGTCTTCACCAAAATAGGTATAACTTTGTGCATAGTTGGAATTTTGATGCAAGGATTCCACCATTGGAAAGCTTACTTCCGGGGCTTCAATTTGCACACAAGAATGACTTGAAAAGGCATCCAGATGAAGGAGTTAGGCTTGCTTCAAGTCGGGGACTAAGACTGATTTTTGCTGCCGGCCTCTATGGGAGTGTGCCGGCCATGAATGGCCAATGCCGGCCCCATGCCATCCAAGAGTGACCCCTGTCAGCCATCAATGGTCAAGTGCCGGCCATCAGTGGTACAGTGCCCACCACAGATGGCAGAAAGCAGTTTTGGACAGATATTTTGCTCCAGCTGTCTCTTTTGGAGATATTTCGACCAAAGCTTGATATTTTGCTATATATGAGAGCCTTATATCTCATATTCAAGGGTTAGAAGATTAAAGAACAATTTGGCAAAGGTTTGGGAGCCTCTCTCTCTTCAAACATCTCTTTAGATTTCACCCTCTCCAAAGCTTTTATGCTAGAAGGTTGCATACAACCATCTTCAACCTATCAACCCTTAAGAAGATTTGATCACCATTGGGCTGAGGTAGCTTGGGACTTGGTTTGAGCTCCAAAATGTGGTTTTGGCTCAAGAAAAGTGGATGTTTTTGCTGCTGTGCTCCAAAGGTAATCACTAACCCCTTTTAGCTTATTTTGTATACTAGCTTTGCCATAGTTTTCAACTACTTTGGGGCTGTTTTTTGGGGTGGTGTTGAACTACAAAAACCTATGTTTTTTAGTCCTAAAAGTGGTACTTTAAGCCTTGTTTGGCTAGGGAGTTGTCTCTCCCTTTTGCTCCTTGGCTTGTAAAGCCTTTTGAGCTATCTTTCAAGGCCTTTCAAAGAAAATTTTCGTGGCCTTTTAACCACTGAAATCTAGGGAATTTTTAGTGGTAAAAACCCTGTTTTGAGGTCCTAAATAGGAGAGGGTGGTCCCCTCTCCTCTTGTCTTGCTTGCTTGTCTTGTTGGCCTATCAAATGAGCATGTGTTTCTACTTCTTTGTGGCTTTGTTCAAGCATATTTTTGTGACTTTTCAGACCTGTCATAACTCTGTTTTTGGTTGTCTTGGTCACCTCTTGCATGCTTCTTATACTTGTAGTGTAATCCTACTTGTAGCCTTGCAAAGTAGCATGTCTTTGTGCTTTGAATTTGCTTAGTTCAAGCATGTTTTTAGCCATTATTTCCATGCCATAACTCTGTTTTTGGCTGATTTGGTCACCTCTTGCATGCTTTTGGTACTTGTAGTGCAATCATGCTTGTTGGCCTAACATGCTTCATGCTTTTGTTCATCATTCTAGTATGTGTTAGCTTTGCTCCAACACATTTTTGCCACTGATTTAACATGCTTGAGGTCTTTTTTGAGTGGTTTTGGTCATGCATGCTTAGCTTTGTATAGCTATAGTGTAATTGGCTTCACTAGTCTTGAGTTTTGAGGCCCTTAGCATGCTATATTTGTGATGTGTGCATGATATGGAATCATTTGGTAGGTAATTTTAGAGCTTATATCTTTTCCATACTTCCACTTAAATCACTCATTCAATGCTTTTGAAAAGTTGAGCATTATGCATTGTTTGTGAGCCAATGCATGAGCTTATTTTTCTTGCCATCTATGCTACAAGTCTAGCATGTTTTTGCCACTTTTTTGACCTGCCTTAGATCTGTTTTTAATGGTTAGGGTCATTTGAGCATTGCTTAATATGGTTGTAGTGTAAGGGGCCTTGCCTAGCCTTGGGTTTTGAGGCCTTCAACATGTTATGCATGTGATGTTTGCATGGTATGGCACCATTTAGCATGTAATTTCAGTGCATATAGTGTAGTCACACTCTCATATACTTCACCTCTTCATAGCTTTTGAGGGTTGTGTATTATGCCTTGCTTATAGACCAACATGTGTGTATGTTCCTCTAGCATTTTGAGCTTCATTTCCAGCATGTTTAGGCCATTGTTTTGGCATGATTAAGCTCTGTTCATAGCTGATTTGGTTGTTTGAGCCTTGTATGGCATGCTTCTAGTGTTGTTTCCTTCACTTGTTTCACTGCTTAGGTCTCTAAACATGTCTTGCACGCATTGCTTACATAGTAGAGTCTTGTGCTTGCCACTCTAGCTTTGAAAAATAGCATGTTGTTTGCATAGCATGATGTTTGCATTGCATTGTGTTCAATCGGACGTTATGTTGAACACAAGGTGGATTAGTTCATTTCATACTTGAAGTGATGAAGTGAGCCAATCTCCCTTTGTCTCCATTGCCTTTGACCTCTCATGATAAGGCCGTGGTCTTTGAGTCTTGTTTGCGTTGCATTTATTGAATGTGTGCAAGGTTGGATCTTTGGCCATCATGCATTGTATGCTTGATTGATGGTCTTGGATCCAATGATGCCCCCTCCATTGATGTTTTGAAGTGATATGGAGTGGCATGCACAGACATGTCCCAGGGAGACCCTTCCTTTCCTCTTTTTTGAGCTCTGTTGTAGAATGGAGTTTTAGTACATCAGTGGCCAGCAGTGCCTTATTGATGGCCGGCACCTCTTCATCCGTGGCCGGCACTACACATCCTTGGCCAGCAGGGGGGTTGGCAGCAACCATTCATGGCCGGCAGGCCACTGGTGCACTCCCTATCACTGTTCTGGTAAGTTTCAGCAGCAAGCACTGGACGACTCCCTGCAAATAGAGCCTCTAAAGAGCAAACCGGAGAGCTTTTCGGGGGCGGCAACCTGAGCATGCATCCGCTTCTTCTTCGAACAGAGTTGGAGCAGCTTAGTTTAATGCTTACTTGTTAGTTAGCATCAATTTGTAATTTAGTTAGTTAATTTGTTAATTAGCTAAGTATTGTAATAATTAGTAATTGGTTTGCTAGTTATTTGATTTGGTTGTGTAATAATTAGTCTAATTAGATTATTAGATTAGTTAAGTAGCTTAGCTTAGAATAGCTTAGCTTTCATTCGGACCCTCCGTCGAGAGGGCAAATGTTGTAATAAGTGTGCGTGTGTGTGATGCATGTCTTCCAACCCCATTTCTTTCTCCCTTTTACGTATCAGCTTTCGATGGTTAGTTTAGGGCATATCTCAATTAGCATAACTATGCTTGCATGTGTGCATCATTCATTCATATTGCATGCACCAGGCTCGGTGCATCATTCAAACTGCATTGTATTTCAATACACTTACTTGAATACGTGTTTCACAGCATGTTATCAAGTGTTGCATTCATATGCCATTTCAGATAGCCGAGCCTATTTAGTTGCATTTTTGTATGTGTTGCATTACGCATCTTAACATAGCTAGGATCATGAATGATTTCTAACTAGCTTCTGTTTTGGCTCGGAGTACACTGTGAGTGTTTATGCTTTAGCATCCTTGCATGTGTGTAAGTGACTGCCATGATAGCATGCTTGCCATGAGGCTAACTGCTTAAGTGTTCAATTGTCTGAATGCCTGTGGATGAAGGTTTGATTGCCTGAATTGGAACAACTCGATGATTGTGAGTTTTAAGCCCACTTGAAGTGGCAAAATCATGTTTTTCTAAGCCCACTTGAGGGTGGCAAATCCACGCTTTAGACTACTTACGAGTAACACTTTCAAACCACTCTAAAAAACAAACATGAGTTGTTTTGTTCTAATCCGCGTGATTGAGTCTATACTTGTATGCTGTGCGCATCATATAGTAAGTTAGCCAATAAACCGGAATAAGAACGCATGTGTTTATAAAAACAACATATCATGTTAGTAGAGGCCGATCCTTTGATCGGGTGAGCGGGGGTGCTCATTTCATGATCTTCCCCCCTTGTACCCAAGTTCCTAAGCCGAGGCAACTTTGGTGATGATAGACACGTGGCCTTAGGCACGAGTCAGGGTTTCCTAAATTTCCCAAAACAAAATATTTAGGTGGCGACTCTGAAATCTGGCAAAGCAGTCCATGTTTGGTGCTTTTGATTAAAATCGATTTTCCAAAACGATTTGCCGGATTTGGACTCTTTGGTGATTTATTCAGTCTTACATTGCACTTTGTGAGATTAGATTCAGAACCGTGACAGGAGTCCGAACTGTAGTAGCTAGAACTACAATCTGCGCCCTCTCCGAAAGGGGGTCGCGCAGAAGGAGTTCGGGCGGTCTACAGTTTCTGGCGACTCTGCTAGGAATTTAGAGAACTTGACTCAAACATCATGATATGTTGTTTTGTCTACACTTATGTGTTTTTTTGCATTGCATTTGCATTGGTGCGCTTAAGACACCGTGTTTGCCATCTGCTATTCCTGAACAGTTTGCCGGAGGCTTGCTTTGAGAAGCGTGCCATAAGGCTGACCGGTTACGGGCTCTGCCACGATGGGAACACAAACCTCGGTTTTTACCGAGGCACCCTTTTTGACCATTCGACCTAGTGCATATCGGAAGTTGTAAAGACCATTCCAAACTAGGACAGGTTGCTTACCTGATTGTAGGTTGTTTGAAACCGCTGCGTGCGTAGTGAAACCCTAGCTCCTGACAAAATAGGACAGGGAAACCCTATCCCTCCATAGGGGTGTTTTGGCTCTCACTTGCTTGTTATGTGCTTTTAGAGTGTGTCTCTATAGGAATGCATGTATCAGTTTGCAAGTCTGGGTATCAGTCTAAGGACATCAGTGTTTGAGAATATCTGTTTTGAGGCAGAAGTCAGTATGGAGCACAGTCATTCAGCTATCCTCATATCTGTTATGGTGAAATTGGGCTGAGATGCTGCTTGTTTTCTCTTTTGCTAGGTAGTCTTGGAACCATAGCTTTAGAAGGCTCTAATATCCCCCGGGTACATTGGACTTGTGCTGATAGACTTTGTCAGGTCAGAGATTCAGTTCAAGGGCAACCAGTTTTCCTTCGCCAGTGGTAAGACAAAGAAAGGCCAGTTAGGGCTCATTGGTTCAACTGATCCGTCAGTCACTAGTCACATCACCTTGGTCAGAGCGCGAGCATCTACCTCTATCATGGCGCAGCCTCCGGCAAATTTAGAGGATTTGCTAATCCGTTTCCAACAATCAGTGGATTTGCTGCAACAAGATATGGTTAGGCAAGCTGAAACATTGCAGAATATGATATTCAACTTTAAGGACCTCCATGACATTGGGGTTCAAATCAAGGAGGCCATCTAACAAGGGATCTTTGTGGAAGATAATGAGCCTTCGAAGAAGGATGTTGTTCACAGTTCCAATGCTACTACTGATGGTAACACAACTGTGAAATGCTCAGAAGTAGACACTATCACTACTTTCCTCAATAGCCAAAGACCAACCACTTCAACTCGGCACCAAGCCTGAAATTTCCATCCTCTGTACATGAGTCTTTCTCAAGCTTTGAAAATGCTGCGGGAAAAAAGGGTACCTAGAGTTCCTAGAACCTCAGCCCCTTCCAACTCCTCTTCCACCAAGATATGACCCAGCTAAACACTGTACCTACCATCAACAGCACAGTCATGATACGAACCGTTGTATCCGCCTCCGTCATAAGATTCAGGATCTTATTGACGAAGAGATCATAGCTCCACCAAAGGGACCTCAGGCCACCACAAACCTGTCACCCCCACATCTCAATTTAATCCATACAATGCCATCCGGCTACAACCCCAGCATATATATCACCCTGGCCCATTTACCCAAGCCTGAGGTGTTCATTCCAGTCAGCATGGACTTATGCATGATGGGTGCATATGAACCCCAATCATCTCAAACCCGTGAGCCCACTACTTCTGAGATGATGAGAATGATTGAAGATCTTCAGAGAACTGTGGCAGATCTAGCCTTTGGAATATTGGCTCCGTCGTCGACCACATCACATGCCAGAAATTTCACGCCAGAAGGTTTCCCAATCTTGGGGTGAATTGCAATTGAAATTGGCCAACTTGAAGCCATCCCAAGTTTGGGCAATGACATGTCGACGACAACTGGGCTCCGCTTTGATATAGCGACCCAATCTCTTGGCAAAGTGGAGGCAAGTGGTAAGAACAAGATGGGGGTAGGCATTGATCCCTATGAACACCTTCTATGGGCTGTTGAGGCTTTGAAAGCCGAAGGACTGAACAAACAGCAAGTGCTCGCAGTTGTTGCAAAAACTGTGGATGACACTTTCGCCACTCAGAATGAGAGCAGTTTGAATCAAGGGGCAAGCCGGGAGAAGGGCCGTCGTACCAGAAACGTTCCTTTCGGCTCTAATCCTGCATTCGGAAGAGATCAGCAAACCCAGTCAGTGCCCATCAATCCCTTTGCTGGTGCATCCAACAAAACTCCACAAACCTCGAAGTACCAGCCCTGAGGTCGGAGGGTCTTCAATCCCCTCTACATGACTTTATCCAAAGCTTTCCAAATCCTTATAGGACAAGGCCATCTGAAGCCCTTGGAGCCGCGGCCATTACCAGACAAACTTCCTTCTTCCCACAACCCGGCCAATTACTGTGCCTTCCATCAACAAACTGGTCATGATACTGACAGTTGCTTTCGTCTTCGCCACGAAGTACAAGATCTGATTGATAACAAGGTCATCGTCGCACCAGGCTCTGCAAAGTCTATCGGCACTGGATTAGTACACTTGGGGGAATAATGTGATTATGTGATTGGGGGATGAACCACCTGCGGATGGCGCTCAGTTTACTCCAAATATAGTGGATGGCATGCACTGTTTTGAGCAATGTACAAATGCTATTAATTTTACTTTTTGACTTGGGTATTGGGTCAGTCTTGTTATGTTATATTGAGTCAGTCCTTTTGTATTGAGTCGGTCCTGTTGTGTTAGAGTCGGGTGATTTCGGGGGTGTTACCTTGGACATCACTATCTTGTTTTGTGTTTGTCTTTTACACTCTTTCTTTTGTGTCTATTTTTGCCATAGAGCCAGTTGTGCCAGCAAATTTGAATTCTGAATGAAACGGCAGACATTTTCACAATTCGCTCCCTCTCCGAAAGGGGGTCGCGCGAAGGGAGTTTGGGCAGTCTACAGCATGCCTTTAACATTGTGTTATGATCACTCGTCTCGCATAGAACATGCATTCCTATTGTATTGTGCTTGTCAAAGTCTCTTTCTTATCCAGGCACAATATTGTATGTACAGTTCATTCAAAGCTGATACAACCAGACGATATTGTATGTACGGTTCATTCAGAGGGACTCCAGGTAAGATCATTCTTGTCCTTTGAACTACTTGTTTTGGTTAGAAACACTTGGGTACGCCCGATGTTTACACCATTCTTTGTTTTGGTTAGAAACACTCGGGTACGCCCGGTGTTTACACCACTCCTTGTTGGTTAGAAACATTCGGGTACGCCCGATGTTTACACTGACACCCTATTGATTTGAGACATTGGGTTGTGCACCCGATGTCTATTCCTTGTCTTCAGTTAGAAGCGTTTGGACCGTGTGCCCGACACTTATACCTTGTCTTCGGTTAGAAGCATTTGGACCATGTGCCCGACGCTTATACCTTGTCTTCGGTTAGAAGTGTTTTGGGTTGTGTGCCCGACGCTTATACCTTGCTTTGGTTAGAAGCGTTTTGGGTTGTGTGCCTGACGCTTATACCTTGCTCCGGTTAGAAGCGTTTGGACGTGTATCTGACGCTTATACCACCTTGCTCTTGGTTAGAGACGTTGGGTTGTGTGCCCGATATTTATACCTTGTTTTCGATTAGACACATTGGGTCGTGTGCCCGATGTTTGTACTTTGTTCTGGGTTAGAAACATTGGGACATGCTCCAATGTTTATACCACCCTCCGGTGTTTACACTGCTTCCTTTTCTCCTCTCGCGTGTGACGCGCTAGGATGTGTTTGGTTTGAGACTTCGGGTACGCTCGACAATCGCTTTTGGCCTTTCCTATGTGAGGCGCAGTTAAGATTGCATAATTTTCTTACATCCTTTCCGCATGAGATGCGGTTTGATTTGTGATTCTCACGTGTGGCGTGTTTATTTGTTTACTTCTTCTCATGTGTGAGACTGTTGTACCTTATTCATTTGCTTAAAATGTTGCATTTACCTTGCATAGTACTTGCATTCAAATGTTTCATTACAGTTTTCTTTGCATAATCATAAGTTATGCTCTTGCATTATGCATGTCATTTGCATTTTGCCCCAGCCTGCGGGCACATCTTTGTATTGTTATGTTGAATGTTTGTCTAAGTCTTCGTCCTTGTCAAAAATTGGTCGTCTCTGGGCTTTGACATTCACTCACGTCATTTCATGACTTCCGAGTTCTGTCAAAGAGGGGCAACTGTAGACACCCCATTTTTGACCTTTCTCAAGACTTGGATGTCCTTACAGGTACATCCAGTGACAAGTTTGATCGCTTATTGAGTGCTCGAATTTCGCGACAGAACGCTCCAGGTTTGATCTTTCCAAACCCTGTTTCCATTCTGTCTCATATTTGGACCATGTGTTGGTCTTTGCATAGTGATGTTCTTGATGGCCTGCCAGCCATCATTGAGGGCTGCCGGCCATTGATGTGCCTTGCCAGCCATCAATGAGGCCCTGCCAGCCACCACTGATGGCTGGCCGGCCACCAATGCATCAGTAGATATTTTTGTAGATATTTTGACAGCTGTTTGCATAGATGAGCCCATTTGCTTGCACGTGGATGGTTGGATCTTTACAAGAGGCTTTTGTATCTTCTATATATAGAGCTCATCTATATGCATGCAAAGGGTTACAAAATTTGGCTGAGCTATATTTCTCTCTCTCTCTCTCTCTCACTCTAGAATCCTCTCTCTCTATATTTTGTGTTTGAAAGTGAGCTTTCTCTACACATTTGCACTAGCACCCTTAGCCAAACACCTTCACCTTGGGGCTGAGGTTCTTGGAGGCCTTGTTTGAGCTTCTTAGAGTGGTTTTAGCTTGGAACTCTTACTGATTTGTTGCTGTGCTTCAAGGGTAAGGATTTACCTCTTTTAAGCTTTGTTTTAGTTCATTGCTTGGCCACCTTTGTATGCTACTTTGAAGCTGGTTTTAGCCTCTAAGAAGTTCTGTTTTTAAGGTCTTAAAATGATGGTTTAAGCCTTGTGTGGTTAGGGGGTGGTTTCCACCCTTTGCTTTTTGGCTTGTAAAGCCTTTTGAGCCATCTTTTAAAGCTTTTGAAACACCCTTTGCTTGGCCTTTTAACCACTGAAACTTAGAGGAATTTCAGTGGTAAAAAGTTTGTTTTGAGGCCCAAAATAGGAGGGGGTAACCCTCCCTCCTTGTATCTTGTTTGTATGTATAGATGGCCTAATAGTTGAGCATGTTTTTCTACCATCTCTTGGCTTGATCTCAGCATATTTTTGTGACTTTTTTGACCTGCTTTAGCTTTGATTTTGGCTGGTTGGGTCACTTGTTGCTTGCTTCTTACACTTGTAGTGTAATCATGCTTAGTAGCTTAATATGCTTGATGATTTAGTCTATCATTTTATCTTGTGTTACTTTGATTCCAGCATGTTTTTGCCATTGATTTAGAATGCCTTAACTTTGTTTTGAGTGGTCTTGGTCATATGAGACTTGTTATGCATGGTTGTAGTGCAAAGGCCTTGACTAGCTTAGTGATTTAAGGCCCCTAACATGTTTTGCTTGAGTTGTTTGCATGTCATAGCATCATTTCACACATGATTTCAATGCATGTAGCCTTGTCACACTCTCACATATTCCACTCTTTCATTACTTTTGAGAGGTGTGCTTTGTGCCTTGTTTATGAGCCAATACACGAGCATGTCTTTCTTGCTTTTCATGCTACCATTTTAGCTTGTTTTGGCCACTGTTTTGGCATGTTTGAGGTCTGTCTAGGGCTGGTTTGGCCATTTGAGTTTGATATTGCATGGTTCTAGTGTAAAGCTCTTCACTAGTTTTAATGCTTAAGTCCTCTAACATGTTGTGCATGAGTTGTTTGCATGTTAGAGTCTTGTGGTTCATGCCATTTCAGCACTAAAATTCTGCCACCTCCCTCATTTCTTCATTTTTCTATTTGTTTTGAGGGATGGTTAATCTTAAAGTTGTGTTTAAGCTTGGGATTGAGACTTGTGCCTAACTGGCTTTAACCCTCATTCGAGGGTTCCTCTTAGTCAAATGCATGGTCTCTCTGATGTCTTGAGTCATCTTTTGATTGACCTCTCTCTCATTAGAGGACTTTCACATTTGGACAAATCAATTAATGAATGGCTTGGTAATCTTAACATGTGTAAACAAGAATTGAATCAAGTAAAACATGGCCAAGATAAGCATGTTGTTTGCATTGCATTGTGTTCAATCGGACGTTATATTGAACACAAGGTAGATTGGTCCATTTCATACTCAAAGTGATGAAAATGAGCCAATCTTCCTTTGTTCCATTACCCTTGATCATGTATGATAGGGTAGTGGTCCTAGAGTCTTGTTTTGTGCATTTATTGAATGTGTACAAGTTGGATCTTTGGCTATCATGCATTCAAAATGCTTGATTGATGGTTTTGGATCCAATGGCGCAACTCCTTTGATGTTTTAGGAGGACAAGGAGGGGCATAGTACAAATATACCCTTGGGAGACCCTCCATTTTCCTCTGGTTTGAGCTCTGTTGCAGAATGGTGATGTAGCACACCAGTGGCCGGCAGTGCCTCACTGATGGCCGACACTTCTTCATTCTTGGCCGGCAGTGCACATATTTGGCCGGCAGTAAGCTCCCATGGCCGGCAGGCCATTGGTGCATTCCTTAGCATTGATTTGGTAAGGTTCAGCAAAGAGTTCTTGGAGACACCCTGGAAACAGAGCCTCTCAAGAGCAAACCGGTGGGCTTCTCAAGGCGGAAAAAAACCGAGTGCATGCATATTCAACTTGCTGAGGCAGCGTAGTTTGATGCTTTACTTGTTAGTTAGCATTTGAATTTGTAGTTTGATTAATTAGTTTGCTAATTAGTTAAACTGGTGTAATAATTAGTAGTTCACTAGTTATTTAATTTGGTTTGTAATAATTAGTCTAATTAGTTTAATTAGATTAGTTAGCTTAGCTTAGCTTAGTGTTAGCTTAGCTTATTCATTCGGACCCTCCTTCGGAGGGCATAATGTTGTAATAAGGGTGCGTGCGTGTGTGCATGTCTTCGAACCCCACGTCTTTCTCCCTTTTATTTAACTGCTTTCGATGGTTAGATTAGGGCATATTTTGATTAGCATACCTTATGCTCGCATGCGTGCATCATTCATTTGTCTTGCATGCACCGAGGCTCGGCGCATCATTCAAACTGCATCGCAATTTCAATACACTTTCTTAAATACGTGTTTAAAAGAATGCTATCAAAGTGTTGCATTCATATGCCATCTTAGATAGCCAAGCCTACTTAATTGCATTATTGCATGTGTTGCATTAGGCATCTAACATAGTTAGGATCATGCATGACTTCTAACTATCTTTTGTTTTGGCTCGGAGTACACTGTAAGTTTTACGCTTTAGCATACTTGCATGAGTGTGAGTGTTGCCATGATAGCATGCTTGCCATGAGGCTATTTGCTTAAGTGATAAACTGTATGAATGCCTGTGGATGAAGGCTTTATTGCTTGAATTGGAACAATTCGACAAAATGTGAGTTTTAAGCCCACTTTGCGAAGTGGCAAATTATCATGTTTTAAAGCCCACTTGAGGGTGGCAAATCCATGCTTTAGACCACTTGAGGGTGGCATTTTCAAACTATTTTCGAAAACAAACATGAGTTGTTTTGTTCCAATTCTTGCGATATAGTCTATACTTGTATGTTGTGCGCATCACATAGAAAAGTTAGCTAATAATTAGAATAAGAACACATGTGTTTATAAAACAACATATCATGCTTAGTAGAGGCCGATCCTTTGATTAGGCGAGCGGGGGTGCTCATTTCAGGACCTTCCCCTCTCGTACCCAAGTTCCCGAGCCGAGGCAACTTTGGTGATGACAGACATGTGGCCTTTGGCACGAGTCAGGGTTTCCTAAATTTTCCAAAAATAAAATATTTAGGTGGCGACTCTGTAATCTAGCAAAGCAGTCTAGTTTTGGCGATATTTGATTTAAAATCGATTTTCCAAAATGATTTGCCGGATTGGACTCTTTGGTGTTTATCAGTCTCACATTACACTTTGTGAGATTAGATTCAGAATCGTGACAGGAGTCCGAACTGTAGGACCAATTCGCACCTTCTTTGAAAGGGTGGCACGCAAAGAAAGTCGAGCGCTACACCTGCCGATTCTATGGCTTGGAAAACATTTGACTCTCGATATGTAGATTTTTCCTTCACTCCCGCAATGTTAAGTTGTGGTTGGCATTAGATGGATTTAACCCTTATGGGAATATGAGTACTAGTTACAGTATATGGCCGGTCATATTGGTCCCATATAATTTGCCTCCATGGATGTGCATGAAAAGATCTTCTTTCATCCTATCATTGCTTATTCCTGGTTCGAGCTCCTCTTCGAATGACATAGATGTGTATATGCAGCCTTTAGTTGAAGAATTGAAGGAATTATGGGATGTTAGAGTATAAACTTATGATATTTCTTCCAAAGAGAACTTTCAAATGCGTGTAGCTCTAATGTGGATTATAAATGACTTTCCCGCATATGGTGATTTGTCTAGTTGGAATACCAAGGGTGCTTTTGCATGTCCTTCTTGTAATTATGAGACTCATTCTCGATGGCTAAACATGGAGGAAAATATTGTTTTATGGGCCATAGGCATTTCTTGGATAAAGATCATAGATTTCGTAAAGATAGAACATCATTTGATGGCAAACAAAAAATAGAACCAGCTCCCAATATGCTATGTGGCTTTGAGATCATGATGCAAATAGAAGAGCTTGATTAAAAATTTGGGAAGACAAAGGCAAATGAAAAAAACGAAAAAAGAAAGAAACAAACGAATGGTGATGAGATACAACCATGGAAGAAAAGAAGTATATTTTTTACATTGCTGTATTGGGCAAATCAAAAATTGCGGCACAATCTTGATGTGATGCATATAGAGAAAAATGTGATTGATAATGTATATGGAACATTGTTGAATTTAGATAGGAAGACAAAGGATAACTTGAAGGCACGTCTTGACTTACAAGAGATGGGTATAAAACGTGAACTTCACCCACAAAAGATTAGTTCCAATAAGACATATTTGCCTCCAGCTTGCTTCTCAATGATTTTAAAAGAGAAAGATGAATTCTTGAAAGTTTTGAAAGGGGTAAAAGTCCCAGATGGTTATGCTTCAAATATTTCACGTTGTATCCAACTTAGACAACGTAAGATTATAGGTTTGAAGAGTCATGACGGTCATATTTTGATGTAGCAATTCTTTATATTGCATTACAAGGAGCATTACTAAAAAAAGTCGCTTGACCTTTAATTGAGTTATCTTGTTTCTTTAGGGAACTATGTTCCAAAGTCTTGCAAGTGGAAGAGCTTGACCGACTTGCATCTCGAATTGTAGTGACTTTATGCAATTTGGAGAGAATCTTCTCTCATTCCTTTTTTACTGTTATGGTGCATTTAGTCATCCATTTGGCCACTGAAGCTAAAATTGTTGGCCCAGTTCACTATAGATGGATGTATCCCATTGAGAGGTTAGGCATGACGACTTGTATCCATTTGTGTTTTTAACCTATATCACATTGACATCCAATTTAGTGGATCTATAATTATATTGTTTTTCATGTAGGTATCTCCAACGACTAAAATCATATGTTCATAACAAAGCCCATCCAGAGGGCTCTATTACAGAAGGATACATAATTGAAGAGTGCTTAATATTTTCTTCGTGGTATTTGGAATCTGTTGAAACCGTATTCAATCGACCCTTAAGAAATGTTGAAGATTTTATAGGGGCAATAATGATGAAATTCAACCATTTCGGATGTAAGCAATATTTATGAGTTATGATATATAAATAAGTTTGAGTTTCCCATTTTAATACTTGCAATAATAACACAAGTTAGGTTTGTATATACAGAGAACACAAGAATCATATAAAGAGACAAAGTCGATCACGTCGTCTAACTGATGAAGTTCTTAATAAGATGCATATGGAAAAGTTTTGTGAGTGGTTTCGATCATATGTAAGTATGTAGCTATTAAATAATACTATTACCATATACAATTTTTAGCGTAGAGATTAATGTAATCATTGTAATGGATCCTATAATATATCAGGTTGTAGCTATGGATGACACAAGAAAGCAACAACTTACTGATGAAATCAAGTGGCTTGCTCAAGGCCCAAACACTCAAGCTAGACGATTCAAACGATATGTTGTTAATGGTTTTAAGTTCCGAATTAAAAATTACAAGGAGGTGAAGAAAACTCAGAATAGTGGGGTTTGTGTGGCCACTAAAGGAGGCACAATGTATTATGGTGTTTTATTTGATATTATTGAGCTGAATTATTTTGACAAGTTGAAATATGTACTATTCAAATGCAATTGGGCTGATGTGAACATAGGCAGAGGCTACAAGATAGACGAATATGGTTTTAACCTTGTAAATTTTTCGCATTTGATACATACTGGAGAATGGTTAAATGATGAACCGTTTGTCTTGTCATCTCAAGCTTCACAAGTTTATTATGTGGGAGATGTAAGGCATGAAAATTGGTTGGTTGTTATTAAAACAAAAGCGAGGGATGTGTTTGATGTTGGTACTAGTAAATTGTGTGATGGTGATGTTGACATTTACTATGATAACGAGCCGTATAATATGATAGTTGAAGACACTCATGTGGATGCGAATGAAAACCTCGATTGGGCTAGAAATGATGCAGATGATTTAAATGACAATCAATATACCACTTCCACTTGATAACCAATTGATCGGTGAAGATGATTTAGATGAGGATGTCTAGTTGTTGAGTTCAACTAGTTTGATTTTAATTTATTTATTCTCATGTTAAACTTTGAAACATTATTTGGTTTTGAATATAAATTTCAAATTTCTTAATTTCATATATGTATGGCAGCCCATGTTTTGAATTTTTTTTTCTATTTTTTTTTTTTGGGATTTTGTCCTGCTTTGAAAAAAAAACTAGTTTCTAATATCTATTTACTTAAGCAGCAATTTTAGCCTTAGGAATTCTTAAATAAGCATTTGAATGAAAATTTGAAATAAAACTTTGTTTAAACTCAACCATTTATTAGCTGGTGCAAAAAGTGATAGCAAATATGAATCACACAGATTCTTATTTGCAATAACCCTATTTAGAGATCTTATATTCCACTCGTTTTTATAATTCTTCTCTGTCTCGTGTGAATGACTTGAGCACGCATTTTCAATGATTTGGCTTTATTTTCTCCATCTTGATAGTGCTATATTGATCTTTTATGCATTATAGATATTGCTGTCTTTCTTGTTATAGAATTCTGTGTGTGAATAAGAGTTGTATCATACCCTTCTAACCATGAAACAAAATGACCAAATCAAAAGAGTTCCTATAGGTTCACATCCTACTCTTCTATACCATCAACCAACAAATAACAAAAAAGAAAAAAACAGAGGTCTTAATCACATACCCCTTGTGGATGTAGGCTTAAGCCAAACCATGTAAATTATCTGTTTTCTTCTTTATGATGGTGTTTGCATTAATTTTTTACTTTGTATTCGATCTCAAATTTGTGTGGGTTTGTTAGGACACTTGTCTAGTTGCCATTGAAGTATATTGTATGGGTTATTAATGAGGACATCTATATTTCTTCTAATAGATAACTAATGGTTTTTTTATTTTATTTTATTTTAATGTTTGTTGTTAAATATAGCTATTAAAAACTTGGATTGGAAAATCAGCATCTTGACAATATTGTTTTTATGCTCTCTCTGGTTTTAAATTTTAGTTCGTGAATGTAGGTATATCATATCTTGAGAAGAAAGAAGTCTGCACCCGTTTAAGAGAGGTGAGTGTAGTCATGTATGTCTGCACCTGTTTGAATGTAGTATTATTATTGTGTCATGTTATGTTATTGTATTAGGAAGGGGAGCTGAGTCTAGCCCTATTTTGCTGATTTCACTAGAATCTAGCCAATTGGCTGTGGGTGATCTGCTGTGTTTTGTGATTTGTGGTGTGTAATTTGTCTACTGATGGTTGTGCGTGATTTGCTATGGAGGTTGTTGTTTTTTAATGCTACTTTTGTCACTGTTGGTGTGTTCAGTGGCTAATTTTGTTGTTGTTGTTTGTTAGGGGCAGTGATCTGTGGAGCTTTAGGATGCACAATTGAATCAAATTGTTAAGCTTTTATTTTGTTAATTTTTTCCTTTACATGACACTTCCCATGGTAACTATTGATGGTTTTGTTATTCTTCTAGAGCCTGGGATATTTAAGAATTATATGCTTTGAATGTTGATATTTGTAACTAACTCCAATCACATACCCTGCCCTAGTTGAGAACTAATGAACTTACAATCATTTTGTCCTTCCAAAAATACCACAGTGCAGTAAAAGGCAACACATCCCATATTTTTCTTTCCAAGATTCTAAATTTATACCCAATCCACTATTGTAATAGATCTGCTCCTCTTCTTATGCTTGTGTACAGAAATCTCCTTAGAAGTAGACAAAGAAAATAATCTTGTGAGGTGTATATGAACTTTTCCTATGGCTAATGTTCTTTGATATCTTTAGTTAATTTGATTAATATCTGTGTTTGATTAATTACATCTATTTTTTTTTATCTAGTAGATATGGCAAAGAAACGATTTAGAACTTGCAATATTGAGAATGAGTCCCAGAACAAGCGATCAAATGGCTCTTCACAGCCTAGCCAGTCAAATAACTCTTCACAACCTAGCCAGCCAAATAACCCTTCACAGCTTAACGCACCAAGTGGAACTTCACAACCTAGTCACTCAACTGGCTCTCCATAACTGAACTGGCCAAATAGAACTTCGCAGCCTAGTCGATCAAATGGCTCTTCACAACCTAGTTGGTCACATCCCTCACATGCTCCATCATATGTTCCACATCCTCAACCTCAAGAATCAGAGGTTAACCATTAGTTTGAAGAAGATTTAGATGAGGACTAGTTAAGGGAAGAAGAAATGCAACATACAGTTATTATTAGATTTATAATTGAGGTACAAATTACAAGTTAACCTTCATTTCTATTATATATTTCATTGTTGTATTGTAATAGATGAATTGACCAAGCAAAACACGCGAGGTATTACATGTATGGTTGAAGTGTGGAATTTGACTCAAGAAGAATGCATTATGCTCACATTCAACAAGGATTTGCAAGCTGTTTCTACAAAGGTGGTATATTCAGTCACTTCATAGGCACCATTGCTAGGAAGCCACACTTATGCCCAATTAAGTACAAGAATTGGCATGAAGTGCTAGATCAGTGTAAAGAAGATTGTTGGAATATTATCGAGGTAATTTTCTAACTATAAGTATTTTGTGATAATTCTACTATAAGAGAGATCATATGCATGTGAAAAAGACAATCTTCCATGCTATTATAGTTGAAGTAAAAATAAAAATATGAGAATTAGGCAAAAAAATGCACAAATTTAGTTTATATTATTGTATTGATAATTTTAAGATTGTTCATAACATGAAAAAACATACAATTGTAGTCCAAGTTTGCCATTCCTCAAGATGAGAGAAGGGATATGATTAGGCATCGAACATTGAAGTCAATAGGAGAAAAATGGAGAAATTGGAAATGTAGTTTAAAAGCAAAGTACTATGATGATACAAAGACAAAAACATAGATAGTAGCTACTGCGCCTTTAACGGTTAACCGTGAGCACTATGCTGACCTTGTCGCGTTTTGGTTTTCAAAGAAGGACAGGTATGCATAGATGTATGATTTCTATCAAATAATACAATGTTATTATATCATTTTTTTAACATACTGCTATTCATTTATGAGTGAAGGAACTTAGTACGACTAATGAAGAAAGCCGGTGAAAGGAAACAAATGCACATACAACAGGATCTAAAACTTATGCATAACATGCATATGATATGGTATTTCAAACTTCATTCCTTTTTTTTCTATAATTTGGTTGGCACATTGTATTATGATTTTATTCTCAAACAATATGATTGTTACATAGGAGCAAAAAGATAAGATTGCACTAGATCGAGGAAAATTATATATATCGCTTCACAAAAGGAAGGATGGGACACTGGTAAATGAAGCAGCTGCTACAAAAATTGTATGCCCACTTAATAAGTTACATTTTCAAAATTCTAATGTGTTTGTGGCAAACAATCACTCACTCTTTGTTTTCTTCTTATTTTTTTCCACATTTATGCTATAGGAAAAACTAGAAGATTTGATGAGGTCACAACCAAGTAACTCCGACGGAAATGTTAATAGATGGATATGTTGGTCACCAAATGATATTTATTCTCTAGTGATGGGTAATGAGCGTCATGGTCGTGTTTGAGGTTTAGGATTTAGGTCCACTCCTTCCAAGCATGGCTTCATGTGTAATAGTTGTGACGACTTAAGAATGGTTTCAGATGAAGAGAGAATGAGAGACAAAGACACTATAATTGAGTTGAAGGAACAACTGAAAACTCAAGGTGATCAGTTGCAAACTCAAGGTATTCAGTTGCAAGCTCAAGATACTGTAATAAACTCTTTAAAAGAGCAAGTAGCATTTTTGATTAGGCAGAGACAGTGTTCTAGTGGTTTGCAGGTATAACTACATATAACATATTTATCTAAATGATGTATTTATCATATGTTATGCTTTTCTAAATTTATGCATACTCATGTAAACTTTATTGTATAAATTAGGCGATAGATGGATCTAGTGACATTCTAGACTAGGCTTCTCCACAAACACATCAGAGATCCTCTTTTGGGAGTCATGAAATGCAACCTTTTAATCAAAGTAATTCATCATTACAACGCACATACATTGATAGAAATGTAGAACCAATGTTAATGACTTCTCTACCAATAAATTGTTAATTGGTTTGGACAAAATTAGGATTTGATAGGTTGACTTTCTACTTTGCTTCCTTTACTGGCATTTGTAAAAATACCAAACAAACCAGTGAAATAGAGAATTGGGCAATCAAACAAATTTGAATATTAGCAATGGATCAAACTGTAATATGCAATTAAAAAATAGACCCTTGGATGCTGCTATTGGTTACTTGATTTAGTGGTTGTTACTAATGTTTGGCTTTATTGGCTGATTTAGTCCAAATGCCAACCTATTGGCATCTTATCTTTTATTCGGATATGTTTAACATCCGAGCTTTGGAATCTGCCCTCAGGATATATAAGGAAGGAGAGTCTTATTTTCAAGGGCACATTGAAAATAAAATATAGTATCACAGATAGCATGAGTAATAACTTCTTTTCATCTACAAAAAAAAAGAAAAAAGAAAAAAAGAACATCTGTTTGTAAGAGTCTTTAAATTGTAATGTTTATGTTTATAGTATATGAATAAAAGTCCATTTTCAAAACCGTTGTTCTTTCATAATATAATCCTCTTCTTGAGTGATACACTGACTATGAGAGATTGAGAGTAAGGTGAGGCAATGAGGCTATTAGTGATTACCTATAGGCAAAAGACCACTTGGGAAAACAGAAGCTGAAAGTAAGATCCAAACTTAAAAGGCCTTGTGGAAGGTGTTCTTCATTAGAGTTCTACACTTAGGAGTAATAGCAGAGGCGAGGTGGGCACATATTTAGATATAATTTCCTAGATATTAATAATTGTTAGTTGCTTGCTTACATGTTCTAAGCCCTTTAGATGTCTTCACCCATATCTAATCTTAGAAATTAACTTGCAGTGCTTAAAGAACAACAAGAAGAACTAACTGCACAAATTAAGAACAATTTGTTTCTTAAATCTTTAGCCACCTTACACTTCTGCGTTACTGTATTTTTTTTCTCCATTTGCTGCTGTTGTCTCTCTTAATGGCTGATCTATCTTAATATGCAAATATGATCTTCAACTTCATTGTAATCTTTATTTTTTGATATGTAAACCACATACTTATCAAAAAAATAAGACTTGTTGAGAATTATTTGTAGTCTAAATTTTCTTTATAGATTTTGAAATTGAAAATGATACTTATGCTCATTCAATCATTTTTATTGTAGGAAATAAGACAATATGAAAGCATCAAACAATGGACGTCATTTCTCGATTTGAACATTTTTTATGGAGGTCTTTATAAAATGGCATCATGAGTAATACTTTTGAGTACTATTGCCATGTGACAAGTTTATATGTACCTTTTAGATTATGGTGTGGGCTATTAGTTTGCTAGAAATATTGGATCTATTTTATATTACAGGCTTATGTAATGAACCTTTTAATTAAGGTGTTTTGGATATTTTGTAATTATGAAAATGCAGACTCTTTTACCTTTTACAATTATTGAGTATTGAGCCATTATAATAAAATAGTGTTTTTATAGATATATAATGTGAGCAGGGATAAGTGAGAGACAACCGTTAATAATTAGCAAATCATTGAAAATTTCAAGCTATATATTATTGGTAATTGAATAGTAAATAGCCTACAACCGTGGTTAATAACCGTTGCTGTAAATAAAATTCAAAAAGAATTCTATGGCTATTGCGATAGTGTAAAACTGATGGAATAGAGTCAAAATATAGCAGTGGTTCACAACATGTCACAAAAGTGGAGCATATAGCAGCAGTCGACCCGTCTCTATAAAGTTAGTAAGTAATGGGTAAATTTAAGATATAGCGACATTTATAACTGTCACTACATCGACCGTCGCAATAAAAATAACTATACTAGCATTTGAGGAAAACATCACCATAAGGATATGCCGACGGGGCTATTGCGGCGGTTTGGGTAAAGGTCTTCTAGTTTATAGCGACGCTTTTTCCTGCTTTTAGCGGCAATTTGGCGGCTGCTGATAATTCTTGATTTTTTTGTAGTGATAGGATCATCTTTTGGGTCAGAAAATTCTGCACAGACCAATTTGTCTACTTGAGCACATGTTCGAATTGTCTGGACCCTTAAGAAATAAAAGTGCATGCATATGAGGGAGGCCTTGTTTTTTAAATTCAATTGTAAAAATATGTGCAACTTTATTTCCAAACACTTTATTTGTTTCTATCTCCTTTATCAAACATTTTCTCTTCAACTCAAAACACGGGCAATTAAATCAAGACGATCAATAGGTTTTATGTGGTAATAATGCTGAAGTAATTTCTAGCCAATTAGGATTTGTAGTCATGGTAAGAAAAATATTTGGGTGTTATTTATATCGTGTGATAGCCATTGAATCTTGAAAGATTTCAAACATATATTTAGGATTACCAATAAATGAAGATGGCAAAACAAACCTTTGACCAATTTGACCAGGTCACACATAATCTGGATTCATATCTGACAACTCTTAGTAAAGCGCAGCCCGAAGTTTCCCTTGATTAAGCTTGTAGTATGTCAATCGATTTTGCTTAGTTGCAGCCCAAGCATCTACCAAAAACTCTTGAAATAGTTTTCCACCTCTCAAAATTGTTGAATACTCTGTGATTCATTCAAACAAACGATAACTATAAAAATCCATTTGAGTAAGTTGATCAGTTGAAGGTTGATCATATTAAACGTTCTATAATTTCAATTCAGGTTCCAATCCAAGCTCACCGTATAGAAATAATAGAACATAATGTAATGGCAAGTATGTTGGGTGACATTCAATAATTTGCATCAACTCATTATTTCCTCGAAAATGTAAGATAATATCTCTCACTCCATTTACCTCTGTTCCATCACCTGTTATTACAATTGCAATCTCATCTACAGTTGGTTGGTTATACCAACGTCGATTAGTTGTTGAATTGTAATGAAGATGAGCAGGTAGATTGTGTCTTGCCGAGTCTAATTAATGTAAAATGGCATGAGCCTGGCAAAATTTATCTATAACTGAATTGATTTGCAACAAACTATCCTGAATAGTTTTGAGAACATCCCTTCTCAAGTTAGGATTTCTACGATTACGAATTTCTAAAGCTAAATAAGGGTCATAGATATACAGTTGAGCATAACTCGCATCTTGCCCTAGTTGTGGTTGTAGTGATCCTGTTCGATGTCGCAATTCCCCATAAATTGTAAATGATGTAAGGCCCCTTCCACTGAGTACTCTAGGATCTAATGTAGCACCAAGACTCATAAAAGCATTGGCTGCATTGTTCATTCGAGTATAACTTCGAAAGGATTTTGATTGATCATTATTCCTATCATACAATGCCTGAAGTGGTGGAGGAGGTGTAATAAGTAAATGTAGCCTGATCTTTCCTTCCAAACAGCAAGTTCCGAAGAAGGGACGCTTCATAGATGATTATGTCAATTTTTCATTCATCCAATGTAAGGTTGAACAATAAGGACATAATACATCCATCTTGCCAAGATAATGGCGGCAAGAATCTTTTTGTGCCCGTGCGTCAATTGATGTACTCATAGGCATATATTCTAATTCATCATCAGTACATAGATCTTCTTTAAGAAATCGATTATGAATATTTGTATATAAATAAAATTCTATAAACAAAACGGTATGAGTAAAAGTATGTATATCAAGATTAGACACAGTAGTTTACCGATTCCTTTGTGGAACTAAAGATGTGCTTGGCATAGAAAACGAACATGTAGAATGATGGGTAACTATTGTTCGTTTTTGTGCCGAATGAAAATCTTCAGTTGTTGTTTCCCACTCCAGGCGAGTGCGATCGCTGCGAATTGATGTTAAAGAAGGTTGTCTTAGTTGGACACATTCTTCTAATCCCTCTTGTTCTCGTTGCAAGCATTGAAATTCAAAGTATGACTTTTCATTTTTTTCACGCTCTCGCCGTGCACGTTGGGCCAATGCAGCTTTTGATATTACATTATCATTTTGTGCCTAAAATGAAAATATTTTATCATTGATGCAAAATATGTGAATATTTTGTGCTTAAAATGAAACTGTTTTCTTATTTCTTTCATTTCTCTTAATTTTGTTCTCTATTTTATTTATTTTATATCTTTAATAGTGTTATCTTTATTTCTTTCTTTCTTCATGCATTTTGTTTTTTATTAAAAAAATAAATAAGAATTAAAAACCTATCTTATTTAGTTTCTCCTTTCTTTATATATATATTTTTTATTCCTTCCTTTATTTTTTCCTATTCTCTTCATATAAGTAGCAACTTATGGATGGTACATTATAAATGCACATGTATCCATGCAAAATAAAAATAAATAAATTTGGAAAACACATACAAATAATAACAAGTTACAGGAAAACATATTACAATCATTCTACAAAAACAACATAAAACAACAAATTCATTTTATACACTCATACCTTTTAAATATTCGAAACTTTGATTAGTTTTGCATCATATTTTTTAAAAAGAATATATACCACTTGACATGCATTTGTCATTCTCTTGTCAAAATGAGCCATCTTTTCTTTTCCTTTAGACATTGGGTTGACATTTTCTTTTTCTTTTGCCTAACAAATATAAATAAAATATTCAAAAGATTAAAGAAATCTTATATAAATAAAATACATACAAAATTTTTGACTTGATTTTGTTCTTGTCGCACGAACACAGATAACATTAAGGTCGTGCTCATGCATTAATACATTCCTTTGATCTTTCTTGTTTTCGTCGCAGGCGTTGTCCCAATTGGTATGGAGAACATGGCTTTTGATTTTTTTCACGGTCTCGCCATACACGTTGGGCCAATGTAGCTTTTTATAATACATTATCATCGTGTGCCTAAAATGAGAATATTATATAAGTAGGTGCATAAAATGTGAATATTATCCCATCTCTTGCTTCCCTTTCATCATGTATTTGTTCTTCCTTTTAACTAACTTTTCCTTTTCACTCGGTTGAGTTGTTAGTCATATAAGAACCAATGCATGTATTGATGAAATTTAAAAAGGGAGAAAAAAATAATTTGAAAACACATTAAGCACACAAAACTGCAAACTCACTATACACTTATTGGTTTAAAGACACTACCCATCTCTTTACAAAATGTACATTGAAAAGGTAAATATTAGATCATTGGGTACGTAAAATGTGAATATTAGAGCGTAATGTTTCCTACTTTCCTTTTCACTCTTCTTATTCTTTCCGTTATATTAAATTTTATTTTTGTCTTTTTCTTCTTTCCTTAAGAACTTCTTATAAGAAAAAAAAAAAAAAAATTATATTATGTAGTTTCCTTTTCATCGCATATTTGTTCCTTCTTCTTTTCTTTTTTCGTTTTATTCTCTTATATTTTTATTATGCTATGTTGTAAATGCAACATGTGTTCATACAAATAGACAAACATATTAAAAATTCAAATTAATGTTCATACAAATGCATTAGCATGTTGTAGAAATGCTTACTTTAACATGTTTCAGAAAAACATTTTACATTCAATAAAAAGTATTGAATAAATATTTGAAAAAGAAACTTTTAAAAAACGTACATAAAAAAGAGTATATAATATTCGAAAAAGAAACTTTTAAAAATTGTTGAGAAACCATACCACGGAATGTGCATTTTCCTTTCCTTTGCTAGAAGGGATAGCCTTTTCTGTTTCCTTTGATATTGCTTTGTCTTTTTCCATTATCTTTGCCTATAAAAAATAAGTAGAATTTTTTTTATAAATTATTTTTTAAATGATAAGAAAATGCAAGTCCAATGTTCAAGTGACTTTTAGGCTTACCTCACAAATGCGAATAGTATTAATGTCACGCTCATCACAGATAACAACATTAACATTTCTTTTTTGAAGAAATTGAACCTATACATACAAAAACTTTAGAGTGATAAATAAAACTTTATACACATAAATAAGAAAATTAGTAAATGGAGGTGATATTACGGTTCGGTGTAAGTCTTCATCCACCTATAAGTAAGAGAAAAAAAGCAATTTATTAGAAGAAAATTAGATATGATAAGTTTAAAATAAAAAAAAAATAAAAAAATAGGCCTTACATTATAAGAGAGGTACTTAAATTTATATGAAGAGAAAAAAAAAAAAAAAACTTACTTGACCAAAAATAGTGATATTGTTCACAACTGTTATACTTCAACCTAAAAATGTTTGGTTATATAATTTTAGACACCAAGAAACAAAAAATTAGCACTAATAAAAGTTAACATGGATTTCATTGGCAATGAAATGTTATTTCCAAATAAGTTGTTACCAAATCGGATAATAAAATTCAAAATTTTATTTTAATAAAATTCAAAATCGGATAATAAAATTCAAAATTTTATTTTAATAAATAACTGCCATGGATAGAAAATACTTAACGGGTTACAATCAAGAGGAGAAGAAATAAAAATATAAAAATCTAAGAAAAAGAAAAATGCCAACCCAATATTTAGAATATATGTATTTTAACAATCATATTAAAATGATAAAATTAAAATTGGAGCACAACAATTGTTCAAATTTGAACTCTTCTCTTTTTTAACTGATTTCAATTTTATAGAGATGAAATTAAAACTAAAATCAAAACCCGTTATAATCATAAATATTTTAAAGTTCATCATTTATCACTTGGAAAGTCCAAACATAAATTTATGCCCCCCCTCCCCCCCCCCAAAAAAAAAACAAAAAAATACTTCAACAGATAACAAAGCCATTTTATAAGCAATAATGAATAATTATTTCATGAAGGCAACTAAAGTAATACACACACATATACATTCACCAGAATTTTTTTAAAATACAACTAGAATATTATACTCCCTTAAAAATGTGCAAAAAAAAAAAAAGAATATAAACTCTCTTGCCATATTACACATAAATGTTAAAAATGCCAAGTCTCCAGAATTTTTCTTTTAATTAGGAACTCTAGATATTCAAAAAAAATTATATGAAAAATATTTATCATTTGTACATTATAATCACACATCAAATATATTACAATTGAATGGTACAATTTTTTTTTTAATAATAAAATGTTAAATACATTTTTTTTGAGTGTGTGAGTTTAAATTTATTTATTTATTTATTTATTTATTTTTTGTTGCAGGAAGATCAGTTAAACAAATCACCCTTACTTTCTTTTTAAATAGCTCCAAACAAATAGTCCCTTCCCTCTCAGGCTAGTTTCTACAAACACAGAGCACTAATCACAAAGAAAGTCCCAAATAACCACTCTCTCTCTCTCTCTCTCTCTCTCTACATTCTCTGAGAAACCCATAATCAAACTCACATTTTATGAGCTAACCCAACTTTAGAATAGATGTATTTTAACAATCACATTAAAATGATAAATTAAAATCGGAGCACAACAATTATCCAAATTTGAACTCTTCTCTTTCCTAATTAACTTCAATTTTATAGAGATGAAATTAAAACCAAAATCAAAACCCGTTATAATAATAAATATTTTGGAAGTTCACCATTTATTACTTGGAAAGTCCAAACATAAATTTATGCCAAAAAATAAAAAATTTCACCAGATAACAAAGCTATTTTATAAGCAATAATGAATAATTATTTTAGGAAGCAACTAAAGTAATACACACACATATACATTCACTAGAATTTTTTGAAATACAACATAGAATATTATACTCCATTAAAAAGGTGCAAAAAAGAAAAAAAAAAAAAACATAAACTCTCGTGCCATATTACACATAAATGTTAAAATGCCAAGTCTCCAAAATTTTTCTTTTAATTTGGAACTCTAGATATTCAAAAAAAATTATATGAAAAAAACAATCCCTTTCTTTTTAGAATCACATAGCAAATATATTACATTTGAATGGTATAAATTTTTTTTTTTTAATAATAAATGTTAAATACATTTTTTTGAGTGTGTGAGTTTAATTTTTTTTGTTGCAGGAAGCTCAGCTAAACAAAGCACCCTTACTTTCTTTTTAAATAGCTCCAAATAAACAGTCCCTTCCCTCTCATACCAATTTCTACAACACAGAGCACTAACCACAAGCCAAGTCCTAAATAATCTCTCTCTCTCTCTCTCTCTCTCTCTCTCTACATTCTTTGAGAAACCCGTAATCAAACTCACATTTTCTGAGCAAACCCATAACCTATGCCTAAGGTGAACTGGCAAGTGTTTTGCTTCCTATGCCTAAGGTCTGTCTATGCCATCTAAGGGGTTTGAGAAACTTGGTGCACAAACAACCAATTTGATTCAAAGCAAACCTTTGGGTTAAGTTAGAACTTCTGGGACTTTATTAGGCAAAAATGATCAATTTTGTTGTTGTGTGTCAACAAATGGAAGGTAGATAATTAGAAGAATGGGTAAGGAAAAAAGAACAGTCAATTTTCAACAGTCAAATGAAAATAAATATTGGCCCAAAACAACAGTCAAATGAAAACAGACAGCAAGGAAAGATACATGCTCAATCCATGCATTACACAATCCTAGTGAAAATTGACAATTAAAGAAGTAAAATGTGAGATTCCTTGAAATGGATTGTCCCACATTGAAACTTGAAAAGAGCTTGTATGTGTATATGAACTCTAGGTGGAAAAACTTGGGTTGGGCTCCAAGGGGCACCCCAAGTTTGTAGAAGTGAGAAGTTATGGACAAAGTGGGCTTTGGCTCAAACCACCACGTGCTGTCGTTTGTTTGACCTGTCGAGCCGAGCCGTGCCGGGCGCAGGTGTGGATTGGGTTGGTCCTAATATTAATTTTTTGGACAAAATTTATTTAAATTTTTTCCAAGAATTCTTGCGGGAAAATTATTTTTTTGAATGAAATTAATTCAAATTTTGCGCCAAATTTGAATTCAAATTTCCTGTCTAAACAATGCCTCTTTCGGTTTCATTTTCCAGCAGGTTCAAATTGCTTTTTAAAACTGCCCAGCAGTTATGGATAGATTCAAACTGGTTTTCCAACAGATCTGTTCAAGTTTGAATAATACATGTTCGGTAAGCATCAAAGCGGGGTGAATATGTCTTAAGGACAGAGTGTCACACACTCGACTTAATCAATTTTATACTTATTCATTTCGGTAAATAAATTCTGTAAGTAATTTATTTGTATTTGATTGATTTGTTTCAAGTTATTTTGTTATACACAGAAGATTGTTCCAATAATCTTAAGACAGATTCGAATTATTCTTTTTATACAAAATTTTTCGTTTGTTTCTCTTTCTTCATTTCTTCTTCTTAGAGAAATTATTTTCTGTGATTATACAAAGTAATATTCTGGTTGGAAAATATAAATAGTAGTAATATACTGTTTATTTTCTTTGACAACTAGTAGTGATATACTGGTAGTCATTAACAATTTCAGATTATTCATTTGTAAAGTTGGTCAGAAATTAATTTTGGTTTTCAGAAATAATTTTTGAGTTTTCATTAATTAAAATTTTGTTTTCAGTATTTTAATTTTTGAAGTGTTACAGATTTATTTTTCTGTGTGGAATTAATTTGTTTAAATAAAATTTTATTTTTGAATTAATTGGAAATAAAAGTTACAATTCTTGTTTCTTTTATTTTTACAGAATTTAAATTTTGTATTTATGGTTTAATTTTATGTGTAGTATAAAATTCTAATTATAATTTTGTTTTATAATTTAGAATTTATGGCTACTGAAACTAATGCTCAAATAAGTACTGGTACAGTGACTGCAATTGCTCCAGCCCCTCATCCTGTTATGACTGTGCCAGTCAATCACGGTGAGAAGCCAAAGAAATTCTTAGAAACTGATTTTAAAAAATGACAACAGAAAATACTATTCTATCTTACTACTCTCAACCTAGCACGTTTTCTCTGTGAGAATGCTCCTACTCTAAACGAGGATGAAATCGACCGACAAGTGGTTGCTGCGGTCGATGCTTGGAAACATGCTGATTTCCTTTGCCAGAACTACATCTTGAACGGACTTGATAACACATTGTACAATGTCTACAGCCCTATCAAGACAGCAAAGGAACTTTGGGAGTCTTTGGAGAAAAAGTACAAAACAGAAGATGCTGGTTCAAAGAAATTTGTAGTTGGCAAATTCCTGGATTTTGTGATGACTGATTCAAAGACTGTGATTGGTCAAGTTCAAGATCTCCAACTTATTCTGCATGATATTCATGCAGAAGGTATGTCTCTTAGTGAATCCTTCCAAGTTGCTACCTTAATTGAAAAATTACCACAAGGCTGGAAGGAATTCAATAACTATCTCAAACACAAGCGCAAAGAAATGACTTTGGAGGAATTGATTGTGCGTTTGAGGATTGAGGAGGACAATCGCAATTCTGAGAAGCAGGCTGGTAAGCATCCAATGTAATTTAAGGTAAATGTGGTGAAACATACTCCAAAAGTAAAGAAACAGAAGTATTCTAGAGAAAGTTCCTCAAAAGGCTCTAAAGGAGGGGAAACTAAGAATTACAAGTTCAATGGCAAATGTTACATCTGTGACAAAGAGGGACATCGGGCCAAAGATTGTCGTAGCAAACGCAAAGGCAAAGGAAGATCAAGCAAGAAGCCTGCTCAAGCCAATATGACCGAAGTGGACAAAATTTCTAATGGTGTAGATGACATAAATCTTTCTGCAGTTGTTCCTGAGGCAAACCTTGTCAGAAATCCTAAAGAATGGTGGGTGGACATTGGTGCTACTCACCACATCTGTGCCGATAAAAAGATGTTCACATCTTATTTTGTGGTGGACAACGGCGAACAACTTTTCATGGGCAACTCCTCGACTTCTTAAGTTGAAGGACAAGGAAAGATTATTCTGAAGATGACATCTGCAAAGAAACTCACTCTCAACAATGTGTTGCATGTACCGGACATTTGCAAGAATCTTGTTTCCGGATCTCTGTTGAGTAAAAATAGGTTTAGGCTAGTGTTTAAGAGTGATAAATTTGTACTTACTAAAAATGGGATGTATGTAGGAAAAGGTTAGATGTCTGATGGCCTTTTCAAAATAAATGTAATGACTGTTGTCCCCTCTGTTATTAATAAAAATACATCATCTTCTTACTTGCTTGAGTCTTCAAATTTGTGGCATGGTAAACTAGGACATGTTAATTATGGATCTTTGTGTAGATTAATTAATATGGAATGTTTACCTAAATTTGACATTGATTTAAATTATAAATGTGAAATTTGTGTTGAGGCAAATTTAACTAAAACTGCTTTTCATGCAATTGAACGAAGTATATAGCCACTTGAATTAATTCATAGTGACATTTGTGATTTTAAATCAATTCAATCTGGAGGTGGGAAAAAATATGTTATCACTGACTATACTAGATATAGTTCTGTTTATTTAATTCGAACCAAGGATGAAGCTTTGGAAACTTTTATTCAATATAAGAATAAAGTTGAAAATCAACTTGGTAAGAAAATTAAAAAACTAAGAAGAGATAGAGGTGGTGAATATAAATCACCTTTTGGTGAATTTTGTAAACAATATGGAATAATTCATTAAACCACCGCTCCTTACTAACCTCAGCAAAATGGAATTGCTAAAAGGAAAAATAGGGCTTTAACAGAAATAATGAATGCCGTGTTAATAAGTTCTGGATTGCCTCAAAACTTGTAGGGGCAAGTAGTACTTTCTGTTAATTATATTCTTAATGAAGTACTACAGACACCCCATTTTTGACCGCCCTTAAGACTTGGGCGCCACTGATTGATCACTCGATGATGAAAGTTGTGTTGTGCAAATGTTCGATTTCTTCAGCAAGAAGAGCTTCTAAATCCCAACTTTACACCCGATTTTGGACCAAAACTATTTTAGACCTTAAAATCCTCTCTTTCAAAAAAAATTTCAAAAAGTTTCTATGATGTTCTGAGACTCGCATTTCGTTAAAAGTTGCACTTTTCGGTAAACCAAGCAAGGACAAAGTGGAAATAAATGGAAGAGAGGTGAACTCGTTGAAAAATCCAGTTAAACATCTTATTTAGAGGTTTGGAGTTGAAGAAAATAAGAGTGGAGGGAAGAAAACTAGTTGGGGAAGTGGTTGAGCTTGAAACCGTTAAGGGAAAACCGGGCAGCCTCACTAAATCAGGCCTATCCTTTTGTACACTTGGACTTTAGTTGTGATGCCACCACCATTGGAAAGTGGACTTCTGGGGCTTCATTTTAGACCCAAGAATCTCCTAAAGTCGAGTCCGGATGAGGGAGATATGACTGTTTGAAGTTAGGCATCAATCCGATTAAGACCAAAACTAAGCAACCTTCACTAATATAGAAATATCTCTTTGCACACTTAGAATTTATATGTGAGGCTACCACTATTAGAAATTATACTTTCGGGGCTTCAATTTAGACTCAAGAATGACCTAAAACTGAGTCTGGATGAAGGAGATATGCCCATTTAAAGTCAGGCTTGGAAGCATGGCCGACAGGTGGCTGTCAGCCACCATTTGTGACCGGCAAACCACCATTTTTTGCCTGCCGGCCACTAGTGATGGCCGGCCGGCCACCACTGCTAGCCTGCCGGCCATCAGTGTAAAAACCAGATATTTTCCTCTAGCTGTTTCCACATTGCTCTAGCTGTTCTTTTTTAGATATTTTCGACCAAAACTCATATATTTCTATATAAAGAAGACCTTTCTTCTTGCTTTCAAAGTTAGAAAACATTAGAAGTGAAGAAATATTTTGGAAAATATCCTCTCTCTCTACAATTCTCTCTCTATCTTGCAAATTGCATAGCCTATCCCCAAACACACCAAACCAAACCTAGAGGACTTCTTGCTGAGATGATTTGAGCTTGTATTTGAGCTCTTGAAGCACTTGAGAGTGCGAAATTGGTTGGTTATGACTTAAGGGTTCATTCCTCTTCAAGAGGTATACCTTCTCTTGCTTTTGTACCATCTTTGCACTACTTATTTTCTATCTTTTCTTGTTGATTTTGAAGTGTTTTTCAACTATTTTTATGGGCTGAAGCTTGTGGTTTAAGGCTATTAAAGGTAGAGGGGTTAATCACCCTTATTTGAACCTTGTTCTCTAAGCCTTTCCACTTGTGTTTCCTATTCTTTCACTAACTTTTTTTGAGCTTTTTACCACTGATTTTTAGAGGTTTTCAGAGGCTAAAAAAGTGGTTTTGAAGTCCTGAAAATGGAGGGGTTAGCCACCCCTCCTTTGGCTTATTTACTAGATTAAATTGTTCCATGTTTTAGCTTTCATTCCAGCACATTTTTGTACTATTTTTGGGCTGTAAAAATTCTATATTTTTGGGCTGAAACTTGGGTTTTAAGGCCATTGAAGGTTGAGGGGTGGTTCACTCTTCTTTGTACCTTGTTTTGGAGGCCTTTACCCTTGTGTTTCCCACCCTTTTACTATCTATTTTTGAGCTTTTAAACACGGAATTTCAGAGTTATTTTAGTAGCTAAAAACACTTTTTGAAGTCCAAAATTAGAGGGGCTAGTCTCCCCTCCTTGTATCTTACTTACTAGCCTAGTTAGTGCTATGTTTTAGCATGTTAATCTAGCTATTTTTAGCTCAAGTCCAGCATGTTTTAAGGCTTATTTTAGACTATTTTAGCACTGTTTTGGACTGTTGTTTGCATTTGAGCTTTGTTTTGCATGCTTATAGGGTAATAGTCCTCATAAGCTTGATGTTTTAGGTCTTAGATATCACTTATTTGAGTTGATAGCATTTATTTATGCTTTTCTCACTTATTTTCAGCACTAATAATTTCTGCAAGCTCCCTTCTTTCTTGGCTTTTTGTTTTGCTTTGAGAGTTGTTTCAAGCCTCTTGTTCTTTTAAGCATGAGATTGAGGTTGTCATGCTTAATGGTTTAATCCCTTCTAGGGGTTCATTATCAACGGTATGACATCTCTTTCATGTCTTCAGTTAACTCTTGGTTTGGTACTTCACTCCATTAGAGGACTTATATTCATTATTGGATTTAATGAATTAAATGATGATTGGTAAGTTAAAATGAGTAACTAAAACTTGGGATTAAAAGATGAGCAAGATAATAGCTTGGTGTCTTCAATCGGACGTTAATTGAACACATGGAGCTTGGACCATTTCATACTTGCTAGTGATGAAATGATCCAAGTCTCCAAGGTCAACTTCTTTCCTTGATCTTTCATGAAAGGGAGGAGGTTTCTGTCTCATTTTGCATTTATTGAACTTGCACATCTTGAATCACAAGCCATCATGCATTGAAATTGCTTGAGTTGGTGGTTTGTGGCTTAAGTTCACCACTCCTTGGATTTGCTCATGAAAAGGAGGGCTGAGTTGTGCAAATAATCTATGACAATACCCTTTTTTTGCTCTATTTGTCTTCTATTGCAGCAAGATGAACCAGTGCATCAGTGGCCGGCAGGCTACATTCCATGGCCGACAAATGGCCGGCAGACCACCATCTATGGCTGGCAGGCCACTTTCATAGCCGGCAAATGGCCAACAAGCTTTACCAATAGCCGGCTGGCCACTAATGCAATTCTCAACAGAATGTTGGTAAGATGCAGCAAAATTGTTCTGGAAGTGTTCAATTATGCAAACAGAGGCTTTCGAGAGCGAAGCAGAGGTCTTTTCAGGTGGAAACCGAGCATGCACATACACATCTTTCATTTCCTGAGGTGGAGCAGCAAATTAGCTTAGTTTGGTTACTTAGTTTAATTATTAGTTGCAATTGTTTTGTAATTATTTAATTAGTTAGTTAACTAATTAGTTCATTTGTTGTTATAATAATTAGTTAAATAGTTTAGCTAGTTATTTATTTTGGTTTGTAATAATTAGCTTAATTTGCTTAGCCTAATTAGCTTGATTAGCTTAATTAGTTGTTAATTAGCTTAGCTTAGTTATTCATTCGGACTCTCTTTCGTGAGAGCAAAGTGTAATAATGTGTATGTCTTCCAACCCCACGTCTTTCTCCCTTTTATTTAACTGCTTTTGATGGTTAGATTAGGAGCATCACGTTTCAATTAGCATACCTCATGCTTGCATCCATTCATCTTGTATTGCATGCACTGAGGCTCAGTTCATCATTCAAATTGCATTGTTGTTTAAATACTTCTTTGAATACGTGCTTAGACTGCATGCTATATAATTGATCCATATGCTATATTAGTAGTCGAGCCTATTAGTTGGATATTGCATGTGTTGCATTAGACATCTTATATAGTTAGGAACATGCATTTTTCTAACTCTTTTTGTTTTATCTTAGCTTGGAGTACTAGGTGAGTTTTTAGCGCTTTAACATAACTGCATGAGTGTGAGTGATTGCCATGATTAGCATGCTTGCCATGAGGCTAAATGCTTATTTGATAAACTGGTTGAATGCTTGTGGATGAAGGCTTGTTGCTTGAATTGGAATGATTCAACAAATGTACGTTTAAGCCCACTATGTCTAGTGGCAAATTCACAGTTCTAAGCCCACTTTGTTGAGTGGCAAATTCAAAAACTTTAAGCCCACTTGAGGTGGCAAATTCAAACTTTTTTTACAAAACAAACATGAAATTGAATTGTTCCAACTTGAGCAAACTAGTCTATACTTGCTTGTGCGCATAACATAGTAAAGCTAGCCTAAATAACCGAAATAAGAGCACATAATGTACATAAAAATCATATCATAATTATTAGAGGCCGATCTTTGATCTGGCAAGCGGGGGTGCTCAATTCATGACTTTCCCCTCTCGTACCTAAGTTCCCGAGCCGAGGCAACTTTGGTGATGACAGACACGTGGCCTTTGACACGAGTCATGGGTTTCCAAAATTTCTCCAAAATAAATATTTAGGCAGCGACTCTGTATCTGGCAAAGCAGTCCAATTTTGGCATTTTGATCCTAAAATTGATTTTCCAAAAGATTTGCCAGATTTAGACTCTTTGGTGTTTATCAATTTCACATTGCACTTGTGAGATTAGATTCAGAACTGCGGGAGTCTGAACTGTAGGGCTTTCTTTCAAACCTTCCGAAAGGGGGCGCGAAAAACTCAAGCTACAAGCACCCCTAAAGAAAGTGAATCAAACACCATATGAAATGTGGAATTGGGGAGTACCATCCTACAAATACTTAAAAGTGTGGGGGTGTTTAGCTAAAGTGGCTATTCCTAGTCCTAAAAAGATTAAGATAGGTCCTAAAACTATTGATTGCATATTCATTGGTTATGCCAAGAATAGTAGTGTATATCGATTTTTGATTCATAAGTCAAAACATTCCGAAATGCATGTAAATACTATTATTAAATCTCGGAATGCATGGTTCTTTGAACATATATTTCCAAATAAGACTGGACAAGAGACTAGTACTAATAAAAGATCTTATGATGCTATTACTAGTCATGATCATGAACAAGAGCAAGAGGTAAATCAAAATGAGGAAGAGGAACCTAGGCCTAGTAAACGTGCTAGAACATCAAAGTCTTTTAGTTCAGATTTTCTAACTTTTTTGTTAGAAAATGAGCCTTTAACTTTCAAAGAAGCTATGTGTAGCTCGACTTTCGTGCTTCTTTCAGGTACGATAGCCCTACAGTTCGGACTCTCGTGGTTCTAAATCTGATCTCACAAGTGTAATGTGAAATAGATAAATGCAAAAGAGTCCAAATCCGACAAATCTTTTGGAAAATCGATTTTGAATTAAAACGCCAAAAATAGACTGGTTTACCAGATATAGAGTTTCCACCTAAATATTTTTGAAAAATTTAGGAAACCCATGACTCGTGCCAAAGGCCATGTGTCCGTCATCACCAAGATTGTCTCAGCTCGGAAACTTAGGTACGAGAGGGGAAGGTCAGGAATTGAGCACCCCACTCGCCCGATCAAAGATCGGCCTCTACTAATCATGATGTGATTCTTATTTACATTATATGCTCTTGTTCCAGTTATTAGGCTATTGTTACTATGTGATGCGCACACAAGTATAGACTAATTTGCAAAAATTGGAATACTTTGATTCATGTTTGTTTTGAAAAGTGTTTGAATATGTACCACTTGAAAACGTGATTTCATATATACATTACTCAAATTATTCAAATTCAAGCAATTAGCATTCATCCACAGATATTCAAGCAAGTATATCAATTAAGCACTTAGCCTCATGGCAAGCACGGTAGACATGACAACAATCACATGCATGCGATATGCTAAAGCAAAAAAAAAAAAAAAAAAAATGCTCACCTCGTACTCCAAGGCAAGCCAAAAGAAACAAAAGAGATAGAAAACATGGATGCCCATAACTAATGCAACATGTTTAATGCAACACATGCAAGATGCAATTAATAGGCTCGGCTACTAATATAACATGTGAATCAATTTGATAGCATGCGGTTTAAACACGTATTCAACGAAGTAATAAACAACAATGCTTTATTAGAATGATGAACTGAACCTTGATGCATGCAAAGCAAATGGATGCAAACATGGGAAATGCTAAAAAAAACATGATGTTCTAAGCTACCGATCATAAGCGAGTAAATAAAAGGGAGAAAGACGTGGGGTTGGAAGACATAGACATTATTACATGTTTGGCTCTCGCACAAGAGGGTCTGAATAAATGCCCTAGCTAAGCTATTTACTAATTATTACAAACCAAATGAATAAATTAGCTAAGCAACTTAACTCATTATTACAATAACGAATTAACTAACTACTTTAGCTAATTAAAGTATAACACAAAACTAACTAATTAGTTACAAGCCCGCTCCTTTAATTACAACATACTACTATTACAACATTATTTCACGGATCCAGAGAATCGAGGGATGGGTCATGCATGGATGCAAATTTTCACTCGAAAAAGCCCCTGTTTTGCTACTGGAATGCCTCTGTTGCACAGTTAGAAAATTGTACTGTTTTTCCACCTCAGCCTTTGCTCTGCTTTGTTGGAAACAGGACACTGGCTGGCTGGCTGGAAAAAGTGGCCGGCAACCCAGAAGTTGTGGCTGGCCGCCCAGTAAAAGTGGCCTGCCGGCCACTAATGTTGGTTCTTTTTGCAACAGAGAACAAACAGAGCACAAACAGAGCATTCTCAAGGGATGTATGTCCACCCTGCCTCTTCTTATCATCAAATAGCTCAAAGGAGGAGTAGGTTTGATTCGCAAGCTATCAATTGGCGCAATTTCATTGTGTGATAACTTATGAACCAAGGGGTATAATTTCAATAAATGGTAAAGAAAGACCAACAAAGATTCCTTCCTATCATAGATTTGATCAAGGGAAGTGGTTGACCTTGGAAACATGAACCATTTCATCACTAACAAGTATGAAATGACTTAAGTCTCCATGTGTTCAATTAAACTGTAGACACCCCATTTTTGACCGCCTACAAGACTCAGACGCTTGGTTCAATGCACTCAATGATGAAAATTCAATTATGAATTCGCAGTGATTCGGAATCAATCAGGCTTCCGAAATAACCTCACATCTTCAACATTTACCTTGTTTGAACCCATGAGTTTTATTTTTGGACCTTTTCCTACCTTGAGTTGAGTTTGAACCAAAAAAATAGGGGAGGCCATCAAGGCCTGGCCGTGCATCAGTGATGGCCGGTCGTGGCTATGAGGCCGGCCTTCGATGGCGACAAACACTGTTCTGAGCGGGAGGCCACCAGTGTCCATTTTTGAAGATATTTATCACCTTTTGAGCTCGAATTCTATAGAACCGAAGCTTTGCGATTGTTTTGAGGGTTCAAAAAAATTCTAGAAGTAATATATACACCTTGAGAGCCATTGACTCCTCCTTCTTCCATTGCAAGGCATCTTTGAGCTAACTTAGCTTACTTACGCCACCTATATACATCATATACAACCTTGTCTTACCACCCAAAAGCCTTGGTTAATCTTGGAGAAGTGTAATTCAAGCTTGAGAATGCATTGAAACTTATAAGTTTGGAACATCAACAAGTTTACTCTTTGAAAGGTATAAGCTTGTCTTCTCTTCTGTTGCCTTCATTTTTATCATTTACTTCATACTTCTTACTGTTTTGGATTGTTTTGAGCTTGTTTGAAGTGTTTGGAGTTGGGTTTGAAGAGTTACCAAAAGGGTAGAGAGAGCTTGCTCTTTCTATACCTTTATTTATAACTCAAACCATCTCATTTTCACTCTTTTCCTTTGGTATCTACACTCATTTTCAAAGGTTTTGAAAGGCTAAAAACCATGTTTTGAAGCTTCAAAAGTGGAGGGGTGGCTAACCCCTCCTTATCTTTGTTTACTAGCCTTAATTCTCATCTTTATTTTCTAGCTTTTCAACCCCTTTTCATGCATGCTTTATCTCTGATTTTCATGTATTTAGGGCTATTTTGAGGTTGTTTAGGTTTTTTCAATTGGTTCATGCCTTGTTTAATACACTTGTGGTCTCGTTAAGTTGGTATACTTCTTGTTTGATATGCTTTCTTTGTTCATTTTTCATGTTTGGAGCCCAAGTTTACTAATCAATCAATCATTCCATATCTTTTATTCTTGGGAATGGTTTCAACCAATTGAGGTTCTTCAATGCATGTAAAGGAGACCTACACTTAATGGCTTAATCTCTTTGGAGATTCATCATCAACGGTGTAGTCTCCTTCTCATGTTTTAGAAGGACCTCTTGTTTGACATCACTTCTTGTTTAGAGGACTTTAACATCATATTTGGACCAGTGGACTAATGAATGGCAATGACTAAAACAATTGGTTTAAAACTTGGATCAACACACTTAAAGAAAATGGCTTAATAGCTTGAACTTCGCCGGACGTTATGCCAAGTTTCTTGTGTCAAGGGTCATTAAGCATCAATTCATGGTGTTTTTGATGTCCTTGAAGGATCTTAACTTCCTTTTCTTGAGTTCATTCCATGACAAAAAGGGAGGGGTGGTCCATTTGCATTACATTCATTGATTTTTGGTCCAAAATGATATTCGAGATCATCAAGCGGTCATATCACTCACTGATGGTTTTGGAGTCAATCCCAACCCTCTCTTGAGGGTTTCCTATGACAGAGAAGGAAGGAAGGACAAATAGAGCTTGAAAATGCTCTATCTGTACTGATTTCATCTCAGAGCACAAAAATAGAGTTTTGCACGAAATCAATGCCTGGCCAGCCCTCTATAGGCCTGGCCGGTCATCAGTAATGCACGGCCGGCCCTTGGTGTGTGGCCAGCAGTGCAATTTTACAGAAATAGAGGCAGTGGCTGAAGGTGAAACAGAGATCGCTTAGGCGGACAGAGTAGCTTTCAGGTGATGCGCATGCAACCTCCATCCATCTTCCTTGGTGCTCATATCGAATGCATTTGATTGTTTAATTGTTTCATTAGCATAATGAATTGAGTTGTAATATTTAATTGGTCTAATTAGTTGTAGCTAATTATTCGGTGTTATAATATTTAATTAGCTTAGCCTAGTTAAATTCTTAATTATTAGCTTAGATGGTTAGTTAATTACTCATTTCAAGTTTTGTAATAATTAGGTTAATTAGCTTAATTAGTTAGTTAGCTTTATTTATTCGGACTCTCCTTCCTGAGAGTGTAATGTAATAATGTGTATGTCTTCTAACCTCACGTCTTTCTCCTTTTTATTTATCCGCTTTTGATGGTTAGATTAGGGACATATTTCAATTAGCATACCTTATGCTTGCATCCATTCATTCGTATTGCATGCACCGAGGCTCGGCGTATCATTCAACCTGCATTGTCATTTCAATAATTCTTTGAATACGTGCTTAGACCGCATGTCTTGAATCAAATCATATGCCATGCTTAGTAGCCGAGCCTAGTAATTGCATTTGTTGCATTAGACATCTTGTATAGTTAGGGATCGTGCATATTTTTCTAACTCATATCTTCTTAGCTTGGAGTACTGGGTGAGTTTTTTTAGTACTTTAGCATACTTGCATGTGTGAGTGATTTCCATGACTAACATGCTTGCCATGAGGCTAAGTGTTTAAATGCTATAACTGCTTGAATGCTTGTGGATGAAGGCTTGTTGTTTGGATTGGAACGATTCAACTAATGTACGTTTTAAGCCCACTTTGTTGAGTGGTAAATTCGCAAACTTTAAGCCTACTTGAGGTGGCAAAATCAAACCCTTTTCACAAAACAAACATGAAATTGAATTGTTCCAATTTGAGCAAATTAGTCTATACTTGCTTGTGCACATCACACAGTAATGCTAGTCTAATAATCAGAACAAGAGCACATAATGTTTATAAAAAAATCATATCATGATTAGTAGAGGCCGATCTTTGATCGGGCGAGTAGGGTGATCAATTCATGACCTTCCCCTCTCGTGCCTAAGTTCTCGAGTCGAGGCAACTTTGGTAATGACGGACACGTGGCCTTTGGCACGAGTTATGGGTTTCTTAAATTTTTTCAAAATAAAATATTTAGGTGGCAACTCTGTATCTGGTAAAACAGTCCAATTTTGGCATTTTTGATTCAAAAATTGATTTTTCAAAAGATTTGCTAGATTTGGACTCTTTGGTGTTTATCAATTTCACATTGCACTTATGAGATTAGATTCAAAACCGCGTGAGTCCGAACTGTAGGGCTTCTTTCAAACTTCCAAAAGGGGGCGCGAAAAAGCCAAGCTATAGTTTTTGGTGACTCTGCTGGGGATTTTAAAGAACTTGACTCAAACTCATGATATGTTATTTTATCTACACTTATGTGTTTCTTTGCATTTGCATTTGCATTTGCATCGGTGTGCCTAAGTCACAGTGTTTGCCATATGCTATTCCTGAATGGTTTGTCGAAGGCTTGCTTGGAAAAGCTTGCCAAAAGGATGACCGGTTGTGGGCTCTGCCATGATGGGAACACAACCCTTGGATCTGGACTACCATTGTATTGTTTGATTCTCCTTTCACTTCTCGGTGTTAGGTGTGAGAGATATATTAGGTAGTCTTGCTGAGGTACCCTTTTTGACCAATCAGCCTAGTTGCATATCGAAAGCCATAGAGACTGTTCCAAACTAGGACAGGTTGCTTACCTGAATGTAGGATTATGTGAAACACTTTGCTTGAATAGCTAGCCCTAGTTCCTGACGAAACTAGAATAGGGTAACCCTACCCCATCATAGGGTTGTTTTGGCTCTCACTTAACTGGTATATACTTTTAGAGTGAAACTCTACAGGAATGTATGTATCAGTTGCAAGTTTGAGTATTAGTTTTGGGGGCAGAAATCAGTGTTGAGTGCAGTTCTACAGCTGTTGATTGTAACCGTGTCTTGTTCATATCTGAGCTGAGGTGCTGTGCAATTTCTGATTTTCGCTTTCTTTTTGCTTTATTTCTTTTTGCAAGGTAGTTAATCACAATTGCTTCGGATAGTCCTGTTACCCCCCAAGCACTCTGGGGATCTTGTGAGGGGACAACCAGTGTTTGCTTTACTCCCACCAGTTACGAGACGGAGGAGGGTTAGACATAACTCACCAATCCAGCTGTCATCTTTTACTTCACCTGCGCCCAGTCAAGCTCAGTCTTCTACTTCCACTCCAGTGAGAGAGTATTCGCCAGTTCTGATGGCTCAACATCCTCCGGTTAGCATGGAAGACATGCTTCGTCAGCTCCAGCAGACCATAGAAACCATGTAGCTAGATGCTGGCTGCCAAGCTGAGGTCATAGCTCACCAAGTGGAAGTAATAAATAGGGTTCAGCAACAACAACCACAACCGGCAGTGGCCTCTACATCCCATGCACCTCCAACGGGTATTCCAGCAGCCGGGGTCACTATCAATGTCCAAGAGAATTTGGGCAACCTCGTAGACTTCATTCCATCACAAACCTCCAAGGCACCAGCATACTAGATTGAGGCGCCATTTGAATTCGAGGTTAACCCTACTGCATTGAAGGTCAATAAGGTAGAAAAGCTCTTCAAGAGGGCACAAGGTGTGAACTCGATCCCTGACATTGAGGATAGATACACAGACTCCGTAGTAACTCTACTGGACATATTCAAGATGCCGCACATAGACTGGTTCGACAGCTCCGGGGATCCCATGGTCCATTTGCGGTTATTCTTTGATATCCTGCGACCAATGGGTCTTCCTAGACTTTAGAAGCTATCGCTTTTTGGCCGGACCCTGTCAGGTATAGCTGCCATCTGTTATGCAAAGCTAGAAGACTGTGAAACAGAGTTGAGATGAAATGGCCGAGACCTTTATCGCGCAGTACTCCTATAATACCCAGATCGAGGTCACAACCCATGATCTTGAAGCGACCCGCTAGGAGTCAAAGGAGGGTTTTTCGGACTTTGTGACCTGATGGAGGGCTAAGGCCTGGATGATGACTATCAAGCCTTCCAAGAAGGATCAAATCAGAATGGTGGTATGCAATCTGCAAGGGAGATTATTGTAGAAAATGATAGTCTTGCCATTGTTTACATTCGCTGAGCTCCATGAAATAGGGGTTCAGATTGAAGATGCGATGAAACAAGGACTGATAGCCAATGAGAAGGAATAGCCTAAGAGGCCTTTTACACACAGTTCCAATGCAACCATGACTGGTAGCACTTCTGTACCGCCTTCGGACGTGAGTATGGTGGCCACCGCACCCAAAACTGCCAACCCTTTTGCCAACACATCCAACATAAATGCACAAACCTCAACTAGCTAGGCCTAATCTCAAAGGGTCTTTACCCTGCTCTACATGCCTTTATCCAAAGCCCTAGGGGTCCTGATCGAAAAGGGGTATCTTAAGCCACTAAAGCCTCGCCCTCTACTCGATTCTCTCCATCCGAAACACAACCTGGCTAAATGCTATGCTTTTCACCAGCAGCATGGTCATGACACTAATCAATGTTATAGGATGCGTTATAAGATTCAAGATCTCATTGACAATAAGGTGATAGCACCTCCCCAAAAACCCAATGTCACTACAAATCCTCTCCCACCACATAATCAAGTCCCTCCACCCTGGCATATAAACCTCATCCACATATTGGCCGTCTTTTATGACCCCAGTATATATATCACCCCTTCCTACCTACCCAAATCGGCGTTGTTCATCCCTGAGAGCACGAACTTGTGCATGATAAACACGTCTACACTCCAACTCGAACCTGTGGTGGTGACAATGGTAGATGAAGGGAGTTTGACCTTGGTGGAAAATGTTTGTCCGTTGCCCGAGGGCTCTGAGGACTTATCTGAAGGGGTGTACAACCTGTACTGCTATATTGTGCCAATCAATCAAGCTACGCCGGAAGTGGTGTTGCCGACTGAGATGGAGGTTAGTGTAGTTTGAGAGGATGACCAAAGTCAAGGATTAGATGATCTGCCCAACCTAGAGGAAGACATAGTGGGTGTTTGGGAAGTGGGTTTTTATGTAGGTTTTTTTAGTTGTAGGATATTATTAGATAAAAATTTTTTAGTGTTTGGGAAGATAGTTGGGTTTTTTTGTGGTTGGATGTGATGTTTGTGAGAGAAAAAGTGAAATGATTGTGGGGTTGGATGTGATATTTTGTTTGGATGTGTTTTTTTTGGTTTTGCAAAACTTTTGTCTTTTAGTGGAAAAAAATTTGGGAACCAAGTTCCCAAACACCACCATAGACAATTTGCAGTTCTTTAATGAGCAAGATCAAGGGGACGTGCATATTGATTGGTTTGATCTGAACGGGTCAACATACAATTCTAGGTGGTTAAGTGATGAACCCAATAGAGATGAGGGAACTGAATTAAAGCCGAAAGAATAGAAAGCGGGAACTACTGTAATGGCCGGAATGGCCGATGGGAAGGGTAAACTGCCAGAAAACACCGGTGTGGAACAATTGGCTTAGGAATTGGGCATTGTTAGTACTGTATATACAGAACAAGAAGCCACATTGAAGCATTTTGAGCAAGAAATGGGTGAAAACAACCGGAAATTCGGAAAAGCCCAACACCCTACGGGGAAGATTTGTGACGAGAAGATAATCCGAACTGAGCCGGACAAATGCTTGTCGGCTGCCGAAGGAATCTAGTGGGATGACGACGACCTATACCTGGCTTATACTGATGAGGATTGGGGCGAAGACCTTCTTAACAACACTTGGTATGTGGAAGAGGTCAACCATGTGATGAGAAGTGGCCAATATTTCAAACCACTGCCTCTGGACCAACTCGAGGCATCCAGGAAGGATAAAGAAGTCGAGAAACAGAAGGAAAAATAGTTAGAAGAAGAGGCCATGTTGAAACAATTGAAAAAGATTCACGCTGATATATCTATCTGGGGTCTGCTTATGGCTTCGCGAGTGCACAGACAGGCTGTACTGTCGGCGACGGATAAAGCTAAGATGTCCATTGACACTAGCCCAGAACAACTGGTAGGATTAGTTTTCCCGGGAGGCGCTGCACTAACTTTAACCTTCTCGGACAAGGAACTGCCACCAGAAGGCTCTGCACACAACAAGCCTCTATACATATTAGTGGAGTGTCGAGAAAAGTGGATACCAGTGGTATTGGTCGACACCGGGTTAGCAATCAACATCTGTCCTTGTCGCACGGCTTATGCTATTGGCCTGAGACCAGCAGATTTTGTACCTACAGCCTAGGTGATTTGGGCGTATGACAATACAATTAGAGAGGTAATGGGAACAGTACAGATCAGAGTACAGGTCGGCCCAGCTTAGTAGGATATCGAGTTCCATGTCCTGGATGTTCCGGCCACTTTCAACTTACTAGTTGGGCGACCCTGGCTGCATCAAGTGAAAGTTGTCTCTTCCACCTTCCACTAAATGCTGAAGTACCCCCATGGGAAATAGATGGCCATAGTCTTCGGGAATTTATCTATTCATCCTCTGCCATAGGTTACTACACCTGTGCTGGAGATTGTGCATGGTGAAGAGGATGTTTTCCTTTCGGGGTTTACTTAGGCTGAGGCTCGGGTAGTGTAGAATATCTTGGCTATTGATGAGGGCTTGTATGTCAGCGCCTAATCTGTATACTTCATGAACAAGCTCTAACATATGCCAGGAATGGGGTTGGGAAGAAGTGGCTAGAAGGGCGTTACTGCATTGGCCGATGTGCCACATAATCCGCATGCCTTTGGTCTTGGCTATACGCCCACCAAAGAGGATTGGGTTAGAAAAGGAAAAGAGATGGCAGGAAGAGCCAGAGCTAAGCAAACCGGGAAGCGCTACGAGCTTGTGCACCGACTGATCTAGGGAACCCTGAATGGTTATTTTGTTCGGGAGGAAGAAGACTTCCCATTCTATGGTTTCCCTAAACCCTGGTTCAACTCTGAAAGGTAACAGGTTCTTGGTTTTGAGATCTTCTTTGACTTGCAGTTGTAAGACAGTGATACAGAGGAAATGGTTGAACCGACTGCTGAAGTTGTGAAAAGCACAGAAAATGATTCCAACAGCAGTGAGCTTGAAGTAGGAGCAGCATTGGCATGTCTCGTTTCGGATTCTCCGATCAACTCAGAGAGCTTGGGGGATAACCTGACTGTTTCCATGTGTAGACGTCCCCGAACGCCCCAGGAGGATGAGTCCCGTTTTGTTTCGTCTGTGGGTCTACTACAGTTCAGGACTCAAATTGTCACGGTTCTTAATCTGAACCAAAGAGTCCAAATCCGGCAAATCGTTTTGAGAAAAACAAATTTTTGAAAGAAGTGCCAAACATGGACTGCTTTTCCAGATATAGAGTCGCCACCTAAATATTTTATTTTGGGGGAATTTAGGAAACCCTGACTCAGTGCCAAAGGCCACGTGTCCGTCATCACCAAAGTTGCCTCGGCTCGGGAACTTGGGTACGATTGGGGAAGGTCAGCTATGAGCACCCCTCTCGCCCGATCCGAAGATCGGCCTCTACTAACCGTGATATCCTCTTTTGAAAACGTTATGTATTCTTATTCCAGTTAATTAGCTAGAATTACTATGTGATGCGCACAACACAAAAGTATGGACTAGGTCGCCTAACTTGGAACAAAGCATCGCATATCCGTTTATTTGGAAAACGTTTGAAATTCGCTACTCGCAAGTAGGCTAAAACACGGATTTCAATGAGTTGTTCCAACTCAAACAATCCAACCTTCACCCACAGGCATTCAGGAAGTTTATATCACATAAGCATCTAGCCACATGGTAAGCATGCTGTCATGTTAACATTCACACTCGTGCGAGATGCTAAAGCATAAAATACTTACAATGTACTCCGAGCCAAAACAAAGAACATGTTAGTAATCATGCATGATCCAAGTCCATGTTAAGTGGCTAATGCAGCGCATACAGAATGTCACTAGAATAAGCTCGGCTAATCTATGAATGACATGTGAAAATGCACAGATAGCATGTATTCCAGTTAGATTTGAAATACTTATGCAGTTAGCATGATGCGCCGAGCCCGGTGCATGCAATACTGATGAATGATGCACACATGCATAGCATAAGGTATGCTAAATTAAACATGTCCTAATACTAACCATCAAAAGCAGGTAAGTAAAAGGGAGAAAGAAGTGGGGGTTGGAAGACATGCACACATGCACCCACACTTATTACAAATTCGCCCTTGCTCGGAGGGACCAAAAGAATAATACAATTAATTAACCTACAAGCTAATTAATTATTACAGACCAATGAATTAATTAAGCAAATTAATTAATCTAAGAAAGCAGTAAACAGCAGCCTCAGCAGAGGGCTCAATGCATGCACGCTCAGTTCCGCCCGGAAATCCACTGCCATACTCAAGATGCCTCTGTTTTCCTTGCTCTGCTCCCCTGATGACTGCCAAAATCTCAGGGTTTGCTCTCTGGATACTAGGGAACACCACCGGCCATATAGAATGGTCACCGGCCACAAATTTGATCCATCGGCCAACAATGATGTCCGGTCGGCACTGAAGATAGCCGGCCGGCCAAATCTTCCTGTAAAATCTGTGTTTGACAGTAGCAGAGGGCAAGACTTGGCATGGCAATGCATTTCAAGCAATGTGTGCACCAATCACATCCCTTATCATGTTTATGACTCAAAGGGACATGGGCCTCGATTCTCGGACCACCAATCACGCATTTCCATGCGTGATGGCCCAAAGAATCAAGAGTGCATCTTGATATGGAATGTAATGCACATAATCAAGCAATGGGGCTTAACCTCTATCACAAGCATCTCAAGAGGCTAAGCATGCATGCAAATGGAATGCAACCTAGACATGTTGGCTAATATGCAACATGGCAATACAAGGAAGCATGCAACATGCAAAGGGGATGGACTTAAACTAAATTAGGCAGCCCTCAAACAAGCCTAAAACAGTGGCCAATGCTATGGAAGTGAGGTCCAAAACACACACACACACACATGCATGCGAATATGGTCCAATTCCTAAGCATAAAGGGACAACTTCTAAGCACACTTAAAAGAAGGTAAACATGGACAATTAGCATGCATAGAAAGCTCTGAAATCATGCTAAAATGGTGCCAAACCAAATGAACAAGACAAGCATGGCATGCAATATGGTCCAAAGTCCAAGGCTAACAAGCCAAAATGCAAAGGGGCTATGCAATACATGCTATGGTCGACCAAAACAACTAAGGGCAGACCTTGAGCATGGCAAAACAAACATAAAGGCTTCACAAAGCTAGGCCTAAACATGCTTGAATAAGGACTCAAAACATAAGACATGTTAAGGCTAAAACATGACATTACAAGGCATGTACGCTAAGCAAGCATGGTGTACCAAAACCAACTCAACACAATGCTATATTATGACATAATAAGCATGAAAAACAGCTAAGGCATGGTCAGCATACTCTTAAACATGGTGCTCTCTCAAGAGGCAAAAATGGTCCTTTTTAAGGACAACAAGGAGAGGGGTGGCCCTCTCCTTCCTAGGACCTCAAGGCACCATCCTCACCTCTGAAATCCCTCAAGATTTCAGTGGTGAGGAGGCCCAAACTCAATGGTCTCGGAGCTCACTCAAAAAGGCACAAAATGAAGCCTTACAAGGCTTAAGAGGGGTCAAACAACCCCAAAGCTTAAAGCAACCTTAACCAACTATTCAGAGGGCTAAAAAATAGAACTTTTATATGTATACACTAAGCCCAAAAACAGATGCAAGGTAGGTAAAAAAGAGTGTGCAAAAATGGGGAATAAAGGGACAAACTTCTTACCCTTGAAGACCCTCTTCACCAATGGAGCTCCAGCAACTTCTTTAGGTTGAAATCAGTCTAAAACCTCCAAAACAACCCTCAAGGGCCTCAGCTCCAAGGGATGGTGTGATGGTGGGTGTTTGTGAGCAAAAATAAGACAAAACACACACAAAAGAGAGAGATATAGAGGTAGGATATGAACAAACCCTAACCCAAACCCTAAAAAAAGTTGTCTAAAATGTCTAACTTTTGTTCAACCCCTCAAAAGGGAGAGAAGGCTCCTCTTTATAGAGCTTTTAGTCTTGTAAGCTTACAAGACAAGCTTCTAAAGAGAGAGATCCCTCCATACACGTGTATGGAGGGGAGCCAAGTGCATGCCAACTGCACCCAAATATCTGCAAAAGCAGATGCACAGTAGTCGGCCGGCCAAAAATGCAATTGACCAAAAAAAGATAGCCGGCCGGCCATCTAGAGTGCCGGCCGGCCAAACATTTGGCCGGTGGCAACAAGACCAAGTCGGTGGCCTCAAGCCATGGCCGGTGGAGTGTGGGGATGGCCAACAAGCCATTCCCTGCCCTTCCAAGGCAAAACACAAGTGTTTGGTGCAAAACCAGACACGAAACAGTCGAGTCGAGAGATCGTGAGGCGAGGCGCGTAGCCGAGACCTCCGGGAACTCAAGACGAACACAAAAACATGGATAATCACCGAGTGTTCAAGCGGTGACGTCCAAGTCTTGAGGACGGTAAAAAATGGGGTGTCTACACCATGATCGAGGACCAACCAGGTGTGAACCCTTCTAGCAGCATCTTGGATGCATCTGAACTTCGTTTGGTAGCTGGAGGAGGGCTACCTGTTTAGCAGTTCTGAGTAGGGTAGTGAGCCAGAATTTGATTCCACAAGGTCTGTGGAATCAGAATCAAATTCTAGTTCTTCTGAGTCTGGGTCCAATATTCTTAGGGTTGATAACCCGGATGCCGAGGTTTTGTCCAGGTCATCCTTTTCTTTTTCCTTTGAGTCGGTTGTAACCGAGGAACTAGATGAGCTTGACCTTGTGAATGAGAATGCCACTGCAGATTTCGAGTATTTCTCTGTGCCTCTTATTTATTGCATTGATCATGATTTTCAACATTTTGATGAAAATGATGAGGAAGGAATTCCTCTGGTTTTGAAAATTTTGATTAATCGAGAGGAGGAGAGGTTTGTAAAACCGCTTGCTAATGAAATCATTGCTACTAATGTGGGTATTGAGAAGGATCCGCATCTGGTCCAGATTGGGTCCACGTTGTCTTAAGAGAAGTGCATGCACTTAGTTACTTTATTAAAAGATTTCAAAGATATTTTCGCGTGGTCCTATGAAGACATACCTAGAATCGATCCTGAGATTGTGCAGCATCAAATCCCTCGTGACCCCGAGGTCCGACCCATCAAACAGAAGTTACGAAGAATACGTCCAGATTGGGCTTTGAAGATTAAGGAGGAGTTCACTAAGCAAATAGACACAGGGTTCTTGCTAGTATCTGAGTATCCAACTTGGTTGGCCAACATTGTCCCAGTGCTGAATAAAGATGACAGAATTCGAGTGTGTGTGGACTTCAGAGATCTGAATAGAGCCAGTTCGAAGGACGACTTTCCCTTGCCTTAAATCGACAAATTAGTGGACTTCACCGCAGGTCATGCATTGCTCTCCTTCATGGATGGATTTTTCGGGTATAACTAGATTTTGATGGCTTCCAAGGACAGAGAGAAAACTGCATTCACTACACCGTGGGGAACCTACTGCTATAGGGTGATGCCATTTGGACTGAAGAATGCTAGGGCTACCTATCAACGGGTTGCAACCACAATTTACATGATATGATCCATAAAGAAGTCGAGGTGTACGTGGATGACATGATTGTTAACTCCAAGGAAAGAAAGGGCCATTACATCGCCTTGAAGAAATTCTTTTAATGGATTAGAGAATACAAACTGAGGTTGAACCCGTAGAAGTGTACTTTTGGGGTAACAGCAGGGAAAATGCTGGGTTTCTTGATCACACAGAGGGGCATCGAGGTAGATCCTTCCAAAATCAAGGCCATCCGAGAAATGCTACCACCAAGGACTGAAAAGGAGGTGCGAGTCTTTCTGGGTAAACTGCAATTCATAAGACGGTTTATTTCTAAATTAACCTTGACTTGTGAACCATTTTTTAGTCTCCTGAAGAAAGGAAAGAAGTTCCGATGGAATGATCGATGTTAATTCACTTTTGAGCAGATCAAGCAGTACCTTCAGAATCCACCTGTGTTGTCGTCGCCAGAGTCGGGGAAGCCCTTGATTTTGTATCTGTCAGTAATGGACACCACGATGGGATGCATGCTTGCTCAGGAATCTGAGGATAGGGTAGAGAAAGCCATCTACTACTTGAGCAAGAAAATGCTGGATTACGAGACCCGCTACACCCTGCTGGAGAAAGCTTGCTTAGCCTTGGTATGGGTTACCAGGAAGTTGAGGCACTACCTGTTAGCTCACTCTATAATTCTAGTTTCAAGATTAGATTCCATCAAATATCTCTTTGAAAAACCAGCGCTTACGGGTAGGCTAGCTCGTTGGTTGCTTCTCATTTCTGAATTTGATTTGAAGTATGTCACTCGCAAGTCTGTCAAGGGGAGAGCAGTGGCGGAGTTCTTGGCAGATCACCCAGTGGAAGGGGATGAAGCAGTAGAATACTTGTTCCCATATGAAGCTATTTTGCAGGTCAAGGAAGAGATTTGGACAATGTACTTTGACGGAGCATCTAATTAATACGGTTATGGGATAGGTGTGTTGTTAATAGCACTCGACAATTCCTATATATCCTTAGCCTTTAAACTCCGATTCAAGGTATCTAATAACGAAGCAGAATACGAGGCATATTTCGCTGGTATGGAAGCTGCCCTGGAACTAGGGGCAAAAAGGTTGGACGTCATTGGGGACTCGAACCTAGTTGTGTCTCAAGCAAATGGAGATCGGAAGGTCAAAGAAGAGAATATACAGATTTATCACCAAACCCTGGATGTTCTGATTCCTAGGTTTGAGTAGCTGACTTTCACGTATTTGCTGAGAGAGAACAATAGTTTGCTGACGCCTTATCAACTCTATCCTCTATGATAGACATCCTGTTCGGAGTCCGGATGCATCTGATCATCATTGAGCAGAGGTATATGCCGGCCTACGAGACTATCGCCACAATAGATGAAGTGTAAGATCAAGACCCTTGGTTCTATGATATCTGGAACTTCTTGGAAAATGAGGTTTATCCACCAGGGGCAAATGCCAAAGATAAGAGGGCAATACGGCGGATGGCCGTTCAATTTATCATCTGCGAAGGTAAACTGTACAAGAGAGGTCATCTGGGAATGCACAAGTTGTGTGTCGAAGTAGAGGAATCAAAGCGCCTAATGGAGGCCATCCATGGGAGAGAGTACGGAGTGCACATGAACGAAGTAATGTTAGCCCGGAAGATTCTCATGCAGGGTTACTACTGGTTTACCATGGAGGAGGATTGTATCGGTTTTGTTCGGCGATGCCATAAATGCCAAATTCATGCTAATCGCATGAATGTCCCACCATTGAAGCTGTATAACATGACTTCACCTTAGCCTTTCTCAGTTTGGATAATCAACATTATTGGCGCAGTCACACCGAAAGGGTCAAATGGGCATGAATACATTCTGGTGGCAATTGATTACTTCACAAAGTGGGTGGAAACTCAGTCTTATGTAGTGTTGAAAGCAGCGCATGTGGCTAAGTTCATCCGAAACAACATCATTGCCATTATGGAGTCTCAAACGAGATCATTTCAGATAATGGTTACCATTTCAAGAAGGAAGTGATTGACTTGTTGGAGAAATACAATCATGGCTTTCCATAAGTTATCTACTTACCGGCCGCAAACCAACGGAGCTGTTGAAGCCGTCAACAAGAACATCAAGCATATTCTGCAGAAGATGGTTGAGACCTACAAGGACTGGCCGGACAAATTTCCATTTGCACTATGGGGCTATAGAACTTCAATCCGGACTTCTAAAGGGGCAACTCCTTATTTTTTGGCTATGGGATGGAAGCTATTCTGCCAATCGAAATAGAAGTCCCGTTGCTACAAGTTATGGCTGAGTGTCAAATAGCAGAGGTAGACTGGCAACAAAGCAGGTTCAAAGAGCTGATGTTGTTTGATGAGAGGAGGCTGAAAGCATTGTACCATGTCTAGGGTTATCAACGCAGGATTACCAGGGCTTTTAACAAGAAAGTTAAGTCTGGGAATCTTAAAGAAGGGGATTTGGTGCTGAAAGAAAACCAAGCTCCCATCCATGACCCTAGGGGCAAGTTTAGACCCAATTGGACTGGTCCTTACATTATCAAAACTATTTGGTCGGGTGGTGCGGTTATTCTCATGGACTTGGATGGCCTAGAATTTTCTCAACCACTCAACATGGACAAGTTGAAGAAATATTATCCTTAAGAGGCTCGCTAGGCCGAAAACCCAGAAAGGCAACCTAGGCAAAAGTTAGAGCACAAAAAATTAGAAATAAAGAAAAACTGAGCTCGCAAGGTTGAAAACCCTAAAGGGCGGCATCGGCAAAAGTTATAGCGCAAAAGGAGAGCGTTAATACTCAAGTGAACCCGGACCGAACTACGTAAGGCCTAATTCCCATCTTCGGGATACGTAGGCAACTTTATCTTGAAGTTCGGCCATAAACACCTCCAAATCAACTATTCTGTCCATATGTTTGATCGGGTCACCTTTGTCTATTCTTTATTTGAGAGTTCGGTTGTGATCCTTATTTTGAGAACTGGTTACAGTGCTGAACAGTGCTATTCAATCACGGGGCAATTTGTGATCTTCGAATTCGGGGTTATACATCCCGAGGATAGATTCCATATGTTTCAAATGGTGATCCTTATCAAAAATGGTTTTGAAAGGTTTTGATAAAAGTTGATTTTTGTTCAAATTTTATCTTTTACAACTTAGACTATTTTTGGACCAAAAGGAAAACTTTTAGTGCCCACAACTTTAATTTCATTGATTTCAATACAAAGTTCTCCAACTCTCGATACAAATCAAAGTTGCTTTTATTACATTCATAAAACTTGAAAATTAAGATCAAAGCAATAAACTAGGGGCATAGATGAGTCAGGTGCCCCTGCGTCCCCCGCTTGTGCATGTGGGAAGCTTCTGATGCTAAAGTGGGCTCGGATTATGCCTTATCTTTGAGCCAAGTCAGGCACTCGCTAGAAAGGGCGTAGCTGAAACTAGAGGCAGGGGCCAGAAACTCTCTCGTCCTCCAAGTAGTGAGGTATTTAGCCAAATATGAACCTCGGATTGGGAATGAAACCGGGTACTCTACCCCCTCATCTGGGCAAGTCTGATCATGTCCAAACTGACGTCTAAACTGGAACGGAAAGTAGAATACACAGTGTGTAAGGCCAATCAGCTCAATGCCAGGTTGTCGAGTCATGCCGTAGCTCATTTTGGTCAGATTAAGCCAGGGGCAACACCAAGCAATGTTAGCAGCAGACCTGTTGCACATCCAGTGGCACCACCATCCTTTATTCGGGAAATCCACTAGCTATTGGCGGAAAAAGTATGCTCGAGCTGAGTATGCAGGGCAAGAGTCCACTACCTTCAGCTTGTCCATTAGCCATACTTGGGGAGGGATGAAAGAAAAGAGAGATTAACGAACAGAGAGATGTATGTTGAGAGAAAAGTGAGAAAAGGGCTTTCAGAGAAAAACAGAGTATGGATGTTGAGTGATGTGAGAAATACATATAAGAAAGGGTGGGAAACGTTACCTGAAGAAGTAGTGGACTCCCTGCGAATTTGGTAGTCTCTCGCTGATGGAAGGCGTCTAAGCCCATCAAAGTCTCGGCCAATACCAAGCCAATGCAACTTTTTCCCTCTTTCAGGTCTTGCGCCACCTCAATTAGCCGAATGCTAGACCCGCCAAAACTAGGGGCAAGAAGGAAATGTGCTAGCATACACAAACAAAGGGCGTGTTGTCGAAAACCCTGCCAAAGAAGATTACCTCAGTTGGCAGCTTCAGAAAATCGATGAATCAGACTGGGGATGTCCAGTTCTCCAATGTGAACCAAGGATCGAGCCTCGTGTAGAGTAAGCCCACACATCCATTCCAAAGCTTGGACGTGGCTGAAATGGGGCTGAGGTATGATTTCCTCATCGCGTCGGGATTCCATTAGTACTTGAAATTCTTCGATTGTTGGGCATATCTCTTGTCCCCCAAAGCTAAAGACATGTGTGATTGGGTTTCAACACCTAGCCGTGACATGTAGGAATGGAAAACAAAGAGAAGTGCAGCTTAAAGGAAAAAGGGCCTTTAGGCAGAAGCCACGGAAATTTACCTTTTTCGAGCCATCCAAAGTGGCTATCTAGTCCCAAAGCCTGTTGAGAAGTAACATCTCCATTTTGAGAGAAAAATATCAAGGACTTGTGAGTTTGCCAGAAAAGCACCATGAAAGCATTATTTATAGAGTCTAAGAAGGAGCTGAGCATGACACCTGGATAGCACTGACCGACATCACACTGATGGCCGGCCGTGCATCAGTGATAGCCGACCGTGCATCAGTGAAGCCTGGCCGGGTCTTGATGCTGGCCTAGTGCGGATCTGTTATAGAGAAAACTGACCTTTATTTGAATGAACTTCAATTATACCTTTGAGTTTTGCTTTGTTCGTACCAAGTGTTTGTTAACTTTTTTGAGTTGTTTTCATTTCATTTTTTTCCATTATCGAGTTGTATTTTATGTTTTGATTGATTGTAAGTCATTATCTGGTTCATGAATCAATTCAAGAGCAAGGCATTTATTGTTCCGAAGATTGCAAAAGCAAAGGTAATGCAGTTTATCATATTGAGCAAAGAGATCATTCAACAAAACTTGCTTTTCATAACTAGTGGGCCCAACCCCGATCATCGTTTTATACAACCAAAACAAAAGAAAGTTTTTGAAAAAAACCAAAAGGACAATCCGATGCTAGTTTTATAACTACATAACAAAATGAAAACAAAAGCAAAGCAAAACAAAATCATCATCGCCATCAATAACCCATCCTCGCTCTCTTTCTTCTCGGCTGTGGATGAGGTGCATTGCTGTCATCACTAGGGTTGCTTGACTGCAGGTCCATCTCCTCTCCTTTATCCTCAGGGGTCGTGGAGCTGTCAAAAGACTCCTCGGAAGGCGAGCACTGCCTCACTGGATCTCTCCCCCGATCAGCACCTCCTCAGTCTCTCACTAGGCCCTGTCTCTGCCTACTGGTTGCGGAAGGTCCTGCAGGCACTGCTGGCACCGGCTCAAGCTAAAAAAGATATCAGATATCAGATAAAGTGATCAGAAGTGTACATTATGGCAATGACAGTAAGCTACACACAGAATGTACCTCAATCCCATGGGTGACTAAGGTAGTCTGGCTCCTTCATACCATGATGAGTAGACGGTCGATCGTCTGAAGGAGCTCATCACCGTATGCTTGGGGAATCTGCAAAAGAATAGAAACTGAGAAAAGTAGATAAAAGAAATCAGATAGTAAACAGTAATGGCTGAGAATAAGTTAAAGTACATCATGGACTAGAATAAAAAGAAAGTGCACCTGCTCAATGCCAGTGGCAAACATAAGTCTGCAGTCCCCCTTCTCGATGGGCTCAAGTGGGATCTGCTCGATCACTCCATTTGGACGCATATACATAATCTTGGTGGGAAGCACAGGTAATCTGGGAATGGGAGCAACGGCAGGGGCACCTCCAATGGGTGCATCGCCAGCCCCAACAGCAGGAGCAGCAGCAACTTTTGGTACAGCTCGAGTCACGCCTGGAGTAAGAGGTGCCATCACCCGAGTGCGCAAGAAAGTCGTGAAGTCATCGGGCTCATGGTGACGATCGCCATCCTCACCTATCATCAAGAGGTCCAGCTCAGGACCATCCTGTAAATCATCTACTACCCTCATGCCGGTAGGAGGAGGATGTGGAATATCAAGGTCAACAACGCGTTGAGCCTGGCGGATGAATCTCTCTCCCAGGTAGTATGCTAACCAAAAGGGCCCTCGAACAGGATCCTTACCGTGGAAGCATGCCAGGCAGCAGTATAGGTCACCATCGACACTTAGGGAATGCTTGCCCAAGGGTGCGAGTCAACCTGAGAAAATCAGTGCAGCGTTAGAAAATCAGTGCAGTGTAAGATATCAGTGCAATGTCAGAAAATCAGTGCAGTGTAAGATATCAGTGCAATGTCAAATATCAGTGCAATGTCAGAAAATCAGTGCAATGTCAGATATCAGTGCAGTGTCAGATATCAGTGCAATGTCTGAAAATCAGTGCAGTGTTAGAAAATCAATGCAGTGTCAGATATCAGTGTAATGTTAGAAAATCAGTGCAGTGTCAAAAAATCAGTGCGATGTCAGAATAACAGTGCGATGTTAGAATTAGTGCAGTGTCAGAAGTCAGTGCAGTGTGAGAATGACAATATGGTACAGTACAACAGTACAACGGTATAAGAATGATCATATAATGTGGGAAATAGTGTAATACCTAATCTTCCGTGATAGTGTCAAAGAAACGGTGGAAATATGGAAAGGTGCGATCTACAAGGTGACGTCGCTCTATCGCAAGTTGTAGTACCGAGAGCGTGGTACAGACAACTCGATCGGCCTCACTAGAACTGGGGCCAACGAAGTGAAATATGTGTAGACCCAAAGCTGCAAATCAAAGACAAATAGATAACATGAGAAAACGGGTCAAATGAGCAAGAAATGCAACAGTGAACAGAATATAAAGCATATCAGAAAGGTGAGCATAGGATGTACCTCACAGACCCTCTAGTAGCCGCCAAGTGAATCTGCCTTGCGGCGGGAGATGGAGCTCATATAGCCGTATAGGGTGGCCAGACCTGTGCCACCCTAGTTGTAAGCCGCTACCCGAGGAAGATGTACCAATGCTCCTAGAATGTATAATCCCATGGTATTTTCCCTGATTGCAAACAAGGTAGTACCGAGAAGATATATGAGGAAGCCATGAGTGTACTGGGCAACCTCGCCTGTAGTAGCTGGCTGTGTGCCAGAGAAGTGCTCCAAGAACCATCTATAGTGCACCATCCCATGGCTGGTAGTGTCCGGGATCAACCCGAGAAGCTGGAGCTGTGCATTTCTCCACTGAGTCATATCTGGATCGAAAGGGACTGGGCCGCTGACCCCAACTCGCAAACCAGTCAATATTGAGAAGTCATACGGGGTCAGTGTCATCTCCCCGGTAGAAGAGAAGTGAAATAAGTTGGTGGTGTCCCACCATCTCTCCACCAGGGCCCCGTAAAGCTAAGACTTGGCCCTCATCTATATGAGCCCGGAGCAAAAAGGCCCAAAGCCAGCAGCATCTACCAAAGTGCGGACCTCTGCAGGAAGCCGCTCATACCAACGTTGGGGACCGGAGATAGAGCCATAGCCGCCTATCCTCTTGGCGATCACCTATCAATTGGAAGTTTTATCAGTACATGTGTAGCAAGGATAGGTGATTTGTTCATTGAGTTTAACATTTCAACATGTGTGCAAAGTAAAATGCAAAGTAAAATGGGGAAAGAGTTATGTATTGTGGAAGCGTCGGCAGAGATATGCTCCACGGGCTCTGGCAGTAGAGTATCCTCATCCAATCCGAGAATGAAGCCCTCGAATCTCAAGATGTTGCCAGAAGGTGGCACATGTGTACGCGGCTGGTAAGTGGCCGCATCAAAAGGCGTCTCGGCGAGGGGAAGCAATGCAACAGCTTCTTCTACTTCCATGTCTGCACCAAGGGCAGCACCAACACCTATGGCAGGCTCTGGAATGGGAACCTCATCATTAGCCATGGAAAAAGTGAAGAAAGAGTGAAGGGGATGAGTGAAAGTAGGTGAAATCCTAAGTTTGAAACCCTAAGAGAGAGAAAGTGAAGAGGGGATGAAAAATCAAAGGAGAATAAGAAAAGGTTGGGCAAAGATGTGAGAAAATGAGGAAAAAACAAAGAGAAAACCCAAACCTCAACCAAAACAATTTTCAATCGATTCAAAAGGAAGAGGAAAACAAGTTGTTTTAGGAAATTTTTGTGAGGATTGTTGGGTAAACTCAAGAAAAAGAGGAAATTTAGAGAGAATGGAGGTTTCGAGAGAAGGAGAGGGGATTTTCGACCTAGATGGTGATCAAAATGGGATCCCTTTGTGTTTTAAAGAGCCATGGGTGTGGCTTTTTGCCGAACTGTCCTTAGTCACTGTCAAAGGCCGGCCGGCGCTATCGAAGCCCGGCCGTGCATCGCCGAGGCCTGGATGGCCTTTGGTGATTTCAATCTTTTTATCTATTTATTTATTTTATTTTATTTTCTGTCTTGTTTTGTTTTGTGTGTTGCTGATTGATTTTATTTTATTTTATTTTGTTTCATCATTATTTTAATTTCTAAGTTTTAGGCTTGAGTTTTAATTTTGAGTTTTAAGTTCCAGTTCTAATTTTTTTGAGTCTTTCGATTATGGGTTTTGATTTACATGGCGTAAGGAGTTGTGTGTTAACCACAAAAAAAATGAGTGTTGAAAAGAGCAAAATAATAAGAAAAAAAAAGAAAGAAAAGAGAGAGAGAGAAAGAGAAGAAAGCAAAGAGAGAGGAGAAAACAAGGAATGAGATATCCATTTTGTTTTGTTTTGTCGTGTGAGCGCATAATTTAATTTTATTTCATTTGTTTAACTTCATGATTTATCTTGTTTAAGCTATACTAGTCATTGATGACTTGTCATGTTCAGTTCGTAATTCATTTCATCGTTTCTTACCAGACGATATTATATGTACGGTTCATTTTGAGAAGTTCTAGGTAAAATCACTCGTGCCTTTCAAATCCTATCCTTCCATCTCTTCTCCTCTCGCGTGAGACGCGTTAGGATTGATCCCTTTCATTAAAAACATTCGGGTGCGTCCCAGTGTTCACACCATCTCTTCTCTTCTTGTGTGAGATGCGTTAGGATTGATCCCTTCGGTTAAAAACATTCTGGTGCATCCCGGTGTTCACACCACCTTTTCTCCTCTCACGTAAGACGCGTTAGGATTGATCCCTTTGGTTAAAAACATTCGCGTGCGTCCTAGTGTTCACACCACCTTTTCTCCTCTCGCATGGTCGCATTAGGATTGATCCCATTGGTTAAAAACATTCGGGTGCGTCCTGGTGTTCATACCACCTTTTCTCCTTTCGCGTGAGATGCGTTGGGATTGATCTCTTTGGTTAAAAACATTCAGGTGCGTCCTAGTGTTCACACCACCACTTCTCCTCTCGTGTGAGACACGTTAGGATTGATCCCTTTGGTTAAAAACATTCGGGTGCGTCCCGGTGTTCACACCACATCTTCTCCTCTCGCGTGAGACACGTTAGGATTAATTGCTTTGGTAAAAAACATTCGGGTGTGTCCCGGTGTTCACACCACCTCTTCTCCTCTCATGTGAGACGCGTTAGGATTGTTTGCATCGGTTAAAAACATTCGGGTGCGTCCTGGTGTTTATATCATCCTTTTCACCCTTATGTGTGCAACGCGTTAGGATCTCGATTGAGACCTCGGGTACGCTTGACGGTTATGTCACTCTTTGCCTTCCCTGCGCGTCGCGTAGTTAATCTTGCATAATTTTCTTACATCCTTTCTACATGAAATGTAATTTGGGTTTGTGTTTCTCGCGCGTGGCGTGTGGTTTTCTTTTCGTGATTGGAATTGTTGTGCCTTGTTTCAGTTTGTTTAACTGTGGCATTTTCTTTGCATTGCAATTGCATTTAAAATGTTTCATTGCACAGCCTCATTGCATGATCATAAGTTACGTTGTTGGCGACAAACACAGTTCTGGGCGAGAGGCCACCAACTATCCATTTTTGAAGATCTTTATCACCTTTTGAGCTCGAATTCTGTAAAACCAAAGCTCTGGGATTGTTTTAAGGGTTGAACAAAATTCTAGAAGTGACACATACACTTTGAGAGCCTTTAACTCCTCCTTCTTCCATTGCAAGGCATCTTTGAGCTAACCTAGCTTACTTACACCACCTATATACATCATATACAACCTTGTCTTACCATCCAAAACCCTTGGTTGATCTTGGAGAAGTGTAATTCAAGCTTGAGAATGCATTGAAACTAAATTTGGAACATTAACAACAAGTTTACTTCTTGAAAGGTATATGCTTGTCTTCCCTTCTCTTGCCCTCATTTCTATCATTTACTTCATACTTCTTGCTGTTTTGGATTGTTTTGAGATTTTTTTGAAGTGTTTGGAGTTAGGTTTGAAGAGTTACCAAAAGGGTAGAGAAAGCTTGCTCTTTCTATACCTTTATTTATAGCTCAAACCATCTCCTTTTCACTCTTTTCCTTTGGTATCTACACTGATTTTCAGAGGTTTTAAAAGGTTAAAAACCATGTTTTGAAACTTCAAAAGTGGAGGGGTGGCTAACCCCTCCTTATCTTTGTTTACTAGCCTTAATTCTCATCTTTATTGTCTAGCTTTTCAACCCCTTTTCATGCGTATTTTACCTCTGATTTTCATGTATTTAGGGCTGTTTTGAGGTTGTCCAGGTCTTTTCAACTGGTTCATGCCTTGTTTAATACACTTGTGGTCTCATTAAGTTGGCATACTTCTTGTTTGATATGCTTGCTTTGTTCATTTTCCATGTTTGGAGCCTAAGTTTACTAATCAATCAATCATTCCATATCTTTCATTCTTGAGAATGGTTTTAACCAATTGAGGTTCTTCAATGCATGTAAAGGAGACCTACACTTAATGGCTTAATCTCTTCAAAAATTCATCGTCGACGGTGTAGTCTCTTTCTCATGTTTTAGAAGGACCTCTTGTTTGACATCACTTCTTGTTTAGAGGACTTTAACATCACATTTGGAAAAATGGAGTAATGAATGGCAATGACCAAAACAATTGGTTTAAAACTTGGATCAACACACTTAAAGAAAATGGCTTAATAGCTTGAGCTTGGCCGGACATTATGCCAATTTTCTTGTGTCAAGGGTCATCAAGCATCAATTCATGGTGTTTTTGATGTCCTTGAAGGATCTCAACTTCCTTTTTTTGAGTTCATTCCATGACAAAAAGGGAGGGGTGGTCCATTTGCATTACATTCATTGATTTTTGGTCCAAAATGATATTCGAGATCATCAAGCGATCATATCGCTCACTGATGGTTTTGGGGTCAATCCCAACCCTCTCTTGAGGCTTCCCTATGACAGAGAATGAAAGAATGACAAACAGAGCTTGAAAATGTTCTATCTGTACTGATTTCACCTCAGAGTACAGAAATAGAGTTTTGCACCAAATTAATGCCCGGCCGGCACTCTATAGGCCTGGCCGGTCATCAGTAATGCACGGCCAGCCCTTGGTGTGTGGCCAGCAGTGTAATTTTGTAGGAACAGAGGTAGTGGTTGAAGGTGAAACATAGATGGCTTGGGCAGATAGAGTAGCTTTCAGGCGATGCGCATGCAACCTCCATCCATTTTCCTTGGTGCTCATATCGAATGCACTTGATTGTTTAATTGTTTTATTAGCATAATGAATTGAGTTGTAATATTTAATTAGTCTAATTAGTTGTAGCTAATTATTCGGTGTTATAATATTTAATTAGCTTAGCTTAGTTAAATTCTTAATTAATTAGCTTAGATGGTTGGTTAATTACTCATTTCAAGTTTTATAATACTTAGCTTAATTAGCTTAGCTCAATTAGTTAGTTAGCTTTATTCAATTCGGACTCTCCTTCGTGAGAGCGTAATGTAATAATGTATATGTCTTCCAACCCCACGTCTTTCTCCCTTTTATTTACCCGCTTTTGATGGTTAGATTAGGGACATGCTTCAATTAGTATACCTTATGCTTGCATCCATTCATTCGTATTGCATGCACTGAGGCTCAGTGCATCCTTCAAACTGCATTGTCGTTTTAATAATTCTTTGAATACGTGCTTAGACCGCATGTCTTGAATCAAATCATATGCCATGCTTAGTAGCCGAGCCTAGTAATTGCATATTGCATGTGTTGCATTAGACATATTGCATAATTAGGGATCATGCATATTTTTTTAACTCATATCTTCTTAGCTTGGAGTTCTAGGTGAGTTTTTTTAGTGCTTTAGCATACTTGCATGAGTGTGAGTGATTGCCATGACTAACATGCTTGCCATGAGGCTAAGTGTTTAAATGCTATAACTGCTTGAATGCTTGTGATTGAAGGCTTGTTGTTTGGATTGGAACGATTCAACTAATGTACGTTTTAAGCCCACTTTGTTGAGTGGCAAATTTGCAAACTTTAAGCCCACTTAAGGTGGCAAAATCAAACCCTTTTCACAAAACAAACATGAAATTGAATTGTTTCAATTTGAGCATATTAGTGTATATTTGCTTGTGCGCATCACATAGTAATGCTAGTCTAATAATCAGAACAAGAGCACATAATGTTTATAAAACAATCATATCATGATTAGTAGAGGCCGATCTTTGATTGGGCGAGTGGGGGTGCTCAATGCATGACCTTTTCCTCTCGTACCTAAGTTCTTGAGTCGAGGCAACTTTGGTCATGACGGACATGTGGCTTTTGGCATGAGTCATGGGTTTTCTAAATTTTTCCAAAATAAAATATTTTGGTCGTAACTCTGTATTTGGCAAAGTAGTCTAATTTTGACATTTTTGATTCAAAAATCGATTTTCCAAAAGATTTGCCGGATTTGGACTCTTTGGTGTTTATCAATTTCACATAGCACTTGTGAGATTAGATTCAGAACCGCGTGAGTCTGAACTATAAGGCTTCTTTCAACCTTCCGAAAAAGGGCGCAAAAAAGCCGAGCTACAACGTCTGATTGAACACAAAATTATTTTATTATCTTGCTTCAATTTTAGTTCACTATTAATTACCTCTTTTAATTACCTTTCCATTCCTTATTTCATTTAGTCCAAAAAATGAGCATTAAGTCCACTAATGGAAAGAAGTGTCAAACAAAGGGTTGTTTTGGGCATGAGAGAGATGTCATGCCATTGGTAATGAATCTCTGAATAGATTAAACCATTAAGCACAACAATCTCTATCCCAAGCTTAAACAAACAATCGGTTTGAAACTACTCTTAAAGCAAAGGAAAAGCCAAGAAATGAGAGAGGTTGCACAGACGATTAGAGGTGATCACAAGTATGGAAAATTTGAAATAAATACTATCAACTCAAATAGATTGGTGTCTAATGCCTAAAACACCAAACCTATGAGGACCATTACTCTACAAGCATACTATACAAAGCATGAATGAAGCTAACTCATAAAAACAGTCCTAAAATAGTCCAAAAAAGTGCTGGAATTAAGAGAAAAACAACTACAACAACTAGCTAAAATATTGAGGGATTAAAACTAGCACACAAGCACAAGGAGTGGAGGCTAACCCCTCCACTTTTGGGACTTCAAAACATGATTTTAGCCTCTGAAAAACCTGTGAAATCAATGGTAAAAAGCTCAAAAAAAGTTGATGAGAAGATGGGAAACACAAGGGTAAAGGCCTTAGAAGCAAGGTTCAAAGAAGGGTTGTCAACCCCTCTACCTTTAATGGCCTTAAACCACAAGTTTCAGCCCAAAAATACAGGTAATAAACAACTCAAAAACAGCAAGAAAAGATGAGAAGAAAATGGTACAAAAGAACTAGAAGATGTACCTCTTGAAAAGGAATGATCCCTTGATTTTCCAAACCACTATTTCACACTCTCAAGTGCCTTATGAGCTAAAATGTAAGCTCAAATCACCTCAGTAAGGAACTCTTTAGGTTTAGTTTAGAGTGTTTAGGCTAAGGTTATGTAAGTTGCAAGAGAGAGAGAGAGAGAGAGAGAGAGAGAGAGAGAGAGAGAATTGTAGAGAGAGAAATTTCCCAAAATTTTGCTCTCCAAAATTTTCTAAATTCCAAAATTTTTCTAACCTCTCTAACAAAAGAGAGGGTCATCTATATCTAGAAATATATGAGAGACCCTCGAAAATATCTATACAAACACAGCTGGAATGGTGCATGCATTCATGGAGACAGCTGGCAGAAAATATCTGGTTTTTTACACTAGTGGGCGGCTGTAGCCCTTCTTTTTCGCGTCCCCTCTTGGGAGACGAATAAGCCCTATAGTATTGGACTCCCATAGTTCTAAATCTAATCTCACAAGTGCAATGTGAAATAGATAAACACCAAAGAGTCCCAATCCGGCAAATCTTTTGAAAAATCGATTTTGAATAAAAAATGCAAAAAATGGACTGCTTTGCCAGATACAGAGTTGCCACCCAAATATTTTGGGAAATTTAGGAAACCCATAAATCGTGCCAAAGGCCATGTGTCTGTCATCACCAAGATTATCTCGGCTCGGGAACTTAGGTACGAGAGGGGAAGGTCATGAATTAAGCACCTCCGCTCACCTGATCAAAGATCGGCCTCTACTAATCATGATATGAATCTTATTTACATTATATGCTCTTGTTCCAGTTTATTAGGCTAGCATTACTATGTGATGCGCATATACAAGTATAGGCTAACTTGCAAGAATTGGAACATTTCGATTCATGCTTGTTTTGAAAATTGTTTCGAAATATGTATCACTTGAAAAAGTGATCGCATATGAACATTACTCAAATTATTCCAATTCAAGCAATCAGCCTTCATCCACAGGCATTCAAGTAGTTATAGCACTTAAGCAATTAGCCTTATGGCAAGCATACTAAACATGGCAACATCAACATGCAATATGCTAAAACGAGTAAAGGCTCACCTAGTACTCCAAGTCAAAAAGAAATGATAAAGTTAGAATAATGCATAATCCTAACTAATGCAATATGACTAATGCAACACATGCGATATGCAAGCTAGGTAGGCTCGGCTACTTAACATGGCATGTGAATCAATTTGATATCATGCGGTCTAAGCACGTATTCAAAGAATGTTTAACTAATAATGCAAGTTAAAATGATGAATCGAGCCTCGGTGCATGCAAAACAAGTGGATGCAAACATGAAGTATGGTAAACAAAATATGATACCCTAAAGTAACCATCATATGCTAGTAAATAAAATGGAGAAAGAAGTGGGGTTGGAAGACATACACATTATTACAACATTACGCCCTTACGAAGGAGAGTCCGAATGAACTAACTAGCTAACTAATTAAAGCTAAGCTAATTAATTAACTATTAGAAAACGAAATGAATAATTTAGCTAAACTACTTAACTAATTATTACAAACCAAATTAATTAACTGTTCTAGCTAATTAAAATAATTGCAACACGAGACAAATTAGCTATTCTAACTAATTAATTACAAAGCCACTATTTTAATCACAACACTAATATATATAACACGGATCCAGAGGAACAATGGAAGGCTCATGCATGAATGTGGTTTCCTCTCGAAAAAGCTACTGTTTCTACTGCTGAATGCCTCTATTGCACAGTAAAATACTTGCACTGAAGAACACTGTTGAATGCCTCTATTCTGCTTCAGAAGAACAATGCTGAAATTTACACTGGTGGCTGGCAGAGGGCCTGCTGTCCACTGATGATGGCCTACCAGCCACCAATAGTGGCCTGCTGGCCATTGCTGATTGGGCTTCCCTGCTGCAACAGAGAGCAAATAGAGCAGAGACAGTCTATTCTCAAGGGTTTGTTTGCACATTTACCTCCTCCTTATCATTTGAGTAACTCAAAGGAGTATTAGGTTTGATTCACAAACCACAAATGGATGCAATTTCATTGCATGATGGCTTATGAATCAAGTGTGCGAGTTCAATAAATGCAATAAAAAAAGACTCTCAAAACCACCTCCCTATCATGAAAGATCAAGGGAAGTAGTTGACAATGAATCTTGAACCATTTTCATCACTAATGAGTATGAAACGACTCAAGACTCAAGGGTTCAATTAACGTCCGATTGAACCCAAAACCAAATTATTATCTTGCATCATTTTTAATCACCAATTTTATTACTTGATTTTAGTTTACCAACCATTCTTTAATCAATTGAGTCCAAAAGGTGAATTTAAGTCCTCTAATGGAAAGAAGGCTCAAGCCAAGTGTTGCTTTAGGCATGAAAGAGACATTATACCGCTGGTAATGAACCCTCAAAGGGATTAAACCATTAAGCATGGCATCTCAATCTCATGCTTAAACAAACAAGTAGTTTGAAACTACTTTCAAAGCAAAACAAAAGCCAAGAAAGGAGGGAGGTTGCAGAGGTGATTAAGAGTGATCACAAGTATGGAAAACCATAAATAAATGCAATCAACTCAAATAAGATGGTGTCTAATGCCTAGAACACCAAACTTATGAGGACAATTACATTACAAGCATGCAAAACAAAGCTCAAATGCAACCAACACTTAGAAATAGTCCTAAAACAGTCTAGAAACAGCCCTAAAACATGCTGCAATTATGACAAAAATAGCTACATTAATAGGCTAAAACATGGATCATGTTAGACTAGTAAGTAAAACACAAGGAGGGGAGGTTAACCCCTCTAATTTTGGACTTCAAAACATGATTTTAGCCACTAAAATAACTCTAAAAATCAATGTTTAAAAGCTCAAAAAAAGATAGTGCAAAGGTGGGAAACACAAGGGTAAAGGCTAGAAGAGCAAGGTGTAAAGATGGGTAAACCACCCCTCAACCTCTATTGGCCTTAAACCACAAGTTTCAGCCCAAAAATACAGGTTTTAAATAGCTCAAAAATCAGTAGAAAAGATGAAAAACAAATGGTGTAAATATGGTACAAAGGCAAGAGAAGGTATACCTCTTGAAGAGGAGTGAACCCTAAACCAACAATTTCACACTCTCAAATGCTTCAAGAGCTCAAATTCAAGCTCAAATCACCTTAGCAAGAAGCTCTCTAGGTTTGGTTTAGAGTGTTTGGGCAAAGGCTATGCAAGTTGCAAGAGAGAGAGAGAGAATTCTAGAGAGAGGATATTTTTGCTCTCAAAATTTTTCTCAACCTTGAAATATGAGAGGGAGGTCATCTATATATAGAAAAACATGACATTCCCTCAAGAACATCCAGCCACACATGTGGGAGCAGATGCATGTATCTGTGCAAATAGCTGGCACAGCTGTCATAAAATATCGGCAAAACACATTGGTGGCCGGCCGGCTATCACTGGTAGTTGGCAACCAAGAGTGATGGTCGGCAGGCCAAGGCAGTGGCCGAAAGGCCACCATAGGTTGCAGGCTTGAAAATCTCTGGGTTTGGTCCAAAAACAAGGCAACAGGGGTGTAATGTTTGAAAGGCTCAAAGTTGTGGCATTTTGCTGAGGACTTTGAGCACTTGACAAGTATATAGACTCATCATTAGGTGTGCAAGCGATGACGTCCAAGTCGTAAGGGCCGTAAAAAATGAGGTGTCTACAACAGCCGGCCACTAATAGTGACCAGTAGGCCATATTAGTGGGCGGCATGCCACAATAGTGGGTCTGCAGGTCCCTGGATGCTCAGGCCTGAAAAACCACTGTTTTGGTCCAAAAACAAGGTACAAGGTTTGTAGGTTGAGGTTTCCTGCTGAGGCAATCGAGCATTTGACAAGCGTACGCCTTCATCATTGAGTGATCAATTAGTGGCACTCAAGTCTTAAGGGCTGTCAAAAATCGGGTGTCTACAGTTGCCCCTCTTTGAAAGAGCTCGAAGTCATGAAATGACGTGAGTGAATATCAAAGCTCGAACCCATTTTGACAAGGATGTAAGACTTGGGCAAACAATCAAGACATAAATAAAATTGGTTAAGCTCGCAACCTGCTTACGTATCCCTTTGCATGAATCAAACCAGCGTAGTTCTAGGGTAGGATGCAAATGATATGCACGAAAAATATATTTTGAAAGTTGAACTCACACGCCTCGCGAAGCCAGCTATTTTGAAAACTCATGATCATGCAAGATAATACAATAAGCAATAACAGTTATAATAAGCAATAGTACAATAATAACATATGAATGATCTTTGAGCTTAAATTGAAATGGGTTTCACACAGAAAGAACTAAAAACGCACACTCTAACCATGCCGAAGCCGAAGCCGAGAGAAACAAAAAAAATCGCTCAGGGTTGCGTTTCACGCGTCCTGAGATAAAAACCGCTCAGGGTCACGTTTCACACATCTTGAGATAAAAACTACTCAAGGTCGAAGAAAAATTCCAAACACGCTGAAATTGTGTGAGGAAAGGAACACTCAAACCTTGCTGAAATCGTGATAAGAGGTCCTGAGAAAACCGCTCAGGTTTGCGTTGCACACGTCTTGAGAAAAGCCTCGGGGGACAATGATGCTAAACACTGCTCAGTGTAAAAGGATAAATGATACATGATAACGCAAGATGTAATGAATGCAATACGTGCGATAGAGAATATGATGTGTGAGTGACAAACAATGTAGTGGATGATGCTTAGGAAATTTAGTAAACAAATAAAGCGGCACTTTAGAAAGCACCTCATAGGGTGAGTGGCGATGAACCGCTCTACTCGGACAGGAATCTCCCTATTGTGTTCTTCGGACTCTTACCTTCAACTCACAGTTCAAAGGCCCTCAAATGCTGACAAGGGGTAACCTTTGCATGTAGAAGCCACGTATGTGGCTTTTCTTCTTGATCATATTCATAACTTTCCCTATTCTCCAACGGGGTGACAGACTAGGTTGGTTCAATATCCAGGATTGAGGCGCATACAAGCTACCTCAACCTATGGGGCTGCCATACAGATTTCAAGCTGAGGATACACCCCTGGGTATTTAAACCAGACTTTAGTCTCAAAAATTCCAAACCTTTGTGTTCTAAGCATCGGCCGTTCGAACTCTAGTTTCCATCGTCTCAGTTGGTCTCCTAGGAACTCATTAGAAACACAACCAAGACGCCTTTGGTGGGGAATAGTGTTCGGGGATAGTACTTTGATCGCCATTCTGGCTTGAAGCAGGCTTGAGCTTAAGGTCGAGGTACACTCATACTTCGGAGATATGACAAGGTCTAAGAAGGTGCATCCGGAATACAATCTCAAAATTTGCTGAAGTTGAAACAAACTCAGATGCTCCAATTTTCGCTCTTTTCTTTTGCTTTGTAGTCCAAAACCTATGTAGCTTCAGATAGGTCCTCATTCTATTGCTTTCTCTTTTGACCTAGGTTGGACCCTACATTTTTATGAAAGAACAAATCCTTTTTTTGCAAAATCATGTTGAGCATAGCACGACACTCTGAGCACAAAACGATTTATTTTCTTGAAATTAGAACTGAGAGTGAGTTCTTAACTGGGTATTAAGCCTACGAATGACCACAATACAGAACGACTCAATGAAGAAAAACAAAGTAAAACCACCTAAACACATCAATTTACACCTACCGAAATCAAAACGACTCAAAACAAGAATCTAGACAAACAAAAACAACAAACACAACACTTGGATGTTTGCTACTGGTGGGAGACCTCTCAGTTCATAGGGAGCCTACTGCTTCTCCAAGTATTGTTTCTCACCCTTTCTCATACGTGATTCTCACATCACTTTGGCACTCAATCTCTATTTCTCTGAAAAGCCATTTCTTACTTTTTCTCTTAGCACACATCTCTCTATTCTTTAATCTCTCTTATTTTTTATCCCTCCCCAGGGTGGTTGGTGAATAAGCTGGAAGTTCTGGACCCTATAAGGGGGGGTCAAATATCCTGTTCTATTTCTAGTTCGTGCTTCGCACTTGGCTCGATACCTCACTGCTTGAAGGAAGAGATTTTTTGGCTTCTGCTGCTAGCCTCAGCTGTTCCCTTTCTGGCGAGGCCGTTGACAATAGGGAAAAGACAGAAAACCTGACTCAACTGTGCCCCTAGTTTATCATTTTAACTATTTTTTGTTTTTTGGCTTTCTACTAAAACAATTTTGACCAACATAAGAGTTAGATTAACATGCTTGTTCGACTTTCTACTTTGAAATCATGTAAGTCAAGCTATAAGCACTAAAATTTTTTCTTTTTTGGGTCCAAGAAATGGTCCAGTTTTGGAAAAATGGATTAATTTTTGAGAAAATTAGTTAGCTTTATTAAAAATCGTCAAAACTGTTTTTGCAAATGGCCACTACCCGACCAACGAGGAATCAACTCTTGAGATGCACAACCTCAAATCTGAACTTGATTTGTCTTGCAGCTGAATCTTCTAACAAAATAGGACAATTGAATTTGAATGAAGATGAGCCATTTGGACATGGATAGGATAGCCGAGTTGAACAAGGATAAGCCAATCAACATGGATGAGACAGGCATGTTAAAAATGGTTGGGGCCGAACTTTAGGATGAAGTTGCCTACGTATCCCAAAGACGAGTGTGGGAGCCGAATTTCATTGGATCAATAGGGACGAATGGACGAGTCCAGTCCGGGACATAATATTTATTCGGCATTGATCCTAGTCAATTGAAAAGCCGAATAAAATAATCGGCATTCCAACTAGTGGAACAAAGGCCGAGTAGAAGTATATGTAAAGAATCGAGGATGGGCCTGACCCTAGGGCCCAAAGAGAATAATATAAATACTGGATCATTAGTCAGAGAAAGGTTTGTGAGAATTAGTATGCTTAACTTAAGATACAAGTACTCAAGAGAGTATACACTGACTTATCCGTCGGAGTGCTAATTCCGGCACCCCCGACCGGAGTGTTCATTCCCTTTCAGGTGACTAGCTGAGGATCACGAGCGTCCCCAGGATCTGAAGAGTATTTCCAAACCACTTCCCTACAATTGGCGCCGTCTGTGGAAATACTCAAGAACATCCATGGCGGGCGTAACGGAAGACCCTCCGATAGTCACTAACGAAACCACACAGAGAGACGACCTCACTCCAACAAACATGCTTGGACCGGAGACTATCGCCACAAGACGTGCTTTGAACTTCGCCTCACCCTCGACTTCAGGGCATGAGACAATGCAAGCGATCACGGAACAAGCAAAGCAAAAGGAACAGAGGTTGGAGAACATGATCGCTGAGAACGAATGCCTCCGTCAGGATTTGGCCTTGGAGGTGGCGAAGTCCAAACAAGCTGTACGCCAAGATCCGGAATGACCTCTGAGGGCAGGTGGTCGACGACCTCGAGCCCGACAACAAGACACTGATAGCGACTCCGACTCATTATCCCCGGAGCCCAAGAAGAAGGGACAACCCGAAACTTCCAGTTCCTCTGAAGAGCATCCACGCATAAGGCATAAGCGAAGAAGAAACAGTTCAGATGAAGAAGACCAGCATGATCCCTTCGTGCGATGGATCGCAAGGGCGGTTCTGCCCCAAAATTTCAAAGCTCCATCATTCACTCTCTATGATGGAAAATCAGACCCCACCGATCACATCCGTCACTACAAGCAAGCCATGACATTGCATAAAGACGACGAGGCCCTCATGTGCCGAATATTCCCCAGCAGTTTGGGCCCATTGGCTATCAGGTGGTATTATAAACTGGAGCCAGTTTCGATCAAAAGCTTCCATCAATTACAGAAATCCTTCAGGGTCAGATTCATCACCAATGAGGTCCAGCCGAAACAAGCCGACTCTCTCTGGGCAATACAGATCCAGCCAGGAAAAACACTAAGAGCGTACTCGGCGCGCTATTAGGAGTGCTTTAATCTTGTTGATGACGCTTGCAACGACTCCATGGCCATCATCGCCTTCAAAATGGGTTTGCATCCTGACAGTGCTCTCCGCAGCTCCCTGACTAGACGACCCCCCAAAACAGTCTGGTCGCTGATGAAGAAAGTTAAGGAATACTGCAAAGTGGAGGATGACGCCTTGCGGGTTAAAGCTGGAAACATGGCCAACAAAACGGCCCCTTCTGAAATTGCTCAGCCGTTAAATTCTGTACCACCTCAGAGCCCTGAACCACGGCATCGGGCTAAACGAGATTCTCGCCGACCAAGCGACCAATGCTTCCACCGAGCAAATGAACAACTGCAAGTTGATAGCAGGCGCTCAAGGCACGCCGACAAGAAATATATAGAGCAGACAGAGCCGATCAGCGCGGTTATGTCCAAAGTCCAACACCTTCCGTTCTTCAAATGGCCGTCTAAAATGGTGGGACCTCCTGACACGAGAAGATGGGATAGACGGTGCGAGTATCACAAGGACCATGGCCACGATACTGAGAGTTGTTATGCATTGAAGGATCACCTGGAGGAATTGGTACAAGATGGTAGGCTACAACAGTACGTCCGAAAAGGCAACTCAACTAAAGCAATAGCCTTAAGACAGGATTCCCCTCCACTCAGCGTGATCCACATGATATACAGCCTGCCAATGTCATCCGTGGTGCATACGATTTAGTCGAATCTCGACCCTCAAAATCAACTCACTCCGGCAAAACGGCCCCATGAAGCTGCGAGCATTGCTTTTAATGATTCAGATTTGGCCGGAGTGACACTTCCCCACATCGATCCCTTGGTAATTGAGTTACACGTAAACCGATTCACCGTTGAGCACGTACTCATTGATCCGGGGAGCACATCGGAGATTATGTATTACAAGACATTCACCAAGCTCGGCTTCTCTGAATCAGATCTTTCTCCGGCCCCTTATCCACTATTTGGCTTCAACGGCAATCCAGAATACCCATTGGGGAAAATCACACTACCCGTTCGAGCGGGCTCCCGAACAGTGGATGTGGAATTCTTGGTCGTCAAGCTGCCATCGCCGTATAATCTCATCATGGGGCGAACTTGGTTGCATTCTATATAGGCCGTACCAAGCACCTATCATCAGCTGCTACGCTTCCTGACAGAGCGCGGCATTGAGCAAATCCGTAGCTCACAGAAGTCAGCACAAGCATGCTATCTCCTTGCTGGAAAAATGCCAAAGGAGTTGCAAGTGAATTCTATTGAGGTGCCGGATCGGGAGAGCCTCGACGATGTTGGGCGGCCCCCAAGTGAAAAGGCCACGAAAGCCCTAGATCGAGTTAAAATCGACGGAAACCCAAACAGGTTCTTCATAGTCGGCGCATCCCTGAATCAAGCCGACAGACAGCAGTTGATTTCCTTCCTGCTCAGCAACCTTAATGTCTTTGCATGGACTCCATATGAGATGCCGGGTATAGATCCGTCTATTTCGCAGCACCGTTTGAATGTTGACGCTAAATGCAAGTCGATCATTGAGAAAAGCCGGCGGTCAGCTACAGAGCACACTGCTGCCGTTGTTGAAGAGGTTGACAGGTTGCTTGACGCCGGGGCAATCAAAGAAGTGACCTACCCTACATGGCTCTCTAATACTGTGGTTGTGAAGAAGAAAAATGGGACTTGGCGAGTGTACGTTGATTTCACGAACCTAAACAAAGCCTGCCCCAAGGATTGTTTTCCCCTACCCAGAATTGACCAACTTGTAGATGCGACGGCACGCCATCATCGTATGAGCTTCCTCGATGCTTACAGAGACTACCCTCAAATCGCCATGCATCCGGAGGACCAAGACAAAACTGCATTCCTCACCCCAAGAGGAACCTACTGCTATAAGGTTATGCCTTTTGGGCTGAAGAATACAGGGGCAACTTACCAAAGACTAGTCACTACCATGTTCAAGGAGCAACTCGGCCACACTATGGAAGTGTACATTGATGACATGGTGGTCAAGTCCAAAGAAGAACAAACTCATCTAGCCGATCTGGAAATACATTCGGCATTTTACGCAAATACAAAATGAAGCTTAACGCTTCCAAATGTGCGTTTGGGATTGGCTCTGGCAAATTCTTAGGTTACATTGTCAACCACCGAGGAATCGAAGCCAACCTGAGGCAAATCACAGCAATCTTGGAGCTCGGCTCCCCTTTATTAGTAAAAAAGGTTCAAAAGTTTATGGGGATGGCCGCCGCACTCAACAGGTTCATTAGTCGATTTATAGATCACTGCCGACAATTCTTCCATACACTACGGTAGGGCAAGGCTTTTGAGTGGTCCGCCGAGTATGAAGCCACTCTCAACGGCCTCAAAACCTATCTCCGATCAGTTCCACTCTTGACAACACCTTCGGCAGGTGACCTGCTCATTTTGTATCTGGTAGTTTCTGACCGGGTCGTCAGCGCCGTACTGATAAAGGAAGAGCTGGGGGAGCAGCGGCCAGTATATTATGTGAGCAAGGCAATGGTCGACGCCGAAACACGCTACCTTCCGCTGGAAAAACTCATCCTAGCCCTAGTCATGGCAGCAAGAAAACTGATGCATTACTTCTAGGGGCATAGCATCGGGGTGCTAACAGATTACCCCCTCCGATAAGTACTACATAGTGCGGAAGCATCAGGACGCGTTTCAAAGTGGGCTCTTGAACTCGGCCAGTACGATATTTAGTTTCTACCTAGAACCTCAATCAAGGGACAGGTGCTTGCCGACTTTGTGGCTGAATTCACTGGTGGTCTTGCCGATTTCAAGTCTGATGAAATTCGACCTAAGCCAAATTGGAGAATTTATGTTGGGGACATTTGGCAGTTGTACTGTGATGGATCATCCAATCAGCGGGGCAGTGGAGCCGGAGTAGTAATCATGGCTCTCGACGGCGCAATAATTGAGCAGGCCGTTAAACTCGGCTTCGAGGCGTCAAATAACGAAGCCGAATACGAAGCCCTTCTAACCGGTTTGCGGAATGCACATCTTCTGGGTGCTCGGCGTCTTCTTGTATTTTGCAATTCAAAACTGGTGATCAATCAGCTAAAAGGGGAGTACGCGGCAAGAAATGACCGTATGGCGGCTTACATGAAAACGGCTAACTCCTTGCTATCAAAATTTGACCATCATGAATTGAATCAGATAACACGTGATCAGAACACACATGCAGATGCCTTAGCTTGCCTAGCCTCTGCCATTAACTCAGAGATTAAACAGACCATCGAGGTGGGTTTCATCCCGGAGCCAAGCATTGGTCCTTCAGAGAAAGTCCAGGTTAATGTCATAGAATCTGGACCGAGTTGGATGGATCCCATTGCTGCATTCCTGTCTTCCGAACAGCTCCCAGAAGACAAGAAAGAAGTGCACAAGCTGCGAAACAAAGCCATGCGATACTACTTGGATCCGCAAGGAAAGCTTTATAAAAAAATCCATTTCTGGTCCATACCTGGAATGCGTGCATCCGGACAAAGTCAAAGAGCTTCTGACTGAAATACATGAAGGCAGTTGTGGCGCACATTCTGGCGGGCGCTCTTTGGTCCGTCGAGCTATAACACAGGGGTATTATTGGCCGACAATGAGATCTGACGTCGAATGCTATGTGAAAAAATGTGAACAATACCAGAAGTTCTCCCCGTTAACCCATCTGCCTGCTGAAGTGTTAAGCTCTATTACCAGTCCCTGGCCGTTCGCCCAGTGGGGACTTGATATCGTAGGACCATTGCTGAGGGCCCCAGGGAACAAGCGATACTTGATCGTCGCGACAGATTACTTCACAAAATGGGTTGAAGCGGAGGCATTAACGCACATTCGAGATGCTGATGTTAAGCGCTTTGTATGGAGAAATATCATAACATGATTCGGCATTCCAAGAGCTCTTATCTCAAACAACGGCACCCCGTTTGATTGTGGCGTCTACCGAGAGCTGTGCAACAAGTATGGTATCCAACCTTACTTTTCCACGCCGGCTTATCCCCAAAGAAATGGTCAAGCCGAAGCCTCTAACAAATCCATCTTGGACGGCATCAAGAAGAGGCTGGAGAAAGCTAAAGGCAAATGGGTCGAAGAATTGCCGAGTGTATTGTAGGCTCATCGAACTACGCTGAGGCGATCCACTGGAGAAAAGCCGTTTGCTTTATGCTTTGGAACCCAGGCGATCATACCCCTGGAGATCGGCCACCCAACCCTAAACTTGCAAGTTTTTCATATGGGCCGAAACGACATGATGCTGGCTTTGTATTTGATTCTGATCGAAGAACGAAGAGACCATGCCCTTGCGTCTATGGCACGATACCAGCAACAGGTTGCTAAGTCGTACAATCAACGTGTTCAGCTGCGCCGCTACACACCAGGAGAGTTGGTCCTGAAGAAAGTACTTCCAGCTGCTAGGAAATCGGCTGATGGAAAATTGGGTCCTAACTGGGACGGCCCCTATCAGGTCGATTAGATCGCAGGAGTAGGGGCATATTGGCTCAAAGACATGTCCGGAAGGAGTCTGCCACGGCCTTGGAATTCAATGCACTTGTGTAAATTCTATCATTGAACCCGACTTATGGGGAATGATACTAGCTTGGAATGGTTCGCCACGTACACTCTCCACTTTGGTAATGCAAAGATCCCTGTTTACTCATTGCGAAGTCCAGTTCAAAAGTGTTCTGATGAAAGCCTCTGGATTCGGAGCGCCCTTCGTGGATATCACGATTGGCCAAATAAAGACTCCGGATTCGGAGCCCCATCGACGCATGACGCCTTTGGGCCGATAAAGCCTCCGGATTCGGAGCGCCCTTCGTGGATATCACGATTGGCTAAGATAATTCTCCGGATTCGGAGCCCCATCGGCACATAACGCCTTTGGGCCGATAAAGCCTCCGGATTCGGAGCGCCCTTCGTGGATATCACGATTGGCCAAATAAAGACTCCAGATTCGGAGCCCCATCGGCGCACGACGCCTTTGGGCCGATAAAGCCTCCGAATTCGGAGCGCCCTTCGTGGATATCACAATTGGCCAAGATAAGTCTCCGGATTCGGAGCCCCATCGGCGCATGACGCCTTTGGGCCGATAAAGCCTCCGGATTCGGAGCGCCCTTCGTGGATATTACGATTGGCCAAATATAGACTCCGTATTTTGGAGCCCCATCGGCGCATGACGCCTTTGGGCCGATAAAGCCTCCGAATTCGGAGCGCCCTTCGTGGATATCACGATTGGCCAAATAAAGACTCCGGATTTGGAGCCCCAACGGCACATGACGCCTTTAGGCCGATAAAGCCTCCAGATTCGGAGCGCCTTTCGTGGATATCACGATTGGCCAATATAAGTCTCCGGATTCGGAGCCCTATCGGCGCATGACGCCTTTGGGCCGATAAAGCCTCCGGATTCAGAGCGCCCTTCGTGGATATCATGATTGGCCGAATAAAGACTCTAGATTCGGAGCCCCATCGGTACATGACGCATTTGGGCCGATTAAGCCTTCGGATTCAGAGCGCCCTTCGTGGATATCACGATTGGCCAAATAAAGACTCCGGATTCAGAGCCCCATTGGCGCATGATGCCTTTGGCCCGATCTTCGTGGATATCACGATTGGCCAAGTCTCCGAATTTGGATCCCTATTAGTACATGACACGTTTGGGCCGCTTAAAGCCTCCGGATGCGGAGCCCCATCTGTGCAGGTCACGTTTGTGCCGAATAAGCCTTCGGATTCGGATGGCCTTCGTACGAGCCGTATAAACAAAGGCTGAAATATGCAAATATTCAAAATGAAATAGTTCAAGCCGCATAAACATAGGCTAAAACGTGCGCTTGCAAATAAAATATGTCCTTAGATAAATCGATTGGCATCAAGTGTACTAATATATATAAAAAGTACGCTACAAATTGAAAACGAAGCGTTTTATTAAAATTAGCCAATAAATACATAATTTCTCTCTCAATTTACATAAGCATTACAAGGTCTGCTTCTATTCGGCGGCTCCCTCATCATCACTCTTCTCAACTTTGAAAGCGGAAAAGGGGAAATCATTCTGTTGGTACAACGGCAACGCAGAATTCACACCTGCTGCCTGGAGAGCCTCAGCTTGCTGAAGTGCCTTGATCCAACCGTGGTTAAACCCACGATTTTCACATCGGCAAACTTCTTCGACGAGTTTCTCCATGGTCTTCTGTATTCCGACCTTTCGGCCATCATGGAAGCCTTTTTCATAGGTTGCGGTCCTCGCAGTCTCAATTGCGAACATGCTAGTCGTGTTCCGATCGGCAATAGCATCACTTATCAGCCTTTGAGTCACCCTCTGTTCCACAACCAGGTTGGGATGGCTGGCCGATTGAGACTCAGCAGACTTGATTTTCCTTAGCTCACGCTCGGCCTTCTCCGCGCGAGCTTCTAACTTCCGAATGCGTTCATCTCTCTGCTCTATATCGCGCCGAGCAGCGTGAA